>NC_041313.1:118275345-118330664 GCF_004329235.1 Podarcis muralis | reverse complement strand
CAAGGAAAAGGAAATACGTCACTAGGTGACGGGTGCAAAGTCTTCTCAAGGGAGAAGGGAGGCTGTTGCTGAGCCCGGTGACGGGGATCAGGTCCAGAATCAGGGTTCAAAACCCGGTGACGGGGACCAAGTCCAGGGTCAGGGTTCAGGGCAGGTTTGGGCATCTCCAAGGGTTGTGAAAGGAGTGTCCAGGTGTGAGGCTTCATCTCCGGTAATGGAGGAAGCTCACGGAAGGGGTGTCAAGTCAGAGGGGGAAGAGTCTGACGGAGAAGACACAACTGCTGGCCCTAATGGGTCAGTAGGGTATCAGGTCACAGGTGCGTGGAAAAGTGTCGCACAGTGTGATTCTGGGAGTGTTGAAGGAGTTCAACAGGTGCCTGGGAAAGATGCCGGGAAGGGGCACAAGGCAAAGGGGAAGGTGTTGAACTCAAAGGGGTCTTGTCAGAATGTGATGCAGAGGGGGTGTTGGGGTTTGGAACTTAACTGGTTAAGAAGTTCCCAGGATGCCTCAACATTCTGACGTCAGCTGTGGAAGCTGGGAGGAGCCTGGGAGTGGTTTCTGTTCTGTTCCCCTCTGGTCTTTGAGGGAGAAAGACGTAGCCGGTAATGGCTGAAAGGAGCCCAGGAGATTCCTGGGGGAATGTCGGAATAAAGAGCTGTAAATAGACGAACCTGTCTATGTGTGCTTACAAGGAGTAAGACTGTTTTACACCGCTGTGTGAAACTCTGCTACAGGTGTGACTGGAGCTACCGAGAGACGGAGCTGAGTGGCGCAGCTGAGGGAAGCGCGCCGGACCGGGCTGCCATAAAGAGCTAATTGAGGGCCATAAATCAATTAGCGGGGCCCCAATATCGTATTTTTCCACACCTGTTGCCATATGTCCGGTTTTTCCTGGACACGTCCTCTTATCCAGACTTGTCCAGATGTCTGTCCATTTCCCATTTGGGAAATCATATATAATGAACTGGAAAAAATGTTGAAATATACATTTATATAAAAAAAAAACCCAGCAGCTTTCTTTATTAGGTATAGTAAGTAGAGAAATATATAAGCAGGATAAGACATTATTTTTATATGCAACAACTGCAGCAAGAATCCCATAAGCCCAAAGATGGAAGCAGGAAGCTTTACCAACGAAAGAAGAGTGGCAGACGGAGCTATTGGACTATGCCGAATTGGGGAAAGTGACGGGAAAAATCCGGTACCAGCAAGATCTGGCTTTTCAGAAGGACTGGAATTAATTCATACTATATTTGAAAGACAACTGTAAACAATTAACATCGCTAGTAGGGTTATAAGAAGGTTTACAAGGACAATTTTATTATTTGTTACCTATGGTAGTTAACCAAGTAATTATATAAGCATATGATTTAACAGGAATAATAAATATTATATGCTTGTCTCCGGAGACACAGACAGGATCCAACTGGGGATCCCCATCTAAGCTGTGCTGCTGCTGGAGGGAGGAGTTGGGTGGAAATCCCCCTCCCAGAGCCCACCCCTTCCCCTGCTGTCTGTCTGTCTGTCTCTCACCAGGCTCCTCCTCCCAGGCCACGTCCAGAGGCTTCTCCAGGCTGTCATGTTCCACGTGGCACCGGAAGTGCTCCCTCTCCTCGGGGTTGATCTGGACATGGAGCAAGAGATAGTAGGTCCCGTCCGAGTTGGGGGCGACCAATCCTCGGAGGGTGCCCTCCTGCCAGACCTCCCCGTCCTTCACCCAGTTGGCCTCAATCTCCTTGGGGTAGAAGCCGTGGACTTGGCAAACGAGGGTCTCCAGGCCGTCATAGTCTGCCTTCCTGGTCACCTTCACCACCGGAGCCTCTGCAAAAAGGGTCGCATTGGGGTTAACAGAGAGACATCCACAACAGGAGCCAGAAGGAATCCTGTTTTTTTTTTTAAGAGCAGAGACCCAAGGGGCAACCTAGTCCTGCCTCCCAGAGTGTCAGAATCTCCTCACATCTGCAGAAATTTAAAAGAACTGCAAAAAAACGGGATTCCTCAACCTGCCTTGGCATCTTCCCCAATCAGTGTCTATGGTGGAACTGTTTTTAGATGTTTTATCCTTTGCTTGCCAAGCAAGACTCCTTTGGGAGGGAGGATTGGTACAAATTAAATTAATTTATCATCCTGATAAAACTCTTGATAAAGCTCTAACACTACTCAAATATGACAACTTGTGGTTCGAAGAGTTGTCCCAGGGAGCTGCCTCTAGGCTGAGGGGGCAAATTTCACCAGGTCCCCCATGGTGGGACTTGAAAGGGCCCACTTCCCTTCCCCACGGTAGCCTCCCCTGGAGTGGAAATGGCAGACCAGGAGGCCCAGGAAGCCAGCAACTTATGCACATTTAACTTGTGCACATACAGCTTTACGCACTTGGCAAAAAATATTGTAAAAACCAAAAACAGGGTGGGAAGGGGCGGGTGTCCAGGCAAGAAAGACTTTGGCAAACCCAATCGACTGTGAATCCAATTTGTTTTGACTATACACGATTTTGCTTTAGGCACAATCCACAGAATGTAACCCTTGTTTAAAAAGTTTGGTTAATATTCAAGAATGCATCCTTCCCCTTTCCTGGCTCCCTGGGTAGCTGTTGTCTGAAGGGGCTGTTCCAGGATCCCACCCGCTTTGCAGTGCCTGGACTGGAAACTCGGTCTAGGAGGGGATGTGACTCTGCTGGGGGGAGCAGGAAGGAAGGAAGGTCAAGCCCTTTCCCCACAGAAACCCAAAACAAGACCTCCCCTCCCCACCCCATCCCCACCTGTCCTCAGCAGAACCTCCGTCCCAAAGAGGATGATTCCCAGCCTCCTTTGCACGTTGTCACCCTTGAAAACGCTTCATTGTGGCTTTTGAGGTGAAACCCTCAACCTCAACAAATATGCTCAGTGTCTCTGGGGTGAATTATCACCAGGTCCCCATAGATGAATTTGCGCAGATCTCTCTAAGCACGGCTAACATGTATGTGTCAGTCCTCAAAAAGGGAGGGTGCTAGAATTATTTCATTTTGAATTAATATTCATATTAGCAAAGCTAATAGAGATAGGAAGAAAGCCAGTCAAAACACTTGATCATTTGATTGGCACCTGAGCCAGATTCCTGAAGGTGGAAGAGTGGACTGTACCATTTGAAGGCACGGGGTTGGGGAAGATGACACTTCTGAACGTTCCCCATGGGAAAAAGTCATATTCCTCACAAATAAAAAATATAAGAAGGTAGAAGAGGGAATTCCCATACTCTCTCACTATGTGAAGGTTTTCTGCTTCTAGGCCACGAGTGGCTAACCTACAGACTTAGTGAGGGGGCTGCATCCATATTTTATGAGCTCCCCAAACATTTTCTACTTTAAATAAGGTTAATTAAATTAGTTTTAAAGACTTTCCTCACAAGTACATACCCAAGTGAAAAGGGAAAAGGTTTTTCTGTATCCTGCCTGAAATCCGTCCGTTTCAATTTCAATTTTTTACTTAATTAAAAATGCATTTTGCTTTCCTGGCCCCTTCCCTGCTGTTTCTGTGTCCCCTCCCCCCATTTGTCTTTTGACATCCTTTGTTCTAGCCAAAGGGGCATGGGGGGCTGTTTTTAAGCATCTCTCCCCCCACACACACACATCATACTCTGAAGTAACCCCTTTTCTCCTCCCAGAGGCCCAAACTTATTTCTGCCTCCCCCACCAAGAAAAGTGTTTGCTGTTTGGTCCAAAAAGGAAGACTGTTAAGGGGGGGAGGGGAGCTTGAAGGGAAACTGCCCCACTCAGGCGCCTTCCCCTCCCCACTGCCCCCCTCACCTGTCCTCAGCAGAGTCTCCTTCCCGTAGTCCAGGTATTTCTGCAGCCACTCAATGCACTCTTCCTCCAGGTAGTGCTTCTTGTGCTGGTTCCCGGCCAAGTTAGCATCCCACTTCCTCTTGGTCACTTGGGCCTCCATCTCGGCTGCCGTCCAGGTGAGGGTCTCCTTGTCGAAGGCGAGGAAGTCTCTCCCGTCGTAGCTGTATTGAACATACCCTCCTTTGCGCCCGTCTGACCTCAGCTCACAGCCGTACATCAGCTGATAGGTGTGGATCCCTGGAAGGACCAGAAGAGACCCAGGAGGTCAAGGGGGGGTCACAGCAGCTGCTCCCCCATCAGCAAAGGAGCCCAGGAAAAAGGATTTATTTGCCTCAGACTCAGGGAAGAGGCAGCAGTCAGAGGGGAGAAAAATCAACCAGCATTGTATCTTTCTGAAGGCTCATCCGCATAACAGGTTCACTGAGGGAAAACACTACAATCCTGAGCCTATAAAGCCCCCCTTTAACTGCCCCCCTCCCTCTCATCACCTCACACTTTCTCCCCCCCCAATTCCTAGTGGATTCTCCCGACTCCCTGGAGGCGGGGGAGGAGTGGGGTTTCCCTTCCTGCCCAACAGGAGCATCCCTTGCAGGGTTTTATCCCCCAGCTCTGCTCCTCTGGATCTTGCCCCTTTTGGAGGGATGCATCAGCTGTCCCCCGCCCCCCCCCCTAGAAAGAGGAAAGGGGCAACATGGAAGGGGGACACCCACACACTGGGGGCCCTTTCAAGAGAGAAGGTCTCCTTTTCCCCTCCATCTCTCTCCCCCCAGCTTCTCAATATCAAGGACCTTTTCCCTAAAAGGAGGAAAGTCATGGAAGGGCCTTTGGAAAAAGAAGTTTCCTCATAGCCTGGGAGGGAAAGGGAAGCCGCAAGGGCGTGTTGCCCCACTTCAAAATGGCCCCCCCTTCTCAGCAGAAGCCAGGCTGCCCTTGTCAAAGATGGTGGGTCCCTGCACCCTCCTGCCCACCCCAGGGGGCTACCACCAAATCTTCAAAACAACAACAACAACAACATTTAAACAATCATTTTGAAGTCCCATAATCCTTAAATTGGACAGATCATTTTGATTCTCCCGTTACATATTACAGTGGACCCTCCAGATATGAACTTAATTTGTTCCGGGGGTCCATCCGCAAGCAGAGGCACCGCTTCTACGCGCTTCTGTGCATGCTCAAGCAGCGAAAACCTGGAAGTATACTTCCGGGTTTGCCACGTTCGTATTCCGAAAATACGCAACTGGAGAAGAAGAAGAAGAAGAAGAAGAAGAAGAAGAAGAAGAAGAAGAGTTTGGATTTGATATCCCGCTTTATCACTCCCCTTCAGGAGTCTCAAAGCGGCTAACATTCTCCTTTCCCTTCCTCCCCCACAACAAACACTCTGTGAGGTGAGTGGGGCTGAGAGACTTCAGAGAAGTGTGACTGGCCCAAGGTCACCCAGCAGCTGCACGTGGAGGAGCGGAGACGCGAACCCGGTTCCCCAGATTACGAGACCACCGCTCTTAACCACTACACCACACTGGATCTCCTCCACTGGAGGTGGACGCAACCAGAGGTACGACTGTACATACATTTCTTTTTGCATATTTACTTGAAGGTAAGTCACAGCGAGTGGGGTTGGACTTAGTTCCAAGTAAACATGCAGAGGATCGGGCAGTTACATTTGTGTAATGAAATAAAGAAGAAGAAGAAGAGTTTGGATTTGATATCCCGCCTTTCACTCCCTTTAAGGAGTCTCAAAGCGGCTAACAATCTCCTTTCCCTTCCTCCCCCACAACAAACACTCTGTGAGGTGAGTGGGGCTGAGAGACTTCACAGAAGTGTGACTGGCCCAAGGTCACCCAGCAGCTGCATGTGGAGGAGCGGAGACGCGAACCCGGTTCCCCAGATTACGAGACCACCGCTCTTAACCACTACACCACACTGGATCTCCTCCACTGGAGGTGGACGCAACCAGAGGTACGACTGTACATACATTTCTTTTTGCATATTTACTTGAAGGTAAGTCACAGCGAGTGGGGTTGGACTTAGTTCCAAGTAAACATGCAGAGGATCGGGCAGTTACATTTGTGTAATGAAATAAAGAAGAAGAAGAAGAGTTTGGATTTGATATCCCGCCTTTCACTCCCTTTAAGGAGTCTCAAAGCGGCTAACAATCTCCTTTCCCTTCCTCCCCCACAACAAACACTCTGTGAGGTGAGTAGGGCTGAGAGACTTCAAAGAAGTGTGACTGGCCCAAGGTCACCCAGCAGCTGCAGGTGGAAGAGCGGAGACGCGAACCCGGTTCACCAGATTACAAGTCTACTGCTCCTAACCACTACACCACACTGGCTCTGTTATAAAATCTGTTTGTGATCCTGGCTGCCCACACAACAGGATACCTGAAACCACTTGGGAAGAACTTGACTAGCTCATTTCTGAACTCTCTTGTTGAGGGACAATTTCCTGGCAGTCAGTTCCATGGGGTAAGGCAGGTTTTGAAGAGCGACTACCAGATATGGGGGCCCGTTCTCTATCAGCCCCCCAGAAGGTAGAGTGAGCGCAGTCCAGACAACCTTGGTGAACCCCCCCCAAAAAAAGCTGGATTCTGAAAGGCTCCAAGGAGAGAGGGGGGCTGACAGCCAGCATCCCTGTGGGAGCCCCCATCTCCCTATGGAATATGGAATAGGGACACCATCCTTCTTTCCTGTCGTCTCCAGCACTGCAGAACCCTGGCCGTTGTCGTCCCCCCCCCCCGCCCCAGTTCACCTGGGCAGTGGGGAGGACGAGGAGGCGGAGGGAAGAAGATTCACAGAATGGAGAGAACTCCTGGCTGTGCCTATTCTGGGGTCATGATTGCAGCAGACTGGGGGGGGGCATACTGGCACCTCAATAATGCAACTAAAATCAACTTGCTGCCTGGGACCAGTATTAGGGCACATGAGCACAGAGTTATCAAAGTTTCAGGGGACCCCTCCCCCTCTAATTTCAATATCTGCAGCGCCGTGGCTGGATTCCCAACTGGATTCCCAGCTCTTTGCTCTCTTCCAGGATCCCTCCATATTACTACTTGGCCACAAAGCCACTGCCAACGGTGCCAGGGAGAGAGCAAAGTGTCAACTGGCATCCTTGTTTTGTGCCACAAATAACAGGCATGGGGGGGGGGAGGGAACTGTGCCAGCCACTGCAGAGTCTTCTTTCGTAGAATTTTCCATTATTGTGTCCCCCCCTCCCAATACAAGTACTTTTGTACAGTGGTCCCTTCGTTCTCAAACGCCTTGGTTCCCAAACACCAAAACCCAGGGAGGCCTACACTTTGGACAACTAAGTCTGAGTATAGGCTGAATGTAAATTCTCTGGATTATCCTGCAGCTAACGTCTTCAGACCAACTAATTCACTTATTTATTTATTTATAAGAATTTTTATTAGTTTTTTAACATATCATTTCCAACAATAGTTAAACATACTTTTTTATCTTGTAAGTTTTTTTTACTTCCATCAATCACATCTGAAAATTTTCCAATCTAATCACTTAATTTACATTTCTTACTTTCACTATTACATTTAAATCTCATAACTAATATCTCTATTCTTTCTCTACCTTGCAATGTTTCATATATTCCTCCTAACAAAACTTCTTGTAGTCCTACTACCGTAATTTGATGATTACAGTTGTTCTTCAAATAGTTAGTATATTTCTTCCAATCTTTTGTGAATCTCTGGTCCCACAAGTTTCAAATCCTTCCTGTCATTTTATCTAATTCTGCGTAGTCCATTAATTTTGTCTGCCATTTTTCTTTCGTCGGAATTTCTTCTTGCTTCCATTTCTGGGCTAACAATACTCTTGCCACTAATTCGCTTATTTAGCTCATGTAGGTAGCAATTTAAGATTTTAAGGTTTTCTCACCACTGTTGTATCGCAATCACCATCTTTTCCCCCACCATGTTAAATCTTTTTTTTTGCAGTTTCTGAATGAAAGGCTGTGATATACAGTGGTACCTTGGTTCCCAAATGCCTTGGTTCCCAAATGCCAACAATCCTGTTCCTGTTTTCAAACGTTTTTTGGAAGCCGAACGTCTGACGCGGCTGTCAGCTATTGTTTCTGGGGCACCTGCACCAATCGGAAGCTGCGCCTTAGTTTTTGAACATTTCAGAAGTCGAACGGACTTCCAGAACGGATTAAGTTCAAGAACCAAGGTACAACTGTATTTGTTTTTGCTATTTATTTTGCATTTTTGTTTTTGAGGCTTTTTCGGTTAATTTCTTTTTGTGACTGTGTGGAACCCAGTTTAGGCAACTGAATGACTGATTGTTTGACTGCGGAAATGAATAAAAGCCCCCCATCCAAACAATGGCTATCTTCAGTGCAGGTAAGAAAAAATAATAATTTTAATTGTTATCATCTACAATGCTGTCTTATTTATTTTATAGTACAGTACATTGATTATTGCTCGTTAGATAGTAAAATTCATGTTAAATTGCTGTTTTAGGGGTTGTTTTTAAAAGTCTGGAACAGATTAATCCGTTTTGCATTACTTTCTATGGGAAATCGTGCCTTGGTTTTGGAACGCTTTGGTTTTGGAACAGACTTCCAGAATGGATTAAGTTTGAGAACCAAGGTACCACTGTATAATATTAAGCAAGTGATGCATTTGAGGGATTTGAACCCAGGTTCAAGGACAACTGAAAGATAACTGTGCTCATGGAGTGCAATATAAAGATATAAATTGATGTTTGTAAATGTGTGCCAAACACACTTTGGCTATATACTAAATTCTTTGCTCCTGGTGAAAATAATTAAATGCTGATGTTAAGCCAACTTGTTGCTTTTCAAAAGGCCATGCCTCTTCCCTTTGATGCTCAGCACCATCAGGGCAGTCTATGCTGTGAAGAGCTGGGAGCTTTCCTGGGGAGAAGACAGAGCTGGAGGACAGACCTTGCTTGGCTGCTCTTTGCCCCCCAGAGCTGAGTGCCCCTTCCCTGCCCCACCTCCCTCTGCTCCTGCAAGGGCCGCATCCAGAAGCGCAGGAGAGAGGAGGAGAGACCAGGAGTCTGTGTCCTGTGGCTCCCAGACCAGAGAACTGGGAAGTGAGGCCTCAAGGGGTCTCCTGGGGGCACAGGGGAGAGAAGGGGGCACAGCATGTCTGCCAGTATCTCAGCCAAAGGCAGCCTGGGGAGCCGGACATTCAGACAGAGCAGTTTCCTCACGGCTCACTTTTCAGAGGGGGCACTTGGACTGGATTCATCATCAAAGATTTGGGATGGTATCTAATGCTACTTCTACTCAGATTAGACCCACTGAAGTGATTTGGCATTTCTGTTTTTAATGCACTGATTTCAATGGGTCTAATCTAAATATCCCCTTCATGGATCACTGCCTTGCCGTGGCGAAGGGGCTTGAATAACTCAGGGAAGATATGAGCTATGCCGTGCAGGGCCACCCAAGATGGACAGGTCATAGTGGAGAGTTTTGACCAAACGTGATCCACCTGGAGCAGGAACCGGCAAGCCACTCCAGTATCCCTGCCAAGAAAACTCCATGGACAAAGGCAACAGGCATATAAAAGTTATGACGCTGGAAGATGAGCCCCTCAGGTCGGAAGGTGTCCAACATGCTACTGAGGAAGAGCAGTGGACAAGTACAAGTAGATTCAGAGCTGATGAAGCGGCTGGGCCAAAGCCGAAAGGACGCTCAGTTGCGGATATGCCTGGAAGCGAAAGGAAAGTCCAATGCTGTAAAGAAAAATATTGCATAGGAACCTGGAATGTAAGAACCATGAACCTTGGTAAGTTGGATGTGGTCAAAAATGAGATGGCAAGAATAAATATTGACATCCTAGGGCATCAGTGAACTAAAATGGACGGGAATGGGCAAATTCAGTTCGGATGACTATCATATCTACTACTGTTGGACAAGAAACCCGTAAAAGAAATGGAGTGGCCCTCATAGTCAACAAAAGAGTGGTGTAAGCTGTACTGGGATGCAATCTCAAAAATGATAGAATGATTTCGATACGAATCCAAGGCAGACCTTTTAACATCACAGTAATCCAAGTTTATGCACAAACTACTGGTGCTGAAGAAACTGAAATTGACCAATTCTATGAAGACTTACAACACCTTATAGAAATGACACCAAAGAAGGATGTTCTTCTCATTATAGGGGATTGGAATGCTAAAGTAGGGAATCAAGAGATAAAAGGAACAACTGGCAAGTTTGGCCTTGGAGATCAAAACGAAGCAGGGCAAAGACTAATAGAGTTCTGCCAAGAGAACAAGCTGGTCATCACAAACATGCTTTTCCAACAACACAAGAAACGACTCTACACATGGACATCACCAGATGGGCAGCATCGAAATCAGATTGGTTACACTGGTCAACAACAAATTTGTTGTCTGCGTTTTTTCAGTTGATTTAGGACGAATCTGATGCGCTGAATCGCATTGGTTTTGCTCAATCAGGTCAAGTTTTTGAGCTATGGCCACATGTCGTTTTTTTACGTTTTTGTTCACATCTATGCTTGTGTGGAGCATTTTAGAAGAAGTTGGTGGGGGTAAAATGCCATGTCGAATAATTGTTTTGATTGGAAATGATTATTTCAATGACAAGAAGTATTCAGGTCCAATAGTTCTGGGTGATTATGTCGAAAAGGGATCAGTTTGAAGTCATAAAACCTCGAAATCTTCCATAAATTGGTGCGGCAAAGCATAAAGTTGGGGGATCAAAACTAAGTTAATCCTGATCTTCAATCAGCACGTCATCCTGTAGCTCATTGTGATGAAATTCCAGTGCCTATCTTCGGAGAACTTCCTGACATTAGTGACGAAGATGCCTCCAGTGTTGAAGGACATGAAGAAGAAGAAGAAGAAGAAGAAGAAGAAGAAGAAGAAGTGGTTCTTGAAGATGATGCTCCACATCCATTTTCCCAAAAGGAGTTGAATGATCTAGTTCGCGACCTCAGCTTGTCAAAGGACTCTGCCGAACTGTTGGCATCCAGATTGAAGGGGAAAAAACCTCCTCTCTGACAGTGCTCGCATCAGCTTCTTCCGCAACAGGCATCAAGAGTACCTCCGTTTTTTCTCGGAAGAGAAGGACTTGATGTACTGTGCAGATATTGCGCAGCTTCTGCTCAAGCTTGGAGTGCCACCGTACGAACCCAAAGATTGGAGACTGTTCATTGACAGCAGCAAGCGATCACTGAAATGTGTTCTGCTACACAACGGCAACCAGTTTGCCTCTATACCCCTGGCTCACTCGAGTACACTGAAGGAGAACTATGAAGCGGTGAAGTATGTGTTGGAGAAAATTGGTTATGATCAGCATAAGTGGTTTATTTGTGTTGACCTGAAGATGGTGAACTTTTTGTTGGGACAACAGTCTGGCTTCACCAAGTACCCATGTTTTCTGTGCATGTGGGATAGGAGGGACCGTGCTCAGCATTACACGAAGAAGGACTGGCCTGTGCGGGAGGAATTGGTGCCTTGCAAGAAAAGGAACATCATCACCGACCCTCTGGTGGACAGAGACAGAATACTCTTCCCACCGCTGCACATCAAGCTCGGATTAATCAAGCAGTTCACCAAGGCTCTGGACAAGGATGGTGACTGCTTCACCTACTTGTGCCAGGCTTTTTCCAGGATTGACCATGGAGAAGTTGAAAGCTGGCATCTTTGACGGTCCTCAGATCCGTCAGCTCATCAGAGATCCAGAGTTCGGAAACTCAATGAACGAAGTGGAACTGGAAGTGTGGAAGGGATTTGTTCTGGTAGTGAAGAACTTTCCTGGCAACAATAAGGCCAGAAACTACGCAGAACTTGTCAACAACATGCTGACTGCTTTCAGAAACCTGGGCTGCAACATGAGCGTCAAGATGCACTACCTATTTTCACATATGGACATCCCAATTCCAAAGAAGGGAAGTGCCAAAGAATGCTCCAACTACCGCACAATTGCACTCATTTAACACGCTAGCAAGGTTATGCTTAAAATTCTACAAGGCAGGTTTAAGCAGTATGTGGACCGAGAACTCCCAGAAGTGCAAGCTGGATTTAGAAGAGGCAGAGGAACCAGAGACCAAATTGCAAACATGCGCTGGATTTCGGAGAAAGCTAGAGAGTTCCAGAAAGACATCTACTTCTGCTTCATTGACCATGCAAAAGCCTTTGACTGTGTCAACCACAGCAAACTATGGCAAGTTCTTAAAGAAATGGGAGTGCTTGATCACCTCATCTGTCTCCTGAGAAATATCTATCTGGGACAAGAAGCTACAGTTAGAACTGGATATGGAACAACTGATTGGTTCAAAATTGGGAATGGAGTACGACAAGGCTGTATATTGTCTCCCTGCTTTTTTAACTTATATGCAGAAGTCATCATGCGAAAGGCTGGGCTGGATGAATCCCAAGCTGGAATTAAAGATTGCCGGAAGAAATATAATCAACCTCAGATATGCAGATTGTTGGGAGACATTCTGCACAGAAACATGTTTGTACCTTTAAGAACAGTTTTTGTGAGCTCTGGGCTAATTGGTTACAGCTGGCCATGACTACAAAAGGAGAAAAGCTACAGTTTGAACTCTGCCTGCAGGGAAAAGTGTTGATCTACTGGGGACTCCCTGGCTGCAGGATGACCTTGGGGGCTCTTGTCTACCCCCCCCCCCCACTTCAGTTGCCCACCCTGCTTATGGTTTTAACCATGTAGTTGCCACTCTGACCCCCCCCAAACCCAGTCCATTTGTGTTCCTTAAAAAGGCTTCTCTTTCAACACTGTGCCAGGGAGAGGGAGGAGCTTGGTGATGGTCAGAAGGGTCAGCCAATCAGCACCTCTGTCTGGGCAGCTGGCTTCTCCTTAGGCAGGACCAGAACTCAAGGCTTGCTTGTCTCAGCCTCAGGATCCCCACCCTTCTCTTCCCCGCCCAGAGGAAAATGAACTAGACAGATTTCCACCTCAGAAGGCCTAAGCCAAGCCTAGCATGGAAGGAAGGGCAGGCAATGGAGACATTTCCTTGGTAGGATGTGCAGGTCCAGAGAGGGTCATACTGGGGGGGGGAGGTCTCCAAGTCACGTTCTCTGTCCCCCCCACACACCTTCCCAGCCCCCATTAAGACCGTCATTAAGGGAAGGGGAGATGCCTCTGCCCTGGAGGAGACCCCCACCCTCCATTTCCTTTCCTCCCAGCAGCCCCCTCCCTGCAATTCTGGCCCTTGGAGGAAACGTTATTGGGGGGGAGAGAGAGGTGTGACTCTGTTCCTCTCCTGCCTTCCACTCACCTCCGCTCTGGTTGTAGCGATTCTTAGCAATTTCCAGGTTCCCCCTGAACACCAGCTCAGTGCCCTGAAGTGTCTGAGTGTTCCTGTTCCAGTACTGAGGATCCTCCTTTTCCACCTTCCTTATCCAGGGGACGCGAGGCAGCATCTCCTGGGTGTCACTGTCATACTGAACAAATTGCTCGTCATCCACGTATCCCACATCAATGAACTGGGGCAGCCCCTGGCCAGGCTCAGACACGGCTGTGACAAAGTAGCGCAGGGAGTGAGAAGTGGAGCCTGGAAAGGAAGAGGAAAGGGGGCAGAGAGTTAGGGGTCCTGCAGATGAAGGCAGCAGCCCCAAATTAGGAGATCCAAAGTTCAGCAGGGTTTGGGGGAGTTTGTAGACCTGCCCTTAAACACAGAGGAGGCAGAGCAGAGGGGGCCTAAGAATCCTAGACTTGAAAAGGGGAAAGGATATAAATACAAGTAACCACAACAATAGCCCATGGAGCAGAGGGCGAGAAAAAGCTCTGCCAGGCAGCACTAAATCTCTGCATGTCTCTGCTGAGGCTCCATGTGAGGGAGAGAGAGGCCAGCCCCTCCCTTTTGCCAAGGGGGCAGGAATTGCCCCCCACTTGCAAGCGCCAAGCTGATGAGAGCTCCCACAACATGGTCTGAAGGCTCAGGATGCAGGCACCAAACGGAAGCTAAGCAGGCTCAGGTCTGGGAAGTGGATGGAGGGGAGACCAGAAGAAGCAAAATCCATATACTGAGAGACCAGGAAGCTGCCTCCTCCTGGGTCAGAACACTGGTCCAGGTAGCTCAGAGTTGTCTGCCCTGACTGGAATGGCTCATATCTGCAGAAACGGGCCTAGGGAAGCCACTCCCTTGGAGCCGCCCCACCATCTGACCTTCTGGAGCCATGCACTGAACAGCTCTGGCCTGGGTCTTGCTTCCTGGGCTCTGGGAGGCTTTGGCAAGATCTTATGAGAACTCAGGCCAGCCCCATAAGATCTCATGAAAACCTTGCACAAAAAGAGCTCTCTGCCTGCTGCATATATAATTGGTGTGGTTCCAGCAGAGATGGAGATGGAGATGCAGGAAGAGGACATCGCAATGACAATACAAAATGCTTTTAGAATTAAGATGAGAACAACGAAAGCTAAGAAATTCCCAGGAGACTGCTTGGTTATATTTAAAGATCGAGAAATGAGAAATTTAATTTTACAAAAGAATAGGGAGAAAAGACTGAATACTGATGGATGTAATATAATTATTTTTAAAGACGTCCCACTTCGGCTGTTAAAAAAATGGAACCAATATCAACAGCTGGTGCAAGCTCTGAGGAAATAAAAAATTGAGTTCAGATGGGAATTCCCAGAAGGAGTCTCATTTGCATATAAAGGAAAGAAATAGGATAACAAGATTGGATGAGATGGATAAATTTTTAAGAAGATATAAAGAGCTGGGAAGAGAAGAAGATGGAGCAGCACTGGCAGAGGCAGGAGCTGGAGGAGGAGCGCCACAAGAATCAGAGGAGGAGGGAGAGGAGGGGGAAGAAAGGGAGGAGAAATAAAATTTTAAGATATTTATTTAAATTAATAAGAATTCAATATGGCATTGAAACTATGGTCTTGGAATGTTAAAGGTATGAATGAGAAAAATTCTGGGAAATGATTTATAATGAATTGAAGAAAATGTTGAAATATACATTTACTAAGAAACCTGAAGCATTTTTACTAGGCATTACAGGGAATGAGATAAATAAGAAAGAGAAGAAGTTGTTTTTATACGCAGTGACAGCAGCAAGAATATTGATGGCTCAGAAATGGAAGCAAGAGGAGCTGCCTATGATAGAAGAATGGAGAACTAAAATGATGGACTATGCGGAATTGGACAGAATGACAGGAAGGATCCGGAATCGACGAGATCAAAGATTTACAGAAGATTGGGAGAAGTTTATTCAATATTTGCAAATACTAAGTGATAACCAGATTACGTTTGTAAGTTTTGAAGAAGCTCTGTGATGTGAAAATGTAACAATAAGTAAAAATTGTTGTGACGTGGGATTTGTGATTTCAGCTCTCTTGACATAATATGCTGGAGACAGTTCTCTAGTAACACTTCTTTATTACAGCAAACAAGACTGAGGTCTGAGGAGGGGAAAGCTACATTTATAGGGACAGGGGACTAGCTAGAAAGGATACATTTTGGAGGGAACAATATCAGGCAATCACAGTCCTGCCTTTGGAGGAAACCAATGAGACAGAGGATCCAAATACAGCAGCTTAAATGAACCAATAGTAGCTGTACCCTCTGGAACCAAAAGGCAGTTACTTTACCCTAATGCAAATACAGACAATAATAATACAGATATAAAATCCTTTGACTCAATACACAACAAAAATAATGAATTAAATCTAATAGTTTTAATAACAAGGGGTAGAAATGTGTTAAAAGTGATAAAATGAAGGAAGCTCAGACAAATTGAGGGAAGTCAAAAATGGAATTAAGATGTAATTAAGAAGTTGAAATGTACAATTTTGTTTTTTGTATTTGCAAACCAATAAAAATATAATTTTTAAAAAAAGATTATCTCAGGGTTGAGGTATGTTCATATGGAAAGAGGTGGTCCTTGAGGACCAATCATACCCCTGGGAAAATTGTGTTGAATGCACTTTGGATAACTTCATCCTCAAGGAGGAAGCAGTCCACTCGAGTTTGGCCAGTGACTCATCTCAAAAAAACTAGGAAATTAAAATAAAATTCATAGATGGGACCCTGAAGGTCTCACCCCCTGCGATGCTGGCATCTCAACTGCAGCATCCATGGCAGATGGCCATACAACCTGTGCTAAAATACTTCCAAGGAAGGAGAATCTACCACCTGCTGAGGGAGTTCCACGGTGGAAAACAGAGTGCAAGGAATCATAAAGCTACAAGATGAATCGTAAACCTACAAGATGCTTGAATTACGTCCACCTTGATGGTGTGTGGACTCTGCTACCTCCCTCCAGCTCCTCGGTTTCCTTTCAGGCAAGATCAAATGGGATCCACTTCCAAGGCCAGCCCTCCCAGGGCAGGGGCTCCCCCCAGTTCAAACCACAAGAGCTCAGAGCACGGCTGCCTCTGGTTGTGGCATCTGGCTAAACAAGACAGGCAGTTCTGCTCAGTGGTCAGGAGACAAAGAGCCACAAAATGAGTCACACGTGAGACCCCAAAGTGAGGAGGAATCTGAAGGAACCAGTGGTCTCCACCACCCTTTGCCCTCCCAAAGCCCCCTATATGGAGAGAGTTTAACATAGAAATAACAGGTCTTACTCTTCTTTCTCCCTACCCAGGAAGAATATGATTGTCTCACAAGAGTGTCTGCTTAAAACATTTTTCTTTGGGCAACACTATCCAGATACATAAATGTTGATGTGTTTTGGCCTATCATTGCTAATTTTAATTATTTTTTAATGCTTTCAACTGTTTTTATTATTTTACTGTTTCCTGTAAATCAATTAGAGTTTTTACCACAATCGAGCAGGATATATATATATTTTAGTTAAACAAAACATGAGTGGCAACCCCAAAAGGAGAAAAACACCAAAGGCAGCAATCAGGAATGTGGAATTAAGAATTAAATAGTGATAAATCCTTGTGCAGAGCCAATGGACTGGTGGGGTGGGGGAGCAGGAATATTCTGAGCAAGGGAAATTCATGTCTAGGAGCCCAAGAATCCAGGCAGAGGCTCCAACTTTATTGACTTGTTTTTTTGGGGGGGGGAGGAGAATATAAAGGAGGGGGTATTCAAGGGGAACCGGGCTGCAGGGTGGGGGCCCCCACTTCTTTTTCAGGAGTTGTTTGTGCCCTTCGTCCTAAACAACTTGACGTGTACAAAACGTAGTGAAAGGGGCTGTACAGAAACGGCAGAGAAGCCCCCTGTATAATTTACAAAACCTACATTTTTGACAGGCAACAGGAAAGCGGGGGGTTTTTTTGGGGGGGGGAGTTAAAATTGTAAAGCAGGAGAACATGATGATGGATTTGCAGGTGGAAGGGAATTATTGATTAACACAACATTGGGAATTGCGGGTGGGGACCCCTTATTCAGACGTTTTCCCCCCGCAATGAAGTCAGCTCTACACGCGTCCAGCTCCCACCCCCAGGCTGGTCTCCAGGGTGTTGAGCTGAGTTTTCAGAGCGGCTGAGGGTTGAATTAGAAGAGGGAAGGTAAAAAATAGAAGAGGAAAGACCGGGGGGCGGGACAGGCGAGTCACTTTCCCCACCATGAATCCTGCCAACACCTTCCAGCTTTGTCTTGTTCTTTTCTTGAGCCCCGAGCCCAGGAGTGAAGCGGCCCCTGCCCCGGACGGCATACAAAACAAGCCAAGTCTGGGAAACAGATGTCTGGGAAGGGATTATTTTCTCCCCCCGCCCCAGAGCACAGTCCTCACCTGCGCAGTCCAGGAGCAGCAGGTGTGCAGCCGCCCCCAGGATCAGGGGGGGCCAGCGGAGGAGGAGGACCCCCATCTCCCCCCAAAACGAAGCTCCTTTTTCCTCCTCTTACTCCAGCGACGTCCTTTTCCCTCCGACTCTGAGACCCGCTCTCTGCCCCGCCCGCGGAACCAGCAGCAGAGCGAGCCCGGATTGGGCGAGGGGAAAATATTCCGCCAATCAGAAATCGGCGCGCTGATTGCGGCACCGGTCGCCAGGCAGAACTCGAGGCGCAAGTTTGGGAGCGAGGCTGGAGAGGGAAAGAGAAAGTGATTGCAGCTCCTCGCTGGGAATCGCCGCCTCCCTCCCTCCCTCCCTCCCCCCGGCAGCTCTTCCTCCAGTGTCAGAGGCAGTAAATGCATTAGCATCCCACTCGCATCCCGTCCTCCTTGCATGCTTCCTTCTGGGTGGCCACAGCCCAGCTTTTCTCCTGTGTCCTAGTGGCAGGGGGTTCCAGCGGTTAACTGTGTGCCTTTTAAAGAAATGCTCAGTGTTGCAACTAGGGCTGAACCTCAGGGTTGAAGTCAAAACAGAGAGAGAGCTCAAGAGAGAGCATATGACCACACAGAGAAGGGAAGCAGGTGGTGGGAGGCTGACAAGCACGTTTGCTATCAGCACAGGGTCAGGCCAGAGCCCACCAGCTTGCCACAATTTCCTTTCTCCGTGTGCTTTTTAAAGGGGCATTTTATATCCCCACATATCTCTGCTTCCTTCTCTCGTCATACTGGCCCCAACATGAGTTTCTCTCCCCCTGCCTGGGACCCTCTTGAGTCTGCAGGCCCAGGGTGTTGGGGGTCAGGGAGGCCCCCTTTGCCCAGCCAGCAAGACCCAGCGGCTGCCAAGCCTCTTCTGGAAGGCCCTGAGCCCAGGCTGGGTGCTTGGCCCAGAGAGTGCTTGGCCCACATCCCACTTCCAGAAGCCTGAACGTTTGAAACCTGAGCTAAGCATGGGACACACAGAGAAGCCGCTGCCTTTTCCAAGAAATCAGGAAAAAGACAAGTAGTGGCCGCTCCTTGCCCAGGTACAAGGAAGCTTGTTGCCAGTTGAGTCCCTGTGAAGAAGGAGGCTGGCTGTTTTGAGGGGGGGGCCTCTCCTGGACCCACTTTTGGGACTCAATGGGCTCAGTCACCTCAGGGACGTCTTAAGCTTTACTTTTCACCTGCTCCATCCAGTTTTTCCTGGACAGGGATAGTCTGCCCACAAGGATCCATATTCTGGTCACCTTCTGACAGGATTATTGTAATATATCTTGTTTTTCCCAATATAGTAGGGATGCTTCAGCTGCTACAAGATAAACCTGACAGGATTTTCACTGTCACAGCTCATTTAGGGCCAAGTCCTCGGTGGCTTGAGGCTCCTTCTCCTCCCCTGCTCTCCTCTGTGGAGGCTTTTCTCCCTCTCCTTTCCCCTCCTCATGGAGGTGCAGAGGGCGACAACAACAACTAACAACTAGGAGGAAAATGTTTTCTTCTTCACAGACTTTAAATAATTTTTCAGGACTTTAGACATTGCCTGTAGCTCTGATTTCCTGCTGGATAGCCTTGTTATGTGGTTTTAAACCACCCTTGAACCAATTTAGGGACATGGTGGCATGAAGATGAACAAATAACAAAGCTGCTGCTTGAGGCAGCCCCTTCGGGAAGGAGGAGGCAGCCATTTCCCCTCCCTTTCTGCTTCACTGCCAGCCCTCCACAAAATGGCTTCCGTCCCCGACAAGCAGGCCAGGTGGGGCTGCCCCAGCCTCCCCGCTTCCCTCCCTGCAGAGGAGACCTTTGGTGCAAGGGAGAGCAGCCAAACAAGGCAGAAACCGAAAGCCACAGCAGCCCACAGATCAGGTTGCCTGACTGGGAGATCGGCAGGCAGAAATGGCGCTCAGGGGAAGACGCTTTCTCTCTCAGCACCCAGATGGCTTTGGCATTTCTCCCTCTTGGCCTGGCCTGGGCCCTCTTCAGCCTTGGAAAGACCCGTCTTCCTCAGGACAAAACCCTGAGCCTCCACAGCTCTCTTCCTCAAGGCCAAGTGGCCAGGACTCCTGGGTCTCCTTTGGGAGGTGTTGTAAATGAAAATCTGCCCTTTTTCCCTTATGGGGTATCCAAGAGCCCATATAGAGTCCTTACATAGGTTCCCTATTGGTAGGAGAAAATAACAGAGGCCAACCAGAGAATATTGAGAAGCAAAGCAGCTAGTAAGCTTGATCTTTATTGATCTGTTGCAACAGGGTACTCCCCTCACTTGCAGGAAAGGAGGAGGACCCACAAAAATGCTGTGCAAGGTCTTATAAAGACTTTTGAAATTCCCATCCTCTAGATCAAGACCACCCCCAGAAACATTATGCATACATCACAGAAGGGGTGTAACCTAAGACCACCCCTCAGATACATCACACCTACATCACAAAAATTTAAATGTTGTTTTTCTCTTGTCCTTGTTTATCTCCAGTCTAGCAGGTTACTTGATTGGATTTCCTGGGGAGCCTGGCCATTCTTTTGTAGTGGTAAAATACTTATTTCCTGGGCCAGGTCACAGGCTCACACCTTATTCAAACAGACATATCCTTGAGACAATGGAGAGGCTTTTCCAGGTTAACCTTGCAGAGAAAGGATTTGGTCAGTTTAGGAATCAAAATGGTTCCAGGATGGTCTTCCTGTGTTGATCTACGTACGTGTGGTTATGAACGTTGCCATATAGCTAAAACCATAAAATTCCTATCACAGAGGAGACTCGGCAGGAGCCAGGACTCCTGGGTCCTCTTTCTGGCAGGCAAAAAGCATCTTCCTCTCTAGCTGACTATGCCTTCAAAAAATGACTATTTCTATCCAGGTGGCATTCATGGTCTCCTCATAATGGCCCTGACAAACCCAAGGTCCCTGAGGGAGCTTCATGGCTACGTGGGGATTTGAACCCAGGACTCCCAGGCTCCTATATCCCAGTCAAACCACAGCCCCACACTGGATCCTAGTAGGCTTCTCCACCTCTCAAGACCTGCAGGGACATCTCTCCTGACATTATTTTTGTCCCGTTCTTGGTATCGTGTGGAAACAGCAACGAGTCTTCTTGCCCCTTAAAGGCTAAGAAATAGATTATGGCATAAAAACGTCCTTGGTGTGGTTCTCTGATCCAAACTGGATTGTTTCCCAGGGGACTTTGCCCCCTTCTGCCTCCCTCAGCAACCTCTGAGTCAGGCTGGAAAGTCCCAGGGCAGTTCCCAGAACAAGGCCTTTTTATTTTAAATGTTTGCTTTCATTTTTACTTGTAAGATGAATAGCTGAGGGTGCAGTAAACAGTCCTTGGCGAGTTACAATAATCTAAATTCCGTTTCCATCCTTCATTAACACTGGTGTTTGTGTGTGTTTGTCTCCTGCCCTCACGCTCTTTCTCTGCCACAAGACACCCTCATCCATTTCTCCACAGTCCCTGGTTGTCTTTTCTCGCTTTCCCCTTTTTGCGATCCTCCGCTGCCCCCTGCCGGCTGCTTTCTTCCCTGGCTGAAGTGGAAATCAGGTGATTTCTAGGAAATCCTTCAAGGGACCAGTTGAAGCAAGTCACGGGTTGCAAAAAAAATGGTCAAGCTTCCCACATATGTCACAGCTTTGGAATCGGTGCAAGTGGGTGTATGCCTACCTATGGTATGCAAAAGCGGAAATACATAAAACTTTTACAAATCACGTAATTAGAAAAAAACCTGTTTTAGAGTATGGGGATAATATAAAAACTTATTAGAAAGAAAAACACCACTGTGGATATCCCCAGTGGAAGCTACAACCAGGAAAAGAATAAATATGGATAAGCAGTGGTTAACTTACAGTGAAATTTAATCTCTTACAGAACAGGAACCAAAACTGAGAAATCCCGAGGAGTCAAGAAATCTGGTTACGGATTGGCTACAGGTTGTTAGGGAAATTCTGGGAGAGAGGATACTCAACAGTCCCAGCTGGTCGGGCAAAGCCCGTGGTTTCTCTTGGTCAGCAAAGGAAGGGGTCCCAGCCACAAACCGGAGCAAAACACCGTCAGTAGACATAGATCAAAGTTTATTGCGAAACAGGTTCAAACAATGGATTGAACCCTGAGAAAGGGACGACATTCACTTTTAAAACTTCCCACCACATCCCAGAATCCAGTTCGTACAGCATCATCACTACATCATTGTGACATCACCAAAACATCAAGAAAAAGGGAGGGTAACATGGGATTAACATAAGGAAACTGAGTCAAGGTTTGCATAAGCAAACATATCTCAAGTACCCACCACCCACAGAACAATAGTCTTTCTTCGCATGTCTGTACCCTAAGGCGAGTCCGGTTTTTGGACTCTAACTGCCCAGCAATTGTCACTCATGGGCACTTCCTTGGGTGGGGAGTGCCTACTGTTCAGGGAAGTTTTTAATGTGTGACGTCTTAGTGTATTTTTAGTCTTTGTTGGAAGCCGCCCAGAGTGGCTGGGGAAACGCAACCAGATGGGCAGGGTACAAATAAAATAAATTATTATTATTATTATTAGTGACTCCTCCCTTGAGGGATCACGGCGGGACCCAGGGGTTTTAAAGTCCTAGGCCAAAAGAGTGCAAATGGCGTTGCAGTGAAGCAAACCGGTGGCACTAGTGATTTTATATGAATTTCTAAAGTTTTGAGGCTTTTCCTAAAGCTGATAGTCTGGCGGAAACACTTTTGTTTTTGCTTGCAGCATTGTAGCAAGTTTAGAGACAGTTAACAAGGTAAGGAGGTTTCGATAGACTGAGTCCATTGTTCTGGCAGCGGGGCTCCACTCAGCTGCTTAGTGAGGGTGCAAACAGCTGGAGCAGAGCTGCCTTGCAAGGCAACGGGCAAAGGACGAAACTTGAGAGCGTAGCTTAAACTCAATTGGCTAGCTGTCAAATTCCAACACTCCTGATTGGTTAAGGCGCATCAGCATGCAAATACACAGTTCAGTCATCCGGTATACCAACAGTAGGCTCTAGAGTAACAGGAAGGAAAGACAAGACTTTACTGAGGGAGTTTATGTGCTGTTTGGTGCAACTTAGTGAAGGGACAAGGTCTTCTTGAGCTTATCCTCTCATGCCCTGAGTACGTGTGGCGAGGGAGACAGAAGTGGGATCTTGCTTATGTGCTCCATTGTGCAACAAGGTACATCAGATTGATGAATTGTTTAAGATAGATAGGGAAAACGGCTTTGCTAAGCAAAAGTCTCAGTTTACCAAAGACTTATTAGATACAAATATAAAAGTATTATAAAAAAATGTACAAACTGCTCTTGGAGTGGGTAATTAAGAGGAATTAGTGAAATCGAGCATGATTAAGTGGGCACAAGATGTGGATCACAATATTGATCATGAATTATGGGGAAAGTTGTGGAAAAGTAAATATGAATTTTACGGCATGTTATGCAAGATAAAAGAAAATATGATGAAAATGGCCCACAGATGGCATTTAACACCCACCAGATTGGCGAGAATATCTAAAAGAAGAAAAAGGTATGTTGGAAGTGTAATAAAATTGAGGGATCTTTTATTCACATGTGGTCCTGTAAAATAATTAAGGAATATTGGGAATTTAATGAAATAAAAAAAGATACTTAAAAAAACTTTTCCCAAAATACCTGAGTTTTTCCTCTTGGGGATGGTAACAATGGAGCCCCCCCCCAAAGCAAAATAGTTTATTATTAGATGCCACTGCCAGTTTACTGGCAAAAAGGTGGAGAACAAGCATTATTTATTATTTATTATTATTATTATTATTATTATTATTATTATTATTAATACACTGCCCATCTGGCTGGGTTTCCCCAGCCACTCTGGGCGGCTCCCAACCAAATATTAATAACACAATACAGCATCAAACATTAAAAATGTCCCTGAACAGGGCTGCCTTCAGATGTCTTCTAAGTCAGATAGTTGTTTATTTCCTTGACATCTGATGGGAGGGCGTTCCACAGGGCGGGCGCCACCACCGAGAAGGCCCTCTGCCCGGTTCCCTGTAACCTCACTTCTCGCTGGGAGGGAACTGCCGGAAGGCCCTCGGAGCTGGACCTCAGTGTCTGGGCTGAACGATGGGGGTGGAGACGCTCCTTCAGGTAAATAATTCTTTTTAAAAATGGATCCCCACCCCACGGAGGCTTGTTTTCAAGGTGGGCATGCAGCCCTACCCAGTCTCCCATTTAGCAATGAAGGAGCTGGTGCAGCTACCCAAACTTTAACATACAACGCAGTCTACACCCTTCTAAGATTATACAATAAAATTATAATGATAAAGGAATAATAATTAGGGGTGCTTTGCAACCATCAGTTCAGTTCTCCATGTGTTGCCTAGACGTAATATTATCTGTGCGTGTACATATGCAAATGATTGTGCACTGCTCCAATGTCGCCTTAAGTTGTGTTTTCTGTGAAGTCCCATTGTACGTAGCATAACTCACACACCAAGGCCAGCCCAAAACATTTTGACACCTGAGGCTGGCCCCAAAATGGCCTCCCACTCCCCACCAGGGAAGAAGGGGTGAGGGAAGATTTACATCCAGGGCGGAGGGGGGGAATACCTGTCTGTGTCTGTGAATATTCCCAGGAACTTCAAAATCTCCTGTGATAAGAAGGCAAGAACCACTAAAGACAAAGGGGGCGCACCCTTATTTATTTAAGTCAAACATATATTACAAAAGTAAAAAAAAATAATTACATCCAGTGTCTTCAAAGTAAGGTGCAGCAAATCCATTGGGTACGGCAAGAAGAGTCCTGCGGCCCCTGGAGGTCTCCTTCTAGGCTTCCTCTTTGGCTGTCAGCAGGATCAGTCCCTCTGATCTCCTGTAGGAGAGTCGCTACACCCCATCCCCTCAGCCTCTCTACCTCTTTCTCAGTTCCCCACTTTGTCCATTTCCCCCTTCAACTGCTTCTTCCTCCCCCTCTACCTGTTTCTCAACTCACTGCCCCAGGGCATCATGGGAGGTCCAGGGTGGAGCCCCAGAGAACAGCAGCTGGTTGTCCTGGACGTTGAGCTCCATGAACCAGGATGGAGAACTGGAGCCTTGAAGGTATCGGGACAGAAAGAGGGTCTGGAGGAAACTGCCTCAGCAGCTGCCATTGCCACAGGGAGGGTCTGAATGCCCCCTGGAGCTCCTCATTCTCTGCTCTGCCTGAGGATGTTTGAAGAGAGGCCTCAACTCCAGCAGAGGTCACCTCTGGACCACTCTGGATCTAGTCAGACAGGACAGTGAGGTTCTGGGGATGCAGGAGGTGACCCAAGAGGGCTGGTGGTGGACGTCCCTCCCATCTGGGCTCTTGGTCAACACAGACAAAACCCCTCCACATCCAGATGTTGTAACTGGAGATGATGTCCTCCTTGGCTTCTACGGGATCAATGGCCAACGTCTGTCCTTCATCTTCTGAGGCAAACTTGCAAGCTTCCAGATTAGAATCGGATCCAATTCTGACAGCCTCTCTAGTCTTCAGCCACTCAGTTCCTTCTCTTTCAGCTTCAACTCCTGAGCATCTAAGCATCCCTCCTCCCTGCCAACCATCCCTCCCTGCCAGTTTCTTCACTTCCTCATGCAGAAAGTGGGTTGAAAACACTCAGCCAGAGCAGTTAGACTGCTTTTATACATTCCATGACATGACATCGGTTTAGCCAAAGGCTGGGCAGCCCAAGAGGCAGGTCGGCAGTAACAATTTAGCCTATTTCACGCATAATACACCTAAAACAGTTCTCAAATGTTGCCTTTCCTTCAATTTGGATGGAAAGTGAGTGACATAAGATTGAGAAGGGCTTGTGGAGGGAACCACAGCAACAAAGAACCAAGAGATACCATCAAAATCACTGCAAGTGGTTGTCAATCTCCTCATCCCCTTTTTATATTATAATTTTTAAAATGTATTTCTATTAAAGATTTCTTAGTTTACAAAAATATGTGCAATGTCTCATTTCAAGTTGTGTTTTGTACAGATTAGTTCCATTTGTTGTGAGACATTAGTCTCCTCATTAATTTTAAAAGCTTTTAGTTGCATATATCTGGAAGATTTCTGATTAATACAAGCATATTTCTGCAAAGCAAAATTGGCCATAATCCATCAGAAAAGCATGATTACCCTCAAATTCAAGTTACAGCTGGAGTCAGAATGGATGGGTGAGAGCCAGGATTAAGGAACATCCGAAACAGCATTAAAGAACAGCAGGAGCTCTGAGCCTCTGCAATTCACAGCCAAACTTGGGCAGGCTCCTTCTGGTCTCATCTCACACACTGGGCTGGTATGAAACTGCAGAAATAAAGAACGAGTGTTTCAAAGTTAAGCCAACATCATGGTGTGGGGGCATCAGCATTACAGAGCTAGTGCGAACCCAAAGGAAATCTAGTCCAGCCTCCCAAGGGAAGCCACCATCCCTCATCATGTCAAATCAGACATGAAATATGCCAGGAGCACCACCAAAATGGGCCTGCAGAGGGCAGCTCCAGCAAGTGAGCCAAGCTGCACACTATGGGGGAATACCACAAGGACACAAAGCAGTCCTACTGGAAGGAAAAATCCCTTCCGGAACCGCTTCCAAGATCTCTCATTCAGATCCTGCGTAGAACCCATTTGTCAGGTGGAGGGGATCCTCTGTGGAGGTCAGATGGACACATGGAATGAGTCACAAGAGCGATTTTCAGCTCAATGGACACTGCAGATTATTTCACGCTTTGAAACCCCAAGGGGGGGGGGTAACAGCTTTTCACCATTTGGGGATGTTCCCCACGGAGTCTTCTGCAAGAGCCCCACTTTGCCCCCACCTGCACCCCCACTTACCCCTGGCGGAGCTGGCGGACCCCTGGTCATTTGCTGGAAAAGGGAGGAAACACAGGAATCAGGATCCTGGGGAGGGAGATCCCATCCCCCCAGCCCTTCTCCCTCCTTCCACCCCCATCCCAAATCAGTCTCAATATGGGGATGTTCAGGGAGAGGCAGCCCAGAGGCAAGGGGGCTCAAGGACAGCACTGGAGGGCAAAGAGATATGGGCACAGCCTGGCATGGAGGCAGCGGGGGACTAGAGCGGGGGTGGGTGCGATCCGGGCAGAAAGGCAGAAGCTGGGGGGAGAGCAATGGTGGGTTCCTAACACCCACAGACTAGAGCTAACCAACCAAATCTTTAGCTTCAGGTTCTAGTAGATTACACCACCAGAGACCCCTCTCTCCCCCCACCCTCGGCTCTTCCTCCTGCTCCTTCCTGGAGCCCCTCCCTCAGCCGACAGTCTCTCTGCAGCCTTTTCCTGGCCCTGAGGGACCCCTTGCTGTCCACAGACAGGCTGAGCAGACAGGCTTGAGCTTCCCATCAGGGTCTTGGGCTTAAGGACCAGGCCACCACCAGGTTTAGTTTTGTCTGTTTGTAACCTGTTCCTGCTCCATATTGGGGGGGAAATATATCAGAAAGAGAGAGGGGAGGAGTCACTCACTTGGGGTTTCTTCATAGGCTGATTTCCCTGTGAAGACAAAAGCAGAAGGTCAGAGCTGGAAGGGACCTCCAGAGGCCACTCAAATCCCATTCCAACCATTTGGCTCTCAGATGCCAAAACCTTCCCAGCAGATGCTTCTCCTGTCTCTTCCAAACACGTCCAAGGAAGGTGAGCCCAGAAGCAGATCTTTTCAAGGAGCTCATTTTACGAAGTAGAAAAAATTGAGAAAATTAAATAAAACAACAACAACATGGGAACCAGGCAGTGGACAAATTCCAAGAGAGTGGAAGGAAACATTATCCAATCCCTTCACTTATTCCTTTTCAGATTATTATTTCACTCCTAAAGGTAAAGATAAAGGTACCCCTGAAAATTAGTTCCAGTCGTGACCGACTCTGGGGTTGCGGCGCTCATCTCGCTCTATGGGCCGAGGGAGCTGGCATACAGCTTCCGGGTCATGTGGCCAGCATGACTAAGCCGCTTCTGGTGAACCGGAGCAGCGCACGGAAACACCGTTTACCTTCCCGCCGGAGCGGTACCTATTTATCAACTTGCACTTTGATGTGCTTTCGAACTGCTAGGTTGGCAGGAGCAGGGACCAAGCAACGGGAGCTCACCCCGTCACGGGGATTTGAACCGCTGACCTTCTGATCAGCAAGTCCTAGGCTCTGTGGTTTAACCCACAGCGCCACCCGCGTCATTCCTAGCAGACCCCTAATCCTCAAATTTGCCCAGAGAGGTGGGGCGGAAGAGATAATGAACTTTAACAGTGCAATTCTAGGCAAGTCTGCTCAGAGGAATGTCCTATTCAGTTCAATACAGAATCCTCCCAGATCAATATTTATTTATTCATTTAATTAAGATGACAGGGCAGTTTGCAACATAAAAATACAAAATGAGAGCACAAAATACATAATAAAGCAAAAACAAACCAGTAACTCTGCTCCCACAAACACATTTAAAAGGCCAAAGGCCTGGTTAGAGAGAAATGCTTTTGCCTGGCACCTAAAGATTTGTAAATAAGGCTCCCTGGTAAGTGTGTACATGATTGAAGGCTTAGGATTGATTAAAACATCAGGTGGGAAGTGAATTTCCTGAGCAGAGTGAGTACAAAGCAATGACCAACAGGACTTTTGGTTCATGTTCAAAGGGTGCTTTATGAGGAGGGGTCTCTGTAGGGATGCCAGTTGCAGTTGCCAGGAAGCCCCACCAGCACATTCCCAGTCGGAGGCCGAGACAGAAGGACACAGGAGAGGCAGCAAACGCATCCAGGGTTTACTTACTGCGAATGAAGAAGATGATGATCCCAAAGATCCCAGAGACCAACAGGATAGCAGCCACAACACCCACAATGAGCCCCAGGTTGACTAAAAGGGGACAAGAGACATTTTTATTCAGACTGGTGGCAGCAGCTCCCCAAGGCCTCAAGCAGGAGATTGGAGTGGAGGTGCTGAGCTATGAGCCCGGGAGGATTTTACGTGTGCAAAGCAGGCCCTCTCTCTCTCCTCACAGGCCAAGGTCCTCTCTGTAGTGGCCCCAACACAAGGGAGTTTTTTTCCACCAGAGTAAAGCATTAGAGGTCTTTAAAATAACCAGTTCATTTAAGGAAGACAGTTGACAGGCACACCTGTTTCATCACAGACTCCAGACTTAAAAGCAGGTCTCCTCCTGCTCAGGCGCTTCAGCCTTCTCTGTCAGGACCCTGAGAGGAAGGGATTCCCTCCCCTCTGAGACCCCCCAGAGCCCAGCATTACAGGCCTTCAGGGAAGACACAAACCCTTAGGAAGAAGCATCTTGTATACGGATGCCATACGCCCGGTTTTTCCTGGACACGTCTTCTTTTTCAGACATAAAATGTCTGTCCAGACAATTTTTTTAAATGAGGCAAAATGTCCAGGTTTTCTTGTTTGTGTAGAATCTCTGGAGTCCGCAGCACTAGTGAGTGAGCCCTGGTCCCCTCTGCCCTGCCTGTGTGAGTCTTTGGCTCAGGGGCCGCTTCCATGATCCTCGCTTGCCTGCCTGTGAGAAGGAGAGTCTGGGCTGTGGGTGGGGATGTGCGTTCATGTGCTCCTGCTGGGGAAAAGGGAGTCTGGCTCTTAGACATTCTGCTTTGGTTCCTGAAAGCGTGGCTTTCCAGGCGGTGTGTGAGAGACAAGCATTACTAGAAACCCTGCTTGCTCTTGACAGCGGTGTGCGGATGTTTGGGCTGAGTGGAGATGTGTATCAGTTTTTGTAGCTGGGCCTGAGTGTGAGGAGGAGCAAGTGAGAATCTTTTTCACTGTGAAGTACAGTCAGTCCGGGGCTCCCTCTTTTAAGTTTGTTGCCCCTTTTTCAGTTGCAGGGAGTGTGAGTAAGTCAGCCATGTCATGTGGAGGAGGTCGTTTGATTTTGGAGAAATAACACATCTGGTCACATTCTGTGACATCACAACTGCTTGGGCTTAAAGGCAAAAAGGTGGCAGCCAGTTTTACCTCCAATTTGAGTTCAAGGCCTATGAGACACTTGCCAAAAAAGGCTGCATCTCTGCTGAAATCTACAGATTCCAATTCAGTCGCTTGCCCCCAGAGACATAGACAGGATCCAACTGGGGTTCCCCTTCTGAGCTGTGCTGCTGCTGGAGGGAGGAGTTGGGTGGAAACCCCCCTCCCAGAGCCCACCCCTTCCCCTCCTGTCTGTCTGTCTGTCTGTCTCTCACCAGGCTCCTTCTCCCAGGCCACGTCCAGAGGCTTCTCCAGGCTGTCGTGATCCACGCGGCACCGGAAGCGCTCCCTCTCCTCGGGGTCGATCTGGACGCTGAGCAAGAGATAGTAGGTCCCGTCCGAGTTGGGGGCGACCAATCCTCGGAGGGTGCCCTCCTGCCAGACCTCCCCGTCCTTCACCCAGTTGGCCTCAATCTCCTTGGGGTAGAAGCCGTGGACTTGGCAAACGAGGGTCTCCAGGCCGTCATAGTCTGCCTTCCTGGTCACCTTCACCACCGGAGCCTCTGCAAAAAGGGCCGCATTGGGGTTAACAGAGAGACATCCACAACGGGAGCCTGAAGGAATCCTGTATTTTTTAAGAGCAGAGGAGCAGGGACCCAAGGGGAAACTTAGTCAGAATCTCACATCTCCAGAAATTAAAAATAACTGTGAATAAATGGGATTTCCTCAACCTGCCTTGGCATTTTCCCCAGTCAGTGTCTATGGTGGAACTGTTTTCAGATGTTTTATCCTTTGTTTGCCAAAGCAGACTCCTTTGGGATGGAGGGCTGGGTAATCAATTTAATTACCGTATTTTTCGCTCTATAACACACACCCGACCATAACACGCATGTAGTTTTTAGAGAAGGAAAATCCGTAGGCATGCCACCCGTAAGCATTCCCTCCATAACACGCACAGACATTTCCCCTTACTTTCTAGGAGGAAAAAAGTGAGTGTTATGGTGCAAAAAATACGGTAATTTGTCATCTTGCAAAGCTCTAACACTACTCAAATTTGACAACTTGTGGTTCCAAGATTGTCCCAGGGAGCTGCCTCTAGGCTGAGGGGCAAATTTCACCAGGTCCCCAATGGCGGGATTCATTCTGTTCCTTCAACGTTGCAAGTCATGAACTGAGGGCAGCTAAGACTGATTCTGGTTCCTCTCTTGAGGGGGAACAAATGCTGGACTCACTGCTCTCTGTTCTCCGGGACTTTTCAGCCCAATAGTTAGTGAACAAAGCCAACAGCCCTGGGAAAGACAGAGCTCCTTTCTAGTTCTCCCCGCCTGCCCTGAAAGGGTCCCTTGAGGTTGGAAAGGGCCCATCTCCCTTCTCCACGGCAGCCTCCCCTGGAGTGGAAAGGGCAGACCAGGAGGCCCAGTAAGCCAGCAACTTGCACACATTTAACTTGAGCACATACAGCTTTACGCAGTTGCCAAAAATATTCCAAAAACCAAAAAGAGGAGGCAGGCGTCTGGGGAAGAAGGACTTTGGCAAACCCAATCGCCCTTGAATCCAATGTGTTTTGACTATACACCATTTTGGCTTTAGGCACGATTCACAGAATGTAACCCTTGTTCAAAACCTGGCTCCCTGGGTAGCTGTTGTCTGAAGGGGCTGTTCCAGGATCCCACCCACTTTGCAGTGCCTGGACTGGTTAACTCGGGTCTAGGAGGGGATGTGACTCTGCTGGGGGGAGCAGGAAGGAAGGAAGGTCAAGCCCTTTCCCCACAAAAACCCCAAACAAGACCTCCCCACCCAACACCTTTCCTCAGCAGAACCTCCATTCCAAAGAGGATGATTCCCAGCCTCCTTTGCACGTTGTCACCCTTGAAAACACTTCAGTGTGGCTTTTGGAGCGAAATCCTCAACCTCAAGAAATATTCTCAGTGTCTCTGGGGTGAATTATCACCAGGCCCCATAGATGAATTTGCTCAGATGTCTCTAAGCACGGCTAATACGTATGTGTCAGTCCTCAAAAAGGGAGGGTGCTAGAATTATTTCATTTTTAATTAATGTTCATATTAGCAAAGTTAATAGAGACAGGAAGAAAGCCAGTCAAAACACTTGATCATTTGATTGGCCCCTGTGCCAGATTCCTGAAGGCAGAAGAGTGGACTGAAAAAAGTAAAATTCCTCAAAAATAAAAGATATAAGAAGGTAGAAGAGGGAATTCCCATACTCTCTCACTATGTGCAGGTTTTCTGCTTCTAGGCCACGAGTGGCTAACCTACAGACTTAATGAGGGGGCTGCATCCATATTTCATGGGCTCCCCACACATTTTCTATTTTTAAAAAAGGTTAATTAATTTAGTTTTAAAGACTTTCCCCATAGGTATGTAGGGGGAGGCGGGGCACATTGATACACCCACAATATTTCAATGTCTAGAAACGTTATTCGTGTTGCGACATCGCTAAAACGTGTCTATACATGTGTGAGTATGACAGTTGCGACCGCACTGCCCACCAGTTCTCCATTGGCGTTTGGCGAGAGGTGTGTTTTTGGCGCAGCCAACTAAATAATTACGTGAAATGTTAAAGTGTTCCAGTGCTGTTTTCCGTCATTTAGCTAAGATTTTAAAATACTAAAGGTAAATTATCCCACTCAGTAATCAGGATTACACGTGATATTTAAGTAAGTTCAGTGGTTTTATTAATAATTGTTATTTTCTGAAAATGTCCGTTCGGGCACTTTGATACACTAAGACATGGGGTACATTGATACGTATAAAAGTGCCCCGCTAGTGTACAATAGTGCCCCAATATACAAGTTTGCATGAAATCTCTAAACTGATTTCCTACTCATGAAATTTGAAAAGAAAAAACCTGTTGTTTACTACGTGGCCAAAGTCATTTCTAAATATAAAATGACAGATTATCAAGTGTCATATCTCAGGATATATCCAACATCTTGTATGTTTGTCTTCCCCATTTTAGAAGATAAGGCAAGCATTGAGTTCAAGGATGTTGTTTTGCAGTTCCCAGAACCAAATTTCTCAAAGAGCACATCTTGAACATCAACTCTCTATACTTTTTCTTTTGACTTCAGTGGATATAATGTGCAATTGAAGCTAAATGTTAAGGAAATATCTTATTTTTTATAAGCATTTTGTTTAAATTACTATTTTTTGACTACCTGATGTGAGTTCTTATACTTTTTAAAGTTTTTCTGAAGTTTTTTTAAAATGGATAGGTGTTTGAGGAAAGATTAATCTAAGTTTTGATGTTTTGTTAAGAAAACCTCCCATAAAGTCTATGATATGTGTGAAACACTGTTAGTTTTGATACGTAATTTAGATTTTTAAGTAACAAATTGTAGGGCTAATTATGATCTCTCACAATAAAAATTGTTTTTTTCATTCAATTTTTGTAAATAATTACCATTCTCATACAATGTACGCTTTGTATCAAAGTGCCCCATAGGTGGGGCACAATCATACAAAACCCATTTTTTACTCAAGTCATTATATTCTCATTATCTTCTAACTTTAATTGTTCTTTTGATTGCTATTATAATATTGATTAGTTATGCCATGCATAAAGCATTTTTTAAAATTATTTGACTCATTTTGGTACATAAAATATGAGATTGAATTTTTCTGCATCAATCTGCCCCACTTTCCCCTACCCAAGTGTAAAGGCAAAAGGTTTTTCTGTATCCCGCCTCAAATCTGTCCATTTCAATTTTCTTTTTTTACTTAATTTAAAATGCATTTTGCTTTCCTGGCCCCTTCCCTGCTGTTTCTTTGTGCCCCCTCCCTCATTTGTCTTTTGCCATCCCTTATTCTAGCCAAAGGGGCATGGGGGCTGTTTTTAAGCATCTCTCCCCCCAAACATACTCTGAAGTGACCCCTTTTCTCCTCCCAGAGTCCCAAACTTATTTCTGCCTCCCCCACCAAGAAAAGTGCTGTTTGGTCCAGAAAGGAAGATTGTAAAGGGGGAAGGAGGGGAGCTTGAAGGGAAACTGCCCCACTGAGGCCCCCCTCCCCTCCCCACTGCCCCCCCTCACCTGTCCTCAGCAGAGTCTCCTTCCCAAAGTCCAGGTATCTCCGCAACCACTCAATGCATTCCTCCTCCAGGTAGGCTTTCCAGTACTGGTTCCTGGCCAAGTCAGGATCCAACTTCCTCTTGCTCACTTGGGCCTCCGTCTGGGCTGCCGTCCAGGTGAGGGTCTCCTTGTCGAAGGCGATGAAGTCTCTCCCATTGTAGCCAAACTGCCAATACCCTCCTCCTTTGCGCCCGTCTGAACTCAGCTCACAGCCGTACATCCACTGAAGGGTGTGGATCCCTGGAAGGACCAAAAGAGGCCCAGGAGGTCAGGGGGGGTCAGAGCAGCCCCTCCCCCATCAGCAAAAGAGCCCAGGAAAAAGGATTTATTTCCCTCAGACTCAGGGAAGAGGCAGCAGTCAGAGGGGAGAAAAATCAACCAGCATTGTATCTTTCTGAAGGCTCATCTGCACAACACGTTCATGGGGGAAACACTACCATCCTGAGCCTGTAAAGCCCCCCTTTAATTGCCCCCCCCGTCTCATCAAGAGAGCCAGTGTGGTGTAGTGGTTAAGAGCGGTAGTCTCGTAATCTGGTGAACTGGGTTCGCTTCCCCGCTCCTCCACATGCAGCTGCTGGGTGACCTTGGGCCAGTCACACTTCTCTGAAGTCTCTCAGCCCCACTCACCTCACAGAGTGTTTGTTGTGGGGGAGGAAGGGAAAGGAGAATGTTAGCTGCTTTGAGACTCCCGAAGGGGGGTGAAAGGCGGGATATCAAATCCAAACTCTTCTTCTTCATCATCGCCTCACACTTTCTCCCCCCTCCCAATTCATAGCGGATTCTCCCAACTCCCTGGAGGTGGGGGAGGGGTGGGGTTTCCCTTCCTGTTCAACAAGAGGCTCCATTGCAGGTCCTCCTCAGGATCTTGCCCCTTTTGGAGAGTCGCCTCAGCTGTCCCCCATCCCCCCCCAGAAAGAGGAAAGGGGCAACATGGAAGGGGGACACCCACACACATTGGGGGCCCTTTCAAGAGAGAAGGTCTCCTCTTCCCCTCCATCTCTCTCCCCCCAGCTGCTCAATATCAAGGACCTTTTCCCTAAAGGAGGAAAGTCATGGAAGGGCCTTTGGAAAAAGAAGTTTCCTCATGGCCTGGGAGGGAAAGGGAAGCCGCAAGGGGGGGTTGCCCCACTTCAAAATGGCCCCCCTTCTCAGCAGAAGCCAGGCTGCCCTTGTCAAAGATGGGGGGTCCCTGCATCCCCCTGCCCACCCCAGGGGGCTACCACCAAATCTTCAAAACAACAACAACATTAAAACAAGTTATCCCCCATTATCCCCCTCCAAATTTCATTTTAGTTGTGTTGCCTTCTGAATGAATCATTTTGTAGTCCCATAATCCTTAAATGGGACAGATCATTTTGAACCTCTCATTACATGTTACATATATTTCTCTTTGCATATTTACTTGAAGCTAAGTCACACTGAATGGGGTGGGACTTACTTCCAAGTAAACATGCAGAGGATCAGGCAGTTACAATTGTGAAATAAAATAAAATAAAATCTGTTTGTGATCCTGGCTGCCCACACAGTGGGACTAGCCCATTTCTGAACTCTCTTCTTGAGGGACTCTTTCCTGGAGGTCAGTTCCATGGGGTAAGGCAGGTTTTTAAGAAGAGCAACTGCCAGATGTGGGGCCCCGTTCTCTATCAGCCCCCCAGCAGGTGGAGTGAGCAGTCCAGACAACCGGATGGATTCTGAAAGGCTGCAAGGAGAAAGGGGGGCTGACAGCCGGCATCCCTGTGGGAACCCCCATCTCCCTGTGGAATATGGAATAGGGACACTAGCCTTCCGCGCAATGCAGCTGTCGGCTATTGTTTGCGGGGCACCTGCACCAATCAGAAGTCGCACTTTAGTTTTCGAACATTTCAGAAGTCAAACTGACTTCCAGAATGGATTAAGTTTGAGAACCAAGGTACAACTGTATTTGTTTTTGCTATTTATTTTGAATTTTTGTTTTTGAGACTTTTTTGGTTAAAATTTTTTTTGTGTGACTGTGTGGAACCCAGTTCAGCAACTGATTGATTGTTTGACTGCGGAAATGAATAAAAGCCCCCAAACAATGTTTATAATCAGTGCAGGTAAGAAATTATTATTATTATTATTATTATTATTATTATTATTATTATTATTATTATTATCATCATCATCTACAATGCTGTCTTATTTATTTTATAGTACAGTACATTGATTATTGCTTTCAATGGCTCAATAGTCTCGTTAAATATTAAAATTCATGTTAAACTGCTGTTTTAGGGGTTGTTTTTAAAAGTCTGGAACAGATTAATCTGTTTTGCATTACTTTCTATGGTGTGCTTTGGTTTTGGAACTCTTTGGTTTTGGAACAGACTTCTGGAAAGGATTAAGCTTGAGAACCAAGGTAAAGGTAAAGGGACCCCTGACCATTAGGTCCAGTCACAGACGACTCTGGGGTTGCGGCGCTCATCTTGCTTTACTGGCTGAGGGAGCCGGTGTACAGCTTCCGGGTCATGTGGCCAGCATGACGTAGCCGCTTCTGGCAAACCAGAGCAGCGCACGGAAACCCCGTCTACCTTCCCGCCTAGCGGTACCTATTTATCTACTTGCCCTTTGACGTGCTATCGAACTGCTAGGTTGGCAGGAGCAGGGATCGAGCAACGGGAGCTCCCGGGGATTTGAACTGCTGACCTTCTGATTGGCAAGCCCTAGGCTCTGTGGTTTAGAACCAAGGTACCACTGTATATATTAAGCAATTGATGTGGGATTTGAACCCAGGTTCAAGGACAACTGAAAGGTAACTGTGATGGAACAGATGTTTGTAAATGTGTGCCTAAACACACTTTGGCTATATACGAAATTCTTTGCTCCTGGTGAAAATAATTAAATGCTGACGTTAAGCCAACTTGTTGCTTTTCAAAAGGCCATGCCTCTTCCCTTTGATGCTCAGCACCATCAGGGCAGTCTATGCTGAGAAGAGCTGGGAGCTTTCCTGGGGAGAGGACAGAGCTGGAGGACAGACCTTGCTTGGCTGCTCTTTGCCCCCCAGAGCTGAGTGCCCCTTCCCTGCCCCACCTCCCTCGGCTCCTGCAAGGGCCGCATCCAGAAGCGCAGGAGAGAGGAGGAGAGACCAGGAGTCTGTGTCCTGGCAAGGGGTCTCCTGGGGGCACAGGGGAAAGAAGGGGGCACAGCATGTCTGCCAGTATCTCAGCCAAAGGCAGCCTGGGGAGCCGGACATTCAGACAGAGCAGTTTCCCCACAGCTCACTTTTCAGAGGGGGCACTTGGACTGGATTCATCATCAAAGATCTGGGGTGCTATCTCATGCTACACCTACTCAGAGTAGACCCACTGAAGTGATTTGGCGTTTCTAATTTTAGTGCACTGATTTCCATAGGTCTACTCTAAATATAATAGTAGTCAACCACCTGCCATAGGTCTCACGTTCAATAAATACTGAATTTTTGCCAACTGCTAAAAAAATTTTATACAAGCCTACCCAGATGCTTATAAAGTTGAGGTGTTTCTAATCTGTTTTAGTAGTTTAACATCTCTGTGTTTTAAAGTATGGTTGTGAGTTTTTCTTAATTTTACTGAGGGTTTTTTACAATCAAGAAGTGTATTTATTTTATTAAATAAATAAATAGTCTTTATTGATGTTTTATGTAAATTCTATGGATTTTTTCCAGATTTTTTTATAACTTTCTTTTTTTTAATGATTTTTATTAATTTACAACAAAACAAACAAAATTTCACATCCAATTTTCACAAATTACTTCTTTTCTGGACTTCCTTCAGCTTCCCCCAAAATCATCCGTAGTCATTATTTTCGATACGCATTTCATAATTTATATTGACATTATTTATATCCTTAATTTCCTTCTCTTTAGACAATACTTCTTAGTTTTTTCACAGTGCTTTTCTTTAATTCTGGCTTCCTCTTTCACCTCAGGAGCCTTTGGCTCACAGCTGAACTGAGTTGGGGCATATAAAGCCTTGGATGAGAGCAGCCTCTCTTGAAGGAAATACTGCTTTTCTGGGCTGGATTCAGCTAACACAGTTAGTCTAGCGGGAGCCAGAAGGAACAAGTCTCACTCACACAACTGGGGCTTTCTCCCCATCTCCTTCCGCAGAAATCAATATACGGGGGGTCGGGAGAAGCCCCAGAAAGGTGTGCAGGGGGAGAAGAAGGGAAATTGCTCCCTCTGGCAGGTAGAATGATTGTAACAGTGCTACACCTATACCTTCAACATTGTTTTTAAATAGAATCAGATAACATTTCCGGGGCTGTCCGTGGCACCTTTGAAGTGGCCATCTCATTAGATTGGGATTTTCTGAGCTAAGCAATTGGAAGAAATGTTCAGGAACCGAGAGGCGCCCCTTGGTGACATTTATGGGGCATTTTCCATGGATAGGTGCAGGGGCTCAGGAGGGGCCCAATCCCCATTTTTAAAAGGGGGAGAAGCAGAAGTCACAGGGGCCCAAGAGGAAGCCTGCAAGGCAAGGCCAGGCCTGATCCCACCGCAAGAAAAGCAGACCTGCCCATTGCAGCGCTGGCTTGGTCTCAGCTGACCCCCTGGGTTTCTTCCTTGCAAGCCTGACAAGGCCAACGAAGCCCCCAGAGGGCTCTGGACACACTCAGGCTGACCCCTTTGGCAAGGCTCCTTCCACCTCCAGTATTCTGTCTCACAGGTGGGGAATCTCTTTGGCTTCAGGGCCAGATCCTGATCAGGATTGTCCCCAGGGGCCAAAAGGGGCAGGAGGCTGAAGCTGACATCATAGGATAGCCCACCTGTCAATCCCACCCACCTTCCAAAAGCCCTTGAGGGGGTTTCCAAGCACCCAGCAGGTGCGCAGCCTCTTGGGAACTGCAGCACAAGGGGCACGGCCTGCCTTGCACTCAGCGCTTGGGGAAGCTGGCAAACTGCTTCTTCCTCATCTCCAGGGGAAGCCCTTCATTCAGGAGCAAATCCCCTCCTGAATCCGGAACATTAAGTCCTGCCAAACTGAGCAGGATTTTACTTCTGCTCATGGGGCAAATCCTACCCCCTGGCAGGCCAAGACTGGCCCACAGCCACAGGTTCCCCACCCCCGTTCTGTGCGGACATTATCGCTTGCCACTTGGGTCCCTGCAACATGGAATAGTGGCTTCAGCAGCATGGAGACTAGACGTCTGTTCCAGGAAACAGAAATCTTTGGCTCCGTTCCTCTGTCCCTGCCCTCCATTCATATTAATGATAAGAGCTGCTCAACAGTGGAAAGGGCTCCCTTGGGAAGTGGTGGAATCTCCTTCCTTGGAGGTTTTTAAGCAGAGGCTGGGTGGTCAATTATCATCTTTTAGATTTAGGGGAGCTAATCGCAAACGTTTGTTGGGAGAGACCCAAGTTTTTTTGTGGGGGGAGTTATTTGTCCTGTCTTCACGCTTTTTATGATGGAGGACCGCTGTAGCCACCCCCAACGACAAGTTCTCAAGATGGAGGGGGAGGGAAGAGCAGCAGTCGCCTGCGGTTCCTGCGCAATGTTTGCCATCTTGCCAAAGGTTGCAGGCAGCTTTACCTGCAGCAATTGCATGTTGATTGCCCTCTTAAAAGACAAAGTCCAGCAACTGGAGGAACGTGTAGCTACGCTCCAAAGAATTAGAGAGCTGGAGCTCTTCTTGGAAGCAACAGAGCACACCGTCTCCACCAAGGAGGAGACAGGGGACTCCCCTGAGAAGGAGGCTAGTTCACCAACACAGGAGCCAGATATATGGAGAAACGTGACTCAAAGAAGTAGGAGGCCCAGGGTCCGCTCTGATTGTTTAGAAATACACAATCGCTTTGCGGTCCTCTCCCCTAGCATGGAAGACGAAGAGCAGACTCCATTTGAGGATCTCTCCCTCATTACAGTCGATCAGGTATATGAAGACGAGCAGCAAAGTCAGTCCTCAGGGAATGTGCAGGCAACCTTGGAACGGACAGCTCACGGAAGAACCCCGACCAAACCTAAGAGGAGGCGTGTAGTGGTGATAGGGGATTCCCTACTGAGGGGAACAGAAGCAGTGATCTGTGGGCCTGACAAGATGTCTCGGGAAGTGTGCTGTCTCCCCGGGGCTAAGATCCAAGATGTAACTGAACGACTGCAAGGAATCATAAAACCCACTGACAAATACCCCTTCCTCTTGGTTCATGTGGGAACCAATGACACTGCAAGCAATAGCCTCCAGAAGATCAAAAGAGACTACGAGGCTCTGGGCAGGAAATTGAAGCAATTAAATGCACAAATTGTCATCTCATCTGTCCTCCCAGTTGACCGACGTGGCCCAGGGAGAGAGGGGAAAATAGTGGAAGTGAACAGCTGGCTTCGCAAATGGTGTAAACAGGAACGGTTTGGATTCTTAGATCACGGACTGCAGTTTCTTGAAGATGGACTTCTGGCAAGCGATGGGCTGCACCTCACAACGGTTGGGAGAAATGTTTTTGCCAAAAATCTCAGAAACCTCATCAGGAGGGCTTTAAACTGACTAATGTGGGGGAGGGAGACAGTGCTCCTGAAGGTAGGAGTCTATCAAGGTAGGAGCCTCCATCCAAATGCCATAGAACAAATGGAGCAAACAGCACGCAGACCTAGTGGTGGGAGGGAAAAAATCCTTAAATAAGAGACACGGGGGAATGATTAATGGACTTCAATGTCTGTACACTAATGCGCAAAGCATGGGAAATAAACAAGATGAGCTTGAGCTCTTGGTACAGCAAACTAAATATGACATAATAGGCATCACTGAAACCTGGTGGGATAAGTCCCACGATTGGAATGTAATAATGGGGGGATACAATCTATTTCAGAGAAACAGACCAGACAAGAAAGGAGGAGGAGTGGCGTTATATGTCAGGGATGTGTATACCTGTGAAGAGATCCAAGATTTAGAACCTCAAAGCCAAAGTGAGAGCATTTGGGTCAAAATTAAGGGAGAGAAGAATAACAGTGACCTCACTGTGGGAGTTTACTATAGATCCCCAAGCCAAACGGAGGACATAGATGATGCCTTCCTGGAACAGATGGCCAAGCATGCAAAAGGAAGGGAGATAGTAGTAATGGGGGACTTCAATTACCCGGATATTTGTTGGATGTCAAACTCAGCCAAGAGCATAAGGTCAAACAGATTCCTCACTGGCCTTGCAGACAACTTCATTGTCCAGAAAGTGGGAGAAGCAACAAGAGGAACAGCCAGTTTAGATCTGGTCCTAACCAATGTTTATGACCTGGTTAGGGGAGTAGAAGTGGAAGGATCATTAGGCGAGAGTGATCATGCTCTTCTGAAGTTTACTATATAGCGGAAAGGAGCAGCTAAGCATACTAGGACTCAATTTCTTGACTTTAAGAAAGCCGACTTCATAAAACTTAGGGAAGTGCTGGGTGAGATCCCATGGATAGTAATACTAAAAGGAAAGGGAGTTCATGATGGCTGGGAGTTTGTCAAGAGGGAGATAGTAAAAGCACAACGTCAGGCAATACCAATGAGATGGAAACATGGAAGGTGCCTAAAGAAGCCAGGTGGCTATCTAAAGAACTTTTAACTGAGTTAAGATTAAAAAAGGATGTGTACAAAAAATGGAAAAGGGGGGAAACCACCAAAGAGGAATTCAAACAAATAGCCAGCACGTGTAGACACGAAGTCAGAAAAGCTAAAGCACAGAATGAACTCAGGCTTGCTAGAGAGGTTAAAAGCAACAAAAAAGGCTTTTATGGGTATGTCCGTAGCAAAAGGAAGAACAAAGAAACAGTGGGGTCACTCAGAGGAGAAGATGGTGAAATGCAAACAGGGGACACAGAAAGGGCTGAACTCCTCAATGCCTTCTTTGCCTCAGTCTTCTCCGATAAAGAAAACAATGCCCGACCTGAAGAATTTGAAGCAAATGATTCAGCAAAGGAAACACAGCCCAGAATAACTAAGGAGATAGTACAAGAATACTTGGCTAGTTTAGATGTATTCAAGTCTCCAGGGCCAGATGAACTGCATCCAAGAGTATTAAAAGAACTGGCAGATGTGATCTCAGAACCACTGGCAGTCATCTTTGAGAATTCCTAGAGAACAGGTGAAGTCCCAGCAGACTGGAGGAGGGCAAATGTTGTCCCTATTTTCAGAAAGGGGAAAAGAGAGGACCCAAATAATTACCGCCCAGTCAGTCTGACATCAATACCAGGGAAGATTCTGGAGCAGATCATTAAGCAAACAGTCTGTGAGCACCTAGAAAGGAATGCTGTGATCACCAATAGTCAGCATGGATTTCTGAAAAATAAGTCATGTCAGACTAACCTGATCTCGTTTTTTGACAGAATTACAAGCCTGGTAGATGAAGGGAACGCAGTGGATGTAGCCTACCTTGATTTCAGCAAGGCATTTGACAAGGTGCCCCATGATATTCTTGTAAAGTAGCTGGTAAAATGCGGTCTTGACTATGCTACCACTCAGTGGATTTGTAACTGGCTGACTGACCGAACCCAAAGGGTGCTCATCAATGGTTCCTCCTTATCCCGGAGAAGAGTGACTAGTGGGGTGCCACAGGGTTCTGTCTTGGGCCCGGTCTTATTCAACATCTTTATCAACGACTTGGATGATGGACTTGTTACGATATAGAAGCAATGCACCCGCAAGCTGCTGGTAGCTTGAAAGCAAAACATAATGGGAATGTTGGGACTGCCCTTGGGAAACAGAGGGACAGTCAATTCACAGTGCGAAGCACCGGAATTAGCTCAGAGTGTAATATGAGCTGTACAGGAAGTACAGGAGGTGTTTGTCTCTTGACTGCTGGAGCTTGAAGAGAGCAGTCATGATTTTTGTAACGCTGCAAAGACAGAAATAAAGGAATGTAAATACGTTTCTGTCTATCTCTCTCCCCTGCCCGGGGGGGGGGCAGGAAAGAGGGGGGGTGTTCTTCTCACGCTGAGGAGGATCGCCTATCACGACCTAGCCTGTATCCTGCTGGGGAATGCAGACAGGGAGGTCAACAGGAGATCAAGCCGGGTGCCTGGAGAGTGGCCAGTTTCTCCTGATAAAGGCTTGATTCCCAACAGGACTCAAGGGCATCCTGATCAAATTTGCAGATGACACCAAACTGGGAGGGGTGGCTAACACCCCAGAGGACAGGATCACACTTCAAAATGACCTTGACAGATTAGAGAACTGGGCCAAAACAAACAAGATGAATTTTAACAGGGAGAAATGTAAAGTATTGCACTTGGGCAAAAAAAATGAGAGGCACAAATACAAGATGGGTGACACCTGGCTTGAGAGCAGTACATGTGAAAAGGATCTAGGAGTCTTGGTTGACCACAAACTTGACATGAGCCAACAGTGTGACACGGCAGCTAAAAAAGCCAATGCAATTCTGGGCCTCATCAATAGGAGTATAGCATCTAGATCAAGGGAAGTAATAGTGCCACTGTATTCTGCTCTGGTCAGACCTCACCTGGAGTACTGTGTCCAGTTCTGGGCACCACAATTCAAGAAGGACACTGACAAACTGGAACGTGTCCAGAGGAGGGCAACCAAAATGGTCAAAGGCCTGGAAACGATGCCTTATGAGGAACGGCTAAGGGAGCTGGGCATGTTTAGGCTGGAGAAGAGGAGGTTAAGGGGTGATATGATAGCCATGTTCAAATATATAAAAGGATGTCACATAGAGGAGGGAGAAAGGTTGTTTTCTGCTGCTCCAGAGAAGCGGACACAGAGCAATGGATCCAAACTACAAGAAAGAAGATTCCACCTAAACATTAGGAAGAACTTCTTGACAGTAAGAGCTGTTTGACAGTGGAATTTGCTGCCAAGGAGTGTGGTGGAGTCTCCTACTTTGGAGGTCTTTAAGCAGAGGCTTGACAACCATATGTCAGGAGTGCTCTGATGGTGTTTCCTGCTTGGCAGGGGGTTGGTCTCGATGGCCCTTGTGGTCTCTTCCAACTCTATGATTCTATTCTATGATTCATGGATGTTTTATCTGATATACCTGCACAGGACTCTTGAAGCACCCTCTCTGTGTGTTACACATGTGTAGGGGGCAAGTGCTGTGAAAGGTGTTGTGGCGCTATTAGGGGCAGGGGTAAATTTCTGAAGCAGGGAGCCTGCTTAGGAAGTATAGAAGCCTGGAAGGTAAAGGCGCAAAATCACATAGGGATCTCCCTCCAGACCCAGCAGGGGCTCCCACTTCTGAAGTTCTGATCCTAAATTTCAATTGGAGGGGGGAGTCACTCAACTTTGGGGCTAGACACAAATGCCTCCCCCCACCCTTCCAGAATGCTGGCTCCTTTCACACAACTAACATCTAAAAAGAATTTTGACATTTCAGAAGAAAGTTTTAAAAACAAAAAAGTGTGCCAAGAGGCTTTTGCTACCAGCTTTTACTAAGTTTAAATGATTCCTATTGTAACAGTTCCAAGGCTGGATTAGGGGGTGGGGGAGAAATGGTCATAACTGGACAAAGGGGGGTGAAAGACCTTTCTAAAGGTCTTGCTGTTCTTCCCTAAGTGTAGACCGTTAGAGAATAAAGTAAGTACTGGAGGAGTGGGGGCCTTGGGGCTCTTGTCTACCCCTCCACTTCAGCCGACCACCATGCCTATTATTTTAACCATGTAGTTGCCACTCTGACCCCCAAAACCCAGTCCATTTGTGTTCCTTAAAAACGCTTCTCTTTCAACACTGTGCCAGGAAGTGGGAGGGGCTTGGTGATGGTCAGAAGGGTCAGCCAATCAGCAGCTCTGTCTGGGCAGCTGGCTTCTCCTTAAGCAGGACCAGAACTCAAGGCTTGCTTGTCTCAGCCTCAGGATCCCCACCCTTCTCTTCCCCTCCCAGAGGAAAATGAACTAGACAGAATCCCACCTCAGAAGGCCTGAGCCAAGCCTAGCATGGAAGGAAGGGCAGGCAATGGAGACATTTCCTGGGTAGGATGTGCAGGTCCAGAGAGGGTCATACTGGGGGGTCTCTGCCCTCCGTCTCATTCTCTGTCCCCCCCACCCCACCTGCCCTGGTGGAGACCCCCACCCTTCATTTCCTTTCCTCCCAGCAGCCCCCTCCCTGCAATTCTGGCCCTTGGAGGAAACGTTATGGGGGGGAGGTGTGACTCTGTTCCTCTCCTGCCTTCCACTCACCTCCGCTCTGGTTGTAGCGAGTCCGCAGAGTCTGCAGATTTATCTTGAAGCCCAGCTCATGGCCCTGTCTTTTCTCAGTCTCTATGTCCCAGTACTGAGGATCCTCCTTTTCCACCTTCCTTATCCAGGGGATGCGAGGCAGATCCTTCTTGGTGTCACTGTCGTACTGATCAATTTGCTGGTCATCCATGTACCCCACAGCAATGAACTGGGGCAGCCCCTGGCCAGGCTCAGACACGGCTGTGTGGAAGTAGCGCAGGGAGTGAGAAGTGGAGCCTGGAAAGGAAGAGAAAAGGGGGCAGAGAGTTAGGGGTCCTGCAGATGAAGGTGACAGCCTAATCCTGCTGTATTACAGGCAGCAGCCCTAAATTAGGAGATCTATGGACTATATGGAACTTGCCGAACTGACTGGGAGACTCCGAGACCAGAGAGATGAGACGGTGGAAGAAGATTGGAAGAAGTTTAAAGAATATTCGGAAAAACATGCTAATATTTAAATCTTAGAATAGTTTTGGAAGTGGATATAGGCTCTAGGGTTAAAAGTAGAACATAGTGTCTTTTAAAATAGTATTACTTGTAAGGGATAAAATGTGAAGATTTTTATGGTAAAAGTAATTTTTTTTTGGGGGGGGGAAATAAATAAATTAGGAGATCCAAAGTTTATCAGACTTTGGGGAGTTTGCAGACCTGCCCTTAAACACAGAGGAGGCAGAGCAGAGGAAGCCTAAGAATCAGAGAGTTGAAAAGGGGAGAGAATATAAAGGAGGCGGCACAGGAAGGAGGGCCTCAGAAGATGATCTCAGGGCCCCGGTAGGTTCATAGAGAAAGAGGTGGTCCTTGAGGACCCTGTGAAAATTGTGTTGAATGCACTTTGGGCAACTTCACCCTCAAGGAGGAAGAAGCCCACTTGAGTTTGGCCAGTGTCTCATCTCAAAACAACTAGGGAACTAAAATAAAAACCATAGACAGGACTCTGAGGGTCCAACCCCCCTGCGATGCTGGCATCTCGACTGCAGCATCCATGGCAGATGGCCAAACAACCTCTGCTAACAAATCTCCAAGGAAGGAGAATCTACCACCTTCTGAGGGAGATCCACTGTGGAAAACAAAGTTCAAGGAAGCGTAAACCTGCAAGATGAGTTTGCTTGAATTACATACACGCCTTGATGGTGTGTCGACTCTGCTACCTCCCTCCGGCTCAGTTTCCTTTCAGGCAAGATCAAATGGGATCCATTTCTAAGACCCTCCCCTCCCAGGGCAGGGGCTCCCCCCACTTCAAACCACAAGAGCTCAGAGCAAGGCTGCCTCTGGTTGTGGCATCTGGCCTAACAAGACAGGCAGTTCTGCTCAGTGGTCGGGAGACAAAGAGCCACAAAATGAGTCACACGTGAGACCCCAAAATGAGGAGGAATCTGAAGGAACCAGGGGTCTCCACCACCCTTTGCCCAGCCCTGTAGCAGACACAGTGAGGGGGCAGCCCCCCATCTGGAGAGGGTTCAAGAGAGAAATAACAGGTCTTACTCTTTAGTTCTGAAAGCTTTTAAGTTACATTGAGAATTTTTGTGCAACAAGCAACTTTTAAACTAAAGACAATATTATATTCACACCATTTTCCATTAGAGAACCACAAGAATTATTTACAATAAAGATTCAAGTAGGGAGCCGTGTTGGTCTGACACAGTCGAAATTAAAAATTAAAAAATTGTCCAGTAGCACCTTAGAGACCAACTAAGTTTGTTCTGGGTATAAGCTTTTGTGTGCATGCACACTTCTTCAGATACACAGTGTACAAAACATAGTGAAAGGGGCAGTACAGAAATGGCACAGAGGAGCCCCCTGCATAATTTACAAAATCTACATTTTTGCCAGGCAACAGGAAGGGGTTTTTTGGAAGGGTTACAATTGTAAAGCAGGAGAACCTGATTATGAATGTGCCTGGAGAGCCAGTGTGGTGTAGTGGTTAAGAGCGGTAGTCAAGTAATCTGGGAAACTGCGTTCGTGTCTCCGCTCCTCCACACGCAGCGGCTGGGTGACCTTGGGCCAGTCACACTCTCAGCCCCACTCACCTCACAGAGTGTTTGTTGTGGGGGAGGAAGGGAAAGGAGAATGTGAGCCGCTTTGAGACTCCTGAAGGGGAGTGAAAGGCGGGATATCAAATCCAAACTCCTCCTCCTCTTCTTCTTCTTCTTCTGTGAAAGGGAACTCCTGAACAAAACAACACTGGGAATTGCGGGTGGGGACCCCTTATTCAGACGTTTCCCCCAGCAATGAAGTCAGCTCTACACCCGTCCAGCTCCCACCTCCAGGCTGGTCTCCCTGGTCTCCAGAGTGTTTAGCTGACTTTTCAGAGCGGCTGAGGGTTAGAAGAGGGAAGGTAAAAAATAGAAGAGGGAAGACCTGTACTCTGTCTGTCTGTCTGTCTCACACGCACACACTCACAATCACACACAAACCAACCAGAGTCAACACGAAGCTGCGGGGGGGGGGGGGGGGACAGGCGAGTCACTTTCCCCCCATTAATCCTGCCAACACCTTCGAGCTTCGTTTTGTTCTTTGCTTCAGCCACGAGCCCAGGAGTGAAGCGGCCCCTGCCCCGGGCGGCATACAAAACAAGCCAAGTCTGGGAAACAGATGTCTGGGAAGGGATCCGGCTCCGCTTCGGAGAAGAAACTCCCCGATCGCCCTTTCAGTGCCCACGAAATGCAATTCACCAAGAGTCGTGTGTCCCGTCCCGTCCCCCCAGAAAAAGGACTGAGTGCAAATGATTTTCTCCCCCCGCCCCAGAGCACACTCCTTACCTGCGCAGTCCAGGAGCAGCAGCAGGTGGGCAGCCGCCCCCAGGATCAGGGGGGGCCAGCGGAGGAGGACCCCCATCTCCCCCCAAAACGAAGCTCCTTTTTCCTCTTCTTACTCCAGCGACGTCCTTCTCCCTCCGACTCCGAGACCCGCTCTCTGCCCCGCCCGCGGAACCAGCAGCAGAGCGAGCCCGGATTGGGCGAGGGGGAAATATTCCACCAATCGGAAATCTGCTCGCAGATGGCGGCATCAGTCGCCAGGCAGAACTCGAGGCGCAAGTTTGGGAGCGAGGCTGGAGAGGGAAAGAGAAAGTGATTGCAGCTCCTCGCTGGGAATCGCCGCCTCCCTCCCTCCCTCCCTCCCTCTCAGCTCTTCCTGTCCTGCCCTGCAGGGAGGGCGGAGGGGGGTTGCCGGGGGGGACCCCAGGTTCAGTCCCCGCATCTCCAGGGGGTCTGGGAATACCCCCTCTCAGAAAACTGGGGGGAGGGGCTGTGAGATCCTGAGCGAGGTGGACTCGTGGCCCAAGTCAGTGCAGGATAGCCTTCTGGGTCCTACGTATTCTTAAGAAGCCCTTGCTTGGCTTCAAAGATGGCTCCCTTCTTCCTCCGCTGTGAGAAGCAGTAAATGCATTAGCATTAGTAAATGCACTGGGTGTCCCTCGTGTCCTCCTTGCATGCTTCCTTACTGGGGCATCTGGGTGGCCACTGGGAGACCGCCATGCTGCACTCAATGGGCCCCTTTGGGGTGACCCAGCAGCCCGGCTTTTCTCCTGCGTCCCTCTATCTAGTGGCAGGGGGTTCCAGCGGTTAACTGTGTGCCTTGTAAAGAAATGCTCAGTGTTGCAACTAGGGCTGAACCGTAGGGTTGAAGTCAAAACAGAGAGAGAGAGAATGACCGCACAGAGAAGTAGGTGCTGGGACGCCGACAAGCATGTTTGGTTTTAGCACAGGGTCAGGCCAGAGCCCACCAGCTTGCCACAATTTCCTTTCTCCATGTGCTTTTTAAATATCTCTGCTTCCTTCTCTCATCTACTGGCCCCGACATGAGTTTCTCTCCCCCTGCCTGGGTCGGACCCTCTTGAGTCTGCAGGCCCAGGGTGTTGGGGTCAGGGAGGCCCCCTTTGCACAGCCAGCAAGACCCAGCGGCTGCCAAGCCTCTTCTGGAAGGCCCTGAGCCAAGACTGGGCGCTTGGCCCAGAGAGTGCTTGGCCCACATCCCACTTCCAGAAGCCTGAATGTTTGAAACCTGAGCTAAGTGTTATGTAGTGTAGTTTCACCCTGGGCCAACAGGGGGATACTGTATATAGTTTTCACTCAGGTCTGTAGATAGTTTTCACTCAGGTCCGCGGCAGTTATTTTAGGCGGGAACTCTGGGCTGTTGTGGTTACAATGTTGACAGCCGGCTGCCTATAAATACAGGCCGGCTGAGCTGTTCGCAGTCAGTTCTATTCCAGCTTACCATAATAAAGAGCTACTTGAAGAAATCGCTGTGCCGGCTGCTATGTCAACCCACGACTTAACACTGGCGACGAGGATGGGATGGATGGACATCAGAGCACAGCCAGATGCGGCCAGCCTCTGAACTGAGCTGAATCACTGAGCTGAATCACAGAGCGAAATCACTGAGCGAAATCACTGGGCAGAACCAATTCAGAGCTGACTGTTCTGGCTAGAGCACTGTGTTCCATCCATCGCCCTTCACGCCGGCATCGGAATCATGGCTTCACTTGTGCCTCTACCGCCGTTTGCGCCAGCCTCTGAATCATGGGACTCCTACCTCGCTCGGTTCGACTGCTACCTCCAAGCCAACGAGCTGACAGCAGTATCAAAGGATCGGAAGCGGGGCCTATTCCTCAGCCTCTGTGGGCCTGAGGTGTTTGAGACGGCCCGAGCGTTGGTTGCGCCTGAAGCAGTCCAGGCAACACCATGGGACACGATCCAAGAGAAGCTCCGCAACCACTACGCACCAAAGCCGTCCAAGATTGCTGCCCGCCATGCGTTCTACCACCGGAACCAGGCAGAGGGGGAGTCAATCAACAACTACACCACCGCCCTGCGACAGGCTGCAATGCACTGTGAGTTCCGAGACTTAGACGATGCCCTGATGGATCGAATCGTCTGCGGGGTCCGGGACATCCATCTGCAACGGCGCCTCCTAGCCAAGCCAGACCTCACGCTACAGAAAGCCATTGAGGAAGCTGTGGCCTCAGAAGCTGCTGAACGCTCCGCCCAGGAGATCCGCAAGTCCAGCAGCCCGCGTCTTGCTAGGGAACCAGTTCCGGTGCATCATGAAGAGGCCAGCAGTGAGGAGGCATCCTCCAGTGAAGACGATGACGTGCACCAGACAAAGCGGGAGCGCAGGAAGTTCCAACAGAGGTCCAAGGGCCAACAGGAATGTGCTGGCTGCGGAGGCAACCATTCCCGTGCCAAGTGTCGATTCAGAGACGCCATCTGTAGGAAGTGTTCCAGAAGGGGCCACATCGCTAAGGTCTGCCGATCGGCTCCGTCTGACACCCCCCCTGCATCGACTCTCAAGTCCAAGTCTTCACTCCAGTCTGCCAAGGAAAGTTGTTTCGCTCTCACCAACTGCCGCTGCCCGTCTGGAACCACGATTGGCCAAACCGACTCGCCTACGCGACGCAAGCTGAATGTCACGGTGCTCATTGAAGGAGCTCCATGTGACATGGAGATCGACACCGGGTCTGCCCTGTCCATCGTGTCATGGAGCACCATCAAAAGACTGGTACCCAGAGTGTCCAAAAGGCAACTCGACTCTCACCGCGTACACCTGAGAGACTACCAGGGAAACGACATTCCCGTGGTAGGCGTTGGCCGGTTCCGGATCGCTTTCAAGGATTTTTCGGGCCTGCTCCGGTTGGTGGTGGTCGAAGGTCAGCGGCCAAGCCTCCTAGGGCTAGACTGGTTTGATGCCCTCGGCCTGGAAGTCACCGGCATCAACTGCATCTCTAACGCAGAGACTGAGGGTCTGGTCAAAGACTTTGCCGAGGTTTTTGACGGCACCTTGGGCCAATATACAGGTACGCCCATCTCCTTTAGCCTTGATCCACAAGTCGCCCCCATCAAGCTAAAGCCACGCCGGGTTCCCTTTGCTCTCAAGGCTAAGGTGGACGAACAACTGGACAAACTGATCGCCCAAGGAGTTTTGGAGCCGGTTGACCACGCAAAGTGGGAAACCCCCATCGTCACGCCTGTCAAGCCAGATGGGTCGGTGAGAATCTGCGCTGACTACAAGTGCACGATCAACAAGGCACTTCAGCAGCACGCTTATCCGGTTCCTGTTGTCCAACACCTGCTGCATTCCCTGGGTGAGGGTAAGGTCTTCGCTAAGCTGGACCTTGCCCAAGCCTATCAACAACTGCCAGTCGATGATGCCACTGCTGAAGCCCAGACGATCGTCACCCACCGGGGGGCATTCCGTTGCCGCCGGTTGCAGTTCGGGGTGAGTGTGGCTCCTGGCATCTTCCAAAGCCTTATGGAGCGTCTCCTGCAAGGGCTTCCGGGCGTGGTACCATATTTTGATGACGTCTTGGTGTCTGCAGACTCACACCAGCAGCTGTTCGAGCGCCTCCGTGCCGTGCTGACCAGGTTCCAGGAGGCCGGGCTCAAGGTAAAGAGGGAGAAGTGCCAGATCGCCGTTCCACAGGTAGAGTTTCTGGGCTATCTTATCGATGCCTCCGGTCTTCATCCAACCACATCCAAGATCCGCGCTATCCAGCAGGCCCCCACCCCAAAGAACAAAACGGAGTTGCAGGCATTCCTGGGGCTGCTGAACTTTTATAACATGTTCCTGCCCCACAAAGCCACAGTGGCTGAGCCTCTTCACCGACTCCTTAGCACTAAGACGCCTTGGGCCTGGGGTCATCGGGAGACGGCGGCCTTCAACGCGGTCAAGGCTCTCCTTTCTTCAGATAGTGTGCTGGTACAGTACAGTGAATCCAGGCCGCTGGTCCTTGCCTGCGACGCCTCACCTTTTGGCATCGGTGCTGTCCTTAGTCACCGTTTTCCAGATGGAAGAGAAGCACCGCTCGCCTACTTTTCCAGGACACTATCTCCGACGGAACGGAATTACAGCCAGCTCGACAAGGAGGCATTGGCACTTGTGGCTGGAGTGAAGAGGTTCCATGAATACCTCTATGGCAGGACTTTTGACCTCATCACTGACCACAAGCCACTCCTGGGCCTCCTCGCCGGTGATCGTCCAACTCCACCAGTCCTCTCACCACGCATGCTGCGATGGACTGTTTTCCTGGCTGCCTACCACTACCGGCTCATCCATCGCCCGGGGAAATCGATGGGCCATGCCGATGCCCTCAGCCGTTGCCCGCTTCCAGCATTTGTGGAAGACCCGGCTCCAGCTTCATCGCTCCTTCTGATTGAGGATCTTCCGGCAGCGCCTGTATCGGCTGCCACTGTGGCCTCCGCATCTGCCCAGGATCGCACCATCAGCCGGGTGCTCAACTGGGTGTGGAGGGGGTGGCCACAAGGGCCTTTTGCATCGGAGTTCCAGCCCTTCGCAACCAGACAACATGAACTCTCAGCTCATCGTGGCTGCCTGCTGTGGGGAGACCGCGTCGTGATTCCCCAGGGACTCCGTCAGCGCGTCCTGGAGGCTCTGCACGTTGGCCACCCGGGAATTGTCAAAATGAAGGCGTTGGCTCGGTGTTACGTCTGGTGGCCTAATATGGACGATGCCATCACTGCCTGGGTGTCCGCCTGTCAAGCGTGCCAGGAGTCGAGGCCTGCACCACCGGCAGCTAAGGGACACACCTGGGAGACGCCAAAGACACCCTGGTCGAGGGTGCACATCGATCTGGCTGGCCCCTTTCACGGCCGGACCTTTATGGTAGTGGTGGACGCCTATTCCAAATGGCTGGAGGTCGCCCTGATGCCCTCCACCACTACCGAAGCTGTCATCCGGGTGCTGCGAGGCCTGTTTGCAACGCATGGGTGTCCTGATGTCCTTGTCTCTGACAACGGACCGCAGTTCACGTCAGGCACGTTTGAGCGGTATCTTTTGGGACTGGGCATCCGCCATGCCCTAACGGCACCCTTTCATCCATCCAGCAACGGGCAAGCGGAAAGAATGGTGCGCTCGACAAAAGAGGCACTGGCGCGCCTGGACCGGGGAGACTGGCAGGAGCGGGTCGCCGAATACTTGTTCGTGCAACACATCACCCCTCATGCGGCCACAGGGAGGAGTCCTGCTGAACTGCTTATGGGCCGCCGCCTCAGGTCACCGCTCGACCGGCTACACCCAGACTTTGCCGTGGCTGAACCCCCAGGCTGTGCCAACGCACCACGGTCATTTGTCCCAGGAAACCAGGTCTTTGCCCGGAACTATGTGGGGGACATACCTTGGGTGCCAGCCACAGTAGTGGGAGTCACTGGACCTCGCTCGTACCAGGTGGCACTCGAAGACGGACGCTTGTGGCGACGGCACATAGACCAGCTTAGGCGCAGGGTTGGGGACTTGGACACTACCGAGGTGCCCCCAACTGCGCTTGCGGCTCCAGAAGAGACACGTACAGATGGCGAGGCCCCACCTACACCTCCCTCGCAAACTGCCAGCGTGGAGCCGAACCAAGCCGTTTCAGAACAGACTCAGACCACTCCACTTGCGGAGGCTCCACCCACAGCAGCGGATCCAGGGGAGTTGGTTCCAACGCCACCTAGGGTCGCACCACAGCCTCAGCGAGAACTGTGTGGCCCTCCGGACTTGGCTACCAGTCCCCGGCGGTCTGGCAGAGTTTCCAAGCGCCCAACTTATTTAAAGGACTATGTTGTTGGACAGTTATCACTGTTGGTCTAAGTATGGGAAATGTAACCGATATGCTTTTGTGCTTAATGGAACCATTACGCGTAGTGCTGTATATAAAGACTCGTGGCCCAAGTCAGTGCAGGATAGCCTTCTGGGTCCTACGTATTCTTAAGAAGCCCTTGCTTGGCTTCAAAGATGGCTCCCTTCTTCCTCCGCTGTGAGAAGCAGTAAATGCATTAGCATTAGTAAATGCACTGGGTGTCCCTCGTGTCCTCCTTGCATGCTTCCTTACTGGGGCATCTGGGTGGCCACTGGGAGACCGCCATGCTGCACTCAATGGGCCCCTTTGGGGTGACCCAGCAGCCCGGCTTTTCTCCTGCGTCCCTCTATCTAGTGGCAGGGGGTTCCAGCGGTTAACTGTGTGCCTTGTAAAGAAATGCTCAGTGTTGCAACTAGGGCTGAACCGTAGGGTTGAAGTCAAAACAGAGAGAGAGAGAATGACCGCACAGAGAAGTAGGTGCTGGGACGCCGACAAGCATGTTTGGTTTTAGCACAGGGTCAGGCCAGAGCCCACCAGCTTGCCACAATTTCCTTTCTCCATGTGCTTTTTAAATATCTCTGCTTCCTTCTCTCATCTACTGGCCCCGACATGAGTTTCTCTCCCCCTGCCTGGGTCGGACCCTCTTGAGTCTGCAGGCCCAGGGTGTTGGGGTCAGGGAGGCCCCCTTTGCCCAGCCAGCAAGACCCAGCGGCTGCCCAGCCTCTTCTGGAAGGCCCTGAGCCAAGACTGGGCGCTTGGCCCAGAGAGTGCTTGGCCCACATCCCACTTCCAGAAGCCTGAACGTTTGAAACCTGAGCTAAGCATGGGACACACACAGAAGCTGCTGCCTTTTGCAAGAAATCAGGAGAGAGACAAGTAGTGGCCGCTCCTTGCCCAGGTACAAGGAAGCTTTGGATTTAAGGGGGGGGGTGAAGTCAGAAGGTAAAGAATTATTTGGGAATTCTTCTTTTCCCAAGCTGCATGATCTCTATCATCCTTATTTCCCCTTCTATGACGCCAAAATATTATTGTGAGTTTATGGGGTGGTCTTAGTCTGCAGGATGCCCGAGTCCCTTCTAATTCCTGGATCCTGGATCCAGCCAAGGTAGAAATCTAATGGAGGGATCCATTGTTGAACTATTTCGCTGAGATGATGGCCGTAGATGTTACCTAATCACCCTCACTAGTATAAACAAAGAAGCCTGGCTGGCTATTTTGAGGGGGGCTCTCCTGGACCCACTTTTGGGACTCGATGGGCTCAGTCACCTCAGGGACGTCTTAAGCTTCACTTTTCACCTGCTCCATCCAGTTTTTCTGGACAGGGATAGTCGGCCCACAAGGATCCATATTCTGCTCACCTCCTGACAGGATTATTGCAATATATGTTGTTTTTCCCAATACAGTACAACTGCTACAAGATAAACCTGACAGGATTTTCACTGTCACAGCTCATTTAGACCAAATCTCACCAGGGCCAAAAGACCCTCTGCCTGTTTGTCTGGTTCTGAGTTCAATTCAAAGTGCTAGTCTTGTTTTAGAAAGTCCCCGGTGGCTTGAGGCGCCTTCTGCTCCCCACATCTCCTCTGCGGAGGCTTTTCTCCCTCTCCTTTCCTCTTTTCGTGGAGGTGAAGTGGGCGACAACAACAACAAATGCTCAGGAGGAAAATGTTTTCTTCTTCACAGACTTTTTAAAAAGTTTTCAGGACTTTAGACATTGCCTGTAGCTCTGTTTTCCTGCTGGATAGCCTTGTTATGTGGCTTTAACCCACCCTTGAATCAATTTAGGGAGATGGTGGCATGAAAATGAACAAATAACAAAGCCGCTGCTTGAGGCAGCCCTTCCAGGAAGGAGGCAGCCATTTCCCCTCCGTTTCTGCTTCACTGCCAGCCCTCCTCAAAATGGCTTCCGTCCCCGACAAGCAGGCCGGGTGGGGCTGCCTCAGCCTCCCGCTTCCCTCCCTGCAGAGGAGACCTTTGGTGCAAGGGAGAGCAGCCAAACAAGGCAGAAACCGAAAGCCACAGCAGCCCACAGATCAGGCTGCCTGACTGGGAGATCGGCAGGCAGAAATGGCGCTCAGGGGAAGACGTTTTCTCTCTCAGCACCCAGATGGCTTTGGCATTTGCCCTCTTGCCTGGCCTGGGCCCTCTTCAGCCTTGGAAAGACCCGTCTC
>NC_041313.1:118230074-118274345 GCF_004329235.1 Podarcis muralis | reverse complement strand
TCCGTTCTCCGGGACTTTTCAGCCCAATAGTTAGTGAACAAAGCCAACAGCCCTGGGAAAGACAGAGCTCCTTTCTAGTTTTCCCGCCTGCCCTGAAAGGGTCCCTTGAGGTTGGAAAGGGCCCATCTCCCCTCTCCACGGCAGCCTCCCCTGGAGTGGAAAGGGCAGACCAGGAGGCCCAGTAAGCCAGCAACTTGCGCACATTTAACTTGTGCAATTACAGCTTTATGCACTTCCCAAAAATATTCTAAAAACTGAAAAGAGGAGGCAGGCGTCTGGGGAAGAAGGACTTTGGCAACCCAGTCGCCCTTGAATCCAATGTGTTTTGACTATATACAATTTTGGCTTTAGGCACGATTCACAGAATGTAACCCTTGTTCAAAACCTGGCTCCCTGGGTAGCTGTTGTCTGAAGGGGCTGTTCCAGGATCCCACCCACTTTGCAGTGCCTGGACTGGTTAACTCGGGTCTAGGAGGGGATGTGACTCTGCTGGGGGGAGCAGGAAGGAAGGAAGGTCAAGCCCTTTCCCCACAAAAACCCAAAACAAGACCTCCCCACTCCCACACCTTTCCTCAGCAGAACCTCCGTCCCAAAGAGGATGATTCCCAGCCTCCTTTGCACATTGTCACCCTTGAAAACACTTCAGTGTGGCTTTTGGAGCGAAATCCTCAACCTCAACAAACATGTTTAGTGTCTCTGGGGTGAATTATCACCAGGCCCCATAGATGAATTTGCTCAGATCTTTCTAAGCACGGCTAATACGTATGTGTCAGTCCTCAAAAAGGAAGGGTGCTAGAATTATTTCATTTTTAATTAATGTTCATATTAGCAAAGCTAATAGAGACAGGAAGAAAGCCAGTCAAAACACTTGATCATTTGATTAGCCCCTGTGCCAGATTCCTGAAGGCAGAAGAGTGGACTGAAAAAAGTAAAATTCCTCACAAATAAAAGATATAAGAAGGTAGAAGAGGGAATTCCCATACTCTCTCACTATGTGCAGGTTTTCTGCTTCTAGGCCACGAGTGGCTAACCTACAGACTTAGTGAGGGGGCTGCATCCATATTTCATGGGCTCCCCACACATTTTCTATTTTAAAAAAAGGTTAATTAATTTAGTTTTAAAGACTTTCCCCATAGGTATGTAGGGGGGAGGCGGGGCACATTGATACACCCACAATATTTCAATGTCTAGAAACGTTATTCGTGTCGCGACATCGCTAAAACGTGTCTATACATGTGTGAGTATGACAGTTGCGACCGCGCTGCCCGCCAGTTCTCCATTGGCGTTTGACGAGAGGTGTGTTTTTGGCGCAGCCAACTAAATAATTACGTGAAATGTTAAAGTGTTCCAGTGCTGTTTTCCGTCATTTAGTTAAGATTTTAAAATACCAAAGGTAAATTATCCCACTCAGTAATCAGGATTACACGTGATATTTAAGTAAGTTCAGTGGTTTTATTAATAATTGTTAGTTTTCTGAAAATGTCCGTTCGGGCACTTTGATACACTAAGACACAGGGCACATTGATACGTATAAAAGTGCTCCGCTAGTGTACAATAGTGCCCCAATATACAAGTTTGCATGAAATCTCTAAACTGATTTCCTACTCGTGAAAATTTGAAAAAAACTGTTGTTTACTATGTGGCCAAAGTCATTTCTAAATATAATATATGACCGATTATCAAGTGTCATATCTGAGGAAATATCCAGCATCTTGTATGTTTGTCTTCCCCATTGTAGAAGATAAGGCAAGCATTGAGTTCAAGGATGTTGTTTTGCCAGAACCAAATTTCTCAAAGGACACATCTCGAACATCATCTCTTTATACTTTTTCTTTTGACTTCAGTGGATATAATGTGCAATTGAAGCTAAATGTTAAGGAAATAATCTTATTTTTTATAAGCATTTTGTTTAAATTACTATTTTTTGACTACCTGGTGTGAGTTCTTATACTTTTTAAAGTTTTTCTAAAGTTTTTTTTAAAATGGATAGGTGTTTGAGGAAAGATTAATCTAAGTTTTGATGTTTTGTTAAGAAAACCTCCCATAAAGTCTATGATATGTGTGAAACTGTGTTAGTTTTGATACGTCATTTAGATTTTTAAGTAACAAATTGTAGGGCTAATTATGATCTCTCACAATAAAAATTGTTTTTTTAATTCAATTTTTGTAAATAATTACCATTCTCATACAATTTACGCTTTGTATCAAAGTGCCCTGTAGTTGGGGCAGAATGATACAAAACCCATTTTTTTACTCAAGTCATTATATTCTCATTATCTTCTAACCTTAATGGTTCTTTTGATTGCTATTATAATATTGATTAGTTATGCCATGCATAAATAATTTTTTTTATTATTTGACTCATTTTGGTACATAAAATATGAGAGTGGATTTTTCTGCATCAATCTGCCCCACTTTCCCCTACCCAAGTGTAAAGGCAAAAGGTTTTTCTGTATCCCGCCTCAAATCTGCCCATTTCAATTTTATGTTTTTACTGAAAATGCATTTTGCTTTCCTGGCCCCTTCCCTGCTGTTTCTTTGTGCCCCCTTCCCCATTTGTCTTTTGCCATCCCTTATTCTAGCCAAAGGGGCATGGGGGGGCTGTTTTTAAGCATCTCCCCCCCAATCATGCTCTAAAGTGACCCCTTTTTCTCCTCCCAGAGTCCCAAACTTTATTTCTGCTGCCCCCACTAAGAAGAGTGTTTGCTGTTTGTCCAGAAAGGAAAACTGTTAAGGGGGGGAGGGAGCTTGAGGGAAACTGCCCCACTGAGCCCCCCTTCCCCACTGCCCCCCTCACCTGTACTTTGCAGAGTCTCCTTCCCATAGTCCAGGTATTCTCTGCAGCCACTCAATGCAAATCTCCTCCAGGTAGTGCTTTTTGCCCTGGTTCCCCGCCAAGTCAGAATCCAACTTCCTCTTGGTGGCTTCGGCCTCCGTCTCGGCTGCTGTCCAGGTGAGGGTCTCCTTGTCAAAGGCGAGGAAGTCTCTCCCATCGTAGCCGAACTGCAAATACCCTCCTTTGCGCCCGTCTGAACTCAGCTCACAGCCAACCATCTGCTGAAGGGTGTGGATCCCTGGAAGGACTAAAAGAGGCCCAGGAGGTCAAGGGGGGTCAGAGCAGCCCCTCCCCCATCAGCAAAAGAACCCAGGAAAAAAGATTTATTTGCCTCAGACTCAGGGAAAAGGCAGCAGCCAGAGGGGAGAAAAATCAACCAGCATTGTATCCTTTTGAAGGCTCATTTACATAACACGTTCACCGGGGGAAACACTACAATCCTGAGCCTATAAAGCCCCCCTTTAATTGCCCCCCTCACTCTCATCGCCCCACACTTTCTCCCCCCCCCATTCCTAGTGGATTCTCCCAACTCCCAGTAGTCGGGGGAGGGGTGGGGTTTCCCTTCCTGCCCAAGAGGAGCATCCCTTGCAGGGTCAGAGTCACAGTCTGTCTGTCTATCCCCCCAGCTCTGTTCCTCTGATCTTGCCGCCTTTTGGAGAGATGCCTCAGCTGTACCCCGCCCCCCCCCCAGAAAGAAGAAAGGGGCAACATGGAAGGGGGACACCCACACACATTGGGGGCCCTTTCAAGAGAGAAGGTCTCCTCTTCCTCTCTATCATTCTCCCCCAGCTTCTCCATATCAAGGACCTTTTCCCTAAAAGGAGGAAAGTCATGGAAGGGCCTTTGGAAAAAGGAGTTTCCTCATAGCCTGGGAGGGAAAGGGAAGCTGCAAGGGGGGTTTGCCCCATTTCAGAATGCCCCCCCTTCTCAGCAGAAGCCAGGCTGCCCTTGTTAAAGATGGGGGGGGTCCCAGTATCCTCTTCCCAACCCCAGGGGGCTACCACCAAATCTTCAAAACAACAACAACATTAAAACAATCATTTTGAAGTCCCATAATCCTTAAATTAGAGAGATCATTTTGATTCTCCTATTACGTATTACAGTGGACCCTCCAGATACGAGCTTAATTCATTCCGGGGGTCCATCCGCAACCCGAAAAGTCTGTAAACAGAGGTGCCACTTCTGCCAGCATCTCAGCCAAAGGCAGCCTGGGGAGCCGGACATTCAGACAGAGCAGTTCCAGGGCCACTTTCCTCATGGCTCACTTTTCAGAGATGGCATTTGGACTGGATTCATCATCAGAGATTTGGGATGGTATCTAATGCTACTCCTCCTAACCCAGAAGTAAGTGTTCTGGTTTGCAAACATTCCTTGGAAGCCGAACGTCCGATGTGGATTCCGATTCAGTACAGGAAGCCATGCCTTGGTTTTTGAACGGTTCCGGGAGTCGAATGGGAGTCGAATCAACTGACTTTATTGGAAGGCAGCTCAAAGATTCAATACATCCCATTTATTGCTGTGGAAAGAGGTGCCATGGATAAATTTTGACCTCTGTTACTTCAGTCACAACTGGTTGAAATGGAAATATAGATTATTCTGCTCTCATTCAGACCACATAACTGTGGGATGTTCTTATATATGCTAATGCTTGTGACTTTTAAATGTGCTCTTCAATTCCAGTATCTGAAGCACTGATCTGGTGTTTTCACTTGGCAGGTGGCATCACATGGCACCCGCTGAGACCCCAGACCCCTGGCAGGGCCCACGGGTGCTGAGGACCCCAGCCCTGTCTCCTCTAGGCCAGCCAGCAGGGTCAGCAGACAGCCAAACTGATTTCCCACAACAAAACCACGAAGAGAAGCTACGTCAGGGACCCCAAGACAGGATGGGAAATGGCAGTTGCTGCTCCTGGCCATGTACAGAGTTCTGTTGCTCTTTGTGTAGCCTGAGGGAGCTCAGCAATGGAGGAGAGGCTGTCCCAGAGGACAGGTTGCTCTCACTTCTGATTTAGGCTTCCCCTTTCATCTCAGGAGCCCTTGGCTTACAGCTGAATTGAGTTTGGGTATAGAATGTCTTGCATTACAGAAGCCTCTCTCAACAGAAATCCTGCTTTCCTGGGCTGGATTCAGCTAACACAGCTAGTCTAAAAACCAAGTCTTACTTGCACAACTGGGGCTTTCTCCCCATCTCCTTCCCCACAAATCAGCTGGGGGCTGGGAGAAGCCCCAAAAAGGTGTGCAGGGGGAGGAGAAGGGAAATTGCTCCCTCTTGGAAGTATAATGATTGTAACAGAGCTACTTTGGAGTCCTCCCTCTAGAACTACTCAACATGAAGAAGAAGTCTCTTTTCCAAGACCATGTCCAAAGGTGATAAATTTCTTTTTACGTACTCAAACAATGGTTTGTGGTTGACCTATGCAAACAACAAACCACAAACCCCACCAGCTGGTTTGGATATGGATCTTTTGCTTGAAGGGAAGTTGCTTTGTCTCATTGCTTTTTCAGCATAAATTGCTTTTCTCCCTCATTTTATAAATGCAGCTCACTCCTCTCCCATTTCCTCAAAATGTTAAGTGGGATCAATCACAATACGCCTACCAGAAAAACAGGCAGATGCAGACACACAGGAGGACCAGAACTCAAGGCTTGCTTGTCTCAGCCTCAGGATCCCCACCCTTCTCTTCCCCTCCCAGAGGAAAATGAACTAGACAGATTTCCACCTCAGAAGGCCTAAGCCAAGCCTAGCATGGAAGGAGGGCAGGCAGTGGAGACATTTCCTTGGTAGGATTGTGCAGATCCAGAGAGGGTCATACTGGGGGGTCTCTCCCTCCAAGTCTCATTCTCTGTCTCCCCCCCACCCCACACCATCCCAGCTCCCATTAAGACCTTCATTAAGGAAGGGGGAGATGCCTCTGCCCTGGTGGAGACCCCCACCCTCCATTTCCTTTCCTTCCAGCAGCCCCCTCCCTGCAATTCTGGCCCTTGGAGGAAACATTATGGGGGGGGGGGAGGTGTGACTCTGTTCCTCTCCTGCCTTCCACTCACCTCCGCTCTGGTTGTAGCGATTCAGCAGAGTCTGCAGATTCACCCTGAACACCAGCTCAGCGCCCTGAAAGTTCTGAGTCTGCTTGTGCCAGTACTGAGGATCCTCCTTTTCCACCTTCCTCATCCAGGGGACGCGAGGCAGCGCCTCCTTGGTGTCACTGTCATACTGAACGTATTGCTGGTCATCCACGTACCCCACAGCGATGAACTGGGGCAGCCCCTGGCCAAGCTCAGACACGGCTGTGAAGAAGTAGCGCAGGGAGTGAGAAGTGGAGCCTGGAAAGGAAGAGAAAAGGGGGCAGAGAGTTAGGGGTCCTGCAGATGAAGGCAGTGGCCTAATTCTGCTGTATTGCAGGCAGCAGCCCTAAATCAGGAGATCCAAAGTTCAGCAGGGTTTGGGGAGTTTGCAGACCTGCCCTTAAACACAGAGGAGGCAGAGCAGAGGGAGCCTAAGAATCAGAGAGCTGGAAAGGGGAGAGGATATAAATACAAGTAACCACAACAATAGCCCATGGAGCAGAGGGCGAGAAAAAGCTCTGCCAGGCAGCACTAAATCTCTCCATGTCTCTGCTGAGGCTCTGTGTGAGATAGAGAGAGGCCAGCCCCTCCCCTTTTGCCAAGGGGGCAGGAATTTCCCCCCCACTTGCAAGCGCCAGGCTGATGAGAGCTCCCACAACATGGTCTGAAGGCTCAGGATGCAGGCACCGAATGGAAGCTAAGCAGGCTCAGGACTGGGAAGTGGATGGAGGGGAGACCAGACAAAGCAAAATCCATATATTGGGAGAACAGCAAGCTGCCTCCTCCTGGGTCAAAACACTGGTACAGGTAGCTCAGAGTTGTCTGCCCTGACTGGGGGTGGCTCCCCAGGGACTCAGGAAGGGCTCCCCCCCCCCAGATGTCAAGTTCTGCCCCTCTGCCCTATGTCCCTCTCTCTCATGTGCTGCTTTGAACTACATGGAGGAAGAGAAGTGGAATATTAAATATGGAAAGAAATTATCTCACAATTACTGTAATGTACACAAAGAAGAGCTTGCAGGATCTGACCAATGGTCCTGTCTGGATCAGCATCCCATTCATCTGGGGGGGCCACTGTGAGAAAGGGGTGCTGGACCAGGCTGGCCCCTGGCCTGAGGCAGGCTGTTCTTCTTTTCTGGGAGTGGCTAATATATGCAGAAACATGCATAGTTCAGCCACTCCCTTGTAGCCGCCCCACCATCTGACCTTCTGGAGCCATGCACTGAACAGGTCTGACCTGGGTCTTGCTTCCTGGGCTCTGGGAGGCTTTGGAAAGATCTCATGGGAACTCAGGACAGCCCCACAAGATCTCGTGAAAACCTTGCACAAAAAGAGCTCTCTGCCTTCTGCATATATAATTTGTGTGATTCCAGCAGGCCAGCTGTCAACAGCAGAAGCTGAAATCAATCAAGTTAAATGCATTCAAGTTGGGAGTTTCCACCAGTTTTCCAGGGACAGATGTCAAGTTAATTGGCCTGTGATTCCCAGGATCCTTCCGGGATCACCTTTTATAATTGGTGCTTAAATGGTTCAATGCTGCAATCTTTCAATGTTCTGAGCTGCCACCCACAGAGCGGGTGCCCCACTTGAGAACGAAGGCTCCACAGTGATAGCAGGGGCAGGAGGGCAAATGCAACTTTGGGGCCAGGTCTCAACATGTGGCCCCACATCCCCTTTCCCCACCCTTGCCCCTTCACGAGATCGAACACAGGAAGGGGGCAGAGCGTGGCAAAGGAAGAACCTTATCCCAAAGGGCTCACTTTCCCACAGGCTGTACCAGCTCTGGCCACCAGGGGGCCTAATGAGTCTCCACAGTAACAACCAAGAAAGACTTGGGGAGAGGATGGAGGGGAGGCAGGGAGCTGAGCAGAGGCTTCAGCATCATATCCAGAGCTGGCCTGCCCAGGAGGCAACCCCGAGAACACACACACACACACACACACACCTGGATGGAACTTGCCGAACTGACTGGGAGACTCCGAGACCAGAGAGAAGAGACGGTGGAAGAAGACTGGAAGAAGTGTAAAGAATATTTGAAAAAATATGCTAATATTTAAATCTTAGTATAGTTTTGGAAGTGGATATAGGCTGTAGGGTTAAAAGTAGAACATAGTGTCTTTTAAAATAGTATTACTTGTAAGGGATAAAATGTCAAGATTTCTATGGTAAAAGTAATTTTTTTTTTGAAAAAAATAAATAAATTAGGAGATCCAAAGTTTATCAGGCTTTGGGGGAGTTTGTAGACTTGCCCTTAAACACAGAGGAGGCAGAGCAGAGGGAGCCTAAGAATCAGAGAGTTGAAAAGGGGAGAGGATATAAAGTAGGTTCATATAGAAAGAGGTGGTCCTTGAGGACCCATCATACCCTGTGAAAATTGTGTTGAATGCACTTTGGGCAACTTCACCCTCAAGGAGGAAGAAGCCCGCTTGGGTTTGGCCAGTGACTCATCTCAAAACAACTAGGAAACTAAAATAAAAACCACAGACAGGACTCTGAGGGTCCAACCCCCCTGCGATGCTGGCATCTCGACTGCAGCATCCATGGCAGATGGCCAAACAACCTCTGCTAACAAATCTCCACGGATGTAGGATCTACCACCTTCTGAGGGAGATCCACTGTGGAAAACAAAGTTCAAGGAAGCGTGAACCTGCAAGATGAGTTTGCTTGAATTACATACGCCGTGATGGTCGGTTTGGTTTCCTTTCAGGCAAGATCAAATGGGACCCACTTCTAAGACTCTCCCCTCCCAGGTCAGGGGCTCCCCCCACTTCAAACCACAAGAGCTCAGAGCAAGGCTGCCTCTGGTTGTGGCATCTGGCTAAACAACACAGGCAGTTCTGCTCAGTGGTCGGGAGACAAAGAGCCACAAAATGAGTCACACGGGAGTCCCCAAAGTGAGGAGGAATCTAAAGGAACCAGGGGACTCCACCACCCTTTGCCCAGCCCTGTAGCAGACACAGTGAGGGGGCAGCCCCCCATATGGAGAGGGTTCAAGAGAGAAATAACAGGTCTTACTCTTTAGTTCTTAAAGCTTTTAAATTACTTTGAGAATTTTTATGCAACAAGCAACTTTTAAACTAAAAATAGTATTATATTCATACCATTTTCCAATAGAGAACCACAAAAGCCATTTACAATAAAGATTCAAGTAGGTAGCCGTGTTGGTCTGACGCAGTCGAAATAAATAAAAAATAAAAAATTGTGCAGTAGCACCTTAGAGACCAGCTAAGTTTGTTCTGGGTATAAGCTTTTGTGTGCATGCACACTTCTTCAGATACACAGTGTACAAAACGTAGTGAAAGGGGCAGTACAGAAATGGCACAGAGGAGCCCCCTGCATAATTTACAAAATCTACATTTTTGACAGGCAACAGGAAGGGGTTTTTTTTGGGGGGGGGGAGTCAGAACTGTAAAGCAGGCGAACCTGATTATGAATGTGGCTGTGAAAGGGAACTCCTGAGCAAAACAACATTGGGAATTGCGGGTGGGGACCCCTTACTCAGACATCCCCCCCCCCGCAATGAAGTCAGCTCTACAGGCGTCCAGCTCCCACCCCCAGGCTGGTCTCCTGAGTGTTTAGCTGAGTTTTCAGAGCGGCTGGGGGTTAGAAGAGGGAAGGTAAAAAATAGAAGTAGAAAGGCCGGGTGGCGGGACAGGCGACTCACTTTCCCCCCCATTAATCCTGCCAACACCTTCAAGCTTCGTTTTGTTCTTTGATTGAGCTTACGAGCCAAGGAGTGAAGCGGCCCCTGCCCCGGGCGGCATACAAAACAAGCCAAGTCTGGGAAACAGATGTCTGGGAAGGGATTATTTTCTCCCCCCGCCCCAGAGCAGAGTCCTTACCTGCGCAGTCCAGGAGCAGCAGCAGGTGGGCAGCCGCCCACAGGATCAGGGGGGGCCAGCGGAGGAGGAGGACCCCCATCTCCCCCCAAAACGAAGCTCCTTTTTCCTCTTCTTACTCCAGCGAAGTCCTTCTCCCTCCGAGACCCGCTCTCTGCCCCGCTTGCGCAACCAGCAGCAGAGCGAGCCGGGATTGGGCGAGGGGGAAATATTCCGCCAATCGGAAATCTGCGCGCAGATTGCGGCATCCGTCGCCAGGCAGAACTCGAGGCGCAAGTTTGGGAGCGAGGCTGGAGAGGGAAAGAGAAAGTGATTGCAGCTCCTCGCCGGGAATCGCCGCCTCCCTCCCTCCCTCCCTCCCCCCCCGGCAGCTCTTCCTGTCCTGCCCTGCAGGGGGGGCGGAGGGGGTTGCCAGGGGAGGACCCCAGGTTCAGTCCCCGCATCTCCAGGGGGGTCTGGGAATACCCCCCTCTCTGAAACTGGGGGGAGGGGCTGTGAGATCCCTATAAAAGGTGGACTCCTGGGCTGCGTCAGTGCAAGGCAGCCTCCTGGGTCCTGTTTTTAAGAAGCCCTCGGATGGCTTCAAAGATGGCTCCCTTTTTCCTCCGCTGTCAGAAGCAGTAAATGCATTAGCATTAGTAAATGCACTGGGTGTCCCTCTTCCGTCCTCCTTGCATGCTTCCTTACTGGGGCATCTGGGTGGCCACTGGGAGACCGCCATGCTGGACTCGATGGGCCCCTTTGGGGTGATCCAGCAGCCCGGCTCTTCTCCTGCGTCCCTCCATCTAGTGGCAGGGGGTTCCAGCGGTTAACTGTGTGCCTTGTAAAGAAATGTTCAGTGCTGCAACTAGGGCTGAACCTCAGGGTTGAAGTCAACACACACAGACACACACACACACACAGAGAGAGAGAGAGAGAGAGCCCCCTTTGCCCAGTCAGCAAGACCCAGCGGCTGCCAAGCCTCTTCTGGAAGGCCCTGAGCCCAGGCTGGGTGCAAGGCCCAGAGAGTGCTTGGCCCACATCCCCCTTCCAGAAGCCTGAACGTTTGAAACCTGAGCTAAGCATGGGACACACGCAGAAGCTGCTGCCTTTTCCAAGAAGTCAGGAGAGAGACAAGCAGTGGCCGCTCCTTGCCCAGGTACAAGGAAGCTTTTGGTTTAAAGGGGGGGGCTGTGAAGTCGGAAAGTAAAGAATTATTTAGGATTTATTCTTTTCCCAAGCTGCATGATCTCTATCATCCCTATTTCCCCTTGTCTGATGCAAAAGAGAGAGAGAGAGAGACATTATCCTAGCAGAACTGAATGATACTTGTATATAATAAACAAATGGAATAAATATACTAGAAGAATATACAGGAAAAGTTATAAACAAACTGTGCAACAAAATTAAGACAATAGAAAAATTACAATGAGAATGATTGGAAGTTTCTTTCAGAAGACTTTATTAGATAAGACAGAATGTTATAACTAATATTCATTTCTTATTGTTAACTCTCTTTTGTTTTTTGTTTTCTTTATCTTTTATCTTTTTTCTCTTATAATTTTGTGTTTAATTTTGTTGTAACTATTTGTAACATATATGTAAGCTGATATTTTAAATCAATAAAGACGAATTTTTTAAAAAAGGAATCTTGCCTTTCTCGGAGACTGGGTTCTGTGTGACAGTATATTCAAGGCATATATGAAGAAAACAGCCCCCATAATCATTTGCAGAAAGGGGGAGACTGGGGGGCAGTTGGACCAGCGTCTAGAGTCAGTGATGGGCTGGATGGGGGTCAAGAAACTGACCCTCCCTCCCCAAACAAGGCACAAATGCTGTTCTGGGAGATGCCATTCACCCCTTCCTAAACATCGACAAACGTGACAAATAGTTCACATTTTGTTCTGTTGCTGCAGGATATCTCTTGGCTGGCTTTAAAAGAGGTTGAGACTAATTCATGAGGAGGAGGAGAGGGCTATGGATGCCCCCCAGCCATGATGGCTCCGCTCTTGCTCCCCCTTTGGAGGCAGCCATGCTTCTGGATCCCCCTTTCTGGAAGTCCCAGGAGGAGGGCAGAGTGGGGCTCTGGCGCTCAGGGCCTATTTTGGGGCTTCCCAGAAGAGGAGGCATCATCCATAGTGAGGATGGGAGGCTGCACTTGAGGGACCTTTGGCCGGATCCAGCCAGGCTCTTCTTCTTGTTTCACCTGTTAAAGCAACTCTCTCAGAGTCCGTCTCTTCTTGGCCTTTATTCACAGCAACAATTCAGGGTTGCAAGATGAGTCCCTGTGAAGAAGGAGGCTGGCTGTTTTGAGGGGGGCTCTCCTGGACCCACTTTTGGGACTCAGTGGGCTCAGTCACCTCAGGGACGTCTTAAGCTTCACTTTTCACCTGCTCCATCCAGTTTTTCTGGACAGGGATAGTCTGCCCACAAGGATCCATATTCTGGTCACCTCCTGACAGGATTATTGTAACATGTGGTGTTTTTTTCAATACAGTAGGGAGGCTTCAGCTGCTACAAGATAAACCTGACAGGATTTTCACTGCCACAGCTCATTTAGGGCCAAATCTCACCGGGGCCAAAAGACCCTCTGCCTGTTTGTCTGGTTCTGAGTTCAATTCAAAGGGCTAGTCTTGTTTTAGAAAGTCCTTGGTGGCTTGAGGCTCCTTCTCCTCCCCTGGTCTCCTCTGTGGAGATTTTTCTTCCTCTCCTTTCCCCTCTTCATGGAGGTGGAGTGGGCGACAAAAACTAACGGCCAGGAGGAAAATGTTTGTTCTTCAAAGACTTTTTAAAAAGTTTACAGGACTTTAGACATTATTTTTTCCCTGTTCTTGATATTGTGTGAAAACAGCAACGAGATGGCATAGATGACATAAAAACGTCCTTGGTGTGTTTCTCTGTTCCAACCTGGATTGTTTCCCGGGAGACTTTGCCCCCTTCTGCCTCCCTCAGCAACCTCTGAGTCAGGTTGGAAAGTCCCAGGGCAGTTCCCAGAACAAGGCCAGAATGGTTCGGACTCCCTTTTTTATGTTTGGTTTTCCTTTTTCCTTTTTCCTTTTACTTAAAAAAAAAAAATATATTTATTAATAATTTCAAAATTACAGAGAAGACTGTACTTTTAAGAAGAATAGCTGAGGGTACAGTAAACATTCTTTGGCGAGTTACAATAATCTAAATTTCGTTTGCATACCAAGCTAGCAAAGGAATTTCAAGTGACTGCATCTCAGGCTGCTTGACTGAAATTTCTCACAGGAATTGAAAAAACGGAGGCAGATTTTGCTGAGAAAGTCGTCGTCCTTCATTAACACTGGGGGTGTTTGTGCTTGTTTCCAGGGTAGATTCCTGCCCTGACACTCTCTCTCTGCCACAAGACACCCTCACCCATTTCTCCACAGTCCCATTTGTCTTTTCTCGCTTTCCCCTTTTTGCGATCCTCCCCTGCCCCCTGCCGGCTGCCTTCTTCCCCAGCTAAAATGGAAATCAGGTGATTTCTAGGAAATCCTTCAAGGGACCAGTTGAAGCAAGTCACGGGTTGCAAAAAAAAAGGGGGGCTCAAGGTTCCCACATATGTCACAGCTTTGCAATCATTGAAAATATGTGCAAGACAGTAAGAGCCGTGGCAAAATGATACAGGCAACTCCCCACATGCACGCAATATACATGCACACAACCACAAGGCCTTGTGAGCAGACCCTCCCCAGAGCCCCAAGAGGATGTGTGCTCAGGCCAAGCCAGCCACTTCTTCCTTGGAAGGAGGGCAAAATGCCTGAGGTGGTTTCCGTGCTTGATCACCATGTGCCAAAGTCAGGAAAGACCAAACACTGTCCTTCTGAAAGACGTTTCTGGGTACCGATCTCCCCGCCAGGCTGCAATCCTGAAGGGCTGTTGTGGCTTTTGGATTGTCACTTGAGGGGGAAAGGGGGCATTTCTCAGTGTTGTGGGGCTTCAACTCTTTAAGGCAGGCCCCAAGCTACTTTTTGGACTGCTAGAGGTGGCCACTAGTCAGTTTGCAAAAATCCAGCCTGAGACTTTTAATAATCTTCAGGCTGCATGACATGATGTTGTTGTCATTGAGCCAGGAAAGAGACGCACCAGCGAAACACCACCATTTTGTTTCCTCTTCTCCTCTGCAGCCTGGCCTTCACAAAATGGCTTCCGTTCTTGGCAGGCAGGCAGGAGGGTGGGGACCTGCCTTGCCCTGACCACTTTCCTCCCTTCAGGGGAGAGGTTTGTTCAGGGTGAGGCTGGCCAAGGGAGGGAGGGAGGGAAAGCCACAGCAGCTCCCACCATAACACAGCCTGTTTGAGAGGAATTAATATATAGATTTGGCTGTTTGTCGGGTGATGGTTTTGTCCCCCCTCACAATGAGTGACTGGGGCTTGTTATGTATTGAAGTGCTCACCCTGGTCACCAGGGTATTGTGTATATAGTTTTCACTCAGGTCCACGTCAGTTAATTTAGGCGGGAAACCCTGGGTGTTGTTGTTACAATGTGACAGCTGGCTGCCTATAAAAGCAGGCCGGCTGAGCTGTTTGCTGTTCAGTTCAGTTCCAGCTTACTTATAAAGAACTACTTGGGGAATCTCTGCGTTGTCTGTTTGTCAACCCACTACTTAATAGGTCTCATCCACTCTTCCACTTCTCCCACCTCTTTCCGCTGTAGAAACCGGCTGTTCACGGCTGAATCGGAGCAAACATCAACCAGGTCTTCTGCAGATTGACGTTTGCTCCGATTTAGCAGTAAAGAGTGGATTTTCTGGGGGAAGCAGCAGGGCAAACAGAACATGGCTCGGGCCAGGGCTTTTTCCAGCCAGAACTCAGTTCCTTCACCTCTCAGGTGGGCACCTTTGCCATCCTAAGAGAATAAGGGCAGCCTTCATGGCGATTTCCAGCACCACTTTTTCTAGAAAAACAGCACTCTCCCCAGGGGCCCCAGAAGGCCTTCACACTCCAACAGCCCCAGGAAGCTTCAACCACCTCCCAGTGAGACCAGACAATCCCAGTGGCACCTGGTAGGGGCATTATGAAATGGATGTTGAGATTCCCCCTCCCATCCAAATGCTGGACCCCATCTGGCGATGGTCCTTCTGCTACAATGCCATGGTCCCCCTGACTCACCCGGGAAATATACATCACCATTTCACCATTTCTTGCAGGGAATCCACTGGGGGCTGGCCACAGTCCGAGCCTGAGCACTTTCCACAAGAAATGAAATGCTGTTATGATTGACTGATTTCACAAAATGTATGTGACGCCTGATGCCTTCTCAACTCACACATTTCAATCAAAGGGGAGGAGGAAGAGATATTCCAACGCTGAATTTATTGAGATTGAAAACCATTCATTCATATTTTTTTTAAAAAAAACACTTTTCAGAATTGTAAATGAGCAGCACAAATGCAACATGCAAGGAAAAGTCAACGTTACCTGCATTTCACCAGCAGGCCCTAAAATTCAACAATAAAATCCTTTTTTAAAATCCCAGTCACAGTGGTCGTGTGGATCTCAAAAGGACATATCTGAGGTGCCAAAGGGCAGGGCAAAGAGGTGTGTTTTTAGCAAACAATAGCAGCTGTAAAGTGAAGGTGTCAGACCCACCTCTGTGCGCAGAGATGCCACCATTTAGGAGCTGCCACAGATAACACTCTTTCCTGGGCCACTGGCACCCCAAGGTCTCTGAGCAGCGGAAGGTCTGGGGCAGCACCAAGATCCACACTGAATTGCAGTCGGGACAATCTGATTTTGGTGTGGCAGAACTTTTTCCAGGAGAGTGGGAAGGAGGAGGAAGGGGGCACCTTAAGAGACATGAAAACGGAAGGATTTGGGAGCAGGTGTGTGTAATGTAACAGTCAGTGTGCTGGACTAGGAGCTGGAGACCAGGGTTCAAATTCCCCCTCGCCCATGAAGCTCACTGGGTGACGCTGGGCCAGTCATTGCCTCTCAGCCTAACCCACATCACAGGGTTGTTGTGGAGAATAAAACGAGTGGAGAAGAACCATTCAGGGCGTGGCTCAGGGCTGGAAACTTGCATGCAGGCGGCTCCAGGTTCAATCCACAGCATCTCCAGGTAGGACCAGGAGGGAACCTTTTAGGAAACCCTGGACAGCCACTGCCAGTCAGTGCAGGCAGTCTAGAGCTAGATGGACCAATGGCTCTCTGACTCAGTGTAAGGCAACTTCCTGTCTTCCTCCTGTGACTCTCTCTCTGGGCAGAAGAAACACACTTCCAGTCCCCACCCAATAATACATCACCCACATCGACTGGATAATGCCTTCAGCAGTATGAAATTAAAGCAGAGGACCAACAAGGTCTGCACTGCAGGGGCCTCTTCTCTGGCCTGCGGACTGGAGGCACGTCCATTTGCCCTAGGAGTTCCCGCTCTCCTCCTCTGGGTTCAGCACCAACGTCCCGCCAGGCCAGCGCACCTAGGAACAGTTGGCAAGGAGGCCGGATGGCTTCTTCCCTGCGTCTGGAGCCCCTCTCAGCAGCACACCTTTTAAAATGTGTTTGGGGTGTTATTGGGTTGTGATTTTATCCTGTGAACCGCCCTGAGGCCTGCGGGTATAGGGCAACATACAAATTTAATAAATGAACAATAACAATGCCTGTCACGGGGCAACAAAAACCCCTTTCGCCCAATTCAGTCCGCAGCTGATAGCACCAAAACTCTTGGGCAACAGTAATTTGGCCCTTTTCCTCGCAGTCTCCTTTTGCTGTTCCTTTGGTGGCAGGACGGCCAGTCTAAGGTCACTTAACTGAGTGTCTTGAGAGGCTGAAATGGTTTTTGACTCCTCGGAGCTCAAATTCCTGTCGCTTTGTTCTTTTGTGTAGTCTGTTGTTTTCGCTGCAGAGGGGGAGATAGTTCTGGATGCCAACCACGTTCCCATCTCAAAGCAGCCCTGAGGAGCCAGCCTGGAGCCTCTCCCCGCTGGGATGGGCAGGTTTGGAGGCAGACATTTCATAAAGGGAAGTGACCTGAAGGTGGCCTCCCTCCTCGTTGAAAATTCCTCATTTCTATTTCTGTGCTGCCTTGAATGTCCCCTGCAGCAGGAACCAGAGGAAGAAGCAGGATGAAGCTGTCAGTATTGGGGCATTCGATGGCACAGAGGCCACCTGCTCCAATCCCTTGACCTATCAAGCCACGCTAAAAATAATACTCAGAGCAAAGACTTAAGGTTTCCAGAGGAGGCTCCAGCAACTCAGCCAAGCCTCTCACTTTAGGGAAGGTGGGAAATACACAGGGACGCTAAGCAGCCCAGTCCGGAATATAAAGCCCTTCTTGTTGTTCAGACCCTGGGTAGAACCCCTGGGCTTCTTGGGAGGAAGGGCGAGATATACATTGAGTAATAAATAATAAATTTAAAGTAACAGAGGAACAAGATCCTCCACAAAATCAGGCGGCAGCAGAGATGGGCTTTCTTTGCGCTCGTGTGTGCAGAAGTTATTCTCACTTGCGGCTGACTCCAGATGGTTTTAACATTCATGGAAAGTAGAAGTACCCCATCACCCAAAGAACGATCCCTTCCCCACGGAGGCCTGTTTTCAAGCTGGGCATCCATCCCCATCCACTCCCCACTTACCGACGGAGGAGCTGGTGGAGCTGGCGGGCTCCTGGCTGCTTGCTGCAAAAAGGAGAAAATAAAGAGAGTGCGTCTCACTGCCTGTGTCTTAGGGAGGGAGTTCTCATTTCCCCTCTGCTTCCACACACACACATATCCCTCCATGCCCCGTTAAGTCCAAATGAAACATACGTCTCAGTCTACAATCTCCTAAGATTATACAGTAAAATTATAATCATACAGGAATAATAATTCGGGATGCTTTGCAACCATCAGTGCAGTTCTCCAGGTGTTGCCTGGATGTACTATTATCTGCGCATGTACATGTGCAAATGATTATGCAGTGCTCCAGTGTTGCCTTAAGTTGTGTTTTCTGTGAAGTCCCATTGTACGTAGCATAACTCACACACCAAGGCCAGCCCAATACGTTTTGACACTTGAGGGAGACCCCAAAATGGCCTCCCACTCCCCACCAGGGAAGAAGGGTGAGGGAAGATTTATACCCAGGGCATAGGGAGAAAGATTGACATGGGGATCTGCTGCCCTGCTGAAACCTGCCACCTGAGGCAGTTGCCTCCCCTTGCCTCCTGGGTGGGCTGGCCCTGTCACACACCATTCTCCTGAAACGGAAGTGCCTTGTGTTTTTCACTGTTCCTAAATGTTGAGCTTTGGAACAGACCGTGGCTAAAAACACACACTCTCCTTTCATGCTCATTGGGTGGTTATGGGATGCTGGAGCGGAGACCCTGCTCCAGAAATAGTGATGGGTCTTTGGCCGCCTGTGACCTCTGACCTAGGGTTGCTATACGTATTGGAAATCCCAGACATGTCCTCTTTTGGGGGTCTACATGCCCATCCGGGGGGATTTTTACACTTTTAAGCTAATGTCGGGGGGTGTGTATTAAAAAAAACAACTGTGTGCATGTGGGCTACCTGGGCTCTGTCTCTGTCACCTCTGCCTCTGTTTTTTGGGGGGCAAGATCAACAATCTTTCGGGCTATCGTGCAAATAAAAGCTCAACAACATGCCAACCCTACTGTGACCACTATATCCCAGGCAGTTAGCACTTAGTGGCTGCTATAAATCTCCAGGGCAAAGCTGATGACTGAACCCTTGCCCACTCTGGCACCTGCGGTCACCAATATATTCATGCAACAACAAAAACAAAAACTTTTCAAAGGAAAAAGAAGTCACTCACTTGACGTTCTTTCATAGGCTGCTTTCATTCGTACTTTCTCTACAGAAACAGAATAAGAAAATCAGATCGGGGAGAGGATGGAGCGTGAGAGGCGAGGGATTCCAAATTTTGGCATTGCACAGGGCGCTGCTGAAATTGACATTCCGCTGCTGCCAGTTACATGTGGCTGGTGGGCAGAAACTGGCTAAGCAACCAGTGGAGTCTACTTTGCTGCTTCCTCTTCCCCCCATCACTTGCCCCAACAAGAGATTGCAAGCAAGGCTTTCATGGTACTCATGGCCTACAAGCAACAAACAAACAAACAAACAAACAAACAAACAAACAAACAAACAGGAAGGGACACTTGGGCAAGCAGGAAGCCCAACCCTGCTGCTTGCTTTCTTTTTCCCCACTTCAACAAAATATCATTTGGGGTGGAAGCGGGCAAACCCTTGTTGCTCCAGCAGCTGTTTTGCACTGCACAGCAAGAAGGAGCTCGTTCTTGACCAAGGGCTTAATTGTTCTTTGTTTTTTCCGGTGTTATGCTTCGTTGACTAGCTGTACGAGTTAATCTGGTCTGTGACCGTTTAATAAAATTTTATTTGATTTGATTTGACCAAGGGCTCCGACTGCCTCCGAGACTCCAAGAAAGAACCTTCACAGGTGCCATACAAGTTTAATTCCTGTTCCTGGTCTCCATGGGCTGGCGAGGTATCTCTTTTTAATGTTATATGAATTGTTGAAAATGTGTTATGGTCTATTGCCCATGGCTGCCATTTTATTTCTGGTGCCCACAGCGCTTTCATGACATTTAAAATGCCCCCACTGTTCGAGAAGGGTTGGAAACCCCAGCTGTAGATCGCTACCATCACAGATCTACAGGACACACAGCGACTCAATCGCCAACAATTGTACTGTGGACTCAGTTATACAGCTGCAAATGAAACATTTTAAATGTGTTGTAAAGTGTAATATATTAATGTGACACCAGATGGCGACAGTGAGCTATGCCAAATTCAATGCCTTTTTCAAAACGTTTTTTAAAAAGCATTTTCACAGCATTTATGTGTGTGTGTGTGTGTGTGTGTAGATTCCAGCTTGGTATCCATGTGCAAATCTGGGCTAGAGATCAGGGATATTTGTGTCTCTGCCAATGTTGCTGGACTTTGGTCCCCAGCAGCCAGCATGGCTGTCAGGGTTGATGAGAATTGTGGTCCATATCGGAGTCTGGAGGGCCACAAATTCTCCGTCGTTGGTCTAGATGACAGGTACTTGCCAGCCCCTTGGCATTTTGGAACCATTATTACATTATGTAACCCACATGAATCCTGCTTCCCAAACATATCAGAATAGGGGCAGGAGGCAGTGGGGAAGAACAGTTAGGGTTGACCTTTGGGTACTTTCTGGTTGGTGTTCCACAGGTCATTTATGGGTGGGGAAAACTTGTGAGGGAGCTGCCAGGAAGGCTTTGCCATCAGCCCATTCTCAGTCAGGACAGACAAAACCCAGCAAATCCATCCAGTGTTTACTTACTGCGGACAAAGAAGATCACAGCAGCCACCACAACTACTACCACAGCCGCTGCCACCACACCCCCAACAACGTTTCCCAGAGTGGCAAAAGAATGGCCTCCCTTAGCTAAAAGCAAACAAAAGATATTTCTGTTCAGACACTGGTGGCAGCTCCCAAACCCTCATCCAGACATCTCACAATCTTTTTTTGGAGGAGAGATTCTGCATACCAAATCTGAGACCTCCCATGCGCAAAGCAATGTGCTATGGCAGTGCTCTCAAAAATGCCCTCCCCTCTAAGGCAACCCATCGCTCACCATTAGATGGCTTCAGAGATTAGGAGTGGCATTCAGCAACCTCATGGAACACCACATAATTATATCAATAAAACGGGTAAGATTTCTCACCTCCCAGAGAGGGTCCCTCTCCTTCCAAAGATTGCTCTTCAAACTCCGCTCTTTGAATACCACGCCCTCCCCACTTCCCTGAACCTAAATCACATCTCCTCCTTTGCACCCCCAAAGTATGGACAATGTCACATGAAGTATTAGCCTATGATAGCACTGGAGTCCCTCGTTCGACTCTAGGTGGACATTCTCCTCCTAGAATCCAGCAAAGAAGGCCATCCAAGAGGTTGGAGGGTCATCTGTCATGGATGCTTTAGCTGAGATTCCTGCATTGCAGGGGGTGGATTTGATGACCCTTGGGGTCCCTTCCAACTCTATTGTGATTCTCTGACTCCTCCTCCTGCCCCTCTCCTGTCGTTCCTCACCAGGCTCCTCCCAGGCCAAGACCAGAGGCTGTGTTAGGCTGACATGCTCTATGTGGCAATGATAGCGGTTCCTGTCCTGGGGGTCCACGTCAATGCTGAGCCAGGCGTGGTAGGTCCCGTTGGAATTGGGAGCGACGTCCCTGCGGAAAGTGGCATGCTCCATGACCTTCCCGTCCATCCTCCAGGTGGTGTCAATCTCTCTGGGGTAGAAGCCATAGGCCTGGCAGATGAGGGACTCCTGGCTGTCTGGAAGGGCCTGACGCGTCACCTTCCCCACTGGGAGCTCTGCCAAAAACAAAGGAACCTCTCCAGTAGCTGGCAGGATGGATGGTGCAATTCACGTGGTCATCCAGTGCCATCCTGACCTGAAATTCGATTACTGATGCCTTCAACATCCCCAAGAGATGACAAGGTCAGAAGAGAGAAATTATCGACTTCCCTTGTGTTTCGTCAGACTTAAAAATCCCTGTCGTCCACAAATATGCTTAAGGTCTTTGTAGTGAATATCATCAATAGATGAATTGACCCATGGCTCAGACTGATTATGTCCCCATACCTGTTCCCATAGATGTTCCACCCTGAAACCTTTGTCCATTTTTAAAAGAAATTATTCAGACAAACCCCATGGGTCTCCCTGCTATGGGCCTGTGATACCCAAAGCAATCTGAAGCCCCTGTGTGGCTGTTGCAGAGACTGAAGGTCCCCACTTCCCCACAGTTGTCTAAGTCCCCCCCCCCTTCAGGGTTTCCCCGAAGCAATCTGAGACTGCGCCTGCATGAAGCTAACTTCTCCTCTGCCCTCTTCATGCCTCTCCTGGTTCTTTGAGACCAGGGAGGAGGGGAGCTGGTCACAGCAGGAGGGTGAGACTCCCTGGATTCTTCAGCAGCCTGCCTCGCTTCTGTCTCCTGGCCTCCCTCCTCTCCAGCCTCTGCTTCTGCCTCTCATTCTGGACTGCTCTCTGCCACAGACTCTCCCAGCTCACTAAGCCCTGTTACCCTTCACATTCTGACACTTCCCAGTCTTCTCCCTCTTCTCCCTTTGACCGTTCATCATTGTCCTACCACCATTCCCTGAGCTCTGAGCCTTCTTCTCTTGAGGGTTCCTCAGCTGGTTCCTCCCACCAGTCCTCTGCATCCAGCCAGCCCATGACACCCACACACCAGAAACCCCTCAAATGTCTCATTTATTTTTACCAACCACACCCACGTTTTTATAGTTTTGACACACAGTCCGAAGACTGCTTCAGCTCTCTGAGTTGCTCATGGGTCAATCTGTCCCTCTGACCCAAAATTTTCAGCCACCCCCTTCTAGGCAGATTTGGGCTTCTTTTTGATATTTTTTTTCAAATCAACATCCACACACTGTAGCCTGAAGTGACCCACTCCCAGACTTCCTTCCTGCACAAAACAGAGTTTTGGTCTGAAATGTGATGTGGGTGGAGAAATAAGTAGCAAAATCACCTCTCCACCCTCCAACAAGAAAGGAGATTCAGACTCAACATCAGGAATAACTTTCATAAAGATAAATTCAACAGTGTAAATAAGTTTTGATGGATGTAATATTGGAATACTGAATGGCTTAGTTCATGTAAAATATGTTGGGATACTGCCAGGGAGATAACGTCCATCTGAGCCCCCAAGCCGGCTGCCGGACGATCCATCGGCCTCCCGTAGACACGCAGATACAGCAGTTAGCGACACGAAGCCTCAGAAATAGATAGGCTGCATTCCGGGGCTCGTGCACATTCTTTATCAGCAGAAAACACAGCCAGAAAGCTTGCACCACAGAAGAGCATAATTTACAGACTTTATTTAGCGTTGAACAGAACAAAGAAAACATGACCGTTCTGAGTCAGCGTCTCCAACCGACTGAGAAAACGAAAGGAATAGCAAACATAAACATCCTGTGAACAGGACATGCGCAGACTCTGTGACTTACAAAGCCTGCTCCCTTTTAAGGTGGAACGGAAATATCCTAACATCCTCCCCCTTTCCGTGTAACCTGTAGTACCTGTGGTTCAACCCAATTGCAACCTTTGTACATAAACCTTAAGTTGTTCTCTGTTAACAACCTTAGACAACAGATCAGCAGGAATTTCATTTCCTGGCCATGTAGGACACCTGAATCAGTCCTTTCTGAATACACTCTCTTGCACGATGTAGCTTAATCTGCAAGTACTTGGTTCTTTGCTTGCAACTTTCTGAGTTCAGCAAAGCCAAACAAGATCTATTGTCTTGATACACTTGTATAGGACATTTCACTGAAACCCCGATGTCCTTAAACAGTTGCATCAACCATTCACAATCCATGAGTGAAAATGACAGAGCATTGAGTTCTGCTTCACAGGAACTTAGGCTCACTGTTGTCTGCTTCCTGCACAACCAGTCAAACAGGCAGTGGTTGTACATGTAGCATACTCCAGAAGTGCTTGTACCATCCGTGGTGTCACTTCCAAAACTTGCATCTGCAAAGATTTCAAGACCTCCAGTCTTCTGACTGGTGAACCTCAGCCTGTAGTGCATAGTCCCTTTCAAATAGCGGGCTATGCGCTTCAGAGCTTTCCAATCCTGAATCGTAGGATTGTTGGCATGTCTGCTAAGCAGATTACAGCTTACAGCTATGTCAGGTCTTGAACATCTGGCAATGAAATTCAGCTTGCCTAGAATGCATCTGTATAGCGTTGTGTCAGAAAACGCTTCAGCAGTACTGTCTACCTGGTAACCTGTCACCATCGGTGTGTCTGCTGGGTTTGCATCAACCAAATTCAACCTGGTTAATACATCAGCAATTTTCTGTGTTTGGTGTATCAGAAAATTACCTGCTTGGTCCCTCTCCACCTGCAGAGAAAGATAGTTGGATACCTCACCAAGATCCTTCATGTCAAAGTGCTCCTTCAGCTGAGCTAGGGTGCTTTGGTAAAAAGCCTGATTCTTCCAAAACATCAGAAGATCATCAACAAAACATAAACAATACAGTTTGTTTTGCCCCTCCTCCTTGACAAACACACATGGATCAGCTTTGCCCTGGTGAAAACCTAGAGAAAGCAATGTCTCAGTGAGTTTTGTGTTCCAACACCTGGCACTCTGCTTAAGACCATATAAGGATTTCCGCAGTTTACAGACCATTCCCTTCTGTATCTCCATCCCATCAGGTGGAAGCATGAACAGCTCCTCGTTCAAAATCCCGTACAAAAAAGCTGTATTAATGTCATGATGGGAAACATGCAGTTTCTCCTCCGCAGCGATCTTGAGCATCAGCCGAATGCTCTCATATTTGACTGTGGGTGAGTAGGTCTCGTGGTAATCCTGTCCTGGTACCTGTGAAAAACCTCTGGCAACCAATCTGGCTTTGTGTCTGACTACCTTGCCATTCTGGTCTGTCTTGGCCTTGAAGACCCATTTGCTGCCAACCAGTCTCATTCCTGGGACTACCGGTACCAGTTCCCAAGTTTGGTTCCTGTTCAAGGAATCAACTTCAGCCTTCATGGCATTAAGCCAAGGCTCAGCATCTTTAGAGGTTAACTCCTGAACCTCTTTGAAGCTTGAAGGTTCCCATACCTTCTCTGAGCTACTAAGAACAGCAGTTGCTGTCTTAGCAAACTCATCAGCAATCTCTTTGGAGGTCTGCCTTTGGTCGCCCTTTCAGACCTACGTACTAGACGCAAGTCTTCTGGACTCATCTCCTCTTTCTTAGGAGAAAAATGACCAATGGTGAACAGTGGTTCTTCCAGTTCATTGTCAGAAGCATCAGATGGTCTGACTGAGGCCTTTGCGCTCTTGTAGTCTGCTGTGTCATCACTGTCACTGACACCAGCAGCAGCGCCGCCCACTGAACTGGAATCCGAACTCTGATCATCATCATCCTCATCATCATCATCATCCTCAGCAGCTTCCTCAGCTTTAGCTGCTTGCTTGACATCACCTTCATCCTCCTCTGGGTAACTGGAAAATTCCCACATTTCCCCCCCCCACTTAGGATTGTACTCAACACTCCTTGTGAACTTAATGGACTTAGAGTTAGTCATCCATACCCTGTATGCACCTTTTTCATACCCCATGAACAAACCATGTGCCCCACGCTTCCCAAGCTTGTTGGTTTGTGGGGAGTGTACCCACATGTCAGAACCAAAGATTCTCATGTGTTTGGTGTTGGGTTTCTTGCCAAACATCTTCTCATAGGGGGTACAGCCAATGGGTGAAGACAATCTGCGATTAAAGGAGTAAACCAAATTCCCCAAAGCTTCCCCCAAAACTTATCAGGGAGATTGGCATCATGCAACAAGGTTTTCATTCCTTGCAGCAATGTCTGATTTGCTCGCTCCGCAAGCCCATTCATCCATGGCGATCTGGGCATTGACATGTCATGCTGGATTCCCTTCTCAGTCAGGAAAGCTTCAAACTGCTGAGAAGTGAACTCCCCGCCTCGATCAATAAACAAAGAACCGATACATTTACCATGAGCATTCTCCAACCAAGCACAGAATGCCTTAAACTTCGGAAACGCTTGCGATTTCTGTTCGAGCAAAAACACATGAATGTACCTGGAAAAAGAATCAATCAGAACCATGAAGTACCTTGCTCCCCCTAAAGAGGGTGTAAGTGGACCAACCAGGTCCGCATGCACTAGCTGGTAGGGTTTGGAAGCCTGCCTGCTAGACTCCTTGCCTTTTGGAGCAACCTTCACCTTGTTCTCTGCACAAGATACACATGTTCATGTGAAATTTACAGGGTTTGATGTTCAAACCTTCAACCACCTCTGGCATCTTGGCCAGTGCCTTCCAAGAGAGGTGACAAAACCTTCGATGCGCATCGTGAATGCAACCTGCATGAAGAACTTTGTTAGTTTGTGCAACACAACAAGAATCAGCATTAGATACAACAGCAGTGTCATCATAAGTTATATGGAACAAACCATCCATAAACTTTGCATGCAAATAGTCCTCTTTGCCTTTACTGATGACACAGACGCTCCTCTTGAAGGAAATCTGAAAACCACGCCCAGTAAGCTGTGGGACACTTAGCAAATTGCTAGCAGCTCCTGGAACAAAAAGTACATTACTGATGGTTGTGTGCAGACTTGCAAGTTTCACAGTCCCTTCTCTTGCAATTTGCAACGTCCTTCCATCAGCCAGGTGGATCTCACCTTCCTGAGGCTTGAAGGAGATAAACAGGTGGCGATCCTTCGTGACGTGGCGGCTCGCACCTGAATCGACAATAAATCTGCCTTTGGCTGTTGGAGCAGTCTTTACAGCAAGCAAACCCTTGTTTTCCACCGGCGTGGGCTTTTGCAGCTTGCCCCCCTGCTGCTCCTGGCCACCAGACGTGCCTTTAGCCTTTGGTGAAGCTGTGCCAGCAAACAAAACCTTGTTTTCCACTGGCGTGGGCTTTTGCAGCTTGCCCCCCTGCTTCTGGTCAGCAGACGTGCCTTTAGCCTTTGGTGAAGCTGTGCCAGCAAACAACGCTTTGTTTTTCCCTGGCGCGGGCTCTTCACCCTCCCTCTGCTTCGGGCCATATGCAGACATCTGTCTTTGTTTACCTCTGGCCTTCCGGCCTCTGCAAAGACTATGACCTTGGCTCCCACGAGAAACAGAGCTCTCAGCCGCTGACTCCTTGGCTCCCCCTGGAGGCTGGAATGCTGCCTGGGATGACGTGATGGTCAGCTCCCCCTGCAGCTTGCAACCGGTGCCCTCAGCATCCCTGCATTCACTCGCATTCTGGGAAACAGCTTGGACCTCCGATGCAGTCAAACTCTGGGCTGGGATGACTGGCTGGTGAGCTTTTTCAAAGCATTCCACATCCCACGTGCAGTGGTGTTGCCAGCAAGCGTCTTAATTTCCTCAAGAGATACGGATAAGACTATTACGTCTATCGCCTTCGAATCATCTGCTTTCCATCTCTCTGGGGGGGGGGCTCAGATACGGTATGCCACACCTGAAACTGACGCAGCAAACTTTCACACCATTTTGCCCAGGTTTCATAATTCTGCCCATGTAACTTTGGGCACTGAGTGGCCTCTGAAGCTTCAAAAGCGTGGAAAAACTCCATTCCAGCTTTTTGCTTTAGCCGTGAGTCCTTATGCCTTCAAAGACTCCTTATCTTGGCAGCTCATTAATCACGAACTCTCTGGCTCGGCTCCCACGGCCATTAATCTGCCGGAGTTCCAAAGGCTTCTTTCGAGGTAAACAGAGAAAACCTCTCTTTCGCTTTTGACATACCTCTCATACGCAGTCTGTTGCAGCTTTACTCTCCTGTAGGTGCTGTGAATCTGGGCCCGAAACCTAGTTGTTGGGATACTGCCAGGGAGATAACGTCCATCTGAGCCCCCAAGCCGGCTGCCGGACGATCCATCGGCCTCCCGTAGACAGGCAGATACAGCAGTTAGCGACACGAAGCCTCAGAAATAGACAGGCTGCATTCCGGGTTCGTGCACATTCTTTATCAGCAGAAAACACAGCCAGAAAGCTTGCACCACAGAAGAGCATAATTTACAGACTTTATTTAGCGTTGAACAGAGCAAAGGAAAACATGTCCGTTCTGAGTCAGCGTCTCCAACCGACTGAGAAAACGAAAGGAATAGCAAACATAAACATCCTGTGAACAGGACATGCGCAGACTCTGTGACTTACAAAGCCTGCTCCCTTTTAAGGTGGAACGGAAATATCCTAACAAAATATGCAGGGATTTACGGTATGCAAAATGAACCATGAAAAGAGAAGGAGGGAAGTCACTGATATTTTAAGGTTGTTTAAATGAATATTCTAAAATGTAAAACAGAAAAGTTTAATTATTTATATTATATTAAATATAATATAATATATATAATTATTTATTTTTAAAAATGTTATTAAGTACAAAATAGAAAAAAATATATACAAATATACAAAGAAATAAAAGAAAATACATGTAACCAAAGGAAAATTAGAAAATATAAAGAATACAAATATTTTACCTCTTCACATGCATATACACCTCTATAAAGCGATGTTCACAAAAGAGAGAAAAAATGAAAGATGAAATAGAAAAAGAAAGAAGAAAAAGTCAAGAATGAAGATTTTAAAAGTAGATAAGTATTCACTATACACAACCATTTCAAATCTGTATTTATGTTCAATTATATATTTCCATCTTATCCATATCTATCTTAATTAAAATATTTTTAAAAGACTTCCACCGTTTGCCCTGTGCATTTTTAATAATCCATTTGCCATATCCTCCGTTCTTCATATTTTTCCTTTAAGCCTCCTTAATATCTCACTTTATATTTTTTATGTTACTCACAAGATTATTCTAAACACAGCCAGATTTTGGTAGCAGAGCCCTGGTTTTGTAAGTAATCATTTAGACACTCCCACTGTTTCATGACCATAATTTTGGGTTTTCTCTTTATTAGATCTGTCAATTTAGCTTTATATATATATATTATATATATACACACAGTAGTACCTTGGTTCCCAAACAAAATGCGTTCTGGGAGTCTGTTTGACTCCTGGAACTGTTCATAAACGAAGGTGCGGCTTCCGATTGGCTGCCGGAGCTTCCTACAGCCAATCAGAAGTCGCGGAAGCTGCACCAGACATCTGGCTTCCCAAAATCGTTCAAAAATCGGAACACTCAACTCTGGTTTTTGATCATTCAGGAACCGAAACGTATGAGTTCCAAGGCGTTCAGCAACCAAGGTATGACCGAGTATTTTTTAAAAAGGAATGACTTTCCAACAGCAAGAGCTGTTCAACAGTGGAACAGTCTCCCCCAGGAGGTGGTGGACTCTCCTTCCTTGGAGGAGTCTAAGCAGAGGTTGGATGGCCACCTGTCCTGGATGCTCTAGCTGAGATCCCTGCATTGCAGGGGGTTAGACTAGATGACCCTGGGGGTCCTTTCCAACTCTACAACTCCATAATTCTACCATTTGATGCATTAGCCCTCCTCCCCACTCCCATTCCCCACCCACCCATCTCACCTGTCCTCAGCAGAGTTTCATTCCCGTAGTCCAGGTATCTCTGCAGCCACTCAATGCATTCCTCCTCCAGGTAGGCCTTCCGGTACTGCTTCTTGGCCAACTCTGCCTCCCACTTCCTCTTCATCACTTGGGCCTCTCTGTCAGCTGCCGTCCAGGTGAGGGTCTCCTTCTCAAAACTGAGGAAGTCCCTCCCGTCGTAGCCGTACCGGTAATACCCTTCTTTGCGCCCGTCTGGGCTCAGTTCACAGCCGTACATGAGCTGCAGAGTGTGGAAGCCTGAAAGAGACCCCCAAGAGGTCAATGGGGGGGGGCAAAAACACCAGAGCAAGATTTCTATCCCATGTTAAGCCCCACAATAACAACAACAGTTAAGAATAAAGAAATTCCTTCCAGTAGCACCTTAAAGACCAACTAAGTTAGTTCTTGGTATGAGCTTTCGTGTGCATGCACACGAAAGCTCATACCAAGAACTACGGTAACTTAGGTGGTCTTTAAGGTGCTACTGGAAGGAATTTCTTTATTTTGACTATGGCAGACCAACACTGCTACCTATCTGTAACAACAACAGTAAGGTAAAGGTAAAGGACCCCTCGCCGTAAGGAAGGCTGATTGCCAAAGAATTGATGCTTTTGAATTATGGTGCTGGAGGAGACTCTTGAGAGTCCCATGGACTGCAAGGAGATCAAACCTATCCATTCTTAAGGAAATCAACCCTGAGTGCTCACTGGAAGGACAGATCCTGAAGCTGAGGCTCCAATACTTTGGCCACCTCATGAGAAGAGAAGACTCCCTGGAAAAGACCCTGATGTTGGGAAAGATGGAGGGCACAAGGAGAAGGGGACGACAGAGGGCGAGATGGTTGGACAGTGTTCTTGAAGCTACCAGCAGGAGTCTGACCAAACTGCGGGAGGTAGTGGAAGACAGGAGTGCCTGGCGTGCTCTGGTCCATGGGGCCACGAAGAGTCGGACACGACTAAACAACTAAAGAGCAACAAAGGACCCCTGGTAGGTTAAGTCCAGTCAAAGGTGACTATGAGGTTGTGGCGCTCATCTCCACCTTCAGGCTGAGGGACCTGGTGTTTGTTCACAGACAGCTTTCCAGGTCTTGTGGTCAGAATGACGGAAACCAGAGTTCACGCAAACGCCGTTTACCTTCCCAATGCAGCAGTCCTTATTTATCTACTCGCACTGGCATGCTTTCGAAGTGCTAGGTTGGCAGGAGCTGGGACAGAGCAACGGGAGCTCACCACAGCGCCACCTGCATCCCTTAGCAAAAACAACAATAATAATACTAAACAAGGCACACATCCCCCTCAGCCTCACTGATGTGGCCCAAAGGGAAAGCAGAGCAGGATGTTTGGCACCAGCTTGGCTGCAGGTGTTGCCCGTAGGAGTCATACGAAGCGCCATCCAACGCCTTAGGGACTATGCTCTGGATGTGTGCATGGTTTACTCCGTCGCCTTTTCTCCTCCTGCAGCTATCCCACAAGGCAGTGGAGGTTTAGGATCAGGATTCTCCTTCTCCGAGATGGGCTCCCTTCCCAGGTGGATGAGCCCCATCTGCCCCTCACTTCCCTCTATGGCAGGGGTAGGCAACCTAAGGCCCGGGGGCCGGATGCGGCCCAATCGCCTGCTAAATCCAGCCTGCTGGTGGTCCAGGAACCAGTGTGTTTTTCACATGAGTAGAATGCATCCTTTTATTTCAAAATGCATCTCTGGGTTATTTGTGGGGCATAGGAATTCTTTCTTTCTTTTTTCAAAATATAGTCCGGCCCCCCACATGGTCTGAGGGGCGGTGGACCGACCCACGGCTGAAAAAGGTTGCTCTACGGCATGTGCAAAAAACCCCTTTTTGACCGTTGGATCCACTCTCGGTCTCATCTGCTCAACCCACCAGAGCCTGTCTTCGCATGCAGGGGACGTCCCTAACGCACCGAGGTTTTGAGACCCATCGGCTCCCCTCACCTGATTCCCAGGACTGTGGCTGCTGTCACAGGTTGAAAGCTTCTAGGAGCCACAGGTGAGAGCCAAGTGCAGGTGGGGCAAACAACCCCAAAAGGAGCCTGACTGGCAGGGAGAAAGCAGCTTATCCCTGTTTAGGAATCACTATTCTCCCTCTCAAGTCACCATCTCCTGCCCCTGGAAGGGACAAACCTGGCAGAGAGAGAGGGAGACTGAGCTCCCTTCCTGCCTGCCACTCACCTTTGCTCTGGTTGTATTGATCCTGTAGGTCCAGCAGGTACTGGCTAAATTTCATATCCAGCTTGAGGAATTCCTGGGTGCTCTTTTCCCAGTACTGAGCATTGTCCTTCTCTGCTTTCAACATCCAGGAAACTTGGGGCACAGACTTCTCGGTTTCACTGTCATACTTAACAATGGGCTGGTGGTCCACGTACCCCCCAGCAATGAACGGGGGCAGCCCCTGACTGGGCCCTGACACCCCCGTGCATAAGTAGCGCAAGGAGTGACTGGAGCAGCCTAGAAAGGACACAGAGAGGGGGCGGGGACAGAGCTTCATATATTTATTTACCAAATCCTTATTTCCTTATGAATAGCCTTTGGACTATAATGTAACTTAAGTAAAAAACTATATTTAGAAATATTTTTCCTGGAAAAGCATTTTATTTTTCAAATCCGATTTAAATAAAAGAAATCCGACTTAATTTTTTAAAAATCTGATTAAAAATATCATTAACATTTATCCACCCTGGTTTGTAATAACTTGTTGTTGTTTAGTCGTTTAGTCGTGTCCGACTCTTCGTGACCCCATGGACCAGAGCACGCCAGGCACTATTAGTAATAACTAATACCTAATAACCAATATTCTAAAAGCTTCAGTGAGTTCATCAATAGAGATCTCAAAGTATTCCCAACGAAGCCTGAGGCATTTATATTTTCTTGCAACTTGTTCCACCAGCACACGATTTTTAAAAGCCAAGGTTTCAACAAAATGATCACAATTTTGCCTCCCCTCTCCAGCTGGGATCATATTAGCCAGTTTACAGCAATGCAGGCTAACGTCCCAATATTGAGTCAGCTAATCAGCGAGAGGCGGGGATCAGATTTTATTCCATTGTAAGCAATAATTATATGGGCTGCACTCGGTCAGTAAAGCACCATCATCTCCCCATCGCTTGTCCCTCAGGCATCTTTCACAGGCTAAGCAAAAAAGCTAATGAGCCCAGGGGAGGGTTTGTCCTCTGCTGAGTTCAATGTCTTTAGTAACACCAACCCAGAGCTTCCTTATAAAAATATTTGTTTGTTTGTTTACAATGATTTTTATTTTTTTTAAAAAAACGACCAGGCTGCCCTCTCCACTTGCCGGGATTCTTAAGTGGGGAGAGGGCAGCTGCGGCTGTCAGGTCCTGCTCTGGGGGTTCCCCCTGGGGCATCTCCGGGGGGGGGGCGCTGGGAGACCACAATTCTGGACTACGATGAGTCCCCTCTGGCTGGATCTCCCCACTGAATCCCAGACTGGCTTTTGGGGGGAGAGCAGGTCTCCAGAACAGCAGGGAGGGTAGTCTCTCCTGCAGATGGGAATATCAGGAGGAGGAAGGAGAGACTCTGGCGGAAGCGGACTAGAAAGCGGTCTGGATCCGGATCAGGCGGTGGGCAGCCCCTCCGCTCTCTTTCTACATTCTGCCCACCCCGACTTGTGGCACTCGGGGTACTCGGGGGTACTCACCGAAGCAGCCCCCCAACAAGAGGGGGAGGAGCAGCAGCCACCCCATCGGCCTCCCCCCTCGCCCCACGCAAAGCCCCTCCTGCCAAGAGGAGAAAGGCGCCTCCCCGCAATCCGGAGCAGGAGGCGAGATGGGCGGGGCCGAGATGGAGATCCGCCCAATGGGAAAGGAGCCGGGAGCTGCGGTGGGAAAGTGAAACTGAAAGTTCTCCGCCGGATGACGCGTTTGCGGGGGAGGGGAGGGGAAAGTCAGGCAAGGAGGGGAGTCCACGGCGGGGGCGGGCAGCGATGTGCCCTTATTTTGGACGGAGAGGCGGGCAGAGGGGAGTCCGGGTTTTGCCTCAGGCCGCTTCTCTGCAGCGCTTGTTTCTTTCTTCTTCTTTTCATGGGGTTCCTCCCCTCCCCCCGTATTGTACTCTGTGAACCGCTCTGAGATCATAGGATGGAAGGGCAGTCTATAAATAAACAAAACAAATACATTAATTGAAGAGCGAAGATTCGCCCTATATGTCAGCACACCCCATATTTGTCGCCTCTCTCTCCATAGCCAAGAGGGGGAGCGAGGGAGGGGCAGCCCCCCCAAAAAAGAAATCAATAAAGGTAAAGGACCCCTAACAGTTAAGTCCAGTCACGGACGACTCTGGGGTTGCAGCGCTCATCTCGCTCTATAGGCCGAGGGAGCCGGCATACAGCTTCCGGTTCATGTGTCCAGCATGATTAAGCCGCTTCTGGCGAACCAGAGCAGTGCACGGAAACACCGTTTACCTTCCCGCCGGAGTGGTACCTATTTATCTACTTGCACTTTGACATGCTTTCGAACTGCTAGGTTGGCAGGAGCAGGGACAGAGCAAAAGGAGCTCACCCCCGTCGTGGGGATTCGAACCGCTGACCTTCTCATCTGCAAGCCCTAGGCTCATCTGCAAAGAGGGTCTGTAACTTGTGTTTCCCTCCTGGCTCTGGAGGAGGTGAATCACAGCCCTGGTTTTTTCTCCTTTCCTCGCTCCTTCTGCGCAGAACGTCTCCTTTGAGCTCCGTCCCAGGGAGGTGGTGGCACTTGTGGGTCTCAATGGCAGTGGAAAGAGCACCTGCGTGGCACTACTGGAGCGCTTCTATGAGCCCCAGTCTGGGGAGATCCTGCTGGACGGGGTCCCGATCCGGGATTATGAGCACAAGTACCTGCACAGCAAGGTGAGCAGGGAGCCAACGACGTGTGGCTTGATATCAAACTCGTGTTTCCCCTTCATTATTTATTATTTATTGAATTTATATACCACTGTATACCCTCAGGTCTCAGAAAAAAATCATAATATAAAACCACACAGTCCATAATCCATTCTTCCTTATGGAATATGCAGAAATGGCAAAACTGCTGGAAGAATAAGAAATCAAGATAACAAGTTTTTTTTTATAAAAGAATGGAAATGGTTTATTGAATATTTACAGATAAATTGTAAACAGATAAAAACAGTGGCAGGATTATTGTAATAACCTGCAGCTACATAAGAGTATGTAGCTACAGGGAGTTCCAAAGGATTTTTGGGACGTTAGAGAGTTGTCAGTGCCACGGGGAAGGCAGTTCTGTTTTTCACTAAACAGGAAGCATCTTCTGCAGAAGAGGAAACGACAGGGTGTGGCTGAGCACAGGAGAGGAAATGTGGGTTGCAAAAGGCCATGCCCACCGAGATTTCGTGATACACAAACACATCCCAGCCTGGTACTTAAGCTGTAAATTGTGGCTTTGTCCAGGGGAGGGTGACTGGAGATGAGTTCCCACAAGGAGATGCTTGCAAGGAGCAGTTGCGGCTGTTGAGCCTTGAGAAGGGATGGTTCAGAGGGGATACGAGAGCCTCCTTCAGATGTTTGAAGGGATGGAAGGGCCTGCCCCTTCCTCTTCTCTCAGTTTCTCATCTTTACAACTTTAATTTGGTTCTGTACATTAATGCAGCAATTTGTGGGTTTTGCTTTTAAAAATCTGCATGAAAATATTTCATTATTTCAGTGCAAATCTCTCCTAATGAACACGTTATTGTCTGCAGATTTGACTAATGCACGCATTTTTGCAAGCAATTTCTCCTAATAAAAAGCATTTTTGTAGGCTGTTTTCACTAACATCTTCATTTCCTACACACATTTTTGTAACGCTTCGAGTTGGAAAACAGGGTTGCAAAATTCAGAGATTTGTGAATGTTGAAGGTTCACCTGTGTTTCGGTTCTTACATTGTTTGAGAAGGTGCAAATATGGTGGAGTGTGCTTTAAATGCAAACTGAATCCAATTACCCCCTAGTTGTCACACTTCATTCTGCCTGCAGGTGGCGCTGGTGGGACAGGAGCCGGTCCTCTTCTCTGGGTCCATATGGGACAATATCGCCCATGGGGTGCAGGATTGCAGCCAGGAAGAGGTGGCGGCTGCGGCAAGAGAAGCCAACGCCTTAGGCTTCATCAATGAGCTGGAAGGAGGGTTCGCCGCAGGTGGGTGAAATCTCTTTCCTCCCATCTCCTTTTGCCTCTGCTAAACTCCACTCTCCTTCCAGAAAGGGCAGCTGGCCTGATTCTTACTCTCTCTTCTCCCCACTAACATGAATTTCTGTGGCCCACTGAATTCCTCCAGGAAAATTGGTGGGGCTCCAGTCTCTTGTGACAATTGAGAATTCCAGACTCTGAGCCTCAGCTCCTCTTGTCACTGCGCCCGACCTTCCACCCAACTGCTCACTGCATCCCATCAAATGAACCCAGGAGTTCGGGATTCTCCTTTACCTGCGACTCGCCTTTTGCACCCCTGCCACCACTCCCACTCCTCTGGCAACCAGGCTTTCTTTTTCCCTCTTCCCACCCCTTCTCTCTCATTCCTGCCTCCCTGCAGATGTCGGGGAGAAGGGAGGCAGCTGTCCGCAGGGCAGAAGCAGCGCCTGGCCATCGCCCGGGCCCTGATCCGGAACCCCAAGGTCTTGGTGCTGGATGAGGCCACAAGTGCTCTGGATGTGGAGAGCGAAGCTGCCGTGAGTGTCAGGGGGGGGGGAATTGTGGTTGACATGAGAAGCATTAGCCATGAGTGGGTGTGGTGGTTTTATATTATTGTAGGGACGCGGGTGGCGCTGTGGTCTAAACCACTGAGCCCCTTGGGCTTGCCAATCAGAAGGTTGGCAGTTCGAATCCCCGCGACGGGGTGAGCTCCCATTGCTTGGTCCCTGCTCCTGCCAACCCAGCAGTTCAAAATCACGCCAGTGCAAGTAGATAAATAGGTACCACTCCGGCGGGAAGGTAAATGGCATTTCCGTGCACTCTGGTTTCCATCACGGTGTTCTGCTGCCCCAGAAGCGGTTTAGTCCTGCTGGCCACATGACCCGGAAAGCTGTCTGTGGACAAACGCCAGCTCCCTCAGCCTGAAGCGAGATGAGCGCCACAACCCCAGTCACCGTTGACTGGACTTAACCATCCAGGGGTTCTTTACCTTTGCCTATGTTATTGATATTTATAATATTAATAAATGGACTTGCATTTTCCAGTGCCAGTTAGCTTTTAGACCTTATCCTTTCAGTTTCTCTATCATTATTTTTCCAGTTTGGCCAACTATAGGATGACAAAATTATATCTATCCTGGACTGCATGCTATTCTGCCGCCCAAATGCTGGGCTACCTAACATGGGCAGGGTAATAATAATAATAATAATAATAATAATAATTTTTTTAAAATGTGGAACACTCCATGCTCTATATCCTTGTGTGGGAAAACACGGGAAGAGCCATAATGCTTACAAACAAACATCTCTCAATCTCTGTCTTTCTCTGACTTGTTCTCTTTCACACACACACACACACACACACACACACACACAGCCAATGGTTAGTGTGTTAGACTGGGCCCTGGGTTCAAATCCCCGCTCAGCCTTGAAGCTCATTGGGTGACCTTGAGCCCATCCCTGCCTCAGCCTAGGCTACCTCGCAGGGTTGTGAGGAAGAGCCCCATATACGTCACCTTGAGCTTCTTGGAGGAGGGTTGGGATATAAACCTAATAAATAAATAAAATAAATCTAAGAGGGGGTTTCTGGCTTCTTCCCCCAGATCCAGCAGTCACTGATGAGCGGCCAGGCCAGGGCGGTGCTGGTGATCGCTCACCGGATGCAGACGGTGGAAAACGCGAACAGGATCGTCGTCCTGGAGGGTGGGGAGGTTGTGGAGGAGGGGACTCACTCTGAGCTGATGAGCCGGAGGGGCCCCTATTACCACCTGGTGCAAAGGAGCCAGGCTGAGTGACTTCCGCACAGGCTGAATGGTCTTCTGGGGTCCCCCTCTCGAGGTGGTCGTGTGTGTGGCATAACTGCATTTAGAAGGGGGTCTCTGTGCCTTCTGCAGAGTGGGATCTTGGGCCACAGCCCCAAATTCCTGCCATGATGGGGCTCCTAGGAGACTCACCTAATTGGCTGATTCTTTCTGAGTGCAGAAACTCTGGCTTAGCAAGAAAAGTGGGTGTGAGCCCCACTTTGGAGAGCAATGAAGTGGGGTGTGAAAAGGACTGTGTGGCACCCCTTGTAATCACTATGCAGCTGTTAAATAGCAGACAATTTGGAGTATCAGTATTTGCCCCAGGAGAACTTAAGCTGTGACTTTGAAAGTCTTGTTCCCAAGCTCCCATTTTTGAAGCCCCCCTTCCAAAGCTTCTTTCCAAGTAGCCTTCCGCTCAGAAGCCCTACTGAGTTCAATAGGGCTTACTCCTAGGTAAGGATTTCATCTTGAGTTGCTTAAATAAGGAGTCTGGCGTCTTTCCCAATCCTGTCTCTTGGTCCCATATGTCTTAGGTGTTTCTGAGTATGTTGTAAAAATATCTTAAGGCACTTTTGGTCTCTTGCTGTTGATTGTCCAGGACTATGATGGCCTGAAAACAGTGTTTTGTAAAATAAAATGTGTACGTGTGACAACTCTTTGAAGTTTGAAATTTTGTGTCTCTGGGGGCTGCAGAATGGTGCTTCTTATAGGGTATGGGAACACAAGAGGCCAAAGGGAGCCCCACTAGTCCGGGGCTGGACCTACACAAGATCTGGGTGCTTGAGGGACACATTGGCCTGCCAAATGGCTGCCAGTTTCCTCAGCAAGAGAAGGTCTTGTTTTCAAGGGGAGAACACTCTGCCTTGTACAGAGTGAGGCCATGTAGCTCAGTGTTGTCCACTGACTGGCAGAGGCTCTCCAGGGTTACAGACAGGAAACCTCATCTCAGCCCTAACTGGAGACGCCAAAGATGGAACTCAGAACCTTTAGCTACAACAAAATTACCAAAAGACAAATCCATTTATTCACTTTCTGGAGACGCTGAAAGGCATTCCTGTTAACCCAGGTGTTGGGTAGCTGACAGGTGCTTTTTGACCTAGCAATGTATTGACCTAGCCGATGTGGACAGACTCCTCCAAGCTGGAAAGCCCACCACTTGTCCTCTTGACCCGTGCCCGTCCTGGCTGATTAGAGCATGTCCAGACGAGGTGCAGGCCCCCCTGGGTGATATCATCAATTTGTCCCTTGGCACTGGGATATTCCCAGGGGAACTGAAGGAGGCAGTGGTGCGTCCGCTCTTAAAGAAAACATCATTAGATCCTTTAGATCTATCCAATTACCGCCCGGTTTCGAATCTTCCATTCCTGGGTAAGGTGATTGAGAGAGCGGTTGCTGAACAGCTTGGTAGGTTTCTAGATGAAACATCTGCTCTCGACCCATTCCAGTCCGGCTTCCGCGCTGGCCATGGGACCGAGACGGCTCTGGTCGCCCTAACAGATGATCTCCGCAGGCAGCTGGATTGAGGCGGGTCGGGGCTGCTGATTCTTCTAGACCTGTCAGCAGCCTTCGACATGGTCGATCACGAACTCCTGGACCGCTGCCTTGCCGACGTGGGGATCCAGGGCACAGTCCTTCAATGGCTGCGCTTGTTTCTCTCCGTTCGGGGACAAAGGGTGGCGCTTGGGGGGGAATTGTCATCGCGCCACTCCTTGGTGTGTGGAGTGCCTCAGGGTGCGATTCTCTCCCCGATGCTTTTTAACATCTTTATGCGCCCCCTCGCCCAGCTTGTCCGGAGTTTTGGGCTGGGTTGCCATCAGTATGCCGATGACACCCAACTCTATCTGTTGATGGATGGCCATCCTGACTCGGCCCCAGATACACTGACCAGATGTCTGGAAGCTGTGGCTGGATGGTTACGTGGGAGCCGGTTGAAGTTAAATCCTTCGAAGACAGAGGTCCTCTGGCTGGGACGGAGCGATATGGGATTGAGGGGGCAACTCCAGTCTCTTGCGGGGGTGCAATTAGTGCCAGCATCATCCGTGAAGAGTTTGGGTGTAATCTTCGATACCTCCCTCTCTATGGAGGCGCAGATTACAGCTATAACAAAGGCGGCATTTTTTCATCTCCGCCAAGCTAAGCAGTTGGCTCCTTATCTCTCTCACCCTGACCTAGCCACTGTGATCCATGCGACGGTCACCTCCAGACTGGATTATTGTAACTCGCTCTACGTGGGGCTGCCCTTGAGACTGACCCAGAAACTCCAGCGGGTGCAGAATGCCGCGGCGAGACTCCTTACGGGGTCTTCGCTGCGAGATCATATCCATCCGGTGCTGTACCAGCTGCACTGGCTCCCGGTGGAGTACAGGATCAGGTTTAAGGTGCTGGTTTTAACCTTTAAAGCCCTATACGGCCTAGGACCCTCGTACCTACGGGACCGCCTCTCCTGGTATGTCCCACAGAGAAATCTACGGTCTGCAAATAAAAACACCCTAAAGATCCCAGGCCTCAGAGAGGTTAGGCTGGCCTCAACTAGAGCCAGGGCCTTCTCGGCCGCGGCTCCAATCTGGTGGAACGCTCTGTCACAAGAGACTAGGGCCCTGCAGGACCTGACATCCTTCCGCAGGGCCTGCAAGACAGAGCTGTTCCACCAGGCCTTTTGTCAGGGTGCAGCCTGACCCCCTCCTCTGGCAATCTGCACAAAATTTTGCTTGATGGTTGCCATTAATTTGATTTTAATTAATTTCATAATGAATGTTTTAGAATGTTGAGCTATTTTGATTGTTGTTAGCCGCCCTGAGCCCAGCTTCGGCTGGGGAGGGCGGGATATAAATAAAATTTATTATTATTATTATTATTATTATTATTATTATTATTATTCTGACATGAACAGCCTCGGCCCAGTATACTTGAAGGAGCGTCTCCACCCCCATCGTTCTGCCTTGACACTGAGGTCCAGCGCCGAGGGCCTTCTGGCGGTTCCCTCCCTGCAAGAAGCCAAGTTACAGGGAACCAGGCAGAGGGCCTTCTTGGTAGCGGCGCCCGCCCTGTGGAACACCTTCCCATCAGATGTCAAGGAAATAAACAACTATCTGACTTTTAGAAGACATCAGAAGGCAGTCCTTGTGGTGGTTATAGGGTTAACCTCCTGAATGTCCTACATCTGGGGAGGAGCTTCCTACATAAACAGAAGCTGCAGTTTCTTTGTCTGTGTGAAACAGTTTCACTTTTGTCCAGTGGAATCGTTTGTTATTTTACCTGATGATGTAAATAAAGGCTGTTTAGATAGAAGAAACAGCGTGCAGACTTTTCCTTTATTTCACACGGAAAGCACTCGCTGCTCGCTCTGCTGCTGCCTGGAAGAATTTATGCACAGAGGAAATGTGCTGGACAGGCAGTAATCCAAGAGTCCTGTTTAGGGATGTTTTTAGTGTTTGACAGATATTTTATCATGTGTTAATATTCTGTTGGGAGCTGCCCATAGTGTGTGCTATGCAAAAATACAGGATGCAGGAAAAACCATGAAGCTAGCTGATGCCTCTACATAGCTCCATCCTTATTTCAGACATTGTGATACTGTGGTACCTCGGGTTACATACGCTTCAGGTTACATACGCTTCAGGTTACACACTCTGCTAACCCAGAAATAGTGCTTCAGGTTAAGAACTTTGCTTCAGGATGAGAACAGAAATCGTGCTCCGGCGGCACAGCAGCAGCAGGAGGCCCCATTAGCTAAAGTGGTGCTTCAGGTTAAGAACAGTTTCAGGTTAAGAACGGACCTCCGGAACGAATTAAGTACTTAACCCGAGGTACCACTGTATATTGCAATGTTTAGCTGGTGGTATATCATGATGTTGAAAACCAGATATTCCCCATCCCTAATTCTGTCCATGGCAACCCCAAAATGCGTAACGGAAGCAGCATGCTTCTGAACACAAGGTGCTGCTAATCTCTCCTGGGCAGAGTCCCAATGTTCTGCTCTTGACCTGGTCTGCCCATTGAGGCATCTGTGAGGAGCCTGGAGCACACGGGCCATTAGCCATTTCCATCCAGGAAGCTCCTCTTATGTTCACAACTGTAAGAGTATTCCAACTCTTTTAAAGTTATTTTGGGTTGATTTAATTTGTTTTAAATTATCTTATTTTAAATTTTAATGATTCAAATCTTTTAAATGGTATTGCTTTTAATATTTTGATGTTTGCTGCCCTGAGCTTTCGGAGGAAGAGTGGGATAAAAATTTAAAATAAATATTTTGGTCATCTTCTTTTCATCTTAGTGGGAGAACTTCCTCCTGGGTTTGCGGACTTTCGGGGCAACCCCACCTTGGTCACCTCCCACCACCCCCTGCCCCAGATCAGATATCTGCACATTTCTTTTATTATATTCCCAACCCTCCTTTCTTCCATCCTGGAACCAAAGGCAGCATCCAGGTGGTTCCCCATCCAGGCCCTGAGCAGACTTCACACCCTCTTGGCTTCAGCAACACAGCGGCCTCATGTAACTTAAGTGCACCCCTGCAAAACCACAGATTATATCCCCATCTCGCTTTGGACACTTGTTCTTCAGTCACTTTGCAATGGAAGAGCAGTTATTGGCACCTCCCTGCCAGAGGCTACAATCTCTGAATATTCTCAGAACCTCAAAATCTCTGGAACTCCTGTGATAAGAAGGAAAGAACCACTAAAGAAGAAGGGGGTGCACTCTTATTTATTTCAGTCAAACAGATATTACAAAAGGAGTAATGATAATAATAATTACATCCAGTGTCTTCAAAGCAAGATGCAGCAAATCCATTGGGTTGGGCAAGAAGAGTCCTGCAGCCCCTGGAGGTCTAAAAGAGTTATTGCATTCTTATTTCTATGAAAGTTTCCTGAAGGAATGCCAGTCTATGAGCAGGGAAGGAAGATGGCGGGAATCATATGGAGGGAACCGCAGAGAGGCAAAGTATGATCCTCAACCGACCACAGGTGAGAAAGCAAGAATGTGCGAGATAAAAATTAGGCAAATTGAAGGCCAACAAAACTAGTTTACTTGGAGGAGTTCATGTGGTCCCTCCCCCAGTGGGTCTCCCCTCCTAGAAGGCTGTGGGGACCAGGCAACAAGTCTCATGAACTGAAGGCCTGTAGTCAAAAAGAAGGGGCTGCTTATTTCAGATCAAACTGGCCATGAAGCTCCTGATCTGCCTCTCCTCCTTGATGGCTTTCTCCTTGGTTGTCAGCAGGATCAGACATTACATCCGTTTAGCCTAAGGCTGGGCGTCCCAAGAGGCAGGCAGGCAGTAACAACGTAGGCTATTTCACACATAATACCCCTAAAGCAGTTCTCAAATGTTGTCTTTCCTTCAATTTGGATGGCAAGCGAGGGACACAAGATTGGAGAAGGGATTGTAGAGGGAAACACAGCAGCAAAGAACCAAGAGAAACCTTCAAAATCACTGCAAGTCATGCTCAATCTCCTCATCCCTTTTTAAAGCTTTTAGTTGCGTATATCTGGCACATTTCTGATTAATACAAGAACATTTCTGAAAATCAGTTGCAAAGCAAAATTGGCCAAAATCCATCCGAAAAACATGATTATCCTCAAATACAAGTTACAGCTGAAGTCAGAATAGATGGGTGAGAACCAGGATTAAGAAACATCAGAAACAGCATTTAAGGACGGGAGGGGATCTGAGCCTCTGCAATTCACAGCCAAACTTGGGCAGGCTCCTTCTGGTCTCATCTCACACACTGGGCTGGTATGAAACTGCAGAAATAAAGAACAGGAGTGTTTCAAAGTTAAGCCAGGATCATGGTGTGGGGACATCAGCATTACAGAGCTAGTGGGAACCCAAAGGACATCTAGTGCAGTCTCCCAAGGAAAGCCACCATCCCTCATCATGTCAGATCAGACCTGAGATATGCCAGGAGCACCACCAAAATGGGCCTGAAGAGCAAATGCCTGCAGAGGGCAGCTCAAGTAAGTGAGCCAAGTTGCACGCATTGGGGGAATGCCAGGAGGACACACAGCAGTCAATCCCTTCCAGAACCCAAAATGTGACTCTCATTCAGAACCCAAACTATGATTCCCAAGGTGGGTAACAGGAAAGCAGAAGCCTTTCCTCATTTGAGGATGTTCCCCATGGAGTCTTCTGCCAGAGCCCCACTTTGCCCCCACCTGCACCCCACTTACCGCTGGCGGAGCTGTTGGACCCCTGGTCACTTGCTGCAAAAGGGAGGAAACACAGGAATCAGGATCCTGGGGAGGGAGATCCCATCCCCCAGCCCTTCTCCCCCCTCCTTCCACCCCCATCCCAAATCAGTCTCAATCTGGGGAGGGGCCTAAGAAGAGTTCAGGGACAGGCAGCCCAGAGGCAAGGGGGCTCAAGGACAGCACTTGAGGGAGAAGCAGGTGCTGGAGGGCAAAGAGAGATGGGCACAGCCTGGCATGGAGGCAGCAGGGGACTAGAGCGGGGGTGGATGCGATCTGGGCAGGAAGGGGGCAGAAAGGCAGAAGCTGGGGAGGGAGCAGTGGTGGGTTCCTGACACCCACAGACTTGAGCCACCCAAGCAATTCTTTAGCTTCAGGTTCTAGTAGACTAAACCCCCAGAGACCCCTCTCTCCCCGCACCCTGGGCTCTTCCTCCTGCTCCTTCCTGGAGCCCCTCCCTCAGCCGACAGTCTCTCTGCAGCCTTTTCCTGGCCCTGAGGGACCCCTTGCTGTCCACAGACAGGCTGAGCAGACAGGCTTGAGCTTTCCATCAGGGTCTTCTGCTTAAGGACCAGGCCACCACCAGGTTTGGTTTGGTCTGTTGTAACCTGTTCCTGCTCCATAGTGGGGGGAAATATGTCAGGCAGAGAGAGGGGGAGGAGTCACTCACCTGAGGCTGCTTTGTAGGCTGATTTCTCGCTCCGTTTCTCTGTGAAGACAAAAGCAGAAGGTCAGAGCTGGAAGGGACCTCCAGAGGCCACACAATCCCATTCCAACCATTTGGCTCTCAGATGCTGAAACCTTCCCAGCAGATGCTTCTCCTGTCTCTTTCGAACACCTCCAAGGAAGGGGAGCCCAGAAGGTGAGCTTTTCAAGGAACTCATGTTACAAAGAAGTAGAAAAAATTGAGGAAATTAAATCAGAAGATCAACATGGGGGAACGAGGCAGTGGACAAATTCCAAGAGGCTGGAAGGAAACATTATCCAGTCCCTTAACTCATTCATATTCGGATTATTTTGGTGATTCTCCAAATAAAAATACAAAATGAGAGCACAGAATACATAATAAAACAAAAACAAACCAGTAACTCACACTTAAAAAGTTCAAGGCCTGGTTTGAGAGAAACATTTTTGCCTGGGGCCTAAAGATGTGTAAGGAAGGCTCCCTGCTAAGTGTGCACAGGATTGAAGGCTTAGGATGGATTAAAACCGTCAGGTGGAAAGTGAATTTCTTTGAGCACGGAGTGAGTGCAAAGCAATGACCAACAGGACTTTGGTTCATGTTCAAAGGGTGCTTTATGGGGAGGGGTCTCTGTAGGGATGCCAGCGACAATTGCCAGGAAGCTCCACAAGGACATTCCCAGTCGGAGGCCAAGACAGAAGGACACAGGAGAGGCAGCAAACGCATCCAGGGTTACTTACTGCGGATGAAGATGATGATCCAAAGATCCCAG
>NC_041313.1:118217508-118229074 GCF_004329235.1 Podarcis muralis | reverse complement strand
CAAGCGCGTCCGTGGCCTGCTGGGGGCCTGCTCAACCACGCTAGCTGCACTAGTGGGGACCATCCTGACCCTGCTGGCTGGGGGGGTGTCTGGTATGCAATCTTGTGTCAACTCGACAATGTTCGGTGAGGGAGTGATAGGTGCTCTGCACTGCGCGTAGAATGCTTGCAGCGCGGAAAAGAGCTGCGCCACGACCTGCGGGTTACCTGGGCCTGTTGGCATTAAGGCATTGCCAAGTTGAGGTTGTTGGGGGTTGCTGTTGCTCTCCATGTCCAAGCCGAAAGCGCGCCTGAAGGGGGCATCAAGTTTGCAATCGAGTATTTATTATTTATTTATTTATTATTTATTATTATTATATTTATTTATTTATTTATTTATTATTTATATTATTATTATTTTATTATTATTATTTATTATTATTTTTATTATTTATTTATTTATTTTTTATTATTTATCTAGGTATATATATTATATGTATATGAATACTTGCTTAACTGTATTTATGCTACTGTGGTACGACCACTATCTCACTATCCTGCTATAGTTGGTGGTTGGCTGGAAACCTGGGAAAACTCAGTAAGAATTCCCTGCCAGGCAAGCCGCTAAGTATGCCTCTGAGAAACAATGGCCCTAATCACTGGTCGTTAGCCTTCAATTGTCCTGCTGGCTTGCAGGACAATAGGGGTTCTAGCTTGCAGGACAATAGGGTTTCTAGGGCAACAAACGAGCTAATCAGCAGCAATGGCAAACCTTCAATGCCACCACACAGGCGTTCCTATGGCGACGCTAATTGAATCTCCTGGCAGAGCCCTGTATTTAAATGTTTGCCCAGAGTACAATTGATTGAACAGCTGGGGATTGCCTTATAAACCACCAAAATCCTTTTTAAATACCTTTGTAATGTTACCAAAATATAAATCAGCTCAATTTAATTTATTTATAACCTATGAAACCTGCAATAATACCGCGTAAACCAACCACAATGCTATTCTGAGGGTAAGTAAGGTATACGATTTAATTTTACTGTATAATAAACTTTTATGCAGACCCACAGCAGAATCCCCCCTTTATGCGCTGCTGCTGCTGCTGCTGCTGCTAAGCTGCTGCTGTGTTGTCGAGGGCAGCCTGCACGGCCTTGTGTATCGTGGGGACTCACAGACCTGGCTGCCTATGGCAAAATGGCGGCCGTCACCAGACCACGTGGGCAGAAGCAAATGGCGGCCGGAAGCAACCCGTCGCCTAGCAACGGTGCCGCTTACACTCTTAAAAGGCAAAGCAAACCACTTTTCAGCAACTGAGAGCAAGCCCCCCGAATGGGTTTACAATAAAGCACCAAATAAAGCACCGGGCTGGCGGCCCCCTGGTCAGCGACAAGCACCCACAACGACCAACAAGAACTAAAAAAAAGACTCCTCCCTTGCAATCACCGCAATAAGCGAACGCTCACTACCAGCCCCCGCCACCCGTGGTTACGCTCCTAGAAGGACGTGGAGAAACGCTCCTTGGCGCCTGCGATACTAGCAACACCGTGGGCCCCCCACCCCGAGGCGGCGCCCGCCGCGCGAAATACAGCGGCGCTGGAAAGCCCAAGGAAAAAACCTGATCGGTCCGGTGCAACGAGGCGACGAGTCCTGTAACGCTGGAAGGCGCCCGGCGTAAGCTACCGCGAACTCGGAGGAAGATCGGCCACAGGCAGGCTGCCGATCGGCTGGGCTGCAGACGGATGTTTTTTGCTCCGATCGGCTGCGCTCCGATCAGCTGATGAGCGGAGCGGGACTCAGCTGATGAGCGGGCGCTCGCTAACTGCGGAAGAATTGTTGTTGCTCCGAACAGCTGATGAGCGGGGCTCCGCTGATGAGCGGCCGCTTGCGAACTCGGAGGAAGATCGGCCACAGGCAGGCTGCCGATCGGCTGGGCTGTAGACGGATGTTTTTCGCTCCGATCGGCTGCGCTCCGATCAGCTGATGAGCGGAGCGGGACTCAGCTGATGAGCGGGCGCTCACTAACTGCGGAACAATTGTTGTTGCTCCGAACAGCTGATGAGCGGGGCTCCGCTGATGAGCGGCCGCTTGCTTGCTGCGAAATGGTTTTTCGCGCGCTGCAATCCAAAAGGGGTGAACGCTCTCGTGACGGAGGCTGTTCAAACCGCGTCGTCTCCCGGGCGAAAAGGGGCGAGCCAAGGGCTGCCCCGACCTTAAGTGGCCTCTCTAAGGCCCGCCCCTGCCGCCAGCCGATTGGCTGGCGCCAAGGGGATGTTAGTTGGGGGAATCCCGGCGGCCTCCCGCGAGGCTGGCACCAGCCTCGCGAGGGCGAGTGTGGGTGGTGTCGCGATCCCGCAACCCCCCCTCCTCCTGACGATCGGAAGGGGCACTGCCTGGGACAGGTATTAAGGCACATGAGCACAGAGTCATCAAAGTTTCAGGGAACCCCCCCCCCCAATTTCAAAATTGGCAGTGCCACGGCTGGATTTCCAACTGGATTCCCAGCTCTTTGCTCTCTTCCAGGATCCCTCCTTATTATTACTTTGCCACAAAGCCACTGCCAGCGGTGCCAGGGAGAGAGCAAAGCGTCAACTGGCATCCTTGTTTTGTGCCACAAATAACAGGCATGGGGGGTGAAGGGAAGACATCTGTGCCTGCCACTGCAGAGTCTTTCTTCCGCAGAATTTTCCATTATTGTGTCGTCGTCCCCCCATACAAGTACTTTTGTACAGTGGTGCCTTGGTTCCCAAACACCGAAAACCCAGGGAGGCCTCACTTCGGACAACCGTAAGTCTGAGTATGGGCTGAATGTAAACTCTCTGGATTATCCTGCAGCTAACATCTTCAGATCAACTAATTCGCTTATTTAGCTCATGTAGGTAGCAATTTAAGATTTTAAGGTTTTCTCACCACTGTTGTATCGCAATCACCATCTTTTTCCCCATCATGTTAAACATTTCCTCTTTTTTGCAGTTTCTAAATGAAAGGCTGTGATATGCAGTGGTACCTTGGTTCTCAAATGCCTTGGTTCCCAAACGCCAAAAACCCAGAAGTGTTCCTGTTTTTGAACGTTTTTTGGAAGCTGAACGTCTGTCGGCTATTGTTTGCAGGACACCTGCAGCAATCAGAATCCGTGCCTTGGTTTTCAAACATTTCGGAAGTGAAACTGACTTTCAGAGCAGATGAAGTTCAAGAACCAAGGTACAAGTGTATTTGGCGCTTTTGTTTTTGCTATTTATTTTGCATTTTTGTTTTTGAGGCTTTTTCAGTTAATTTGTGTTTCTGACTGTGTGGAACCCAGTTCAGCTACTGATACGATTTATTGACTGTGTGACTGCGGAAATGGATAAAAGCCCCCCGTCCAAACAATGACTATCATCAGTGCAGGTAAGGGGAAAAAATAAATTTTTATTTTTATCATCTACAATACTGTCTTATTTATTTTATAGTAGAGTTTTTGTGGTTTTTTGTTTTTTTTGAAGCTCTAGTATATATTTTATTCAGGATTTTCTTGTTTTACAGAAGTGTAGTGACTCGTAATTTTTTTTCCATGTAACATTTTTACAAATCCGTTTCATTTGTTGAGGCATTAGGGGGAGAAGAAAAGAAAAAAGAAAAAGAGAGGGGGTGGAGAGAGGGAGGATGGATAGGGGTGGGGTCGGGTGGCGGTGTTCCTTTGGTGGTGAGAGAGGTTGGGTTGGCCTAGGGTGTGATTGTTTGCTTGTGATTGGCTGTGGTGATCTTTGTTTTCGTGGTGTGAGGTGGGTGGTGTTTTGGATCAGGTTCATATTGATTTGTGTTGGTGGATTATTGTCACTGTCCTGTTGGCTGTGTATGAGGGAGCCATACCGGGGGAAGGCGTTCTTCCCCGTGTCAATTTCAGTTTGTTAGTTAATTTTTCTAGTAGGGCTGTTTCCCATACTATTTGGTACCATTGGTCCATGCTTACTCCTGACAGGTCTCTCCAGTGTCTGGTTATGATGTTTCTGGCTGCTGAGAGCAGGTGGGTTATGAGTTCTTTGTGGTGTAAATGGGCATTGTTGTCTTGGAAGATGTTTAGTAGGGCCAATTCTGGGGTGATGTCTATTACTTGCATAGTCATTTTACATATTATTGTATGGCTGTTGTCCAGAATAGTTGGACTTTGGGACACTCCCACCACATGTGGAGGTATGTGCCTGTGGAGGTGCACCCTCTCCAGCATTTTGGTGAGGTTCCTGGGTGTATTAGCGCTAGTTTTTTATTTTATAGTAGAGTTATGGATCAATGGTCTCATTAGATAACAAAATTTATGTTAAATTGCTGTTTTAGGGGTTGTTTTCAAAAGTCTGGAACAGATTAATCTGTTTTGAATTACTTTCTATGGAAAAGCGTGCCTTGGTTTTGGAACGCTTTGGTTTGGAATGGACTTCAGGAACGGATTAAGTTTGAGAACCAAACTACCACTGTATATATTAAGCAATTGATGCAGGATTTGAACCCAGGTTCAAGGACAACTGAAAGGTAACTGTGATATAAATGATGGAACAAACAGATGTTTGTAAATGTGTGCCTAAGCACAATTTGGCTATATACTGAATTCTTTACTCCTGGTGAAAATAATTAAATGCTGATGTTGTTGCTTTTCAAAGGCCATGCCTCTTCCCTTTGATGCTCAGCACCATCAGGGCAGTCTATGCTGTGAAGAGCTGGGAACTTTCCTGGGGAGAGGACAGAGCTGGAGGACAGACCTTGCTTGGCTACTCTTTGCCCCCAGAGCTGAGTGCCCCTTCCCTGCCCCACCTCCCTCGGCTCCTGCAAGGGCCGCATCCAGAAGCGCAGGAGAGAGGAGGAGAGACCAGGAGTCTGTGTCCTGGCGAGAGAACTTGGAAGTGAGGCATCAAGGGGTCTCCTGGGGGCACAGGGGAGAGAAGGGGCACAGCATGTCTGCCAGCATCTCAGCCAAAGGCAGCCTGGGGAGCCGGACTTTCAGACAGAGCAGTTTCCTCTCAGCTCACTTTTCAGAGGGGGCACTTGGACTGGATTCATCATCAAAGATCTGGGGTGGTATCTAATGCTACTCCTACTCGGAGTAGACCCATTGAAGTGATTTGGCATTTCTGTTTTAATGCACTGATTTCAATGGTCTAATCGAAATATAATAGTATTGGATGCAACCCTGCGTGTACTAAAAAGGTCAAACACCTGCCATAGCTCTCACTTTCAATAAATACTGAATTTTTGGCACCTGCTAAAAAATTTCTGTTTAGAAAACCTACCCAGCTGCTTAGAAGGTTGAGGTAATTCTAATCTGTTTTAGTAGTTTAACTTCCCTAAAGTATGGGTTATGAGTTTTCCTTAATTTTCTCAATTTCACTGGTTATTGGGGGTTTTTCCTTTAACAGTCCAAAAGTATATGTATTTTATTAACTAACTAACTAACTAACTAACTAAATAAATAAATAAATAAATAAATAGTGTTTATTGATGTTTTATGTACATTCTATGGATTTTTTCCTGATTTTATTATGACTTTCTAGGTTGTATACTAGCATGATATAGTTTTGTGGAAAATACATACTGTAAATACTTTAATAAAACCTTTAGTCGATTGATAATAGAAGAAGAGCTGGTTTACATTAGCTAGTTGATGTCCACCTAATAAATCCTTCATCAAAGAGGGCAGGATCCTTATCTCTGCTACTCTTCATACTGCACCTCCAGTGTCCCACAACGTTAATGCTCGTGGCTTTTAAATGTGCTCTTCAATTTCAGTATCTGAAGCATTGATGTGGTGTTTTCACTTGGCAGGTGGCATCACCCGGCACCCGCTGAGACCCCAGACCCCTGGCAGGGCCCACGGGTGCTGAGGACCCCAGCCCTGTCTCCTCTAGGCCAGCCAGCAGGGTCAGCAGACAGCCATTTTGATTTCCCACAACAAAACCATGGAGAGAGGCTACGTCAGGCACCCCAAGACAGGATGGGAATTGGCAATGGTTGCTCCTGGCCATGTACAGAGTTCTGTTGCTCTTTGGTAGCCTGAGGGAGCTCAGCAATGGAGGAGAGGCTGTCCCAGAAGACACCAGGTTGCTCTCACCTCTGATTTAGGCTTCCGCTTTCATCTCAGGTGAATTGAGTTTGGGTATAGAATGTATTGCATTACAGAAGCCTCTCTCAACAGAAATCCTGCTTTCCTGGGCTGGATTCAGCTAACACAGCTTGTCTAAAAACCAAGCCCAACTGGGGCTTTCTCCCCATCTCCTTCCCGTGTGCTCCCCACAAATCAGCTTGGGGGTTGTCAGGAGAAGCCCCAGAAAGGTGTGCAGAGGGAGGAGAAGGGAGATTGCTCCCTCTGGCAATTAGAATGATTGTAACAGTGCTACTCTGGAATCCTCCCTCTAGAACTACTCAATGTATTTAATAATAATAATAAATAAATAGTATCTTCTACAATGCCACGTCCCAAGGTGATATTTTTAAAAGGGGGAGAAGCAGAAGTCACAGGAGCCCAAGAGGAAGCCTGCAAGGCAAGGCCAGGCCTGATCCCACTGCAAGAAAAGCAGACCTGCCCATTGCAGCGCTGGCTTGGTCTCAGCTGACCCCCTGGGTTTCTTCCTTGCAAGCCTGACAAGGCCAACGAAGGCCCCGGAGGGCTCTGGACACACTCAGGTGACCCCTTTGGCAAGGCTCCTTCCACCTCCATTATTCTGTCTCACAGGTGGGGAATCTCTGGCTTCAGGGCCAGATCCCAGATCAGGATTGTCCCCAGGGGCCAAAAGGGGCAGGAGGCTGAAGCTTACATCACAGCATAGCCCACCCGTCCATCTCACCCACCTTCCAAAAGCCCTTGAGGGGGTTTCCAAGCACCCAGCAGGTGCGCAGCCTCTTGGGAACTGCAGCACAAGGGACACGGCCTGCCTTGCACTCAGCACTTGGGGAAGCTGGCAAACTGCTTCTTCCTCATCTCCAGGGGAAGCCCTTCATTCAGGAGCAAATCCCCTCCTGAATCCGGAACATGAAGTCCTGCCAAACTGAGCAGGATTTTACTTCTGCTCATGGGGCAAATCCTACCTCCTGGCAGGCCAAGATTGGCCCACAGCCACAGGTTCCCCATCCCTGTTCTGTGCAGACATTATCGCTTGCCCCTTGGGTCCCTGCAACATGGAATAGTGGCTTCAGCTGCATGGAGACTAGACGTGTTTGTTCCAGGAAACAGAAATCTTTGGGTCCACTCCCTCTGCCCCTGCCCTCCATTCATATTAATGGTAAGAGCTGCTCAACGGCGGAAAGGGCTCCCTTGGGAAGTGGTGCACTCTCCTTCCTTGGAGGTTTTTAAGCAGAGGCTGGGTGGTCAACTATCATGGATGCTTTAGCTGAGATTCCTGCACTGCAGGGGTTGGACTAGATGACCCCTGGGTTCCCTTTCGACTCTACGATCCGATGATTTTTTGAACTATTATAGAATTTCTCCAGCTAATCATTGTCATGTATTGTTACACCACCTAGATAAAAAACACTTCTCTGAAAAGAACCTTTCTATTGATAGGAAGAGAAAACTTTAGATGAGAATTGGGTCTTCAAAATGTTGAGGGTCTGATGTAGAGCTAAATTAAGAATTATCCTCAGAGCACATTCAATGCCAACTTCTCCAAGACTGCATTTCAGCGAGCAGAGAAAACAGGACTCTTGAAGCACCCTCTCTGGGCGTTACACGTGTGTAGGGGGCAAGTGATGTGAATGATCTCCCCCCAGACCCAGCAGAGGCTCCCACTTCTGAGGTTCTGCTCCAAGATTGCAATTGGAGGGGGAGTCACTCAACTTTGGAGCTGAACACATATGCCTCCCCCCACCCTTCCCGCATGCTGGCTCCTTTCACACAACTAACGTCTTAAAAGAATTTTGACAATTCAGAAGAAAGTTTTAAAAACAAAAATGTGTGCCAAAAGGCTTTTGCCGGATGTCTACCAGCTTTTACTAAGTTTAAACGGTTCCTATTGTAAGAGTTCCAAGGCTGGATGAGGAAGGGGGAGGAGTGTGGCAGAGATCGTCATAACTGGACAAAGGGGGTGAAAGACCTTTCTAAAGGGTCCTGCTATTCTTCCCTAAGTGTAGACCATTAGAGAATAAAGTAAGTACTGGAGGAGTGGGGGCCTTGGGGGCTCTTGTCCACCCCCCCACTTCAGCTGCCCACCATGCCTATTATTTTAACCAGGTATTTGCCACTCTGACCCCCCATAAACCCAGTCCATTTGTTGCTCCTTAAAAAGGCTTCTCTTTCAACACTGTGCCAGGGAGTGGGAGGGGCTTGGTGATGGTCAGAAGGGTCAGCCAATCAGCACCTCTGTCTGGGCAGCTGGCTTCTCCTTAAGCAGGACCAGAATCAAGGCTTGCTTGTCTCAGCCTCAGGATACCCACCCTTCTCTCCCCCCCCCAGAGGAAAATGAACTAGACAGATTTCCACCTCAGAAGGCCTAAGCCAAGCCTAGCATGGAAGGAAGGGCAGGCAATGGAGACATTTCCTTGGTAGGATGTGCAGGTCCAGAGAGGTCACACTGGGGGGGGGTCTCTGCCCTCCAGTCTCATTCTCTGTCCCCCCCCACCCACACCATCCCAGCCCCCATTAAGACCTTCATTAAGGGAAGGGGAGATGCCTCTGCCCTGGTGGAGACCCCCACCCTCCATTTCCTTTCCTCCCAGCAGCCCCCTCCCTGCAATTCTGCCCTTGGAGGAAACATTATGGGGGGGGGGGAGGTGTGACTCTGTTCTCTCCTGCCTTCCACTCACCTCCGCTCTGGTTGTAGCGATTCACAGATTCTGCAGATTCCCCTGTACCAGCTCATGCCCTGAGCTTTCTGAGTCTCGCTGTGCCAGTACTGAGGATCCTCCTTTTCCACCTTCCTTATCCAGGGAGCGAGCGAGCATCTCCTTGTGTCACTGTCGTACTGAACAATTGCTGGTCATCCACGTACCCCACAGAAATGAACTGGGGCAGCCCCTGGCCAGGCTCAGACACGGCTGTGTAGAAGTAGCGCAGGGAGTGAGAAGTGGAGCCTGGAAAGGAAAAGAGAGAGGCAGAGAGTTAGGGGTCCTGCAGATGAAGGCAGCAGCCTAATCCTGCTGTATTGCAGGCAGCAGCCCCAAATTAGGAGATCCAAACTTCAGCTGGGTTTGGGGGAGTTTGTAGACCTGCCCTTAAACACAGAGGAGGCAGAGCAGAGGGAGCCTAAGAATCATAGAGTTGGGAGAGGAAAAGACAGGATATAAATACAAGTAACAACAACAGTAGCCCATGGAGCAGAGGGCGAGAAAAAGCTCTGCCAGGCAGCACTAAATCTCTGCATGTCTCTGCTGAGGCTCCGTGTGAGGGAGAGAGAGGCCAGCCCCTCCCCTTTTGCCAAGGGGGCAGGAATTGCCCCCCACTTGCAAGCGCCAGGCTGATGAGAGCTCCCACAACATGGTCTGAAGGCTCAGGATGCAGGCACGGAGCGGAAGCTAAGCAGGCTCAGGTCTGGTACATGGATGGAGGGGAGACCAGACGAAGCAAAATCCATATATTGGGAGAACAGCAAGCTGCCTCCTCCTGGGTCAGAACACTGGTCCAGGTAGCTCAGAGTTGTCTGCCCTGACTGGGGGTGGCTCCCCAGGGACTCAGGAAGGGCTCCCCCCCCCCGAGATGTCAAGTGCTGCCCCTCTCCCCTATGTCCCCCTCTCATGTGCTGCCTTGAATTACATGGAGGAAGAGAAGTGGAATATTAAATATGAAAAAATATTATCTCACAGACTTACTGTAATGTACACAAAGAAGAGCTTGCAGGATCTGACCAATGGCCCGTCTGGTTCAGCATCCCATTCATCTGGGAGGCCACTGTGAGAAAGGGGTGCTGGACTAGGCTGGCCCCTGGCCTGAGGCAGGCTGTTCTTCTTTTCTGGGAGTGGCTAATATATGCAGAAACATGCATAGTTCAGCCACTCCCTTGGAGCCGCCCCACCACCTGACCTTCTGGAGCCATGCACTGAACAGGTCTGGCCTGGGTCTTGCTTCCTGGGCTCTGGGAGGCTTTGGAAAGATCTCCTGGGAACTCAGGACAGCCCCATAAGATCCTGTGAGAACCTTGCACAAAAAGAGCTCTCTGCCTTCTGCATATATGATTGGTCTGATTCCAACAGGCCAGCTGTCAACAGCCTGAAACTGAAACCATTCAAGTTAAATGCATTCAAGTTGGGAGTTTCCACCAGTTTTCCAGGGACAGATGTCAAGTTAATTGGGCTGTGATTCCCAGGATCCTTCCTGGATCCCCTTTTGATAATTGATGCTTAAATGGTTCAGTGTAGCAATCTTTCAATCTTGTGCTTTGAGCTGCCACCCACAGAGAGGGTTCCCCACTTGAGAAAGAAGGCCCCCTAGTGATAGCAGGGGCAGGAGGGCAAATGCAACTTTGGGGTCAGGTCTCAACATGTGGCTCCACATCCCCTTTCCCCACCCTTGCCCCTTCAAGAGATCGAACACAGGAAGGGGGCAGAGCGTGGCAAAGGAAGACCCTTATCCCCCAAAGGGCTCACTTTCCCACAGGCTGTACCAGCTCTGGCCACCAGGGGGCCTAATGAGTCTCCACAGGAACAACTGACAAAGACTTGGGGAGAGGATGGAGGGGAGGCAGGGAGCTGAGCAGAGGCTTCAGCATCATATCCAGAGCTGGCCTGCCCAGGAGGCAGCCCCACAGCAACACACACACACACACCCGGACGGAGAGAAGCCGAGTTGAGTTCAGTGAGAGATGGGGCATTTCCATGGCAGAAATGGGGGGGGGGGCACAGTGCTAAGGGGGGAAGTGCAATTCCTCTTTGTTTCAAGTAGCAAAATGGGACGTATTATTATCATAATCATTATTATTATTTATATATCACCCTATACCCGGAAATCTCAGGGTAGTTCGCAGAACAAAATCTAAAACCACAAAATATTCAATCAAAATAAAAACAACCCAATAACACCCCCCCCCAAAACCCCCACATTTTTAAAGGGCATAGGGTGTCGATCAAATCAACCAAAGGCCTGGTTAAAAAAGAACGTTTTTGCCTGGCGCCTAAAGGTGTATAATGAACAAGAGGGAGACAGATTGAAATTGCAGAGTTTTGAAAAACTAAAAAATAAAGTGCGAGATTGGCTTCATTATTATCAGATAATGGAGGCATATAATTTGGACAAGAAAATTGGCTTCCAGGTGGAAAAATCAAAATTGGAAACAGAACTTTTAGAACCCAAAACCAAGATTTTGTCAAAGATGTATAACTTGCTGTTGAAATGGAATACTCAGGATGAAACGGTGAAATCTGCTATGATTAAATGGGCACAAGATGTTGGACATAACATAATGATGGCTGACTGGGAACAGTTATGGACCACAGGTATGAAGTTTACGGCATGTAATGCCTTAAGAGAGAATATTATGAAAATGATTTACAGGTGGTACATGACACCAGTCAAGCTTGCAAAAATCTATCATTTGCCCGATAATAAATGTTGGAAATGTAAAGAAACTGAAGGTACATTCTTTCACCTTTGGTGGACGTGCCCAAGGATTAAGGCTTTCTGGAGATGATTTATA
>NC_041313.1:118189090-118216508 GCF_004329235.1 Podarcis muralis | reverse complement strand
AAGGGGGCACATGTCCCTTCCCCGCTCAGTGTGCATTCACGGCAAGGTGTGGAGAGGGAGGAGGAGAGCAGGATGGCTGTGAACAAGGCAAAAGTTAATCCATCTTCCTTGATGGGGATCATCTGTGTTGGCTCCTTGCGCCATCTAATGGCTAGTGTTGGTATAGCCTATGAGAAAGGGAGCTGCGCTGGAGAGTAATTGATAATTAACGGTACAGTGGTACCTCGGCTTTCAAACTTAATCCGTTGCAGAAGTCTGCTCTTAAACCACAACTGTTCTTAAACCGAGGCGCGCTTTCCCTAATGAGGCCTCCCGCCGCCGGTGCCCTTAGACCATTCAGCTTCCGTTTGTAGACCGAGGTAAAGTTCTCCAACCAAGACACTATTTCTGGTTTTGCGGAGTTTGTAAACCAAATCGTTCTTAAACAGGACTGTTCTTAAACCGAGGTACCACTGTATTTATTCCACAGAATTGTAGAGTGGGAAGGGACCACGAGGGTCATCTAGTCCAACCCCGGCAATGCAGGAATAGTTTGCCCATCGTGGGGCTCGAACCCATAACACTCTGGTTCAAAGCCCATCTCTGCCGTGAACTCCCCAAGGGAAGGGAATGGATTATAGGCGTTTGGGAGCACACCTTCCTGTCCTCCCAGTTCTGTCCACGATGTGGAATGACTGGGGCATTGCTGCAGGGTGTCAAGGAAATAAACAGCTATCTGACTTTTAGAAGACATCAGAAGGCAGTCCTGTGTAGAGAAGTTTTTAATGTTTGATGTTGTACTGTGGTTTTACAAGCCACCAAAAGTGGCTGGAGCAACCCCGTCAGATGGGCAGCATGTCAATTTAATATTGTTGTTCTTGCTGCCTCAGCCTCCCCTTCTTCATTTATAGAGCTGCCCCACAGCAGAAGGACTCTAGGAAGCCATTGTGGTTAGAGTGTCGGGGCGAAGACCTGGGAGATCGGAGTTCAAATTCCCACTCCACCATGAAGCTCATTGGGTGACCGTGGAGGCAGTCACAGCCTCTTCACCTATCTTACAGGGTCGTTGTAGGGATTAACTTTGGAGGGGGGCGTAACCATGTAGTCGTTGGAGAAGAAGGTGGGGTCTAAATGCAGTGAATTAAGCTCCTCCCTTTGAGGCAGCCTCTGGGAGCTGCATTTTTTATATATATATAATTAATTTTTATTCAGTTTCCAATATACATTCCATCCATATTTTACATCCATTTCTAACATCTTCATCTTTTAGACTTCCCCCAGCCTATCTGACAATTTTCATATTATCACTATTACTCGCATTTCTTAAGTTTATATTGCGCTTTAACAATCTTAGTCTTATCATCTCTTTTAAGCAACATTTCTATCAATCATTTTCACAGAGCTTCTTGAAAGCCAACAAGCGTTAATTGGTCCTCACATACATTTTTGATATACTCTGTAAATTTATTCCAGTCCTCGGTGAATCTCTGATCGCGTTGGTTCTGAATTTTCCCCGTTAATTTGTCCATTTCTTCATATTCCATCAGTTTCAATCTCCATTCTTCCCTCGTCGGCATTTCTTCCTGTTTCCATTTCTGGGCCATCAAAATTCTAGCTGCTGTCACTGCATACCTAAATAATTTCACATCGTTCTTTTTAATTTCATTCCCTAATATTCTGCAAAGATTTATCCCCCTTCCCCTCCTTATTCCACAACACTCGTACTTTCTGTTCCCATGGCTCCTGATGCTCCCTAAATTTTGTTTTTTTTACGCTCTATCCCCCAATTCTCTCCCAGTTTATTTGCAATTTTTCCATAAACATGCAATCGACCTCAAATAGGGGAATGGCAGTGGGGAAGCTATGAAATGTTTTGTTTTGTTTCTACAGGGCAGAGGTGCTGGGAAGGGGGATTGCTACAAACCCACTGCCATATACTCAGATCTTCCGTTTGGGGGCTGCTGGATTGTCAGAGAGCCCTCAGCTGCCGGACCCCTAACTCTCTGGCCCCTTTTCTCTTCCTTTCCAGGCTGCCTCTGCTCTGCCTCCTCTGTGTTTAAGGGCAGGTCTACAAACTCCCCCAAACCCTCCTGAGCTTTGGATCTTCTAATTCAGGGCTGCTGCCTGTAACACAGCAGGATTAGGCTGCCGCCTTCATCTGCAGGACCCCTAACTCTCTGCCCCCTTTTCTCTTCCTTTCCAGGCTCCACTTCTCACTCCCTGCGCTACTTCTACACAGCTGTGTCTGAGCCTGGCCAGGGGCTGCCCCAGTTCATTACTGTGGGGTACGTGGATGACCAGCAATTTGTTCAGTACAACAGTGACACCCAGGAGGCGCTGCCTCAGGTCCCCTGGATGAGGAAGGCGGAAAAGGAGGATCCTCACTACTGGAAGATGAGCACGCAACTCTTTCAGGACACTGAGAGAGTGCTGTGGCGGAACCTGGTAACCCTGCAGACTCGCTTCAACCAGAGCGGAGGTGAGTGGAAGGCAGGAGAGGCGGAGACCCCCAATATTCATTTCTCCAGCGCTCAGGAGGCAAAGGGAGATGCCTGCTGATACGAAAGGGGCGAGGTGATGGGCAGGGTGTTCTCCAACCTGGGCAGAAGTCCTTCCCTCTCCCCTTCCAATCTGTACCTGCACTTTCTCAAAAAGATATATTTTTTACTCTGCAAAAAAGGCACTTGGAAATGAGCGGCAGGTCAGTTATATGATAATGGTCTGACCAATGAGGAGTTTGTCAGCAAATGGCAGAAAACCATGGCTAGAAAAGCCACCTCTATTGGTCTGTCACCCCCCCAAGTTTATTACCTGGGTTATGAAGGCGCCCTAAAGACGTTAAAGCAAAGATTATGGGTGAGAAAACCTCCCTAAAATCTTAAATTGCTACCTACATAAGCTAAATAAGCAAATTAGTTGGACTGAAGACGTTAGCTGCAGGAGCATCCAGAGCGCAGAGGTTACATTCAGCCTATTCTCAGACTTTCAGTTGTCCGAAGTGTCTGGCTTTGGCAGTCGAAGTGAAATTATTCCGTGTAGTAATAATAATAATAATAATAATATGTTTCATTATTTATTTCATTATTTACACTCCACCCATCTGCTGGCTGGGTTTCCCCAGCCACTCTGGGTGGTTCCCAAGAGAATATTAAAAACACGATAAAACATCAAACATTAAAGACTTCCCTAAACAAACATCTGATCTGGATCAATATGAGTAAAATTTGTGACGGGATAAGAGGCATGAAGCGGCCTGGCAGACAGCTTTGTTGGAAAAGCTAGACATGGAAACCGTGGGTAGCAACAGGCTAAAAGGAAAACGATAACTTCTACGCAGTATGGGGCAATTTTATTGGACACACAGGTAGTGAGGCCCATGGGGGGGTTGGGTTTGGGGTGGGTAACAGTTTGGGATTCATGAAGTGTACATTTTAACCTTTCAAATTGTTGCAGACATTATGTACTCCTTCCCTTTAACGAGAAAGGAGTACATGATGTGTTATTTTATGGTTTTTAAGGTTATGAGAATGTTTGATATATATGCTCTGGCAAAAAAAACCCCTATTTTTAAATGGAGAAAAAAGACAGAAAAAGAAACTGCAAAAAAAACCCCGACCCCAAACAAACTCCAAGATCATAATCTAACACAGAAGTAAGTAAAAGAAGACTCATATATTTCAATGAAATCAGGGCTGCAATTCTATACATGGATATACCTGGAGTAAGACTCACTGAGCTCAGTGCTGATTACTTCTGGTTAGAAACACATATAATTGCACTGTAAACTACTCAGTTTTGTGTTGGATTATGGTTAAAAACTGGGGGGGGGGGGAGATATAACATCCATTTCTTTCCATATTCTCCTCATGGTTCACATGGTGCCTCTGACTCTTCCCTGAATCTGAGGTTGTTTCCCTGAAACTGAGGGGTTGTTTTCTTTTCTTTTCTTTGTTTGTTTTAAATATTCTGCTCTGAACTTCTCTTTGCATTCCTGGTCTGGTTCTGTCTCTTGCCTGGCATCACATATCTCTAGGCACCAGGCGAAAAAATCCCTCTTCTCCCAGGCCTTTGGCTAATTCAACAATCTATGTTCTTTTAAACTGGGAGGGGCTGTGTGCTATTATTATTATTATTATTATTATTATTATTATTATTATTATTAGTCTGTCTCTGGTATGTATTTTGGTGGTGTTCTCTTGTGGTCTTTGGATAAAGGTTGGTATAGAACTTGAATAAATGAATAATAATCTCTCTCTTGTGCACACACAACTCTTGACATCTTGGGTGTCTCCTTCCACTCCCACCCCCAGGTTTTTCCTCCCTGCAGGAGATGCTTGGTTGTGAGCTAAGGTCAGACGGGCGCAAAGAAGGGTATTGGCAGTTTGGCTACAACGGGAGGGACTTTATCGCCTTCGACAAGGAGACCCTCACCTGGACAGCAGCCGATACAGGGGCCAAAGTGACCAAGAACAAGTGGGATCCTATCGTGGAGCAGAACAAGTACCGGAGGGCCTACCTGGAGGAGACTTGCATTGAGTGGCTGCGGAGATACCTGGACTATGGGAAGGAGACTCTGCTGAGGACAGGTGAGGGGGGCAGTGGGGAGGGGAGGGGGGCTCAGTGGGGCAGTTTCCCTACAAATTCCCCTCCCCCCCTTAACAGTCTTCTTTTCTGGACCAAACAGCAAACACTCTTCTTGGTGGTGATGGGAGAAGAAAGGAGGTCACTTCAGAGTATGAGGGGGGGAGATGCTTAAAAACAGCCCCCCCCCATGCCCCTTTGGCTAGAATAAGGGATGGCAAAAGACAAATGGGGGGAGGAGACACAGAAGCAGCAGGGAAGGGGCCAGGAAAGCAAAATGCATTTTAAATTAAATTTAAAAAGAAAATTGAAATGGACAGATTTGAGGGGAGATACAGAAAACCTCTTGCCTTTAAAGTCTTTAAAACTAGATAAATTAACATTTTTTTTAAAAAATAGAAAATGTGTGGGGAGTCCATAAAATATGTCTTAGAGGGCAGGATGCAGCCCCCTCACTAAAACTGTAGGTTAGCAGAAAACCTGCACATGGTGAGAGAGTATGCGAATTCCCACTTCTTATATCCTTTATTTCTGAGGAATTTTACTTTTTCCCATGGGGAACATTCAGAAGTGTCATTTTCCCCAACCCTGTGCCTTGAAATGGTACAGTCCACTCTTCTGCCTTCAGGAATCTGTCACGGGGCCAATCACATGATCCAGTGTTTTGACTGGGATGGACCATTGCACAAGGGGGGGGGCTGGGAATCCAGCCCATGGGAGAATCCTGCCGTATATTGAGAGCGAAATCCGTCATGCTATGTAGGAAGCAGGGCCTGACCAAGGACCTCCCTCTCTCTCCCCCAGGACTGGGAGGTTAAGGTCCAGCGGAGGCTGAGGGCACCTAGACCAGGTGGGGCTCCTGGGAGGTCACATGACCAACCCCCAGGTCCCCATCTCCTTCCTTGAAAAGGAAACATTGGACACTTGAGCAGAACAGTTGTCCAGGTCCATAGCACCTTCAGAAGGTGTCCCTGCTTACTCCCATGTAAGTGGACACAGGATGGCATCCTACAACAGATTTAGAAATTCCGAGTGTATCTATATCATTTTGCTTGGTCTGTGTTCCAGACCGAGGAGTTTAGTTGGTATCCCTGAAGTTGCCTCTCACCATGATGGATCTGCTGCAAATGGGGAGGGAAAGTCAGACTAGCCAAGAGAAGCATGAGGGGTCCTGTCTCTCTCTTACTAAGTTTTGTTAAAATGAAAATTAATTAAAAATGAAATAATTCTAGCACCCTCCCTTTTTGAGGCCTGACACATATGTATTAGCCGTGCTTGGAGAGATCTGTGCAAATTCATCTATGGGGCCTGGTGATAATTCACCCCAGAGACACTGAGCATATTTCTTGAGGTTGAGGATTTCATCCCAAAAGCCACATGGAAGTGTTTTCAAGGGTGACAACGTGCAAAGGAGGCTGGGAGTCATCCTCTTTGGGACGGAGGTTTGGCTGAGGACAGGTGGGTGGGGTGGGGAGGTCTTGTTTTGGGTTTCTGTGGGGAAAGGGCTTGACCTTCCTGCCTTCCTGCTCCCCCCAGCAGAGTCGCATCCCCTCCTAGACCCAAGTTAACCAGTCCAGGCACTGCAAAGCGGGTGGGATCCTGGAACAGCCCCTTCAGACAACAGCTACCCAGGGAGCCAATTTTTGAACAAGGGTTACATTCTGTGAATTGTGCCTAAAGCCAAAATTGTGTATAGCCAAAACACATTGGATTCAAGGGCGATTGGGTTTGCCAAAGTCCTTCTTCCCCAGACACCCACCTCCTTTTTTGGGTTTTTAGAATATTTTTGGCAAATGCGTAAAGCTGAATGTGCTCAAGTTAAATGTGCGCAAGTTGCTGGCTTACTGGGCCTCCTGGTCTGCCCTTTCCACTCCAGGGGAGGCTGCCGTGGAGAAGGGAGATGGGCCCTTTCCAACCTCAAGGGACCCTTTCAGGGCAGGCGGGAGAACTAGAAAGGAGCTCTGTCTTTCCCAGGGCTCTTGGCTTTGCTCACTAACTATTGGGCTGGAAAGTCCCGGAGAACAGAGAGCAGTGAGTCCAGCATTTCTTCCCCCTCAAGAGAGGAACCAGGATCAGCCTGAGCTGCCCTCAGTTCATGACTTGCAACTTGGAAGGATCCCATTGGGGACCTGGTGGAATTTGCCCCTCAGCCTAGAGGCAGCTCCCTGGGACAATCTTGGAACCACAAGAGCTTTTCAAGATGATAAATTAATTTGTACCCAGCCCTCCCTTCCAAAGGAGTCTGCTTTGGCAAGCAAAGGATAAAACATCTAAAAACAGTTCCGCCATAGACACTGACTGGGGAAGATGCCAAGGGAGGTTGAGGAAATCCCATTTATTCACAGTTCTTTTTAATTTCTGGAGATGTGAGATTCTGACTAGGTTGCCCCCTGGGTCCCTGCTCCTCTGCTCTTTAAAAATAGAGGATTCCTCCAGGCTCCCGTTGTGGATGTCTCTCTGTTAACCCCAATGCGGCCCTTTTTGCAGAGGCTCCGGTGGTGAAGGTGACCAGGAAGGCAGACTATGACGGCCTGGAGACCCTCGTTTGCCAAGTCCACGGCTTCTACCCCAAGGAGATTGATGCCAACTGGGTGAGGGACGGGGAGGTCTGGCAGGAGGGGACCCTCCGAGGATTGGTCGCCCCCAACTCGGACGGGACCTACTATCTCTTGCTCAGTGTCCAGATCGACCCCGAGGAGAGGGAGCGCTTCCGGTGCCGCGTGGAGCATGACAGCCTGGAGAAGCCTCTGGACGTGGCCTGGGAGAAGGAGCCTGGTGAGAGAGAGACAGACAGACAGACAGGAGGGGAAGGGGTGGGCTCTGGGAGGGGGATTTCCACCCAGCTCCTCCCTTCAGCAGCAGCACATCTCAGATGGGGAACCCCAGTTGGATCCTGTCTATGTCTCTGGAGGCAAGCAGCTGAATTGGAATTGGTAGATTTCAACAGAGATGCAGCCTTTTCTGGCAAGTGTCTCAATTTGGATGTTGTAGGTAAAAACTGGCTGTCACCTTTTTGCCTTTAAGCAGTTGTGATGTCACAGAATGTGGCCAGATGTGTTATTTCTCCAAAATCAAACGACCTCCTCCACATGGCTGACTTACTTACACTCCCTGCAACTTCAGTTAAAAGAGGGAGCCCCGGACTGACTGTACTTCACCGTGAAAAAGATTCTCACTCGCTCCTCCTCACACTCGCGCCCAGCTAGAAAAACTGATACTCCTCTCCACTCAGCCCAAACACCCGCACATTGCTGGGAAGAGCAAGCAGGAATTTTAATAACAATGCTCGTCTCTCACAAACACTGCCAGAGAAGCTGTGCCTGCAGGAACCAAAGCAGAATGTCTAAGAGCCAGACTCCCTTTTCCCCAGCAGGAGCGCATGAGCGCACATCCCCACCCGCACCCCAGACTCCCCTTCTCACAGGCAGGCTAGTGAGGATTATGGAAGCGGCCCTTGAGCCAAAGACTCACACAGGCAGGGCAGAGGGGACCAGGGCTCACTCACTAGCGCTACGGACTTCAGAGATTCCACCAAACAAAACTTGGACATTTTGCCTCATTTTAAGAATTTGTCTGGGCAGACATTTTAAGTCTGAAAAAGAGGACGTGTCCAGGAAAAACCGGACGTATGGCAACCCTACACAAGATGCTTTTTCCTCAGGGTTTGTGCCTTCCCTGAAGGCCTGTAATGCTGGGCTCTGGGGGGTCTCAGGGGGAGGGAATCCCTTCCTCTCGGGGTCAGGACAGAGAAGGCTGAAGCGCCTCAGCAGGTGGAGACCTGCTTTTAAGTCTTGGGTCTGTGATGAAACAGATGTGCCTGTCAACTGTCTGTGAGATTTTGATCAGCTCCGGCCCATCTGGATCTGATACAGGCTCGTCTTATCTTGAGCCCAAGCAGAGCTTTGTCCCGCAACGAAAGGATAAGCAGGTTTGTGCTGCATGCTGAAGTTTATTTACAAGCTATGCTGAGAGCATACAAACATACATCTTGCCTTTGTGAGAGCAGAGAAGGAACTCCTCTCGAAACAAAGAACCGAGAGAACACTGAAAAACAGGAAACCAGTGTACGTCACATCCAGTCTCCCATTCCCGTGGGAACCCAACAGTAACTCTGACTGTGGAATGTAAACAGTGTCTTGTGACACGCAGTTGCTGCACAGTAAAGGAAATAGAAACCGACACTGTCTTCCTTAAATAAATTGGTTATTTTGAAGAGCTCTAATGCTTTACTCTGGTGAGGGGGGAAAAACTTCCTTGTATTGGGGCCACTACAAAGAAGACCTTGGCCTGTCAGGAGAGAGAGAGGGCCTGCTTTGCAGACGTAAAATCCTCCCGGGCTCATAGCTCAGCACCTCCACTCAAATCTCCTGCTTGAGGCCTTGGGGAGCTCCTGCCACCAGTCTGAATAAAAATGTCTCTTGCCTCCTTTTAGGTAACCTGAGGCTCATTGTGGGAGCCGTCGTGGCTGCTATCCTGCTGATCTCTGGGATCAGCATCTCCATCATCTGCAGTAAGTAAACCCTGGATGCATTTGCTGCCTCTCCTGTGTCGTCCTGTCTTGGCCTCCGACTGGGAATGTGCTGGTGGAACTTCCTAGCAATTGTCGCTGGCATCCCTACAGAGACCCCTCCCCATAAAACACTGTTAAAGTTCATTATCTCTTCCCCCCACCCTCTCTGGGCAAATTTAGCGGTCTGCTGGGAGTGAAATAATAATCTGAAATGGAATGAGTGAAGGGATTGGATTCCCATGGTTCCCATGTTGATTTTTTTATTTAATTTCCTCATTTTTTCTGCTTCTTTGTAACATGAGTTCCTTGAAATGCTCCCCTTCTGGGCTCACCTTCCTTGGAGCTGTTTGGAAGAGACAAGAGGAGCATCTGCTGGGAAGGTTTCAGCATTGGAGAGCCAAATGGTTGAAATGGGATTGTGTGGCCTCTGGAGGTCCCTTCCAGCTCTGACCTTCTGCTTTTGTCTTCACAGGGAAACAGAGTGAGAAATCAGCCTACAAAGCAGCCTCAAGTGAGTGACTCCTCCCCTCTCTCTGTCTGACATATTTCCCCCCAATATGGGGCAGGAACAGGTTACAAACAGACCAAACTAAACCTGGTGGTGGCCTAGTCCTTAAGCCCAAGACCCTGATGGAAAGCTTCAGCCTGTCTGCTCAGCCTGTCTGTGGACAGCAAGGGGTCCCTCAGGGCCAGGAGAAGGCTGCAGAGAGACTGTCAGCTGAGGGAGGGGCTCCAAGAAGGAGCAGGAGGAAGAGCCGAGGGTGCGGGGAGAGAGGGGTCTCTGGTGGTTTCATTGACTAGAACCCTGAAGCTGGCACCACTGCTCTCCCTCTCCCCCCCCTCCCGGCTTCTGCCTTTCTGCCCCCTTCCTTCCCAAATCACACCCACCCCCGCTCTAGTCCCCCTCTGCCTCCATGCCAGGCTGTGCCCATCTCTCTTTGCCCTCCAGCGTCTGCTTCTCCCTCTAATGCCGTCCTTGAGCCCCCTTGCCTCTGGGCTGCCTCTCCCTGAACTCTTCTTAGGCCCCTCCCCATATTGAGACTGATTTGGGATGGGGTCAGAAGGAGGGAGGAGAAGGGCTGGGGGGATGGGATCTCCCTCCCCAGGATCCTGACTCCTGTGCTTCCTCCCTTTTGCAGCAAGCGACCAGGGGTCCGACAGCTCCACCAAGGGTAAGTGGGGGGGGCAGGTGGGGGCAGAGGGGGTTCTTGCAGAAGACGCTGTGCGGAACATCCCCAAATGGGGAAATGCTTGTTACCCACCTTGGGGTTTCCAATAGTGGCATAATCTGGAGAATCCATTGAGCTGAAAATCGCTCTTGTGACTCTTCTGTCTGTCCATCTGAGCTCCACAGAGGATCCCCTCCACCTGACAAATGGGTTCCCCCCAGGATCTGAATGAGAGATAGTCACATTTTGGGTTCTGGAAAAAGATTCCTCCTTCTGGTATGACCACTTTGTGTCCTTCCGGTATTCCCCCAAAGTGTGCAGCTTGGCTCACTTGCTCGAGCTGCCCTCTGCAATCCCATTTTGGTGATGCTCCTGCCATATCTCATGTCTGATCTGACATGATGAGGGATGGTGGTTTTCCTTGGGAGGCTGGACTAGATGTCCTTTGGGTTCCCACGAGCTCTGTAATGCTGATGTCCCCACACCATGATGTTGGCTTAACTTTGAAACACTCCTGTTCTTTATTTCTGCAGTTTCATACCAGCCCAGTGTGTGAGATGAGACCAGAAGGACCCTGCCCAAGTTTGGCTGTGAATTGCAGCGGCTCAGAGCCCCTCCTGTCCTTTAATGCTGTTTATGATGTTTCTTAATCCTGGCTCTCACCCATCCATTCTGACTCCAGCTGTAACTTGAATTTGAGGGTAATCATGCTTTTCTGATGGATTTTGGCCAATTTTGCTTTGCAGCTGATTTTCAGAAATGTGTTTGTATTAATCAGAAATGTGCCAGATATGCACAACTGACAGCTTTAAAAAAGGATGGGGAGATTGAGCAGCGATTTTGACGGTATCTCTTGGTTCTTTGTTGCTGTGGTTCCCTCCACAATCCCTTCCCCAATCTTGTGTCACTCACTTTCCATCCAAATTGAAGGAAAGGCAACATTTGAGAACTGCTTTAGGTGTATTATGCATGAAATAGGCTAAATTGTTACTGCCGACCTGCCTCTTGGGCCGCCCAGCCTTTGGCTAAACGGATGTCATGTCATGGAATGTATAAAAGCAGCCTAACTGCTCTGGCTGAGTGTTTTCCACCCACCTTCTGCGTGAGGAAGTGAAGAAACTGGCAGGGAGGGATGGTTGGCAAGGAGGAGGGATGCTTAGATGCTCAGGTGTTGAAGCTGAAAGAGAGAAGGAACAGAGTGGCTGAAGAGAGAGGCGACTTTCCTACAGGAGATGAGAGGAATTCTTGCTTCAGATTCTGCTGACAGCCAAGGATGAAGCCAGCAAGGAGAAGAGGCAGATCAGGAGCTTCATGGCCACAGTTTGATCTGAAATAAGCAGCCCCTTCTTTTGGGCTGCAGGCCTCCAGTTCATGAGACTTGTTGCCTGGTCCCCACAGCCTTCTAGAAAGGGTGACCCACTGGGAGTGGGGCCACATGAACTCTTCCAAGTAAACTACCTTTGTTGCCTTCAATTTGCCTAATTTTTATCTCATACATTCTTGCTTTTCCACCTGTGGCCCTTGAGGAACATACTACGTCCATCTGTGGTTCCCACCATATGATTCCCTCCATCTTCCTTCCCTTCTCATAGGCCGGCATTACTTAAGGAGACTCTTTCATAGAAATAAGAATGCAATAACTCTCTTAAACCTCTAGGGGCCGCAGGACTCTACTTGCCCAACCGAATGGATTTGCTGCAGCTTATTTTGAAGACACTGGATGTACCGTATTTTGCGCCCCATAGGGCGCACCGGCCCATAGGGTGCACCTAGTTTTTTTGGGGGGGGGAATAAAGAAAAAAAAATATTTCCCCCCCAGGCGCGGGGTCTCCCCAGGCTTTCGGATATCTGCCCGATATCTGTTCAGCGCGCCCCAGGCTTCGGGATGCAGGCAGCTCTCTGCAAGCCGTGGGAGCCTGACGCGACTTCCCACCGGGCTCCCTACGCTTGCGGATAGCTTTCTGAAGCCTGGAGAGCGAGAGGGGTCGGACCGACCCCTCTCGCTCTCCAGGCTTCAGCGAAAGCCTGCATTCGCCCCATAGGACGCACACAGGTTTCCCCTTCATTTTTGGAGGGGAAAAAGTGCTTCCTATAGGGCGAAAAATATGGTATGTAGATATCTGATCTGGGGCAGGGGGTGGTGGGAGGTGACTACGGCAGGGTTGCCCTGCTTCAGGATGCGAATGGGGCTCTGGAACGGATCCTGTTCGCATCCAGAGGTACCACTATATTATTTTTATTCTTGAAGGCAGCCCTATTTAGGGAAGTTTTTAATGTTTGAAGTTTTACTCTGTTTTTAATGGAAACACAGCCAAGTGGGTGGGGTATAAATAATATAATTATTATTTTGTAATATCCATTTGACTGAAATAAATAAGGGTGCACACCCTTCTTCTTTAGTGGATCTTTCCTTCTTATCACAGGAATTCCAGAGATTTTCAAGTTCCTGAGAATCTTCACAGACTCTGGTAGGGAGGTGCCAATAATTGGTCTCCCGGTGCAAAGTGACTGAAGAACTAGAGTCCAAAGCCAGATGGGGACAGAATCTGTGGTTTTGCAGGGGTGGGCTTAAGTTACATGAGGCCGCCATGTTGCTGAAGCCAAGAGGGTCTGAAGTCCTGTCAGTGCCTGGATTGGGGACCACCTGGATGCTGCCTTTGGTTCCAGGATGGAAGGAAAGGAGGGTTGGGAATGTAATAAAAGAAATATATACATATCAGATCTGGGGCAGGGGGTGGTGGGAGGTGACCAAGGCAGGGTTGCCCCAAAAGTCCACAATCCCAAGAAAGTTCTCCCACTGAAATGAAAGGAAGATGACCAAAATATTTACAGTGGTGCCTCGCAAAACGAAAAGAATCCGTTCTGTGATTCTCTTCGTCTAGCGGTTTTTTCGTCTTGCGAAGCAAGCCCATTGACGGATTAGCGCTATTAGCGGCTTTTAGCTGCTTATCTGCTGATCGGATCAGCTGATAAGCGGCTTAGCGGCTTAGAAAAAGGGGGGGAAAGGGGGGAAAAAAGCAGGAACTCGCAAGACATTGTCGTCTTGCGAAGCAAGCCCATAGGAAATTCGTTTTGTGAAGCACCTCCAAAATGGAAAACTCTTTCGTCTAGCGAGTTTTCCGTCTTGCGAGGCATTCGTCTTGCGGGGCACCACTGTATTTTGTTTTACATTTTTACCCCACTCTTCCTCCCAAGGAGCTCAGGGCATCAAACATCAAAATGTTAAAACAATACCATTTAAAATGAGCTAATCTTTCTCCCACTGCCCTGGATGTAAATCTTCCCTCGCTGCTTCTTCCCTGGTGGGGAGTGGGAGGCCATTTGGGGGCCGGCCTCAGGTGTCAAAACGTATTGGGCTGGCCTTGATGTGTGAGTTTTGCTACGTCCAATGGGACTTCATGGAAAACACAACTTAAGGCGACATTGGAGCGCTGCAAAATCATTTGTGCGTGAACATCTAGGAAACCCATGGAGAACTGCACTGATGGTTGCAAAACACTCCTAATTATTATTCCTGTACCATTATAATTTTATTGTATAATCTTAGAAGGTTGTAGACTGAGACGTATGTTAACATTTGAGCAGCTCCTCCATCTGTGTGTGGGGGGTGGGTGCCCACCTTGAAAACGCCTCCGTGGAGAGGGGAACAGAGCATATTTAACCCCCCCTCCTTCCCTCGCCCCACTTACAACTTCATACCAAATACAACATGTATACATATACCATATGACTTTCCTTCCACACTTTTCCTGGTTCCTTTGCTTTCCTACTACTCTGCGTAATCCACATCTTTTTAATCATCCAATTTGTTATCTATTAAATACTCTCATCTATTTCAACTGCTGGATTTATACGAGACCTGCTAAGCTATGTCTTTCTCTAGACTGGTTCTTGAAATATTCAAGAAACAACATCCATTCCTCCTTATATTCCTTATATCTCTTTTCTCTTATCCTGTTCGTCAGACCAGCTAGTTCAGTACATTCAAACATTTTACACTGCCGTTCTTCCTGAGTGGGTTCTATCCTTGTTCTCCACCTTGGTGCCAATGAGGTTCTAACTGCGGCAATGGCGTATAGTAATAAACTCTTTAAGTTTTTTGGGGGGACCTCTGTTGTTACCATCCCCAAAAGCAAACTCTCAGGTGTATCTTTTTAAATTCATTTTATATCGTTTCCCAATATCCCTTAATTATTTTACACGACCAACACATGTGAATAAAAGATTCCTCAATTTCATTACACTTCCAAAATATACCTTTTTCTTATTTAGACATTTTTGTCATTCTGGTGGGGTGTTAAATAACGTCTGTGGGCCATTTTCATCATACAATTTTTTATCGCATAATTTGCTGTTAAATTCATATTTATTTTCCACAACTTTCCCCACAATTCATGATCGATTTTGTGACCCACATCCTGTGCCCACTTAATCCTGCTAAATTTCACAAATTCCTCTTTTGTTTCTCACTCCAACAGCAGTTTGTACATATTTGATAATACTTTTATATTTGTATCTAAAAGGTCTTTGGTAAACTGAGACTTTTGTTCTGCAAAGCCATTTTTCCTATCTATCTTAAACTATTCATTAATGTGATGTACCTGTAGCTAATTGGCAACCAGATTTTTTGATTCCTCGAGATTTCTCAGTTTTGGTTCCTGTCCTGTAAGAGATAAAATTTCACTGTAAGTTAACCACTGCTTATCCATATTTATTCTTTTCCTGGTTGTAGCTTCCACTGGGGATATCCACAGTGGTGTTTTTCTTTCTAATAAGTTTTTATACGTTCCCCATACTCTAAATAGGTCTTTTCTGATTACGTGATTTGTAAAACTTTTATATATTTCCATTTTTCCATACCATAGGTAGGCATACACCCACTTGCACCGATTCCAAAGCTGTGACATATGTGGGAACCTTGACCTTTTTTTTGCAACCCGTGACTTGCTTCAACTGGTCCCTTGAAGGATTTCCTAGAAATCACCTGATTTCCATTTCAGCTGGGGAAGAAAGCAGCCAGCAGGGGGCAGCAGAGGATCACAAAAAAGGGAAAATGAGAAAAGACAACTAGGGACTGTGGAGAAATGGATGAGGGTGTCTTGTGGCAGAGAGAGAGCGTCAGGGCAGGAGACAAACACACACAAACACCACTGTTAATGAAGGACGACTACTTTCTCAGCAAAATCTGCCTCCGTTCTTCAATTCCTGTGAGAAATGTCAGTCAAGCAGCCTGAAATGATGTCACTTGAGATTCCTTTGCTAGCTTGGCATGCAAACAAAATTTAGATTATTGGAACTTGCCAAAGACTGTTTACTGCACCCTCAGTAAAATGTAAAAATGAAAACAAACATTTTGTTATAAGTAAAAATGAAAACAAACATTAAAAATAAAAAGGCCTTGTTCTGGGAACTGCCCTGGGACTTTCCCACCTGACTCACAGGTTGCTGAGGGAGGCAGAAGGGGGCAAAGTCCCCTGGGAAACAATCCAGTTTGGATCAGAGAACCACACCAAGGACGCTTTTATGCCATCAGTTATTTGTTAGCCTTTAAGGGGCAAGAAGACTTGTTGCAGTTTCCACACAATATCAAGAAGGGGACAAAAATAATGTCAGGAGAGATGTCCCTGCAGGCCTAGTCTTGAGAGGTGGAGATGCCTACAAGGATCCAGTGTGGGGCTGTGGTTTGACTGGGATATGGGAGCCTGGGAGTCCTGGGTTCAAATCGCCCCACAGCCATGTAGCTCCCTCAGGGAGCCGTTATGAGGAGAACATGAATGCCACCTGGATAGAAATATTCATTTTTTGAAGGCATAGTCAGCTAGAGAGGAAGATGGCTTTTGCCTGCCAGAAAGAGGACCCAGGAGTCCTGGCTCCTGCCGAGTCTCCTCCCAAAGGGGACCCAGGAGTCCTGGCTCCTGCAGAGTCTCCTCCCAAAGGGGACCCAGGAGTCCGGGCTCCTGCCGAGTCTCCTCCCAGAGGGGACCCAGGAGTCCTGGCTCCTGCCGAGTCTCCTCCCAAAGGGGACCCAGGAGTCCTGGCTCCTGCCGAGTCTCCTCCCAAAGGGGACCCAGGAGTCCTGGCTCCTGCCGAGTCTCCTCCCAGAGGGGACCCAGGAGTCCTGGCTCCTGCCGAGTCTCCTCCCAGAGGGGACCCAGGAGTCCTGGCTCCTGCCGAGTCTCCTCCCAGAGGGGACCCAGGAGTCCTGGCTCCTGCCGAGTCTCCTCCCAGAGGGGACCCAGGAGTCCTGGCTCCTGCCGAGTCTCCTCCCAAAGGGGACCCAGGAGTCCTGGCTCCTGCCCAGTCTCCTCCCAAAGGGGACCCAGGAGTCCTGGCTCCTGCCGAGTCTCCTCCCAAAGGGGACCCAGGAGTCCTGGCTCCTGCCGAGTCTCCTCCCAGAGGGGACCCAGGAGTCCTGGCTCCTGCCGAGTCTCCTCCCAAAGGGGACCCAGGAGTCCTGGCTCCTGCCGAGTCTCCTCCCAAAGGGGACCCAGGAGTCCTGGCTCCTGCCGAGTCTCCTCCCAAAGGGGACCCAGGAGTCCTGGCTCCTGCCGAGTCTCCTCCCAAAGGGGACCCAGGAGTCCTGGCTCCTGCCGAGTCTCCTCCCAAAGGGGACCCAGGAGTCCTGGCTCCTGCCGAGTCTCCTCCCAAAGGGGACCCAGGAGTCCTGGCCACTTGGCCTTGAGGAAGAGAGCTGTGGAGGCTCAGGGTTTTGTCCTGCATGCTGAGGGAGACGGGTCTTTCCAAGGCTGGAGGGGGCCCAGGCCAGGCCAAGAGGGAGAAATGCCAAAGGTCTCTCCATCTGGGTGCTGAGGGACATTGTGGGGAGAAAGAAACCGTCTTCCCCTGAGCGACATTTCTGCCTGCCGATCTCCCAGTCAGGCAGCCTGATCTGTGGGCTGCTGTGGCTTTTGGTTTCTGCCTTCATGGCTGCTCTCCCTTGCGCCAAAGGTCTCCTCTGCAGGGAGGGAAGCGGGGAGGCTGAGGCAGCCCCACCCGGCCTGCTTGTCGGGGACGGAAGCCATTTTGTGGAGGGCTGGCAGTGAAGCAGAAAGGGAGGGGAAATGGCTGCCTCCTCCTTCCTGGAAGGGCTGCCTCAAACAGCTGCTTTGTTATTTGTTCATTTTCATGCCACCATGTCCCTAACTTGGTTCAAGGGTGGTTTAAAACTACATAACAAAGCTATCCAGCAGGAAAACAGAGCTACAGGCAATGTCTAAAGTCCTGAAAACTTTTTAGAAAGTGTGTGAAGAAGAAAACATTTTCCTCCTGGCCGTTAGTTGTTGTCGCGCACTGCACCTCCAAGAAGAGGGAAAAGGAGAGGGAGAAAAGTCTCCACAGAGGAGACCAGGGGAGCAGAAGGCGCCTCAAGCCACTGAGGACTTTCTAAAACAAGACTAGCACTTTTGTAGCCTTATGAGGCTTTGCCCTCAGGTGGGAAAAATATTGCGCCCGGGAAAGGGAAGTGGGAGTCAACACACTCAAGGAATAGTTTCGGAGAAAAGGCTTTTATTTCTACCATCCATGAACTGCTAGGAGGAGCAAGTGTGATAAGTCACAAAAAGCATGCATGAAGTTCACAGTCGTGCACAAGCATATATACCCCTTTCCAGTTCCCTCCTCCTTTCTCCTCCCTCAGGAGTCCTGCCCCATGTTGAGGTTCCTGAGCATGTACAGAAAGCTGTCTTGGGACTATTGTGGACTCTTGGCAGGAAAGGGGGTGAGGGGGTTTTCAGAGTGTTCCCGTTGTTTCATTCTTGTGCTTTGGCATGGTTCCCGGAGAGAAAGCAAGTTGCAATGTGGTTCTGAGAAAGGCCTGAGAAGACAATGGGCTCTGTTCTCTACCTTGTTGCAATCTTTTTAGTTACAGCAAGCGGAATGTTTCTGATGCTTAGCTGCTGAGAAAATGATTTTGAAAAGCTTTGAGAAGCTTTGAGCCTGCTTTGGGGGGGGGGGGTGACTTCGGGCCTAGGTGAGGTCACCTCTCCTCACCTTCCTTCATTTTGAACTCAGAACCAGACAAACAGGCAGAGGGTCTTTTGGCCCTGGTGAGATTTGGTCTGAATGAGCTGTGGCAGTGAAAGTCCTGTCAGGTTTATCTTGTAGCAGCTGAAGCTTCCCTACTGTATTGAAAAAAACACCACATTTTACAATAATCCTGTCAGGAGGTGAGCAGAACATGGATCCTTGTGGGCCGACTATCCCTGTCCAGAAAAACTGGATGGAGCAGGTGAAAAGTGAAGCTTAAGACGTCCCTGAGGTGACTGAGCCCATTGAGTCCCCAAAGTGGGTCCAGGAGACCCCCCCTCAAAACAGCCAGCCTCCTTCTTCACAGGGGCTTCTTTGGTTATACTAGTGAGGGTGCTTAGGTGACACCTACGGCCATCATCTCACCGAGATAGATCAACAATGGATCCCTCCATTAGATTTCAACCTTGGCTGTGTTGTAAATAAAAATATGCCCTTTTCCCTTATGGGGTATCCAAGAGCCCATATAGAGTCCTTACATAGGTTCCCTATTGGTAGGAGAAAATAACAGAGGCCAACCAGAGAATATTGAGAAGCAAAGCAGCTAGTAAGCCTGATCTTTATTGATCTGTTGCAACAGGGTGCTCCCCTCACACGCAGGGGAGGAAGAGGACCCCCAAAATTGCTGTGCAAGGGCTTATAAAGACTTTTGAAATTCCCATCCTCTAGATCAAGACCACCCCCAGAAACATTATGCATACATCACAGAAGGGGTGTAACCTAAGACCACCCCTCAGATACATCCCACCTACATCACAGAAATTTAAATGTTGTTTTTCTCCTGTCACAGTTTACCTCCTGTCTGGCAAGTTACTTGATTGGATTTCCTGGGGAGCCTGGCCATTCTTTTGTAGTGGTAAAATACTTATTTCCTGGGCCAGGTCACAGGCTCACACCTTATTCAAACAGACATATCCTTGAGACAGGATTTGTAAGGAAAGAGACAATGGGGAGGCTTTTCCAGTTTAACCTTGCAGAGAAAGGATTTGGTCAGTTTAGGAATCAAAATGGATCCAGGTTGGTCTTCCTGTGTTGATCTATGTATGTGCAGTTATGAACATTACCATATATCTAAGACCATAAAATTCCTATCACAGCTGGATCTAGGAATTAGAAGGGACTCAGGCATCCTGCTGACTAACCCCACCCCCCAAACTCACAATAATATTTTGGCATCAGACAAGGGGAAATAGGGATGATAGAGATCATGCATCTTGGGGAAAAGAGAACTCCCAAATAATTCTTCACCTTCCGATTTCACAGCCCCCCCCCCCTTAAATCCAAAGCTTCCTTGTACCTGGGCAAGGAGCGGCCACTACTTGTCTCTCTCCTGATTTCTTGGAAAAGGCAGCAGCTTCTCTGTGTGTCCCATGCTTAGCTCATGTTTCAGACGTTCAGGCTTCTGGAAGTGGGATGTGGGCCAAGCACTCTCTGGGCCAAGCACCCAGCCTGGGCTCAGGGCCTTCCAGAAGAGGCTTGGCAGCCGCTGGGTCTTGCTGGCTGGGCAAAGGGGGCCTCCCTGACCCCCAACTCCCCTGGGCCTGCAGACTTAAGAGGGTCCCAGGCAGGGGGAGAGAAACTCATGGTGGGGCCAGTAGGATGAGAGAGGGAAGCAGAGATATGTGGAGATATAAAATGCCCCTTTAAAAAGCACACGGAGAAAGGAAATTCTGGCAAGCTGGTGGGCTCTGGCCTGACTCTGTGCTAATACCAGATCTGTTTGTCAGTGTCCCACCACCTGCTTCCCTTCTCTGTGTGGTCATAATACGCTCTCTCTCTCTCTCTCTCTCTCTCTCTGTTTTGACTTCAACTCTGAGTTTCAGCCCTAGTTGCAACACTGAGCATTTCTTTACAAGGCACACAGTTAACTGCTGGAACCCCCTGCCACTAGATAGGATGCAGGAGAAGAGCCGGGCTGCTGGATCACCCCAAAGGGGCCCATCGAGTCCAGCATGGCGGTCTCCCAGTGGCCACCCAGATGCCCCAGTAAGGAAGCATGAAAGGAGAACAGGAGGGACACCCAGCGAGTGGGATGCGAATGCATTTACTGTCTCTGGCAGCGGAGGAAGAAGGGAGCCATCTTTGAAGCCATCCGAGGGCTTCTTAAAAATAGGACCCAGGAGGCTGTTCTGCACTGACTCAGCCCAGGAGTCCACCTCGCTCGGGATCTCACAGCCCCTCTCCCCAGTTTCAGAGAGGGGGGCATTCCCAGACCCCCCTGGAGATGCGGGGACTGAACCTGGGGTCCTCCCCTGGCCACCCCCCCCGCCCTCCCTGCAGGGCAGGACAGGAAGAGCCGCGGGGGGGGGCAGAGGGAAGGAGGGAGAAGGAAGGGAGGGATGGAGGCGGCGATTCCCAGCGAGGAGCTGCAATCATTTTCTCTTTCCCTCTCCAGCCTCGCTCCCAAACTTGCGCCTCGAGTTCTGCCTGCCGACTGATGCCGCATTCAGCGCGCCGATTTCTGATTGGCGAAATATTTTCCCCTCGCCCAATCCCAGCTCTCGCTGCTGCTGGCTCCTCAGGCGGGGCAGACAGCGGGTCTCAGAGTCGGAGGGAGGAGGAAAAGGGCGCTTCGTTTTGGGGGGAGATGGGGGTCCTCCTCCTCCGCTGGCCCCCCCTGATCCTGGGGGCGGCTGCCTACCTGCTGCTGCTCCTGGACTGCGCAGGTAAGGACTCTGCTCTGGGGCGGGGGGAGAAAATAATTTGCACTCAGCTTTGGGGCGGGGCGGGGGGACTGGACACATGAGACTTTGTGAATTGCATTTCGTGGGCATTGAAAGGGCGATCGGGGAGTTTCCTGTCCGAATTGGAGCCGGATCCCTTCCCACACATCTGTTTCCCAGACTTGGCTTGTTTTGTATGCCGTCCGGGGCAGGGGCCGCTTCACTCCTTGGCTCGTAAGCTGAAGCAAAGAATTAAACAAAGCTTGAAGGTGTTGGCAGGATTCATGGGGGGGAAAGTGACTCGCCTGTCCGTCCCCCCGCAGCTTCGTGTAGACTCTGGTTTGTGTGTGTGTGTGTGTGAGAGAGAGAGAGACAGACAGAGAGACAGAGAGACAGACAGAGTACAGGTCCTTCCATTTCTATTTTTTACCTTCCCTCTTCTAACCCTCTAACTCTCAGCCGCTCTGAAAACTCAGCTAAACACTCAGGAGACCAGCCTGGGGTGGGAGCTGGACGGGTGTAGAGCTGACTTCATTGCGGGGGGGGATGTCTGAGTAAGGGGTCCCCACCCGCAATTCCCAGTGTTGTTTTGATCAGGAATTCCCTTTCACAGGCACATTCATAATCAGGTTCTCCTGCTTTACAATTGTAACTCCCCCCCCAAAAAATAAACCCTTCCTGTTGCCTGTCAAAAATGTAGATTTTGTAAATTATGCAGGGGGCTCCTCTGTGCCATTTCACTACGTTTTGTACACTGTATCTGAAGAAGTGTGCATGCACACAAAAGCTTATACCCAGAACAAACTTGGTTGGTCTCTAAGGTGCTACTGGACAATTTTTTAATTTCGACTGCGTCAGACCAACACGGCTACCTACTTGAATCTTTATTGTAAATAATTCTTGTGGTTCTCTAATGGAAAATGGTGTGAATATAATACTAGCATTAGTTTAAAAGTTGCTTGTTGCATAAAAATTCTCAATGTAACTTAAAAGCTTTAAGAACTAAAGACCTGTTATTTCTCTCTTGAACCCTCTCCATATGGGGGGCTGCCCCCTCACTGTGTCTGATACAGGGCTGGGCAAAGGGTGGTGGAGACCACTGGCTCCTTCAGATTCCTCCTCATTTTGTGGCTCTTTGTCTCCACTGAGCAGATCTGCCTGTGTTGTTTAGCCAGATGCCACAACCAGAGGCAGCCTTGCTCTGAGCTCTTGTGGTTTGAACTGGGGGAAGCCCCTGCCCTGGGAGGGGAGGGTCTTAGAAGTGGGTCCCATTTGATCTTGCCTGAAAGGAAACCAAACCAACCATCACGGCGTATGTAATTCAAGCAAACTCATCTTGCAGGTTTACGCTCCCTTGAACTCTGTTTTCCACAGTGGATCTCCCTCAGCAGGTGGAAGATTCTCCTTCCTAGGAGATTTGTTAGCAGAGGTTGTATGGCCATCTGCCATGGATGCTGCATGTTGGACCCTCAGAGTCCTGTCTGTGGTTTTTATTTTAGTTTCCTAGTTGTTTTGAGATGAGTCACTGGGCAACCTCAAGCGGGCTTCTTCCTCCTTGAGGGTGAAGTTGCCCAAAGTGCATTCGACACAATTTTCACAGGGTCCTCAAGGACCACCTCTTTCTCTATGAACCTACCTGGACCCTGAGATCATCTCCTTCCTGTGCCACCTCCTCTAGAGGTCTGGAGGGCGGAGGGTGGCATCTATGCGAGAACAGGGCCTTCTCTGCAGTGGCTCCCTGTCTGTGGAAGGCTCTCCCCAGGGAAGTTCGCCTGACACCTTCATTATTCACCTGTTGACTAATTCCCTTTTAACCAGGCCTTTGGTTGATTTGATTGACATCCTTTTAAAAGTGTGTGGGGTTTTTGTGGGGGGGGGGGTTTATTGGCTTTTTTATTATTGAATATTTTGTGGATTTATATTTTGATTTTGTTCTGTCAGCCGCCCTGAGACCTCCAGGTATAGGGCGGTATTTTCTTTGACATCCAGTTTTGGTGAGCTTTAGAAGAAGAAGAAGATAATAATAATTATACATCCCATTTATGCTACCTGAGGCAAAACAGGAATAGCCTCCTCTTCCCCTTTTAGCACTGTGCCCCTCTAACTTTGCCCACGGAAATGCCCCATCTCTCGCTGAACTCGACTCAGCTTTTCCGTCAAAGGGGGGTGTTCTGGTGGCAGCAGAAGCCCCAGGTATGTTGCTGAAAGCCTATGATCAGCTCCCTCCCTCCCCAAGTCTTTGTGAGCTGTTTCTGTGGGTCTTTGTTAATCTCTAGGCAGAGAATGGAAGGGACGCGGGTGGCGCTGTGGGTAAAAGCCTCAGCGCCTAGGGCTTGCCGATCGAAAGGTCGGCGGTTCGAATCCCCGCGGCGGGGTGCGCTCCCGCTGCTCGGTCCCAGCGCCTGCCAACCTAGCAGTTCGAAAGCACCCCCGGGTGCAAGTAGATAAATAGGTACCGCTTACCAGCGGGAAGGTAAACGGCGTTCCGTGTGCTGCGCTGGCTCGCCAGATGCAGCTTTGTCACGCTGGCCACGTGACCCGGAAGTGTCTCCGGACAGCGCTGGCCCCCGGCCTCTTGAGTGAGATGGGCGCACAAACCCCAGAGTCTGTCAAGACTGGCCCGTTCGGGCAGGGGTACCTTTACCTTTACCTTTTAGGCAGAGAATGGGACAGGTGTTGGAAGGAAGGCCTCATCTTTACGCCCAAATCTGTGAGGCCTTTCTTGGTACTGACAGAGTCATTTTTTAAAATTGAGTTTATATCCCCACCTTCCTCCCAAAGGAGCCCAGGGTGGGAATTATGGGGCAATAACTGTCTTGGGGGGCCCTCTCTGTACCCTGCACAATGGTGGCCCTAGAGAAGTACTATGGAGCCTTGGCATTTTCCTCCTGCACAAAGGAGGCACAAAGCCCCCTTAGTACACATTCACTGTGACTTGGGAAGAGGGTGAAGGAGTGTGGTGAGTGAGCAGAAACAGCAAAATATGCTGATGGACGTCAACAAAAGTTAATTGCTTCTGATGGGGATCTGCTGTGGAGACTCATTAGGCCCCCTGGTGGCCAGAGCTCTGTCCCCCGTCCTGTGTTCCATCTCGTGAAGGGGCAAGTGTGGGGAAAGGGGATGTGGGGCCACATGTTGAGACCTGACCCCAAAGTTGCATTTGCCCTCCTGCCCCTGATATCCCTGTGGGTCCTTCTTTCACAAGTGGGGAACCTGCTCTGTGGGTGGCAGCTCAGACCATTGAAATATTGCAGCATTGGACCATTGAAACACCGATTCTCAAAAGGGGATCCAGGAAGGATCTCGGAAATTACTTCCTGGAATCTTCCTGGAAAACTGGTGGAAAGTGCAGGAAACCAGCAACTGGAATGCATTTAAACTTGAAGGACTTTAGCTATATGCTAGAATCACACCAATTATATATGCAGAAGGCAGATAGCTCTTTTTCTGCAAGGTTTTCCCAGTACCAAAAGAGCTTTGGAGCTCTCTGCCTTGCATAAGAGACTCTGGCAGGTTCTCACAGGATCTTATGGGGCTCTCCTGAGTTCCCAGGAGATCTTTCCGAAGCCTCCCAGAGCCCAGGAAGCAAGACCCAGGTCAGACCTGTTCAGTGCATGGCTCCAGAAGGTCAGATGGTGGGGCGGCTCCAAGGGAGTGGCTTCACTAGGCCCGTTTCTGCAGATATGAGCCATCCCAGTCAGGGCAGACAACTCTGAGCTACCTGGACCAGTGTTCTGACCCAGGAGGAGGCAGCTTCCTGTTCTCCCAATATATGGATTTTGCTTTGTCTGGTCTCCCCTCCATCCACTTCCCAGACCTGAGCCTGCTTAGCTTAAATTCAGGGCCTTCATCCTGAGCCTTCAGACCATGTTGTGGGAGCTCTCATCAGCTTGGCGCTTGCAAGTGGGGGGCAATTCCTGCCCCCTTGGCAAAAGGGGAGGGGCTGGCCTCTCTCTCCCTCCCATGGAGCCTCAGCAGAGACATGCAGGGATTTAGTGCTGCCTGGCAGAGCTTTTTCTCGCCCTCTGCTCCATGGGCTTTTGTTGTTGTTACTTGTAGTTATATCCTCTCCCCTTTTCAACTCTATGATTCTGAGGCTCCCTCTGCTCTGCCTCCTCTATGTTTAAGGGCAGGTCTACAAACTCCCCCAAACGCTGCTGAACTTTGGATCTCCTAATTCAGGGCTGCTGCCTTCATTTGCAGGACCCCTAACTCTCTGCCCCCTTTTCTCTTCCTTTCCAGGCTCCACTTCTCACTCCCTGCGCTACTTCTTCACAGCCGTGTCTGAGCCTGGCCAGGGCCTGCCCCAGTTCATCATTGTCGGGTACGTGGATGACCAGCAATTTGTTCAGTACGACAGCGACACCAAGGAGTATCTGCCTCGCGTCCCCTGGATAAGGAAGGCGGAAAAGGAGAATCCTCAGTACTGGCACAAGCAGACTCAGATCGCTCAGGGCTCTGAGCTGGTGTTCAGGGGGAATCTGCAGAATCTGCGGAATCGCTACAACCAGAGCGGAGGTGAGTGGAAGGCAGGAGAGGAACAGAGTCACACCTCTCCCCCCCTTAATGTTTCCTCCAAGGGCCAGAATTGCAGGGAGGGGGCTGCTGGGAGGAAAGGAAATGGAGGGTGGGGGTCTCCACCAGGGCAGAGGCATCTCCCCCTCCCTTAATGATGGTCTTAATGGGGGCTGGGATGGTGGGGTGGGGGACGGGACAGAGAGGGAGACTTGGAGGGCAAAGACACCCCCCCCCCCAGTATGACCCTCTCTGGACCTGCACATCCTACCAAGGAAATGTCTCCATTGCCTGCCCTTCCTTCCATGCTAGGCTTGGCTTAGGCCTTCTGAGGTGGGAATCTGTCCAGTTCATTTTCCTCTGGGAGGGGAAGAGAAGGGTGGGGATCATAGGCGCCGACTCCATGGGACCTGAGGGGGCCCGAGCCCCCTCAAAAATTCGTTTGGGGGGCCTCTGCCCCCCAATAATTTAAGAAAATTATTAGGCACCTTGCCAAAAACCGCGCAGGGGACTCCGGCGCACGCCTCCCAAAGTGACCGGGAGCTCCTGAGAAGGGGCGGGCAGGTCAGTCAGTCAGAGGAAGACCCCCAGCGGCGGGACTTTAGAAAGGAATGGAGCCGCGGGGCCAAGGAACGGCGTATTCGTCGCCGGCAAGGGACTGGGGTGAGGGGAGAATGGAGGGGACGGGAGTTCCCGCCGCCGGAGCGGGGCTTTTTTTCTGGGTTCGGCTAAGGTGACGTTGGTAGGAGGGGGTGGCCGCCTCCCGGCGCGAAGCCTGGGGAGGGCAGGCCGGTTCTTGCATGGAAAAGCACCACTGCCATCCTGCCGCCAGTATGGACCCCGGTATGGGCCCCCCCAATATTTTTTATAAGTCGGCGCCCCTGGTGGGGATCCTGAGGCTGAGACAAGCAAGCCTTGAATTCTGGTGCTGCTTAAGGAGAAGCCAGCTGCCCAGACAGAGGTGCTGATTGGCTGACCCTTCTGACCATCACCAAGCCCCTCCCACTCCCTGGCACACTTGAAAGAGAAGCCTTTTGAAGGAACACAAATGGACTGGGTTTTGGGGGGTCAGAGTGGCAAATACATGGGGGGGGAGGGGGGACCAGAGCCCCCAAGGCTCCCACACCTCCAGCATTCTGCCACACTCCTCCCCCTGCCCCCATCCAGCCTTGGAACCGTTATGACAGGAATCACTAAACTTAGTAAAAGCTGGTAGACATCCGGCAAAAGCCTCTTGGCACACATTTTTGTTTTTTAAATTTCCTTCTGAAATGAGTCAGAAGGTGTTAGTCCTTTTGAGACATTAGTTGTGAGAAAGGAGCCAGCATGCTGGAAGGCTGGGGGGAGGCATTTAGAGTGTTTAGCCTCAAAGTTGAGTGACTCCCCCCTCTAATTGCAATTTCTTCAAGATATCTGAAGAAGTGTGCATGCACACGAAAGCTCATACCAAGAACTAACTTAGTTGGTCTTTAAGGTGCTACTGGAAGGAATTTTTTTATTTTATGAATAGAAAAGTTCTTTTCAGAGAAGTGTTTTTATCTAGTGGTGTAACAATACATGACAAAGATTAGCTGGAGAAATCCGACCCTGTTTTCTTCTCCAAATCAATTAAACAGACAAACATGTTATCCTCCTGCTCCTTATCATTTTTTTGAGAGTCTCATATTGGAACTAAAAGTTTATCAACATTTGGCAGAACCTTCTTCATTGTATTTATTTTTGTCTAATAAGATTTTATTTTGTCTAATAATATAGCGCTTCATTGCATTAAAATATTTGCATCAATATTTGCAAGAAATTCTAAAATTATTGGTAAATGCAGTTTAAAACAATAGACAAAAACAATTAAAACATTTTTGGAAATGAAGATTAAGAGAAAAAAAGATTTAAACATTGACATCTATGTGTTTGGTTAGGCTTGCCTAAACATAAATCTTTTTAGCAGGCACCAAAAATCAGATTCCATGGGCCTCTGA
>NC_041313.1:117988002-118188090 GCF_004329235.1 Podarcis muralis | reverse complement strand
TGAAGACTGCAGGTTAATCCAGAACGAGGAGTTTACATTCAGCCCATACTCAGACTTACGGTTGTCCGAAGTGAGGCCTCCCTGGGTTTTCGGTGTTTGGGAATGAAGGCTCCACTGTACAAAAGTACTTGTATGGGGGGGGGGGACAATAATGGAAAATTCAACGAAAGAAGACTCTGCAGTGGCAGGCACAGATGTCTTCCCTTCACCCCCCATGCCTGTTATTTGTGGCACAAAACAAGGATGCCAGCTGACGCTTTGTCTCTCTCCCGTTGACATTGGCTTTGTGGCCAAGTAATATGGAGGGATCCTGGAAGAGAGCAAATAGCTGGGAATCCAGTTGGGAATCCAGCCATGGCGCAGCCGATAGTGAAATTAAGGGGGGGAGCGTTTCCTTGAAACTTTGATAACTCTGTTCTCATGGGCCTTAATACTGATCCCAGGCAGCAAGCTGATTGTAGTTTCATTATTGAGGTGCCAATATGTCCCCCCCCCCATAGGCGCCGACTCCATGGGGCTTGAGGGGGCTCGAGCCCCCTCAAAAAAATTTTTGGGGGGGCTCAGCCCCCCCAATAATCTCGGGCGCCGGGGGCGGGGGCTCCTGCCTCGCTGCTTCGCAGCACCACCGCCACTGCCAAGGCACTGCCGGGGGGAATTTCCTTCCTCCTGGCGGTTTCAGCCCCCGCGAGAACAGGGGAATCCCGACTGGCCACACCTCCCAGCCAGCCAATCGGCTGGCTGGGGGGCGTGGCTTGCCCTATTTAGGGCCGGAGCCACTTTATTTGCATATTCATGAGCTTATTTATTATTCATGAGCTTTCCCGGGCCCCCCCAATATTTTTTATAAGTCCGCGTCCCTGCCCCCCCCCCCAGTCTGCTGCAATCATGACTCCAGAATAGGCACAGCCAGGAGTTCTCTCCCTTCTATGAAACTTCTTCCCTCTGCCTCCTTGTCCTCCCCACTGCCCTGGTGAACTGGGGGTGGGGGCGGCTGGGGTCTGCAGTGCTGGAGACGACAGGAAGGAAGGATGGTGTCCCCATTCCATATTCCATAGGGAGATGGGGGGCCCCACAGGGATGCTGGCTGTCAGCCCCCCTTTCTCCTTGGAGCCTTTCAGAATCCATCAGGTTGTCTGGACTGCTCACTCCACCTGCTGGGGGGCTGATAGATAACAGGCTCCCACACCTGGTAGTTATGCTTCTTTAAAATCAGAATTACTCCATGGAACTGCTGCCCAGAAAGATTCCCTCAACAAGAGAGTTCAGAAATGGGCTAGTCACATTCTTCCCAGGTGGTTTTAGGTGTCCAGTGTTTGGGCAACCAGGATCACGAACAGAATTTATTTTATTACACAAATGTAACTGCCCAATCCTCTGCATGTTTACTTGGAAGTAAGTCCAACCCCACTCAGTGTGGCTTACCTTCAAGTAAATACAGTGGTACCTCGGGTTACATACGCTTCAGGTTACATACACTTCAGGTTACAGACTCCGCTAACCCAGAAATAGTACTTCGGGTTAAGAACCTTTCTTCAGGATGAGAACAGAAATCGTGCGGCGGGGTGCAGTGGCAGTGGGAGGCCCCATTAGCTAAAGTGTCACTTCAGGTTAAGAACAGTTTCGGGTTAAGTACGGACCTCTGGAACGAATTAAGTACTTAACCCGAGGTACCACTGTAAGCAAAAAGAAATATATGTAATATGTAATGGGAGAATTAAAATGATCTGTCCAATTCAAGAATTATTGGACTACAAAATGATTCATTCAGAAGGCAACACAACTAAAATGAAATTTGGAGGGGGATAATGGGGGATAACTTTTTTAATGTTGTTGTTTTGAAGATTTGGTGGTTTCCCCCTGGGGTGGGCAGGAGGATGCAGGGACCCGCCATCTTTGACAAGGGCAGCCTGGCTTCTGCTGAGAAGGGGGCCATTTTGAAGTGGGGCAAACCCCCCTTGCGGCTTCCCTTTCCCTCCCAGGCTATGAGGAAACTTCTTTTTCCAAAGGCCCTTCCATGACTTTCCTCCTTTTAGGGAAAAGGTCCTTAATATTGAGAAGCTGGGGGGAGAGAGATGGAGGGGAAGAGGAGACCTTCTCTCTTGAAAGGGCCCCCAATGTGTGGGTGTCCCCCTTCCATGTTGCCCCTTTCCTCTTTCCGGGGGGGGGGACGGGGGACAGCTGATGCGTCTCTCCAAAAGGGGCAAGATCCAGAGGAGCAGAGCTGGGGGGAAAGAGGGACAGACAGTGACCTCCGACCTGCAAGGGATGCTCCTCTTGGACAGGAAGGGAAACCCCACCCCTCCCCCGCCTCCAGGGAGTTGGGAGAATCCACTAGGAATGGGGGGGGGGAGTGTGAGGCGATGAGAGAGAGGAGGGCAATTAAAGGGGGGCTTTATACACGGGTGGTGCTGTGGGTTAAACCACAGAGCCTAGGACTTGCCAATCAGAAGGTTGGCAGTTCGAATCCCTGTGATGGGGTGAGCTCCCTTTGCTCAGTCCCAGCTCCTGCCAACCTAGCAGTTCGAAAGCACGTCAAAGTGCAAGTAGATAAATAGGTACCGCTCCGGCAGGAAGGTAAACGGTGTTTCCGTGCGCTGCTCTGGTTCACCAGAAGTGGCTTAGTCATTCTGGCCACATGACCCGGAAGCTGTACGTCGGCTCCCTCGGCCAATAAAGCGAGATGAGCGCTGCAACCCCAGAGTCGGCCACGACTGGACCTAATGGTCAGGGGTCCCTTTACCTTTACCTTATAGGCTCAGGATTGTAGTGTTTCCCTCAGTGAACGTGTTACAAGGATGAGCCTTCAGAAAGATACAGTGCTGGTTGATTTTTCTCCCCTCTGACTGCTGCCTCTTCCCTGAGTCTGAGGGAAATAAATCCTTTTTCCTGGGCTCTTTTGCTGATGGGGGAGGGGCTGCTGTGGCCCCCCTTGACCTCCTGGGACTCTTCTGGTCCTTCCAGGGATCCACACCCTTCAGCGGATGTACGGCTGTGAGCTGAGGTCGGATGGGCGCAAAGGAGGGTATAGGCAGTTTGGCTACAATGGGAGAAACTTCATCGCCTTCGACAAGGAGACCCTCACCTGGACGGCAGCCCAGATGGAGGCCCAAGTGAGCAAGAGGAAGATGGATCCTGACTTGGCCGGGAACCAGTACATTAAGCACTACCTGGAGGAGATTTGCACTGAGTGGCTGCAGAGATACGTGGACTATGGGAAGGAGACTCTGCTGAGGACAGGTAAGGGAGGGCAGTAGGGAGGGGGGCAGTGGGGCAGTTTCCCTACAAATTCCCCTCCCCCCTTAACAGTCTTCCTTTCTGGACCAAACAGCAAACGCTTTTCTTGGTGGGGGAGGCAGAAATAAGTTTGGGACTCTGGTCACTTCAGAGTATGATGGGGGGGGGAATCCTTAAAAACAGGCCCCCCATGCCCCTTTGGCTAGAATAAGGGATGGCAAAAGACAAATGGGGGAGGGGGCAGAAAGAAACAGCAGGGAAGGGGCCAGGAAAGCAAAATGCATTTTAAATTTAGTAAAAAAAGAAAATTGCAATGGACAGATTTTAGGCGGGATACAGAAAAACCTTTTGCCTTTACACTTGGGTAGGGGAAAGGGGGGCAGATTGATGCAGAAAAATTCAATCTCATATTTTATGTACCAAAATGAGTCAAATAATTAAAAAAAATGCTTTATGCATGGCATAGCTAATCAATAGTATAATAGCAATCAAAACCATTAAAGTTAGAAGATAATGAGAATATAATGACAGGGCACTTTGATACAGTGGATGGGGCACTTTGATACAAAGCGCAAATTGTATGAGAATGGTAATTATTTACAAAAATTTAATGAAAAAGAACAATTTTTATTGTGAGAGATCATAATCAGCCCTATAATTTGTTACTTAAAAATCTAAATGACGTATCAAAGTGTTTCACATATATCATAGACTTTATGGCAGGTTTTCGTAACAAAACTTCAAAACTTATACTAATCTTTCCTCAAACACATATCCATTAAAAAAAAACTTTGGAAAAACTTTAAAAAGTATAAGAACTCACATTATGTAGTCCAAAAATAGTAATTTAAACAAAATGCTTATAAAAAATAAGATATTTCCTTAACGTTTAACTTCTATTGCACATTATATCCACGGAAGTCAAAAGAAAAAGTATAGAGATGATGTTCGAGATGTGTCCTTTGAGAAATTTGGTTTTGGCAAAACAGCATCCTTGAAATCAGTGCTTGCCTTATCTTCTACAATGGGGAAGACAAACATAAAAGATCCTGGATATTTTTTTGAGATATGACACTTGATAATCGGTCATATTATATTTGGAAATGACTTTGACCACATAGTAAACAACAGTTTTTTTTTCTTTTCAAATTTCATGAGTAGTTAATCAGTTTAGAGATTTCATGCAAACTTGTATATTGGGGCACTATTGTACACTAGCGGAGCACTTTTATACGTATCAATGTGCCCCACGTCTTAGTTTATCAAAGTGCCCCAACAGACATTTTCAGAAAACTAACAATTCATAAAACCACTGAACTTACTTAAAAATCACATGTAATCCTGATTACTGATTATTTACCTTAGGTATTATTAAATCTTAACTAAACGAAGAAAAACAGCATTGGAACACTTTTACATTTCACGTAATTTTTTAGTTGGCCACGCTAAAAACCCACCTACTCTCGTCAAACGCCAATGGCGAACTGGCGGGCAGCGCGGTCGCAACTGTCATACTCACACATGTATAGACACGTTTTAGTGATGTCACGACACGAATAACGTTTCTAGACATTGAAATATTGTGGGTGTATCAATGAGCCCCTTGCATCAATGTGCCCCACCTCCCCCTACATACTTATGGGGAAAGTCTTTGAAACTAAATTAATTAACCTTTTTTAAAATAGAAAATGTGTGGGGAGCCCATGAAGTATGGATGCAGCCCCCTCACTAAGTCTGTAGGTTAGCCACTTGTGGCCTAGAAGCAGAAATCCTGCACATAGTGAGAGAGTATGGGAATTCCCTCTTCTACTTTCTTATATTTTTTATTTGTGAGGAATTTTACTTTTTCCCATGGGGAACATTCAGAAGTGTCATCCTCCCCCACCCCGTGCCTTGAAATGGTACAGTCCACTCTTCTGCCTTCAGGAATCTGGAACAGGGGCCAGTCACATGATCAAGTGTTTTGACTGGCTTTCTTCCTGTCTCTCTCTATTAGCTTTGCTGATATTAACATTAATTAAAAATGAAATAATTCTGGCACCCTCCCTTTTTGAGGAATGACACATACGTATTAGCCGTGCTTAGAGAGATCTGAGCAAATTCATCTATGGGGGCCTGGTGATAATTCACCCCAGAGACCCTGAGCATATTTGTTGAGGTTGAGGATTTCACCTCAAAAGCCACAGTGAAGCGTTTTCAAGGGTGACAACAAGGGCAGGCGGGAGAACTAGAAAGGAGCTCTGTCTTTCCCAGGGCTGTTGGCTTTGCTCAGTAACTATGGAGCTGAAAAGTCCCAGAGAACAGAGAGCAGCGAGTCCAGGATTTCTTCCCCCTCAAGAGAGGAAACCAGGATCAGTCTTAGCTGCCCTCAGTTCATGACTTGCAACTTGGAAGGATCTGAATGAATTGGGGACCTGGTGAAATTTGTCCCCTCAGCCTAGAGGCTGCTCCCTGGGACAATCTTGGGACCACAAGTTGTCATGTTTGAGTAGTGTTGGAGCTTTGCAAGATGACAATTCAATTTTTTTTCAACTCTGGCTCTGGCCTGGTGGAACGCTCTGCCTCATGAGACCAGGGCCCTGCAGGATCTGATTTCTTTCCGCAGGGCCTGTAAGACAGAGTTGTTCCGCCTGGCCTTTGGCTTGGAATCAACTTGATTCCCTCCCTCTCTTTCTTTTTTCTTTTCCTTCTCCTGCTGCGATGAGGCTACATTTTAATGTTTCAATATTTTAATGTATTTTAATTTTGTTTTTAAGTTGTATTCATTCAACTTGTTTTTATTATTGCTTGTAAGCCGCTCTTAGCCCGGCCTTGGCTGGGGAGGGCGGGGTATAAATAAAAATTATTATTATTATTATTATTATTACCCTGTCCTTCCTTCCAAAGGAGTCTGCTTTGGCAAACAAAGGATAAAACATCTAAAAACAGTTCCACCATAGACACTGACTGGGGAAGATGCCAAGGCAGGTTGAGGAATCCCATTTATTCACTGTTCTTTTTAATTTCTGGAGATGTGAGATTCTGACTAGGTTGCCCCTTGGGTCCCTGCTCCTCTGCTCTTAAAAAATACAGGATTCCTTCTGTTGTGGATGTCTCTCTGTTAACCCCAGTGTGGCCCTTTTTGCAGAGGCTCCGGTGGTGAAGGTGACCAGGAAGGCAGACTATGACGGCCTGGAGACCCTCGTTTGCCAAGTCCACGGCTTCTACCCCAAGGAGATTGAGGCCAACTGGGTGAAGGACGGGGAGGTCTGGCAGGAGGGCACCCTCCGAGGATTGGTCGCCCCCAACTCGGACGGGACCTACTATCTCTTGCTCAGTGTCCAGATCGACCCCGAGGAGAGGGAGCACTTCCGGTGCCGCGTGGAGCATGACAGCCTGAAGAAGCCTCTGGACGTGGCCTGGGAGAAGGAGCCTGGTGAGAGACAGACAGACAGACAGACAGACAGGAGGGGAAGGGGTGGGCTCTGGGAGGGGGACTTCCACCCAACTCCTCAGATGGGGAACCCCAGTTGGATCCTGTCTGTGTCCCTGGAGGCAAGTGACTGAATCGGAATCTGTAGATTTAGACAGAGGTGCAGCCTTTTCCGGCAAGTGTCTCAATTTGGATGTTGTAGATAAAAACTGGGCTGTCACCTTTTTGCCTTTAAGCCCAAGCAGTTTTAATGTCACAGAATGTGGGCAGATGTGTTATTTCTTCAAAATCAAATTATCTCCTCCACATGGCTGATTTACTCACACTCTCTGTGACTGAAAAAGGGGCAGAGAACTTAAAAGAGGGAGCCCCGGACCGACTGTCCTTCACAGTGAAAAAGATTCTCACTCGCTCCTCCTCACACTCGTTCCCAACTAGAAAAACTGATACACAGCCCCACTCAGCCCAAACACCCGCACACCGCTGGGAAGAGGAAGAAGGGTTTTTTTAATAACAAAGCTCATCCCACAGACACACCGCCAGGAAAGCTGTGCCTGCAGGAACCAAAGCAGAATGTCTTAAGTGCAAGACTCCCTTTTCCCCAGCAGGAGCCCATGAACGCACATCCCCACCCACACCCCAGACTCCCCTTCTCACAGGCAGGCAAGCGGGGATTATGGAAGTGGCCCTTGAGCCAAAGACTCCCACAGGGAGGGCAGAGGGGACCAGGGCTCACTCACCAGCGCTACGGACTTCAGAGATTCTACACAAACAAAAAAACCTGGACATTTTGCCTCATTTAAAAATTTTGTCTGGACAGACATTTTAAGTCTGAAAAAGAGAGCGTGTCCAGGAAAAACCAGACGTATAGCATCCGTACACAAGATGCTTTTTCCTAAGGGTTTGTGTCTTCCCTGAAGGCCTGTAATGCTGGGCTCTGGGGGGTCTCAGAGGGGAGGGAATCCCTTCCTCTCAGGGTCAGGACAGAGAAGGCTGAAGCGCCTGAGCAGGAGGAGACCTGCTTTTAAGTCTTCAGTCTGTGATGAAACAGGTGTGCCTGTCAACCGTCTTCCTTAAATAAAATGGTTATTTTAAAGACCTCTAATGCTGGACTCTGGTGGAAAAAACCTCCCTTGTGTTGGGGCCACTACAGAGAGGACCTTGGCCTGTCAGGAGAGAGAGAGGGCCTGCTTTGCACACGTAAAATCCTCCCGGGCTCATAGCTCAGCACCTCCACTCAAATCTCCTGCTTGAGGCCTTGGGGAGCTGCTGCCGCCAGTCTGAATAAAAATGTCTCTTTTCCCCTTTCAGTCAACCTGGGGCTCATTGTGGGAGCCATTTTGGGTGTCATGGCTGCCATCCTGCTGGTCTCTGGGATCTTTGGGATCATCTTCTTCTTCATCCGCAGTAAGTAAACCCTGGATGCGTTTGCTGCTTCTCCTGTGTCCTTCTGTCTTGGCCTCCGACTGGGAATGTGCTGGTGGAGCTTCCTGGCAACTGCAACTGGCATCCCTACAGAGACCCCTCCCCATAAAACACCCTTTGAACATGAACCAAAAGTCCTTTTGGTCATTGCTTTGCGCTTACTCTGTGCTCTGGAGGTTCACTTCCCACCTGATGTTTTAATCAGTCCTAAGTCTTCAGTCCTGTGCACACTTACCAGGGAGCCTTATTTACAAATCTTTAGGTGCCAGGCAAAAACATTTCTCTCCAACCAGGCCTTTGGCCTTTTAAATGTGTTTGTGGGAGGGGAGTTACTGGTTTGTTTTTGCTTTATTCTGTATTTTGTGCTCTCATTTTGTATTTTTATGTTGTGAAGCACCCTGCTATCTTCAATAAATGAATAAATAAATAAATAAATATTGATCTGGTAGGATGCTGTATTGAACTGAATAGGACTTTCTTCTGAGCAGACTTGCCTAGGCTTAAAGTTCATTATCCCCCCCCCCCCCCCCGGGCAAATTTGAGGATTAGGGGTCTGCTGGGAGTGAAATAATAATCTGAAAAAGGAGTAAGTGAAGTGACTGGATAATGTTTCCTTCCACCCTCTTGGAATTTGACTACTGCCTGGCTTTCATGTTGATTTAGTTATTTAATTTCCTCAATTTGTTTCTAATTCTATGTAACTTGAGTTCCTTGAAATGCTCACCTTCCGGGCTCCCCTTCCTTGGAGGTGTTTGGAAGAGACAAGAGGAGCCTCTGCTGGGAAGGTTTCAGCATCTGAGAACCAAATGGTTGAAATGGGATTTTAGTGGCCTCTGGAGGTCCCTTCCAGCTCTGACCTCCTGCTTTTGTCTTCACAGGGAAACCAGCCTACGAAGAAACCCCAAGTGAGTGACACCTCCCCTCTCTCTGTCTGACGTATTTCCCCCCCACGAGGAGGAACAGGTTGCAAACAGACTAAACTAAACCTGGTGGTGGCCTGGTCCTTAAGCCCAAGACCCTGATGGGAAGCTTCAGCCTGTCTGCTCAGCCTGTCTGTGGACAGCAAGGGGTCCCTCAGGGCCAGGAAAAGGCTGCAGAGAGACTGTCGGCTGAGGGAGGGGCTCCAAGAAGGAGCAGGAGGAATAGCCGAGGGTGGGGGGAGACAGGGATCTCTGGTGGTTTAATCTACTAGAACCTGAAGCTGGCACCACTGCTCTCCCCCCCTTCTGCCTTTCTACCCCCTTCCTTCACAAATTGCACCCACCCTCGCTCTAGTGCCCCACTGCCTCCATGCCAGGCTGTGCCCATCTCTCTTTGCCCTCCAGCACCTGCTTCTCCCCCACTGCTGTCCTTGAGCCCCCTTGGATGTCCGTCCCCGAGATCCTGACTCCTGTGTTTCCTCCCTTTTGCAGCAAGCGACCAGGGGTCCGACAGCTCCACCAAGGGTAAGTGGGGGGGGGCAGAGGGGGGCTCTTGCAGAAGACTCTGTGGGGAACATCCCAAAATGGGAAAAAGCTGTTACCCCCCCCCCCCATGGGCTTTCCAAGAGTGACATAATCTGGAGAATCCATTGAGCTGAAAATCGCTCTTGTGACTCATTCTGTCTGTCCATCTGAGCTCCACAGAGGATCCCCTCCATCTGACAAATGGGTTCTCCCCAGGATCTGAATAAGAGGGAATCACATTTTGGGTTCTGGAAGGAATTTTTCCTTCTAGCAGGACTGCTTTGTGTCCTTCCAGTATTCCCCCAAAGTGTGCAGCTTGGCTCACTTGCTTGAGCTGCCCTCTGCAGGCATTTGCTCTGCGGGCCCATTTTGGTGACACTCCTAGCATATCTTAGGTCTGATTTGACATGATGAAGGATGGTGAGGCTGGACTAGATGTTCTTTGGGTTCCCACTAGCTCTGTAATGCTGATGCCCCCACACCATGATGTTGGCTTAACTTTTAAACACCCCTGTTCTTTATTTCTGCAGTTTCATACCAGCCCAGTGTGTGAGATGAGACCAGAAGGAGCCTGCCCAAGTTTGGCTGTGAATTGCAGAGGCTCAGAGCTGTTTAGGATGTTCCTTAATCCTGGCTCTCACTCATCCATTCTGACTCCAGCTGTAACTAGAATTGGAGGATAATCATGTTTTTCTGATGGATTTTGGCCAATTCTTGCTTCAGATTCTGCTGACAGCCCAGGAGGAAGCCAACATGGAGAAGAGGCAGATCAGGAGCTTCATGGCCAGAGTTTGATCTGAAATAAGCAGCCCCTTCTTTTGGGCTTCAGGCCTTCAGTTCATGAGACTTGTTGCCTGGTCCCCACAGCCTTCTGGGGGGGGGTGTGACCCACTGGGACTGGGACCACATGAACTCTTCCAAGTAAATTTGTTGCCTTCAATTTGCCTAATTTTTATCTCACACATTCTTGCTTTTCCACCTGTGGCCCTTGAGGAACATACTCCGTCCATCTGCTGTTCCCACCATACGATTCCCTCCATCTTCCTTCCCTTCTCATAGGCTGGCATTCCTTATTTTTTTCTAGAAATAAGACTTTTATGCCTCAATGGATTTGCTGCACCTTGCTTTGAAGACACTGGATGTAATTGTCATTATTGCTTTGCAATATTCATTGGACTGAAATAAACAAGGGTGCTCCACCTCCTTCTTTAGTGGTTCTTTCCTTCTTATCACAGGAGTTCCAGAGATTTTGAAGTTCCTGGGAATATTCACAGACTCTGGCAGGGAGGTGCCAATAATTGATCTCCCGGTGCAAAGTGACTGAAGAACTAGAGTCCAAAGCAAGATGGGGACAGAATCTGTGGCTTTGCAGGGGTGGAATTAAGTTACCTGAAGCCAAGAGGGTGTGAAGTCTGGTCAGGGCCTGGGGGTGGGGGAAACCACCTGGATGCTGCCTTTGGTTCCAGGACGGAAGAAAAGAGGCTTGGAAATATAATAAAAGAGATGTATAGATATCTGATTTGGGCAGGGGGTGGTGGGAGATGACCAAGGCGGGGTTGCCCCCAAAGTCCGCAATCCCAGGAGGAGGTTCTCCCACTGTGGACCTTGAGGAACATATTTTTCCTCTCTGCGGTTCCCACCATATGATTTTCGCCATCTTCCTTCCCTTCTCATAGGCTGGCATTGCTTAATAAGACTCTTTTGTGGAAATAACACAGTAACTCTCTTAGACCTCCAGGGGCCCCAGGACTCTTCTTGCCTAACCCAATGGATTTGCTGCACCTTCCTTTGACAACACTGGATGTAATTGTTATTGCAGTCATACCTTGGGTTAAAGTAGCTTCAGGATGAGTATTTTCGGGTTGCAGCTGTGGCGAGCCAGAAGTAACGGAGCACATTACTTCTGGGTTTTGCCACTCGCGCATGGGCAGACGGTCAAAATGGCATCACACGTATGCGTGGAAGTGGCGAATCGCAACCTGCACACGCGCAGATGTGTCGCATTGCTTCAGGATGCGAACGGGGCTCCGGAACGGATCCCGTTCACAACCAGAGGTACCACTGTATTATTTTTATTCCTGAAGGCAGCCATGTTTACGGAAGCTTTTAATGTTTGAAGTTTTACTCTGTTTTTAATGGAAACCCAGCCAAGTGGGTGGGGTAAAAATAATAAAATTATAACTATTATTTTGTAGTACAGTGGTACCTCGGGTTACATACGCTTCAGGTTACAGACTCCGCTTACCCAGAAATAGTACCTCGGGTTAAGAACTTTGCTTCAGGATGAGAACAGAAATAGTGCTCCGCCGGTGTGGCAGCAGCGGGAGGCCCCATTAGCTAAAGTGGTGCTTCAGGTTAAGAACAGTTTCAGGTTAAGAACAGACCTCCGGAACTATTTAAGTATGAAACCAGAGGTACCACTGTATCCATTTGATTGAAATAAATAAGGGTGCACTCCCTTCTTTAGTGGTTCTTTCCTTCTTATCACAGTAGTTCCAGAGACCAGCATCTCCTGAGAATCTTCACAGACTCTGGCAGGGAGGTGCCAATAATTGGTCTCCCAGTGCAAAGTGACTGAAGAACTAGAGTCCAAAGCCAGATGGGGACAGAATCTGTGTTTTCGCAGGGGTGGGCTTAAGTTACATGAGACCACCTTGTTGCTGAAGCCAAGAGGGTCTGAAGTCCGGTCAGTGCCGGGATTGGGGACCACCTGGATGCTGCCTTTGGTTCCAGGATGGAAGAAAGGAGGGTTGGGAATGTAATAAAAGAAATATATAGAGAGCTGATCTGGGGCAGTGTGTGGTGGGAAATGACCAAGGCAGGGTTCCCCCTAAAGTCCACAATCCCAGGAAGAAGTTCTCCCACTGAAATGAAAAGGAGATGCCCAAAATATTTAATTTGTTTTACATTTTTATCCCACTCTTCCTCCCAAAGCAGCTCAGGGCAGCAAACACCAAAATGTTAAAACAATACCATTTAAAATGTGCTAATCTTTCTCCCTCCGCCCTGGATGTAAATCTTCCCTCGCTGCTTCTTCCCTGGTGGGGGGAGGGATGCCATTTGGGGGCCGGCCTCGGGTGTCAAAATGTATTGGGCTGGCCTTGGTGGGTGAGTTATGCTACGTCCAATGGGTCTTGGCAGAAAACAAGGAGATATTGGAGCACTGCAAATCATTTGCACATGTACATGCGCAGATAATAGTACGTCTAGGCAACACATGAAGAACTGCACTGATGGTTGCAAAGCACCCCAAATTATTATTTCTGTATTAGTATTATTTTATTGTATAATCGTAGAAGGTTGTAGACTGGGACCTATGTTAACATTTAAGCAGCTCTACCAGGTCTTTCATCGATAAGTGGGGGTGGATGCCCACCTTGAAAAGAGGTCTCCGTGGGGAGGGGATCAGTTTTTTTAAAAAAATTATTTGCATTTTCAAAAACAGGAACAGAGAGAATATTTAACATCCCCCCTCTCCTTCCATCCTCTTCCCCTGCCCCACTTACAACTTCATACCAAATACAACATGTATGCATATACCATATGGCTTTCCTTCCACACTTTTCCTGGTTCCTTTGCTTTTCTACTACTCTGCGTAATCCACATCTTTTTAATAATCCAATTTGTTATCTATTAAATACTCTCATCCGTTTCAACTGCTGGATTTATACGAGCCCTGCTAAGCTATGTCTTTCTCTAGACAGGTTCTTGAAATATTCACTAGGCATTATCCATTCCTCCTTATATTCCTTATATCTGTTTTCTCTTATCCTGTTCGTCAGACCAGCTAGTTCAGTACATTCAAACATTTTACACTGCCGTTCTTCCTGAGTGGGTTCTATCCTTGTTCTCCACCTTGGTGCCAATAAGGTTCTAACTGTGGCAGTGGTGCATAGTAATAAACTCTTTTGTTTTTGGGGGACCTCTGTTCTTACCATCCCCAAAAGGAAACTCTCAGGTGTTTCTTTTAAAATTCATTTTATATCGTTTCCCAATATCCCTTAATTATTTTACACGACCAACACATGTGAATAAAAGATCCCTCAATTTCATTACACTTCCAAAATATACCTTTTTCTTATTTAGACATTTTTGTCATTCTGGTGGGGTGTTAAATACCATCTGTGGGCCATTTTCATCATATAATTTTTTATCGCATAACTTGCCGTTAAATTCATATTTATTTTCCACAACTTTCCCCATAATTCATAATCGATTTTGTGACCCACATCCTGTGCCCACTTAATCCTGCTAAATTTCACAAATTCCTCTTTCGTTTCCCACTCCAACAGCAGTTTGTACATATTTGATAATACTTTTATATTTGTATCTAATAGGTCTTTGGTAAACTGAGACTTTTGTTCTGCAAAGCCATTTTTCCTATCTATCTTAAACCATTAATGTGATGTACCTGTAGCTAATTGGTAACCAGATTTCTTGATTCCTCGAGATTTCTCAGTTTTGGTTCCTGTCCTGCAAGAGATAAAATTTCACTGTAAGTTAACCACTGCTTATCCATATTCATTCTTTTCCTGCTTGTAGCTTCCACAGTGGTGCTTTTCTTTCTAATAAGTATTTATACGTTCCCCATACTCTAAATAGGCTTTTTCTGATTACGTGATTTGTAAAACTTTTATATATTTCCGCTTTTCCACACCATAGGTAGGCACACACCCACTTGCACCGATTCCAAATCTGTGACATATGTGGGAACCTTGACCTTTTTTTTTGCAACACGTGACTTGCTTCAACTGGTCCCTTGAAGGATTTCCTAGAAATCACCTGATTTCCACTTCAGCCGGGGAAGAAAGCAGCCGGCAGGGGGCAGCGGAGGATCACAAAAAAGGGAAAATGAGAAAAGACAACTAGGGACTGTGGAGAAATGGGGGAGGGTGTCTTGTGGCAGAGGGGAAAAGCATGAGGGCAGGAAACAGACACACACAAACACCAGTATTAATGAAGGATGAGTACTTTCTCAGTGAAATCTGCCTCCATTCTTCAATTCCTGTGAGAAATGTCAGTCAAGCAGCCTGAGATGCTGTCACTTGAGATTCCTTTGCTAGCTTGGCATGCAAACAAAATTTAGATTATTGGAACTTGCCAAAGACTGTTTACTGCACCCTCAGTAAAATGTAAAAATGAAAACAAACATTTTGTTATAAGTAAAAATGAAAACAAACATTAAAAATAAAAAGGCCTTGTTCTGGGAACTGCCCTGGGACTTTCCAGCCTGACTCAGAGGTTGCTAAGGGAGGCAGAAGGGGGCAAAGTCCCCTGGGAAACAATCCAGTTTGGAACAGAGAAACACACCAAGGACGTTTTTATGCCATCATTTATTTGCTAGTCTTTAAGGGGCAAGAAGACTTGTTGCTGTTTCCACACAATACCAAGAAGGGGACAAAAATGTCAGGAGAGATGTCCCTGCAGGCCTAGTCTTGAGGTGGAAAAGGTTACAAGGATCCAGTGTGGGGCTGTGGTTTGACTGGGATATGGGAGCCTGGGAGTCCTGGGTTCAAATCCCCACGCAGCCCTGAAGCTCCCTCAGGGACCTTGGGCCTGTCAGGGCCGTTATGAGGAGAACATGAATGCCACCTGGATAGAAATACTCATTTTTTAAAGGAACAGCTAGAGAGGAAGATGCCCTTTGCCTGCCATAAAGAGGACCCAGGAGTCCTGGCTCCTGCCGAGTCTCCTCCCAAAGGGGACCCAGGAGTCCTGGCTCCTGCCGAGTCTCCTCCCAGAGGGGACCCAGGAGTCCTGGCTCCTGCCGAGTCTCCTCCCAGAGGGGACCCAGGAGTCCTGGCTCCTGCCGAGTCTCCTCCCAGAGGGGACCCAGGAGTCCTGGCTCCTGCCGAGTCTCCTCCCAGAGGGGACCCAGGAGTCCTGGCTCCTGCCGAGTCTCCTCCCAAAGGGGACCCAGGAGTCCTGGCTCCTGCCGAGTCTCCTCCCAGAGGGGACCCAGGAGTCCTGGCTCCTGCCAAATCTCCTCCCAGAGGGGACCCAGGAGTCCTGGCTCCTGCCGAGTCTCCTCCCAAAGGGGACCCAGGAGTCCTGGCCACTTGGCCTTGAGGAAGAGAGCTGTGGAGGCTCAGGGTTTTGTCCTGCATGCTGAGGGAGACGGGTCTTTCCAAGGCTGGAGGGGGCCCAGGCCAGGCCAAGAGGGAGAAATGCCAAAGGTCTCCCCATCTGGGTGCTGAGGGACATCGTGGGGAGAAAGAAAACGTCTTCCCCTGAGCGACATTTCTGCCTGCCGATCTCCCAGTCAGGCAACCTGATCTGTGGGCTGCTGTGGCTTTCGGTTTCTGCCTTGCATGGCTGCCCTCCCTTGCGCCAAAGGTCTCCTCTGCAGGGAGGGAAGCGGGGAGGCTGAGGCAGCCCCACCCGGCCTGCTTGTCGGGGACGGAAGCCATTTTGTGGAGGGCTGGCAGTGAAGCAGAAAGGGAGGGGAAATGGCTGCCTCCTCCTTCCCGAAGGGGCTGCCTCAAGCAGCGGCTTTGTTATTTGTTCATTTTCATGCCGCCATCTCCCTAACTTGATTCAAGGGTGGTTTAAAGCCACGTAGCAAAGCTATCCAGCAGGAAAACAGAGCTACATGCAATGTCTAAAGTCCTGAAAACTCTTTAAAAAGTCTGTGGAGAAGAAAACATTTCCCTCCTGGCCGTTAGTTGTTGTTGTTGTTGTCGCCCACTCCACCTCCACAAAGAGGGGAAAGGAGAGGGAGAAAAGTCTCCACAGAGGAGAGCAGGGGAGCAGAAGGCGCCTCAAGCCACCGAGGACTTTCTAAAACAAGACTAGCACTTTGAATTGAACTCAGAACCAGACAAACAGGCAGAGGGTCTTTGGGCCCTGGTGAGATTTGGTCAAATGAGCTGTGGCAGTGAAAATCCTGTCAGGTTTATCTTGTAGCAGGTGAAAAATGAAGCATAAGACGTCCCTGAGGTGACTGAGCCCATTGAGTCCCAAAAGTGGGTCCAGGAGAGCCCCCCCCAAAACAGCCAGCCTCCTTCTTCACAGGGGCTTCTTTGGTTATACTAGTGAGAGTGCTTAGGTGACATCTACGGCCATCATCTCACCAAGATAGTTCAACAATGGATCCCTCCATTAGATTTCAACCTTGGCTGGATCCAGGAATCAGAAGGGACTCAGGCATCCTGCAGACTAAGACCACCCCACAAACTCACAATAATATTTTGGCATCAGAGAAGGGGAGATAGGGATGATAGAGATCATGCAGCTTGGGAAAAAGAGAACTCCCAAATAATGTTTTTCTTTCCGACTTCACAGCCCCCCCCCTTAAATCCAAATCTTCCTTGTACCTGGGCAAGGAGCGGCCACTACTTGTCTCTTTCCTGATTTCTTGGGAAAGGCAGCAGTTTCTGTGTGTGTCCCATGCTTAGCTCAGGTTTCAACGTTCAGGCTTCTGGAAGTGGGATGTGGGCCAAGCACCCTCTGGGCCAAGCACCCAGCCTGGGCTCAGGGCCTTCCAGAAGAGGCTGGGCAGCCGCTGGGTCTTGCTGAGTGTGCAAAGGGGGCCTCCCTGACCCCCAACTCCCCTGGGCCTGCAGACTCAAGAGGGTCCCAGGCAGGGGGAGAGAAACTCATGTTGGGGCCAGTAGATGAGAGAAGGAAGCAGAGATATGTGGAGATATAAAATGCCCTTTAAAAAAGCACATGGGGAAAGGAAATTGTGGCAAGCTGGTGGGCTCTGGCCTGACTCTGTGCTAAAACCAAATGTTTGTCGGCCTCCCAGCACCTGCTTCCCTTCTCTGTGTGGTCATACGCTCCCTTTCTCTCTCTCTGTTTTGACTTCAACCCTGAGTTTCAGCTCTAGTTGCAAACCTGAGCATTTCTTTACAAGGCGTACAGTTAAACGCTGGAACCCCCTGCCACTAGATAGAGGGACGCAGGAGAAGAGCCGGGTTGCTGGGTCAACCCAAAGGGGCCCATTGAGTCCAGCATGGTGGTCTCCCAGTGGCCACCCAGATGCCCCAGTAAGGAAGCATGCAAGGAGGACGGAAGAGGGACACCCAGCGAGTGGGACGCTAATGCATTTACTGCCTCTGACACTGGAGGAAGAAAGGAGCCATCTTTTAAGCCATCCGAGGGCTTCTTAAAAATAGGACCCAGGAGGCTGCCTTGCACTGACTTAGGCCACGAGTCCACCTCGCTCAGGATCTCACAGCCCCTCCCCCCAGTTCCAGAGAGGGGGGCATTCCCAGACCCCCCTGGAGATGCGGGGGTTAAACCTGGGGTTCCCCCCCCCGCAACCCCCTCCGCCCTCCCTGCAGGGCAGGACAGGAAGAGCTGAGAGGGAGGGAGGGAGGAGGGAGGGAGGGGGGAGGGAGGGAGGCGGCGATTCCCAGCGAGGAGCTGCAATCACTTTCTCTTTCTCTCTTCAGCCTCGCTCCCAAACTTGCGCCTCGAGTTCTGCCTGGCGACCGGTGTCGCAATCTGCGCGCAGATTTCCGATTGGTGGAATATTACCCCGTCGCCCAATCCGGGCTCGCTCTGCTGCTGGTTCCTCAGGCGGGGCAGAGAGCGGGTCTCGGAGTCGGAGGGAGAAGGACGTCGCTGGAGTAAGAGGAGGAAAAGGGAGCTTCGTTTTGGGGGGAGATGGGGGTCCTCCTCCGCTGGCCCCCCCTGATCCTGTGGGCGGCTGCCCACCTGCTGCTGCTCCTGGACTGCGCAGGTGAGGACTCTGCTCTGGGGCGGGGGGAGAAAATCATTTCCACTAAGCCCTTTTTTTTTTTGGGGGGGGGACACACGACTCTTGGTGATTTGCATTTCGTGGGCACTGGAAGGGCGATCGGAGAGTTTCTTCTCCGAAGCGGAGCCGGATCCCTTCCCAGACATCTGTTTCCCAGACTTGGCTTGTTTTGTATGCCGTCCGGGGCAGGGTCCGCTTCACTCCTGGGCTCGTAAGCTCAATCAAAGAATTAAACAAAGCTTGAAGGTGTTGGCAGGATTCATGGGGGGGGGAGTGACTCGCCTGTCTCGCCCCCCGCAGCTTCGGTTTGACTCTGGTTTGTTTGTTTGTTTGTGTGTGAGTGCGTGTGCGTGTCAGACAGATAGACAGACAGAGTACAGGTCTTTCCTCTTCTATTTTTTACTTTCCCTCTTCTAACCCTCAGCCGCTCTGAAAACTCAGCTAAAAACTCAGGAGACGAGCCTGGAGGTGGGAGCTGGACGGGTGTAGCAGCCTTTATTGGGGGGGGGGATGGGGACGTCTGAATAAGGGGTCCCCACCCGCAATTCCCAGTGTTGTGTTGTTCAGGAATTCCCTTTCACAGGCACATTCATAATCAGGTTCTGCTTTACAATTGTAACTCCCCCCCCCAAAAAAAACCCTTCCTGTTGCCTGTCAAAAATGTAGATTTTGCAAATTATGCAGGGGGCTCCTCTGTGCCATTTCTGTACTGCCCCTTTCACTATGTTTTGCACACTGTATCTGAAGAAGTGTGCATGCTCACGAAAGCTTATACAGTACCCAGAACAAACTTGGTTGGTCTCTAAGGTGCTACTGGACATTTTTTTTATTTTTTTATTTCAACTGCGTCAGACCAACACGGCTACCTACTTGAATCTTTATTGTAAATAGTTTTTGTGGTTCTCTAATGGAAAATGGTATGGCTATAATACTATCTTTAGTTTAAAAGTTGCTTGTTGCATAAAAATTCTCAAAGTAACTTAAAAGCTTTCAGAACTAAAGAGTAAGACCTGTTACTTCTCTCTTAAACCCTCTTGATATGGGGGCTGCCCCCCCACTGTGTCTGCTACAGGGCTGGGCAAAGCGTGGTGGAGACCACTGGTTCCTTCAGATTCCTCGTCACTTTGGGTCTCACGTGTGACTCATTTTGTGGCTCTTTGTCTCCCGACCACTGAGCAGATCTTCCTGTGTTGTTGAGCCAGATGCCACAACCAGAGGCAGCCTTGCTCTGAGCTCTTGTGGTTTGAAGTGGGGGAAGCCCCTGCCTTGGGAGGGGAGGGTCTTAGAAGTGGATCCCATTTGATCTTGCCTGAAAGGAAACCAAACCGACCATCAAGGCGTATGTGATTCAAGCAAACTCATCTTGCAGGTTTATGCTTCCTTGAACTTTGTTTTCCACAGTGGATCTCCCTCAGCAGGTGGTAGATTCTCCTTCCTTGGAGATTTGTTAGCAGAGGTTGTATGGCCTTCTGCCATGGATGCTGCAGTCGAGATGCCAGCATCGCAGGGGGGGAGGGGTTGGACCCTCAGAGTTCTGTCTGTGATTTTTATTTTAGTTTCGTAGTTGTTTTGAGATGAGTCACTGGCCAAACCCAAGCGAGCTTCTTCCTCCTTGAGGGTGAAGTTGTCCAAAGTGCATTCAAGACAATTTTCACAGGGTCCTCAAGGACCACCTCTTTCTATATGAATCTACCCGGACCCTGAGATCATCTTCTGAGGCCCTCCTTCCTCTGCTGCCTCCTCTGGAGGGCGGAGGGTGACAGCAATGCGAGAACAGGGCCTTCTCTGCAGTGGCTCCCCGTCTGGAAGGCTCTCCCCTGGGAAGTTCGCCTGGCACCTTCATTATACACCTTTTGACTAAATCAGGCAAAAACAATCCCTTTTAACCAGGCCTTTGATTGATTTGATTGACATCCTTTTAAAAGTGGGGGGGGGGATATTGGCTTTTTTATTATTGAATATTTTGTGGTTTTATATTTTGATTTTGTTCTGTCAGCCGCCCTGAGACCTCCGGGTATAGGGTGGTATTTTCTTTAATGTCTTAATCGGCATCCATTTTGGTGAGCTTTAGAAGAAGAAGATAGGGCGGTATATAAATTCAATATATAATAATAATTATACGTCCCATTTCTGCTACCTGAGGCAAAACAGGAATAGCCTCCTCTTCCCCTTTTAGCACTGTGCCCCTCTACCTTCCGCCAGGGAAATGCCCCATCTCTCGCTGAACTCGACTCAGCTTTTCCCTCAAAGGGTGTGTCCTGGTGGGGGCAGAAGCCTCAGGTATGATGCTGAAAGCCTATGATCAGCTCCCTCCCTCCCCAAGTCTTTGTGAGCTGTTTTTGTGGGTCTCGGATAATCTCTAGGCAGAGAATGGGACAAGTGTTGGAAGGAAGGCCTCATCTTTACGCCCAAATCTGTGAGGCCTTTCTTGGTACTGACTCCAGAGGAGCCCAGGGTTTGAATTAAGGGGCTGCAGCTGTCTTGGGGGGCCCTCTCTGTGGGTCTCATCCTGTACCCTAGAGAAGATTACGAGGACCATGGAGCCTTGGCTCTTTCCTCATGCGCAAAGGAGGCACAAAGCCCCCTTAGTACACATTCACTATGACTTGGGAAGAGGGTGAAGGAGTGTGGTGAGTGAGCAGAAACAGCAGAATATGCTGATGGATGTGAACAAAAGTTAATTGCTTCTGATGGGGATCTGCTGTGGAGACTCATTAGGCCCCCTGGTGGCCAGAGCTCTGTCCCCCTTCCTGTGAAGGGGCAAGTGTGGGGAAAGGGGATGTGGGGCCACATGTTGAGACCTGACCCCAAAGTTGCATTTGCCCTCCTGCCCCTACTATCACAGTGGGCCTTCTTTCTAAAGTGGGGAACCTGCTCTGTGGGTGGCAGCTCAGACCATTGAAAGATTGCAACACCGAACCATTTAAACACCGATTCTCAAAAGGGATCCAGGAAGGATCTTGGAAATTACAAGCCCATTAACTTGACATCTGTCCCTGGAAAACTGGTGGAAACTCCCAATTTGAATGCATTTAACCTGAATGATTTCAGCTTATGCTGTTGACAGCTGGCTTGTTGGAATCACACAAATTATATATGCAGAAGGCAGACAGCTCTTTTTGTGCAAGGTTCTCACAAGATCATGAAAGCTGTCCTGAGTTCCCAGGAGATCTTTCCAAAGCCTCCCAGAGCCCAGGAAGCAAGACCCAGGTCAGACCTGTTCAGTGCATGGCTCCAGAAGGTCAGATGGTGGGGCGGCCCCAAGGGAGTGGCTTTCTTAGGCCCGTTTCTGCAGATATGAGCCATCCCAGTCAGGGCAGACAACTCTGAGCTACCTGGACCAGTGGTCTGGTGAGGCAGCTTTCTGTTTTCCCAATATATGGATTTTGCTTCGTCTGGTCTCCCCTCCATCCACTTCCCAGACCTGAGCCTGCTTAGCTTCCGTTCGGTGCCTGCATCCTGAGCCTTCAGACCATGTTGTGGGAGCTCTCATCAGCTTGGCGCTTGCAAGTGGGGGGCAATTCCTGCCCCCTTGGCAAAAAGGGAGGGGCTGGCCTCTCTCTCCCGCACACAGAGCCTCAGCAGAGACATGCAGAGATTTAGTGCTGCCTGGCAGAGCTTTTTCTCACCCTCTGCTCCATGGACTATTGTTGTTACTTGTATTTATATCCTCTCCCCTTTTCAACTATGATTCTTAGGCTGCCTCTGCTCTGCCTCCTCTATGTTTAAAGGCAGGTCTACAAACTCCCCCAAACCCTGCTGAACTTTGGATCTCCTAATTCAGGGCTGCTGCCTTCATCTGCAGGACCCCTAACTCTGCCCCCTTTTCTCTTCCTTTCCAGGCTCCACTTCTCACTCCCTGCGCTACTTCTACACAGCCGTGTCTGAGCCTGGCCAGGGGCTGCCCCAGTTCATTGCTGTGGGGTACGTGGATGACCAGCCATTTGTTCAGTATGACAGTGACACCAAGCAGTATCTGTCCCAAGTTCCCTGGATGAAGAAGGCGGAGATGGAGGATCCTCAGTACCAGGAAAGGAACAACCGGAACTTTCAGGGCGATGAGCTGGGGTTCAGGGTGGATCTTCAGATTCTGCAGAATCGCTACAACCAGAGCGGAGGTGAGTGGAAGAGGAACAGAGTCACACCTCTCCCCCCCCCCCCCAATATCCTTCCCTCCAGGGGCCAGAATTGCAGGGAAGGGGCTGCTGGGAGGAAAGGAAATGGAGGGTGGGGGTCTCCACCAGGGCAGAGGCATCTCCCCTTCCCTTATTGAAGATCTTAATGGGGGGTGGGATGGGGTGGGGTGGCGAAAGAGAATGAGACTTGGAGGGCAGAGCCTCCCCCCCCGTGTGACACTCTCTGGACCTGCACATCCTACCCAGGAAATGTCTCCATTGCCTGCCCTTCCTTCCATGCTAGGCTTGGCTTAGGCCTTTTGAGGTGGAAATCTCTCTGGGAGGGGAAGAGAAGGGTGCGGATCCTGAGGCTGAGACAACTAAGCCCCTCCCACTCCCTGGCACAGTGTTGAAAGAGAAGCCTTTTTAAGGAACACAAATGGACTGGGTTTTGGGAGTCAGAGTGGCAAATACATGGTTAAAACCATAAGCACAGTGGGCACCTGAAGTGGTGGGGTGGACAAGAGCCCCCAAGGTCATCCTGCAGCCAGGGAGTCCCCAGAAGATTGACACTGGCAATTATTAGCCTGGGGCTGCCATGTTTAACTGTCCTGTGTCCAAAAGGAGCATTAGGTCAGAACTGGATCAAGGCCCATTAATATCAGAAGTAATCTGTTTTCTAAGCACTTTTGGTTGTGTTATTTCAGGAGTTTCACTCTGTCTGATTTTAGTTGGAAAATGTATAGCCAGTTACCTGGGAGGGAAGGAGCCCCTTTGAACTCCATGGGACTTGCTTCTGAGTAAACCTGCATAAGATCCCACATCTCCAGCATTTATTATACATCTGTATTTACTTTATGCTCTAACGGTCTACACTTAGGGACCCTTTAGGAAGGTCTTTCACCCCCTTTGTTCAGTTGTGGCGATTTCTGCCACACTCTTCCCCTGCCCCATCCAGCCTGGGAACTGTTACGACAGGAATCACTAAACTCAGTAAAAGCTGGTAGACCTCTGGCCAAAGCCTCTTGGCACCCATTTTTGTTTTTTAAACTTCCTTCTGAAATGAGTCAGAAGATGTTAGTCCTCTTGAGACGTTAGTTGTGTGAAAGGAGCCAGCATGCTGGAAGGCTGGGGGGAGGCATTTGTGTCTAGCCCCAAAGTTGAGTGACTCCCCCCTCTAATTGCAATTTTGGAGCAGAACCTCAGAAGTGGGAGCCTCTGCTGGGTCTGGAGGGAGATCTCTCTACGATTTTGCACCTTCACCTTCCAAGCTTCTATATTTCCTCACTACCTAAGCAGGCTCCCTGCTTCAGGACTTTAGCCCTGCCCCTAACCGCACCACAGGTGTCCCAGCACTTAAAACAATAACTGAAGTGGAGGGGTAGAAAGTGGCTGAGATTGACGGGTGGGCTATGCTATGATGTCAGCTTCAGCTTCAGCCTCCTGCCCCTTTTGGCCCCTGGGGACAACCCTGATCAGGATCTGGCCCTGAAGCCACATAGATTCCCCACCTGTGAGACAGAATAATGGAGGTGGAAGGAGCCTTGCCAAAGGGGTCAGCCTGAGTGTGTCCAGAGCCCTCTGGGGCCTTCGTTGGCCTTGTCAGGCTTGCAAGGAAGAAACCCAGGGGGTCAGCTGAGACCAAGCCAGCGCTGCAATGGGCAGGTCTGCTTTTCTTGCAGTGGGATCAGGCCTGGCCTTGCCTTGCAGACTTCCTCTTGGGCTCCTGGGAATTCTGCTTCTCCCCCTTTTAAAAATGGGGATTGGGTCCCTCCTGAGCCCCTGCACCTATCCATGGAAAATGCCCCATAAATGTCACCAAGGGGCGCCTCTTGTTTCCTGATCATTTCTTGCAATTGCTTAGCTCAGAAAATCCCAAACTAATGAGGTGGCCACTTCAAAGGTGCCACGGACAGCCCTGGAAATGTTATCTGATTCTATTTAAAAACAATGTTGAAGGTATAGGTGTATCGGGATTGATCCCACTTAACATCTTGAGGAAACGGGAGGGGAGTGAGCTTCATCTATAAAATGAGGGAGAAAGCAATTTATGCTGAAGAAGCAATGAGACAAAGCAACTTCCCTCCAAGCCAAAGCTCCATATCCAGACCAGCTGGTGGGGTTTGTGGTTTGTTGTTTGCATAGGTCAACCACAAACCATTGTTTGAGCGCATAAAAAGAACTATAGCACCTTGGGACATGGTCTTGTAGAAGATACTTATTATTATTATTATTATTATTATTATATTAAATATGTTTGATAGTTCTAGAGGGAGGACTCCAAAGTAGTAGCTCTGTTCCAATCTGGTACTTGCCAGAGGGAGCAATTTCCCTCCCCCCCCCCGCACACCTTTCTGGGGCTTCTCCTGACCCCCCCCCAAAGCTGATTTGTGGGGAAGGAGATGGGGAGAAAGCCCCAGTTGTGTGAGTGAGACTTGTTCCTTCTGGCTCCTGCTAGACTAACTGTGTTAGCTGAATCCAGCCCAGAAAAGCAGGATTTCCTTCCAGAGAGGCTGCTCTCATCCAAGGCTTTATATGCCCCAACTCAATTCAGCTGTGAGCCAAAGGCTCCTGAGGTGAAAGAGGAAGCCAGAATTAAAGAGAGATCAGCCTGGTGTCCTCTGGGACAGCCTCTCCTCCATTGCTGAGCTCCCTCAGGCTACACAAAGAGCAGCAGAACTCTGTGCATGGCCAGGAGCAACCATTGCCATTTCCCTTCCTGTCTTGGGGTGCCGGACGTAGCTTCTCTCCATGGTTTTGTTGTGGGAAATCAAAATGCCTGTCTGCTGACCCTGCTGGCTGGCCTAGAGGAGACAGGGCTGGGGTCCTCAGCACCCGTGGGCCCTGCCAGGGGTCTGGGGTCTCAGCGGGTGCCGGGTGATGCCACCTGCCAAGTGAAAACACCAGATCAGTGCTTCAGATACTGGAATTGAAGAGCAGATTTAAAAGTCACGAGAATTAACATGTTGTGGATCTGTAAAATGGGACACTGGAGGTGCAGCATGACAAGTAGCAGAGATAAGGATCATGCCCTCTTTGATGAAGGATTTATTAGGTGGACATCAACTAGAGAATGTAAACCAGCTCTTCTTCTATTATCAATCGACTGAAGGTTTTAGTAAAGTATTTACAGTACGTATTTTCCACAAAACTGTATCAAGATAGTATACAACCTGGAAAGTTATAATAAAAATCAGGGAAAAAAATCCATAGAATGTACATAAAACATCAATAAATACTATTTATTTATTTATTAAAATACATACACTTATTGATTGTACAACCCCCCCCCCCCCCGGTAAAATTAAGAAAAACTCACAACCATACTTTAAAACACAGGAAGTTAAACTACTAAAACAGATTAGAATTATCTCAACTTTTTAGGCATCTGGGTAGGCTTGTCTAAACAGGATTTTTTTTAGCAGGTACCAAAAATTCAGTATTTATTGAAAGTGAGAGCTAGGGCAGGTGTTTGACATTTTTAGTACACACAGGGTTGCATCCAATACTGTTATATTTAGAGTAGACCCATTGAAATCAGTGCATTCAAAACAGAAATGCCAAATCACTTCAGTGGGTCTACTCTGAGTAGGGGTTGCATTAGATACCACCCCAGATCTTTGATGATGAATCCAGTCCAAGTGCCCCCTCTGAAAAGTGAGCTGTGGGGAAACTGCTCTGTCTGAAAGTCCGGCTCCCCAGGCTGCCTTTGGCTGAGATACTGGCAGACATGCTGTGCCCCCTTCTCTCCCCTGTGCCCCCAGGAGACCCCTTGAGGCCTCACTTCCAAGTTCTCTTGCCAGGACACAGACTCCTGGCCTCTCCTCCTCTCTCCTGCGCTTCTGGATGCGGCCCTTGCAGGAGCCGAGGGAAGTGGGGCAGGGAAGGGGCACTCAGCTCTGGGGGGCAAAGAGCAGCCAAGCAAGGAAGATCTGTCCTCTCCCCAGGAAAGCTCCCAGCTCTTCACAGCCTAGACTGCCCTGATGGTGCTGAGCATCAAAGGAAAGAGGCATGGCCTTTTGAAAAGCAATAAGTTGGCTTAACGTCAGCATTTAATTACCGTATTTTTCGCTCTATAAGACGCACCAGACCACAAGACGCACCTAGTTTTTGGAGGAGGAAAACAAGAAAAAAATATTCTGAATCCCAGAAGCCAGAACAGCAAGAGGGATCACTGCGCAGTGAAAGCAGCAATCCCTCTTGCTGTTCTGGCTTCTGGGATAGCTGCGCAGCCTGCATTCACTCCATAAGACGCACATACATTTCCCCTTACTTTTTAGGAGGGAAAAAGTGAGTCTTATAGAGCAAAAAATACGGTATTTTCACCAGGAGCAAAGAATTTAGTATATAGCCAAAGTGTGTTTAGGCACACATTTACAAACATCTGTTTGTTCCATCATTTATATCTTTATATTCCACTCCATGAGCACAGTTGCCTTTCAGTTGTCCTTGAACCTGGGTTCAAATCCCTCAAATGCACCACTTGCTTAATATTATACATTGGTACCTTGGTTCTCAAACTTAATTCGTTCTGGAAGTCCTTTCCAAAACCAAAGCGTTCCAAAACCAAGGTGCACTTTCGATAGAAAGTAATGCAAAACGGATTAATCCGTTCCATACTTTTAAAAGCAACCCCTAAAACAGCAATTTAACACAAATTTTACTATCTAATGAGACCATTGGTCCATAAAATGAAAGCAATAATTATTATTTTTTCCCTACCTGCACTGATGATAGTCGTTGTTTGGATGGGGGGCTTTTATCCATTTCCGCAGTCACACAGTCAATAAATCGTATCAGTAGCTGAACTGGGTTCCACACAGTAACGAAAACGAATTAACCGAAAAAGCCACAAAAACGCAAAATAAATACAGTCATGCCTCTTCTTGCGAACGCTTCATGTTGCGTTTTTTTCAGGTTAAGAACACAGCAAACCTGGAAGTATTTACACATGTGCAGAAGCGCCACTCTGGTTACGGACATTTCGGGGTGCGAACGGCACCCCGGGACGGATCATGTCCGCAACCAGAGGTACCACTGTAGCAAAAACAAAAGCGACAAATACAGTTGTTCCTTGGTTCCGTTTGACTTCCGAAATGTTCGCAAACCAAGGCGCAGCTTCTGATTGGTGCAGGTGCCCCGCAAACAATAGCCGACAGCTGCATCGGATGTTCGGCTTCCGAAAAACATTTAAAAACCGGAACACTTACTTCTGGGTTTTTGGCGTTTGGGAACCAAGCCGTTTGAGAACCAAAGCACCACTGTATATCACAGCCTTTCATTTAAAAACTGCAAAAAAGATTTAACATGGGGAAAAAGATGGTGATTGCGATACAGCAGTGGTGAGAAAACCTCCTTAAAATCTTAAATTGCTACCCACATAAGCTAAATAGGCAAATTACTTGATCTGAAGACTGCAGGTTAATCCAGAGCGAGGAGTTTACATTCAGCCCATACTCACAGTTGTCTGAAGCATAGGCCTCCCTGGGTTTTCGGTTTTTGAGAACCAAGGCACCACTGTACAAAAGTACTTGTATTGGGAGGGGACACAATAATGGAAAATTCTACGGAAGAAAGACTCTGCAGTGACTGTGAACTTTTATGACTGTGCTCATGTGCCTTAATACCTGTCCCAGGCAGCAAGTTTATTGTAGCTGCATTATTGAGGTGCCAATATGCCCCCCCAAGTCTCCTGCAATCATGACCCCAGAATAAGCACAGCCAGGAGTTCTCTCCATTCTATGAAACTTCTTCCCTCTGCCTCCTCGTCCTCCCCACTGCCCTGGTGAACTGGGGCGGCGGGGCGGCTAGGTTCTGCAGTGCTGGAGACGACAGGAAGGAAGGATGGTGTCCCTATTCCCTATTCCATAGGGAGATGGGGGTTCCCACAGGGATGCTGGCTGTCAGCCCCCCTTTCTCCTTGGAGCCTTTCAGAATCCAACTGGGGGGATGGGGGGGGCTTCACCCAGGTTGTCTGGACTGCTCACTCCACCTGCTGAGGGGCTGATAGAGAACGGGGCCCCACATCTGGCAGTTGCTCTTCTTAAAAACCTGCCTCACCCCATGGAACTGACTGCCAGGAAAGAGTCCCTCAATAAGAGAGTTCAGAAATGGGCTAATCACATTCTTCCCAGCTGGTTTTAGGCGTCTGGTATGTGGGCAGCCAGGATCACAAACAGATTTTATTTTATTTTAATTTCCAATTGTAACTGCTCAGTCCTCCGCATGTTTACTTGGAAGTAAGTTCCAACCCCACTCAGTGTGACTTACCTTCAAGTAAATGTGCAAAGACAAATATATGAAACATGTAATGAGAGAATCAAAATGATCTGTCCCATTTAGGGATTATGGGACTTCAAAATGATTGTTTTAATGTTGTTGTTGTTGTTTTGAAGATTTGGTGGTCGCCCCCTGGGGTGGGCAGGGGGATGCAGGGACCCCCCATCTTTGACAAGGGCAGCCTGGCTTCTGCTGAGAAGGGGGGCCATTTTGAAGTGGGGCAAACCCCCCTTGCGGCTATGAGGAAACTTCTTTTTCCGAAGGCCCTTCCATGACTTTCCTCCTTTTAGGGAACAGGTCCTTGATACGGAGAAGCTGGGGGGAGAGAGATGGAGGGGAAGAGGAGACCTTCTCTCTCGAAAGGGCCCCCATGTGTGGGTGTCCCCCTTCCATGTTGCCCCTTTCCTCTTTCTGGGGGGGGAAGGGGGCAGTTGAGGCGTCCCTCCCAAAGGGGCAAGATCCAGAGGAGCAGAGCTGGGGGGAAAGAGGGACAGACTGTGACCTCCGACCTGCAAGGGAGGCTCCCCACCCCTCCCCCGCCTCCAGGTGGTTGGGAGAATCCACTAGGAATTGGGGGGGGGAGAGAGGTGATGAGAGAGAGGGGGGCAATTAAAGGGGGGCTTCATAGGCTCAGGATTGTAGTGTTTGCCTCAGTGAGCCTTCAGAAAGATACAATGCTGGTTGATTTTTCTCCCCTCTGACTGCTGCCTCTTCCCTGAGTCTGAGGCAAATAAATCCTTTTTCCTGGGCTCCTTTGCTGATGGGGGGAGGGGCTGCTCTGACCCCCCCTGACCTCCTGGGCCTCTTTTGACCCTTCCAGGGATCCACACCTTTCAGTGGATGTACGGCTGTGAGCTGAGGTCAGACGGGCGCAAAGGAGGGCATTTCCAGTTCGGCTACGATGGGAGAGACTTCATCGCCTTTGACAAGGAGACCCTCACCTGGACGGCAGCTGATACAGGGGCCCAAGTGACCAAGAGGAAGTGGGATCCTATCATGGCCCTGAACCAGGGCAGGAAGCACTACCTGGAGGAGACTTGCATTGAGTGGCTGCGGAGATACCTGGACTATGGAAGGAGACTCTGCTGAGGACAGGTGAGGGGGGGCAGTGGGGAGGGGAGGGGGGACAGTGGGGCAGTTTCCCTTCAAGCTCCCCCCCCCCCTTTACAGTCTTCCTTTCTGGACCAAACAGCAAACACTTTTCTTGGTGGGGGAGGCAGAAATATGTTTGGGCCTCTGGGAGGAGAAACGGGGTCACTTCAGAGTATGTTTGGGGGGAGAGATGCTTAAAAACAGCCCCCCATGCCTAGAATAAGGGATGGCAAAAGACAAATGGGGGAGAGGGCAGAAAGAAACAGCAGGGAAGGGGCCAGGAAAGCAAAATGCATTTTAAATTAAGTAAAAAAAGAAAATTGAAATGGACAGATTTGAGGCGGGATACAGAAAAACCTTTTGCCTTTACACTTGGGTAGGGGAAAGTGGGGCAGATTGATGCAGAAAAATTCAATCTCATATTTTATGTACCAAAATGATTCAAATAATTAATAATTATAATAATTATAATTAATATTATAATAGCAATCAAAAGAACCATTAAGGTTAGAAGATAATGAGAATATAATGACTTGAGTAAAAAAAAATGGGTTTTGTATCATTCTGCCCCAACTTACGGGGCAGCCCTACAATTTGTTACTTAAAAACCTAAATTACGTATCAAAACTAACAGTTTCACACATGTCATAGACTTTATGGCAGGTTTTCTTAACAAAACATCAAAACTTGTATTAATCTTTCCTCAAACACCTATCCATTTAAAGAAAAACTTTGGAAAAAGTTTTAAAAGTATAGGAACTCACATTAGGTAGTCAAAAAATATGCTTAGAAAAAATAATATATTTCCTTAACATTTAGCTTCTTTTGCACATTATATCCACTGAAGTCAAAAGAAAAAGTATAGAGAGATGATGTTTGAGATGTGCCCTTTGAGAAATTTGGTTTTGGCAACTGCAAAACAGCCTCCTTGAACTCAATGCTTGCCTTATCTTCTACAATGGGGAAGACAAACGTACAAGATCCTGGATATTTCCTGAGATAAGACACTTGATAATCTGTCATTTTATATTTAGAAATGACTTTGGCTACGTAGTAAACAACAGTTTGTTTGTTTTTCACATTTCACGAGTAGGAAATCAGTTTAGAGATTTCATGCAAACATGTATATTGGGGCACTATTGTACACTAGCGGGGCCCCATGTCTTAGTGTATCAAAGCGCCCCACCGGACATTTTCAGAAAACTAACAATTATTAATAAAACCACTGAACTTATTTTAAAATCACGTGTAATCCTGGTTACTGAGTGGGATAATTTACCTTTGGTATTTTAAAATCTTAACTAAACGACGAAAAACAACATTGGAACACTTTTACACTTAATAATAATAATAATAATAATAATAATAATTTTTATTTATATCCTGCCCTCCCCAGCCGAAGCCGGGCTCAGGGCGGCTAACAACAATAAAATAGTACTTCACATAATTTTTAGTTGGACGCGCTAAAAACACACCTCTCGTCAAATGCCAGTGGAGAACTGGCGGGCAGTGCAGTCGCAACTGTCATACTCACACATGTATAGACACGTTTTAGTGATGTCATGACACGAATAACGTTTGTCGATATTGAAATATTGTTGGTGTATCAATGTGCCCCGTCTCCCCCTGCATACCTATGGGGAAAGTCTCTAAAACTAAATTAATTAACCTTTTTTAAAATAGAAAATGTGTGGGGAGCCCATAAAATATGGTGCAGCCCCCTCACTAACTCTGTAGGTTAGCCACTCGTGGCCTAGAAGCAGAAAACCTGCACATAGTGAGAGAGTATGGGAAGTCCCTCTTCTACTTTCTTATATTTTTTATTTGTGAGCAATTTTACTTTTTCCCATGGGGAACATTCAATCCCGTGCCTTGAAATGGTACAGTCCCCTCTTCTGCCTTCAGGAATCTTGCACAGGTGCCAATCAAATGATCAAGTGTTTTGACGGGCTTTCTTCCTGTCTCTATTAGCTTTGCTAATATGAATATTACCATATTTTCCGGACCATAGGGCGCACCTAGTTTTTAGGGGGGAAATCAAGAAAAAAAATCTTATTTCCCCCCCAGCCCCAAAGAGGCTGCCGAAGGGGTTGCGCGCGGCTATGTCACAAGCCAAGGCAGCCAGCGGGATGGATCCTGCTGGCTGTTTTGGATTACTCTTTAGCCCCACGCAATATCTCCCTGCCGGGAGAGGCTGCGCAGACCTAAAGAAGCCATAGCCCCGTGCAGCCTCTCCCTGCCGGAGAGGTTGTGCGCGGCTATGGCACAAGCCAAGGCAGCCAGCGGGATCCATCTCGCTCACTGTTTTGGCTTCCTCTTTAGCCCCGCGCAACCTCTCCCTGCTGGGAGAGGCTGTGCAGGGCTAAAGAAGCCATAGCCCCGTGCAGCTTCTCCCTGCCGGAGGAGCTGCGTGCGGCTATCCCTGAAGCCTGGAGAGCGAGAGGGGTTGGTGCCCCCCATACCTCTCGCTCTCCAGGCTTCAGCGAAAGCAACGCGAAGCCTTTGGAGCACGGAGGGAGCGCTCCCTCTGCGCTTCGGAGGCTTAGCGTTGTTATCGCTGAAGCCAAGGAGCCTGCATTCGCTCCATAAGACGCACACACATTTTCCCTCAATTTTTGGAGGGGAAAAAGTACGCCCTATAGAGCGAAAAATACGGTAATTCAAAATGTAATAATTCTAGCACCCTTCCTTTTTGAGGAATGACACATACATATTAGCCGTGCTTAGAGAGATCTGAGCAAATTCATCCATGGGGCCTGGTGATAATTCACCCTAGAGACACTGAGCATATTTGTTGAGGTTGAGGATTTCACCTCATAAGCCACATTGAAGCGTTTTCAAGGGTGACAACGTGCAAAGGAGGCTGGGAATCATCCTCTTTGGGACGGAGGTTCTGCTGAGGTCAGGTGGGGGTGGGGTGGGGAGGGGAGGTCTTGTTTTGGGTTTCTGTGGGGAAAGGGCTTGACCTTCCTTCCTTCCTGCTCCCCCAGCAGAGTCACATCCCCTCCCAGACCTGAGTTTCCAGGTTTTTAACCTGAGTTTTTTAACCCCAATTAATGATTGCCCTTTTTGCAGAGGCTCCGGTGGTGAAGGTGACCAGGAAGGCAGACTATGACGGCCTGGAGACCCTCGTTTGCCAAGTCCACGGCTTCTACCCCAAGGAGATTGAGGCCAACTGGGTGAAGGGCGGGGAGGTCTGGCAGGAGGGCACCCTCCGAGGATTGGTCGCCCCCAACTCGGACGGGACCTACTATCTCTTGCTCAGTGTCCAGATCGACCCCGAGGAGAGGGAGCGCTTCCGGTGCCGCGTGGAGCATGACAGCCTGGAGAAGCCTCTGGATGTGGCCTGGGAGAAGGAGCCTGGTGAGAGACAGACAGACAGACAGACAGGAGGGGAAGGGGTGGGCTCTGGGAGGGGGGTTTCCACCCAACTCCTCCCTTCAGCAGCAGCACAGCTCAGAGGGGGAACCCCAGTTGGATCCTGCCTGTGTCTCTGAAGGGAAGCAGCTGAATTGGAATCTGTAGATTTCAGCAGAGATACAGCCTTTTCTGGCAAGTGTCTCATAGGCCTTGAACTCAAATTGGATGTCGTAGGTAAAAACTGGCTGTCACCTTTTTGACTTTAAGCCCAAGCTGTTGTCATGCCACAGAATGTGGGCAGACGTGTTATTTCTTCAAAATAATACGACCTCCTCCACATGGCTGACTTACTCACACTCTCTGTGACTGAAAAAGCGGCAACGGACTTAAAAGAGGGAGCCCTGGACTGACTGTCCTTCACAGTGATAAAGATTCTCACTTGCTCCTCCTCACACTCGCGCTAGAAAAACTGATACTCCTCTCCACTCAGCCCAAACACCTGCACACCGCTGGGAAGAGCAAGCAGGAATTTTAATAACAATGCTTGTCTCTCACACACCGCCAGGAAAGCTGCGCCTGCAGGAACCAAAGCAGAATGTCTAAGAGCAAGACTCCCTTTTCCCCAGCAGGAGCGCATGAACGCACATCCCCACCCACAGCCCAGACTCTCCTTCTCACAGGCAGGCAAGCGAGGATTATGGAAGTGTCCCTTGAGCCAAAGACTCCCACAGGGAGGGTAGAGGGAACCAGGGCTCACTCACTAGCGCTATGGACTTCAGAGATTCCACCCAAACAAAAAAACCTGGACATTTTGCCTCATTTAAAAAATTTGTCTGGACAGACATTTTAAGTCTGAAAAAGAGGGCGCGTCCAGGAAAAACCGGACGTATGGCAACCCTACACTAGATGCTTTTTTCTAAGGGTTTGTGCCTTCCCTGAAAGTCTGTAATGCTGGGCTCTGGGGGGTCTCAGAGGGGAGGGAATCCCTTCCTCTCAGGGTCAGGACAGAGAAGGCTGAAGCGCCTGAGCAGGAGGAGACCTGCTTTTAAGTCTGGAGTCTGTGATGAAACAGGTGTGCCTGTCAACTGTCTTCCTTAAATAAAATGGTTATTTTGAAGACCTCTAATGCTGGACTCTGGTGGAAAAAAACTCCCTTGTATTGGGGCCACTACAGAGAGGACCTTGGCCTGTGAGGAGAGAAAGAGGGCCTGCTTTGCACACGTAAAATCCTCCCGGGCTCATAGCTCAGCACCTCCACTCAAATCTCTTGCTTGAGGCCTTGGGGAGCTGCTGCCGCCAGTCTGAATAAAAATGTCTCTTGTCCCCTTTTAGTCAACCTGGGGCTCATTGTGGGAGCCATTTTGGGTGTCATGGCTGCCATCCTGCTGGTCTCTGGGATCATCATCTTCTTCATTCGCAGTAAGTAAACCCTGGATGCGTTTGCTGCCTCTCATGTCTCCTTCTGTCTCGGCCTCCGACTGGGAATGTGCTGTGGAGCCTTCCTAGCAATTGTCTCTGGCATCCCTACAGAGACCCCTCCCCACAAAACATCCTTTGAACATGAACCAAAAGTCCTGTTGGTCATTGCTTTGTGCTCACTCTGTGCTCAGGAAGTTCACTTCCCACCTGACGTTTTAATCAGTCCTAAGTCTTCAGTCCTGTGCACACTTAGCAGGGAGCCTTCCTTACAAATCTTTAGGTGCCAGGCAAAAACATTTCTCTCCAACCAGGCCTTTGGTCTTTTAAATGTGTTTGTGGGAGCAGAGTTACTGGTTTGTTTTTGCTTTATTCTGTATTTTGTGCTCTCATTTTGTATTTTTATGTTGTGAACTGCCCTGCTATCTTCAATAAATGAATAAATAAATATTGATCTGGGAGGACGCTGTATTGAACTGAATAGGACTTTCTTCTGAGTAGACTTGCCTAGAATTGCACTGTTAAAGTTCATTATGTCTTCCCCCCACCCTCTCCGGGCAAATTTAAGGATTAGGGGTCTGCAGGGAGTGCAATAATAATCTGAAAAGGAATGAGTGAAGGGACTGGATTCCCATGGTTCCCATGTTGATTTTTTAATTTAATTTCCTCAATTTTTTCTACTTCTTTGTAACATGAGTTCCTTGAAATGCTCCCCTTCTGGGCTCCCCTTCCTTGGAGGTGTTTGGAAGAGACAAGAGGAGCATCTGCTGGGAAGGTTTCAGCATTGGAGAGCCAAATGGTTGAAATGTAATTGTGTGGCCTCTGGAGGTCCCTTCCAGCTCTGACCTTCAGCTTTTGTCTTCACAGGGCAACGGAGCGAGAAATCAGCCTACAAAGCAGCCTCAAGTGAGTGACTCCTCCCCTCTCTCTGTCTGACATATTTCCCCCCAATAGGAGCAGGAACAGGTTACAAACAGACCAAACCAAACCTGGTGGTGGCCTGGTCCTGAAGCCCAAGACCCTGATGGGAAGCTTCAGCCTGTCTGCTCAGCCTGTCTGTGGACAGCAAGGGGTCCCTCAGGGCCAGGAAAAGGCTGCAGAGAGACTGTCGGCTGAGGGAGGGGCTCCAAGAAGGAGCAGGAGGAAGAGCCGAGGGTGCGGGGAGAGAGGGATCTCTGGGGGTGTAATTTACTGGAACCTGAAGCTAAAGATTTGGTTCGTCGGCTCAAGTCTGTGGGTGTCAGGAACCCTCCCCTCTGAATTTGGCACCACTGCTCTCCCCCTCTACCCCCCGGCTTCTGCCTTTCTGCCCCCTTCCTGCCCAGATTGCCCCCACCCCCAGTCTAGTCCCCTGCTGCCTCCATGCCAGGCTGTGCCCATCTCTCTTTGCCCTCCATCGCCTGCTTCTCCCCCCACTGCTGTCCTTGAGCCCCCTTGCCTCTGGGCTGCCTGTCCCTGAACTCTTCTTAGACCCCTCCCCATATTGAGCCTGATTTGGGATGGGGGTGGAAGGAGGGAGGAGAAGGGCTGGGGGATGGGATCTCCCTCCCCGGGATCCTGATTCCTGTGTTTCCTCCCTTTTGCAGCAAGTGACCAGGGGTCCGACAGCTCCACCAAGGGTAAGTGGGGGGGGGGCAGGTGGGGGCAAAGGGGGTCTCTTGCAGAAGACTCCGTGGGGAACATCCCCAAATGGGGGAAAGGTTCTGTTACCCATCTTGGGGTTTCCAAGAGTGACATAATCTGCAGTGTCCATTGAGCTGAAAATCGCTCTTGGGGCTCATTCTGTCTGTCCATCTGAGCTCCACAGAGGATCCCCTCCATCTGACAAATGGGTTCTCTCCAGGATCTCAATAAGAGGGAGTCACATTTTGGGTTCTGGAAGGGATTTTTCCTTCCAGTAGGACTGCTTTCTGTCCTTCTGGTATTCCCTCAAAGTGGTCAGATTGGCTCACTGGCTTGAGCTGCCCTCTGCAGGCATTTGCTCTGCAGGCCCATTTTGGTGACACTCCTAGCATCTCTTAGGTCTGATCTGACATGATGAGGGATGGTGGCTTCCCTGGGGAGGCTGGACTAGACGGCCTTTGGGTTCCCACGAGCTGTGTAATGCTGATGCCCCACACCATGATGTTGGCTTAACTTTGAAACACTCCTGTTCTTTATTTCTGCAGTTTCATACAAGCCCAGTGTGTGAGATGAGACCAGAAGGAGCCTGCCCAAGTTTTGCTGTGAATTGCAGAGGCTCAGATCCCCTCCCGTCTTTAAATGCTGTTTATGATGTTCCTTAATCCTGGCTCTCACCCATCCATTCTGACTACAGTTGTAACTTGAATTTGAGAATAATCATGTTTTTCTGATGGATTTTGGCTGATTGTGCTTTGCAGCTGATTTTCTGAAATGTGCTTGTGCTAATCAAAAATGTGCCAGATATACGCAACTAAAAGCTTTAAAAAGGGATGAGGAGATTGAGCATGACTTGCAGTGATTTTGATGGTTTCTCTTGGTTCTTTGTTGCTGTGTTTCCCTCTATAATCCCTTCCCCAGCGGAGAATGAGGAGCTCCAGGGGGCATTCAGACCCTCCCTGTGGCAATGGCAGCTGCTGAGGCAGTTTCCTCCAGACCCTCTTTCTGTCCCGATACCTTCAAGGCTCCAGTTCTCCAGCCTGGTTCATGGAGCTTCAGGTCCCAGGACAACCAGCTGCTGTTCTCTGGGGCTCCACCCTGGGCCTCCCATGATGCCCTGGGGCAGTGAGTTGAGAAACAGGCTGGAGGGGGAGGAAGAAGCAGCTGAAGGGGGAAATGGAGAAAGGGGGGAACTGAGAGGAGGTAGAGAGGCTGAGGGGATGGGTGTAGTGACTCTTCTACAGGAGATGAGAGGGACTGATCCTGCTGACAGCCAAGGAGGAAGCCAGCAAGAAGAAGAGGCAGGTCAGGAGCTGCATGGCCACAATTTGATCTGAAATAAGGAGCCCCATATTTTTGGCTGCAGTTCATGAGACTTCTAGCCTGGTCCCCACAGCCTTCTAGCAAGGGTGACCCATTGAGAGTCAGACCACATGGACTCTTGAAAGTAAACTGGTTTTGTTGCCTTCAATTTGCCTAATTTTTATCTCTCCCATTCTTGCTTTTCCACCTGTGGCCCTTGAGGAACATACTCTGCCCATTCTGCAATTCCCACCATTTTCCTTCCCTTCTCATAGGCTGGCATTCCTTAAGGAGACACTTTTCTAGAAATAAGAATGCATAACTGTTTTAGGCCTCAATGGATTTGCTGCACCTTGCTTTGAAGACACTGGATGCAATTATTATTATCATTACTCCTTTTGTAATATCTGTTTGACTGAAATAAACAAGGGTGCCCTCCCTCTTCTTTAGTGCTTCTTTCCTTCTTATCACAGGAGTTCCAGAGATCTTGAAGTTCCTGAGAATATTCAGAGTTTGTAGCCTCTGGCAGGGAGGTGCCAATAATTGCTCTTCCATTGCAAAGTGACTGAAGAACAAGTGTCCAAAGCGAGATGGGGACAGAATCTGCAGTTTCGCAGGTGTGGGCTTAAGTTACATGAGGCCGCTGTGTTTCTGAAGCCAAGAGGGTGTGAAGTCTGCTCAGGGCCTGGGGGTGGGGGAAACCACCTGGATGCTGCCTTTGGTTCCAGGACGGAAGAAAGGAGGGTTGGGAATATAATAAAAGGAATGTGCAGATATCTGATCTGGGGCAGGGGGTGGTGGGAGATGACCACGGTGGGGTTGCCCCGAAAGTCCGCACACCCAGGAGGAAGTTCTCCCACTAAGATGAAAAGAAGATGACCAAAATATTTTAAAATTTTATCCCACTCTTCCTCCCAAAGGAGCTCAGGGCAGCAAACATCAAAATATTAAAACAATACCATTCAAAAGATTTAAAATGAAAATAAGCTAATTTAAAACCACCTAAAATCTCTTTAAAACAGTTGGAATACCCTAGTGGCATGTGGTTCATGGACTTGTGGGACTAGCCTGAGACCTCCGGGTATAGGGCTGTATATAAAATTTTTTATTATTATTATTATTATTATTATTATTATTATTATTAGCCTAGTTCCCTTACTGTCCTCAGCAGGATCTTTCTGTTTACCTGCTTGGCCAGTGTCTCCAAGCTCTGTGTGTGTGTGTGTGCATACAGAGTCTGTCTCGACTCTCCCTCTTTCTCTCTCTGATTACCTCTGTGAAGGTTGCAAAACTGCACAGCTCTGCTGAGCAATACCCACACCTGAGCAGGAAGTGGCTGTTTGAAGCAGAACTACAGAGCTTTCATGTTTTTAAGGAAGAGCAGTCGGAAAGCCTGACGTACCCATGGGATGGGGGTGGAAGACAAGATCCCTGAAACCTTCATATCTCACTTCCTCCTTTGCTTCAGCCTCGTGTGTTTTATGTGTGTTTTCAAAGTGTGGTGTTTTAATAAAAAAGCCCACAGCCCCAATCTGTCAGAACCTGAAGGATCAGCAGCAACATGGTCATAGAAAGGGAGATGATGAAGAAAGGGTGTGTGTTTAAAATGGTTTTTTTTTTCAAAGGGGGGGGGATCCACCTGGGGCTGTCTTTTTCAAAAAAACAAAGCAAAGCCAAACTTTTCTTTTTGCAAACTGCTAGGAACTGGCAAATTGGCTGGCCAGGGAATGGACTTTCTTGGGAGGTTGTGGATCCTCCTTCATTAAAGGTTTTTAGGCATCTGCCAGGGATGCTTGAGGGATGCGGGTGGCGCTGTGGCTTAAACCACAGAGCCTAGGACGTGCCGATCAGAAGGTCGGTGGTTCGAATCCCCGTGACGGGGTGAGCTCCCATTCCTTGGTCCCTGCTCCTGCCAACCTAGCAGTTCAAAAGCACGTCAAAGTGCAAGTAGATAAATAGATACCGCTCCGGCGGGAAGGTAAACGGCGTTTCCATGTGCTGCTCTGGTTCGCCAGAAGTGGCTTAGTCCTGCTGGCCACATGACCCGGAATCTGTGCGCCAGCTCCCTCGGCCAGTAAAGCAAGATGAGCATCGCAACCCCAGAGTCGGCCACGACTGGACCTGATGGTCAGGGGTCCCTTTACCTTTAGGGATGCTTGAGTGGAGATTTCTGCCTTGCAGGTGGTTGTATTAGATTACCCTAACACTATATACAGCCCTATCTGTTCTCCTATGAAAAATTTCACAACATGCCACTGGAATACCCACACACACTGCTAAAAATCTATTCGCTCCAAAGAAAGAAAACTTCACACCAGTATTCCTACAGGTACGACCAAATCTTGAACTTTGGAAAGGTTTATCATGATCAGGACACGTGGCTGCGGTAAAGATGGCTATCCTGCTGAAATGTTTGTTTCCTCTTTCAAGTGCTGCCAATCATCATTACACCCAGACAATTTAAAATTTGTTAGTGCTGAATAAACAAGTCTATTCATGAAGGGAAAAAAGCACAACTGGGCTCCAGAATTATATGGAAGTGTCCAAAACGGCAGGCTCGTAATCCCACATTGCCAAGCTCATTACAACGCCTTCCAGCTAAAGCATTTGATGTCACTGATCCACGGGCAAAAAGGAAAACCATGGGTAGATACAGAAATTTCAGATCCTATATATAGTGTGTATCCCTTTTTACTCTCCTTACTGAAAACCCATACTATTGCAAACCCTTTTCTCCACATGAAACTAAATGTATGAAAAGCAAAGTTTAGAAAACTGTTTCCCCCAATATCCCCCCTTATCCCTCTTGGCATTCACCCATCTTTTAAAGAAGCAGAGCAATACTTAGATTGGAATGGTTGGGAACAGGTGGACCTTTTTAGATTAAAATATTTCTATGCAAACCCCTACAGAAAGAACAATTCATAGCTGCCATAAAAAGTAAAGGGACCCCTGACCGTTAGGTCCAGTCGTGGCTGGCTCTGGGGTTGCAGCGCTCATCTCGCTTTACTGGCCGAGGGAGCCGGCGTACAGCTTCCGGGTCATGTGGCCAGCATGACTAAGCTGCTTCTGGCAAACCAGAGCAGCACACGGAAACGCCGTTTACCTTCCCGCCGGAGTGGTACCTATTTATCTACTTGCACTTTGACGTGCTTTTGAACTGCTAGGTTGGCAGGAGAAGGGACCGAGCAACGGGAGCTCACCCGTTGCGGGGATTCAAACCGCCAACCTTCTGATTGGCAAGTCCTAGGCTCTGTGGTTTAACTCACAGCGCCACCCGCGTCCATGATCATAGCTGCCATAGCAAACCTTAAATGATCATGGTACCACTTTAACCAGCTGTGAAGATTGCTGTCAAACCCAGACATTTCCATTCCAGTAAACAGGAAACAAAGAGCAGTAGAGCACATCTTTGTTAACTTCTCTCCACTGTCTGAGGGCTGAGCTCCCTCAATTTTTGAAGCTGTAATAACACTAGAATATGGCAATCTATTGTACACAAAAATGTTGCAGGAATTGGACATAGATGTGCAAATCCCAAATGAAAAATGGGTGACTTTGTAGTAAGGGGACTGTTGAAATCAGTTTCTTCAAAAAATAAGGGCAGCATTGGTGGTGATATACACGGGTGAGGTTATCCCGAATATGTAGGGAAGTCAATCCCAATTGCCGGAGGGGATGCACGGTCAAAGGTACATATTTCCATATGTGGTGGTGTTACATGATCAAACCCTCCTGGAATGCTATCTTCAAAGAAATAAGCTTGATATACAAGAAAACAATTGAAAATCCCCTGCACTAGTGCTACTCGGGCTTAGGTTCCCGTCTGCTCGCGGTTATGCTAAAGATAATCTCTTAGCCCAGGGGTCAGCAAACTTACAGCGCCTCGGGCCGGTGTCTCCAGCGCCGATCGTACAGCAGGCCGGAGAGCGGGGGAGCGCGTGCGCGCACTCTATTTATGGCGCACTTCCAGGTCGGAGGAGCACCAGAAATAGCTTGTGCGCATGTGCACGGGCCTCCTCCGACCCGGATGTGCACCAGAAATAACACTTGCGTATGCGCAAATAACACTTGTGCATAGGTAAAGGGACCCCTGACCATCAGGTCCAGTCGTGGCTGACTCCGGGGTTGCGGCGCTCATCTCGCTTTATTGGCCAAAGGAGCCGGCGTACAGCTTCCGGGTCATGTGGCCAGCATGACTAAGCCGCTTCTGGCAAACCAGAGCAGCACATGGAAACGCCGTTTGCCTTTCCGCCGGAGAGGTTTATCTACTTGCACTTTGATGTGCTTTTAAACTGCTAGGTTGGCAGGAGCAGGGACTGAGCAATGGGAGCTCACCCCGTCGCAGGGATTTGAACCCCTGACCTTCTGATTGGCAAGTCCTAGACTCTGTGGTTTAACCCACAGCGCCACCCGCGTCCCATGCGCACAAGCTATTTCCGGTGCTCCTCCGACCTGGGTTGCTGTGCGTAAGAGAAACCTGGTGGGCAAGCAGCGGCAAGAACAGGCCCATCTGCTTCATCCAACCAGGTCTCTGTCACACACGCCAGGTCAATCCTCCATCCACTATCAGGTCGTGGATGGCAGTGGTTTTATTCATCATTGACCTGGCATTGCACAGCAACACTTTCAGGTCATGTGGGTTTCCCTTGCTGAATCCAGTATCCTTCCAGTCAGGACCAGACCTGGAGGCAGGGATAGTCCTCAGACAACGACTAACCCTGCCTCCTCGGTAATGACATAGTCTGGTCTTAGCGTAACTCCTCCTCCTGCCCGTGATCACTGAGATCGGGTGTCCCAATACATTCCCCCCTGTGGAACCTGCCCCAGCCATTCTATTGGCTGAGGCCCACTCCCAGGCAGCCCTGACCCTTCCCCTTAAAAAGCAAAATACAAACTATATAATAACTTAACAGAATAATAATAAAAAAGCAAAGCAAGAAACAATAGTGCTAAAATTAAATTACTCCCCACCCTGACTAAATACTTCTCCAAACCCAAGCAGAAATAAAATAATAAAATATTATAAAAAAACAACAACCACCATTTAAGGTGCAGCAAATTAAAAGCACTTAAAACATTTAAAAACCATTTTGTCACTTGCTGCAGGGAGCTGCTCAGGCCTCTAAACTGTGGCGGTGAGTGCAGGCTCCACTCCCTAGGCCAGATGGAGTTGGCAGGAAAGGGAGCGGTCCTCCCAGCACTCACTAGAGCAGCAGCAGCAGTCTCCTGCTGGTCTCCTATGCTGGTGATAGGCTGAACATAGATTCTTGGTACAGTGGTACCTCGGGTTAAGAACTTAATTTGTTCTGGAGGTCCATTCTTAACCTGCAACTGTTCTTAACCTGAGGTACCACTTTAGCTAATGGGGCCTCCCTCTGCCGCCGCTGCGCGATTTCTGTTCTCATCCTGAAGCATAGTTCTTAACCCGTGGTACTATTTCTGGGTTAGCGGAGTCTGTAACCTGAAGCGCCTGTAACCGCCCTGTGGAACGTTGTTTGAGGACTATCCCTGCCTCCAGGTCTGGTCCTGACCAGAAGGATACTGGATTCAGCAAGGGAAACCCACATTTCCTTCAGATGTGAAGGAAATAAGCAGCTATCTTATCTTTAAAAGACATCTGAAGGCAGCCCTGTTTAGGAAAGTTTTTAATATTTAATGCTGTATTGTTTTTAACACTCGATTGGGAGCTGCCCAGAGTGGCTGGGAAACTCAGCCAGATGGGCGGGGTATAAATAATAATAATAATAATAATAATTATTATTATTATTATTATTATTATTATTATTATTATTATTAACCTGAAGCATCTGTAACCCGAATTACCACTGTATAACAGAGTACCAGTGGTACCTCGGGTTACATACACTTCAGATTACATACGCTTCAGGTTACAGACTCTGCTAACCCAGAAATAGTACTTCGGGTTAAGAACTTTGCTTCAGGATGAGAACAGAAATCGTGCTCCGGCGGTGCGGCGGCAGCTGAAGCCTCCATTAGCTAAAGTGGTGCTTCAGGTTAAGAACAGCTTCAGGTTAAGAACGGACCTCCGGAATGAATTAAGTACTTAACCCGAGGTACCATTGTATGGTCAATAGCATTGGCTGAGAAAGTAACATGCCAGGCAATAGCAGCAAAGGGCAAACACAATCCATATCCCTTTTATGACATATGGCAAATGTTTATTGAATGCATAAATTGTTCAGACTGTGGCAGAGTTCCCCAGAACTCTTCTGGAAACGTGGTGTGATCTCTTAGAGTAATGAAATGAAACCTCAAACACATGGCATGATAAAAAGTCTGCAATTTTATCAGGACAAGTTTACTGTGGTAACAATTGTTTTCTCAAAATTTATATTTTGTACCATGAAAAAAAGTAAAAACAGTATTGAAAACAACAACATAAAAAGAGCTTCCTGGATCCAGTCAGTGGCCCAGATTGTTGATCTCAGATTGGTGTGTGAGATGAGACCAGAAGGAGCCTGGTCACGTTTCGCTGTGAACTTTGGAGACTCAGTTCCTGCTCTCTTTTAGCCCTATTTATCATGCTCCTTGATCCTAGCTTTCCCTCAGCCATTCTGATTTATACAGTGGTACCTCTGGTTAAGGGACGCGGGTGGCGCTGTGGGTTAAACCACAGAGCCTAGGACTTGCCGATCAGAAGGTTGCGGTTCGAATCCCCACGACGGGGTGAGCTCCCGTTGCTCAGTCCCTGCTCCTGCCAACCTAGCAGTTCGAAAGCACAAAAGTGCAAGTAGATAAATAGGTACCACTCTGGCAGGAAGGTAAATTGAGTTTCCATGCACTGCTCTGGTTTGCCAGAAGCGGCTTAGTCATGCTGGCCACATGCCGGCTCCCTCGGCCAATAAAGCAAGATGAGTGCCGCAACCCCAGAGTCCCTCACGACTGGATCTAATGGTCAGGGGTCCCTTTACCTTGGGTTAAGAACTTAATTCATTCTGGAGGTCCGTTCTTAACATGAAACTGTTATTAACCTGAAGCACCACTTTAGCTAATAGGGCCTCCCGCTGCCGCCGCTGCGCGATTTCTGTTCTCATCCTGAAGCAAAGTTCTTAACCCGAGGCACTATTTCTGGGTTAGCGGAGTCTGTAACCTGAAGCGTCTGCAACCTGAGGTGCCACTGTATAATCACATAACTGAAGAGTTGCAAGGGACCCCAAGGGTCATCTAGTCCAACCCCCTTGCAATGCAGGAGTCCCAGCAGTAACTTGCATTTGAGGGAAGTCACTTTTCTGCTGGCTTTTGGCTAATTTTACTTTTCAGCTGATTTTCAGGAACATGTTTGTATTCATCAGAAATGTGCCAGATACACACAACTAGAAGCTGTGTCCCTTTAAAAAGGGGAGAGGATATTGAGCCTGATTTGTAGTGATTTTTAATGGCATCTATTGTTAATTTGTCCCTCCCTCTACTAGAGCATGGATAGGCAAACTAAGGCCCATGGGCCAGATCCGGCCCAATCGCCTTCTAATTCCGGCCTGCGGGGAGTCCGGAATCAGTGTGTTTTTACAAGAGCAGAATGTGTCCTTTTATTTAAAATGCATCTCTGGGTTATTTGTGGGGCATAGGAATGCATTCATTTCCCCCCCAAAATATAGTCCGGCCCCAGACAAGGTCTGAGGGACAGTGGGCTGGCCCCCTGCTGAAAAAGTTAGCTGACCCCTGGTCTAGAGACCCAACTTAGCTTGTCCTGAGAAACTGAGTGACTGGAAACTAGAGAGGCTGAATCAGAGTGTGGCAGACTTTCGGCTTTCAGATTCAGCGATGCCCTGTGCAAGGCTAAAATTTGCATAACCCCTCTCCTTCCCTCCCCAGCGTTGTTTTGGTGACCCTTGCAGGGCAGCAGCCTTGTTAAAAGGTAAAGGGACCCCTGACCATTAGGTCCAGTCGTGGCCGACTCTGGGGTTGCGGCCCTCATCTCGCTTTATTGGCCGAGGGAGCCGGCGTACAGCTTCTGGGTCATGTGGCCAGCATGACTAAGCCGCTTCTGGCGAACCAGAGCAGCACACGGAAACGCCATTTACCTTCCCGCCGGAGCGGTACCTATTTATCTACTTGCCCTTTGATGTGCTTTCCAACTGCTAGGTTGGCAGGAGCAGGGACCGAGCAACGGGAGCTCACCCTGTCGTGGGGATTCAAACTGCCAACCTTCTGTTACTCAAGCCTAAAACCGCCTCTGATCTGAGACTGATCTGGAAGCTGACTAGTGTGCATCCGAGGGTGAAAGGCACATCATCCTTGCCATTGATTCTGTAAGAGCCAGGGAGGGCACTATTTCCACTTAGAACATTTGTTTGTTTAAATCTTTATATGTCCCTTCCTCCCCTCCAGATAGGAAATTCCTGCATCGCCGGGGGTTGGGCTAGATGACCCTCGGGTCCCTTCCAAGGCCGACGATCCCAGGAGTGTCTCCCGCAAACTTGCAGAGCCAGATGCCGTCTCCCGGGGAAAGGAGAAGGAGAGGATCGTTGGCTTTTAGGAACTCTCTCTCCTCCTAAGCGCAGACACTCCAAAGGCGCGCAGAGCCTCAGCGGCGCCCCGGGAGGCTGCACCCGGGGGTCAAATTTCCAGCCAAACCCTCTTGGTTGGGCTGGGCTGGGCGGGGTGGGGCTGCCTCCTGCCGGCGCCCATAAGAGGTCCGGGCGCGCAGCCGGGCGCAGCAGGTGGGGCGCGATGGCTCTGCGCGAGTGGCTTCTCTGGGCGCTGCCTTCCGCGGATCCCGGGGCTTGGATCGTGCTGCTCGGGGTGCTGCTGCTCTCGTGGCTGGCGCTGCGCCCTCTGCGGCTCTTGCGCGGCCCGGACGAGGTGGGCTACGCGGGCGAAGCCGGGTGCAGCCGCGCAGAGGCGGCCCGGCGAGCGCGCAGGAGCCGGCGGCTCGGGCAGCTGCCGCCTGTCTACCCCAACGGCTGGTTCCGCCTGCTGGATTCGGCGCAGCTGGCCCGCGGAGAGGTGCGCAACGTGGCTGCGCTGGGTAAGTGGGGTTCCGGAGCATGGGCAGATTGCGGAGCGGGAGGAAGCGCGGGCAGCTTGGAAGTGGAGCCATGCCGAGCGCGCACCGGAAAAGCGCGCACCGGAATCCTGCTGCCAAGCGCTGTTGGCAAGCCCTGCCAGGCGCCGGCCTCGGGATTCCACCCCCTGGAAAGGAATCCAGCGTATCTCCACGAGGGTCGGTCGTAGCTTTGTCTCTGAAAGGTGGCTCGCTAGCTGCGGGGAACTCTTTCTGCCTTCCTTCCCACGGATAGGCTTTCCATGACGCGACAGTCTCTGCTGCGAGTCAGGAATGGCAGCTATAAAATCCCGGAATGATTGACAGGGAGGGGAGTCCGGGGTCATCTAGTCCAGCCCCCTGCAAGGCAGGAATCTCAGCTCAAGAGTCGCTGGCAACCTCTGTTGAAGAAAACATACAAACACTCCAATTACACCCAGAAAAGACCGCAGTCAATAGAATCTTTCTTCTGAGACACCTGCGAGAATATATACTACGGGAAGCACATTTTGCAAAATGCTTTTATTCCTGCATTGCAAGGGATTCGGCTAGATGACCCTCTGGTGTGTGTATGTGGCAACTTGAATGCTTGAAATCTTAAATCAGGGGTAGGCAAACTCAGGCCCAGGGCCGGATCCGGCCCAATTGCCTTCTCAATCCAGCCCACGCATGGTCCAGGAATCAGTGTGTTTTTTATGAGTAGAATGTGTCCTTTTGTTTAAAATGCATCTCTAGGTTATTTGTGGGGCATAGGAATTTGTTCACCCCTCCCCCAATATAGTCCAGCCCCCACAAGGTCTGAGGGACAGTGGACCTGCCCACGGCTGAAAAAGGTTGCTGACCCCTGTCTTAAATTCTGCTCTCCGTCTGCAAAGGTGGGCAACCAAGATGGCCCAGGGTCTGGAAACCAAGCCTTGGGAGGTAGCTGGGTCTGTTTAGCCTGGAAAAGAGGAGACTGAGAGGAGACATGCTAGCCATCTTCAAATATCTCAAGGGCTGTCCCATGGAAGATGACGCAAGATTGTTTCCTCCTGTTCTTGAGGGTAGGACTCGAACCCATGGCTTCAGGTTACAAGGAAGAAGATTCCAATGAAACATCAGGAAGAGCTTTCTGATAGTAAGAGGTGTTCGGCAGTAGAACGGACTCCCTTGGGAAGTGGTGGACTCTCCTTCCTTGGAGGTTTTTAAAGCAGAGGTTGGGTGGCCATCTGTCAGGGATGCGTTAGCTGAGTTTATTCCTGCATTTTAAGGGGGTTGGGCTAGATGACCCTTGGTGTACCTTCCAATTTTATAGCTCCATGACTTTCCCTTTCTCCTCTTCCTCCTCTTCGCTGTCAGCATTTTGCAGATGTGTTTGGCAGAAAAGACAAAATCAGTGGGTGCTGACAGGCAGCGCTCAGAGGCCAACAATTTTTCTTAAAAAAATGCACATCCCCATTCAGTTTTTGTCCTCTGAACTGCAGGTTTAGGTACCCTCCGGGAACTGAAACTGTTCCAAATAATCCTGTCTACACAGGAAACTCAAATCCGGTCTCAGACTGTTTTAGGAACTTCTCATTGGCTCCCAGCCCCAAAAGAGCTGCCCTGTTTGTTTTAAAGAGTTAGATTAGAGAGGGGAACTTGGAGGGCAGGAGGGTGATGGCAGCGGCTGGGAGGGGTGTCACTGCCCCTGCCCCTCCCTGCGAAGCTTTGCCCAAACCCCATCGCCAGTACTAGAAATTCCCAGGTGGAAGGCATGTTTTGCGACTGGCGCAGGTCTGATTGCGACCATGTGGAGACCTTTGGATGCTAGGCTGGCAGCTGACATCTCCATCTTGCTGGGCCCTCCAGCTTTCTTAAGCAGTGAAGCAGAAGAGCTTCATTCACTGCATTCATATCCCACCTTTTTCTCCAAAGAGTACATCGTTAGTAATAGTAATTTATTATTTGTACCCCGCCCACCTGGCTGGGTTTCCCCAGCCACTCTGGGCGGCTTCCAACAAAGATTAAAAATACATTAAAATGTCACATATTAAAAACTTCCCTGAACTTCAGATGTCTTCTAAAAGTCTGGTAGTTGTTCTCTTTGACATCTGGTGGGAGGGGGTTCCACAGGGAGGGTGCCTCTACCGAGAAGGCCCTCTGCCTGGTTCCCTGTAACTTGGCTTCTCGCAGTGAGGGAACTGCCAGAAGGCCCTCGGCGCTGGACCTCAGTGTCCGGGCAGAACGATGGGGGTGGAGACGCTCCTTCAGGTATACTGGGCTGAGGCTGTTTAGGGCTTTCAAGGTCAGCACCAACACTTTGAATTGTGCTCAGAAACGTGCTGGGAGCCAATGTAGGTCTTTCAGGACCGGTGTTATATGGTCTCGGTGGCCACTCCCAGTCACACTCCCCCTCAGTTAATCCCTACAACGACCCCTGTGAAGTAGGTGAAGAGGCTTTGACTGACTCCAAGGTCACCCAGTGAGTTTCAGGACGGAGTGGAGGAATTTGAACCCCAATCTCACAGTTCCTCATCCAACACTCTAACCACTACACCCCACTGCCTTCCTAGAGTCCTTCTGCTACAGGGCAGCTCTATAAATTCAGTAGGTAAATAAATATAGGCAAAGCAAAGTGACCTGAAATATTCTCCTTGAAGCATGAATTTGTTTTATTCTGGATTGTTTTATTTCACATTTAAATGTGTTGTCAGCAGCTTGGAGATTTTTTTCTTTAAACTATAAAACAGTATAGAAATGCAATGAATAACAATACCAATAATAATAATATATTTCACCTCAAAAAAAGGCACCTGGATATTCTGTTGTGGCTATCGCAACCTAGGTTTAAGGTGCTATTTAAGCTTATATATCTGAGTTTCCAACACTGGAAATGCATAATAATAATAATAATAATAATATAATAATAATAAATTTCATTGGTAGGAAAAAATGATGCCTAGGTACTCTGTTGTGGCAACCGCAGTCTAGGTTTAAGGTGCCATTTGGCCATCAGCTTCTAAGTCTGAATTTCTAGCACTGCCCATCGCCGAACCACCACATTTTTTTACAATTTGCGTACGGCAGTGTTCAAAACTCCCATTGTCCTAGGTGCATTTTGCAACAGGGACTTTCATTAGCGTGGGCAGTCTATGAGCTCTGGGCACAGTGCTATGCCTAAGATTTCAGATTAAAACTGCAGAGTGGTGGGGAAAATTTGTGGAGTATCTGAAAAATATATGCGGTGTAGAGACAACGCTAGTGGGATTTCAAGAGGCACTGTAAAAAATAAATAAATAAATATTGTTTATGAGAACTAATCGGAAAAGGGAGGAATAATGGCAATACGAAGGAAGAAATGTGTATCAAAGTGATAAATATGGATGATTGTCAGAGACGCTGTTGGAAGTCCAAAACAGTCATAACTTGTTGTATTCGGGATAAAATGTATAACTGGAGAAAATTAATAAAATTTAATTAAAAAAAAAACAAAAAAAACCTGCAGAGTGGAAGGAAAGGGGGACCTTTCTCTGCCTCCCCACTTCCAGCTACTCTCTGAAGACTGGAGAAGAGACCCTCTTAAGAAGATTAGTGGATGTGGGAAGGGGAAGGATTAGGCCATGCGACAAATGAACACAATATTTTAGCTGCAGTTCATTCATTTTCAGCTTTGTATTAAAATTATATTTCATTGATGCGCCCATAACCTAGGTTTAAGGTGCCATTCAGCTCCTAGCTTTCACACCTCGGTTTCTAACGCTGGCGTACAGGGTGGCAAAACCTGGGTGCCCCTTGCCGTCTCCTGGCACCCACTGCCAACTCCTTTCTCTGCCCAACTTGGAGCAGCCCACCCAGAAGCCGGGCAATTTTCTTTTCCCACTTCTTCTCTTCGTTGCTCCTTGTTTTAGAAACTCTCAATGCTGTTTGCCTACACAGAGCTCCGCGTCTTCTTCATCCCACTGGTGTCCTTGGAGATGCTGAGGAAACTCAAACCTTGCCAAGCCTCGTTGTCAGAGCTTCTTTTGTCGGCTCACCCACGATTGGCGGCAATACACCCTTTAATCAAACCAGGAACAAAGCGAGCCGTTTGCCTTTTGTAGCGAGTTACTTGGCGAGTTGTTTGCAATAACCGGGTTGCGGTGTTGCCAGAAGGCTTTATGGCCTCAATATCCATTTGGCCAGTCACAAAAGGGTGTGTGTTTTTGTGTGCCTACTGCAAAGCTGAGCAAGCCTTCAGAAAACAGCTATTTGACTTTCTGAAGACATCTGAAGGCTGCCCTGTACAGGGAAGGTTTTCATGGTCGATGTTTTATTGTGTTTTAAATATTTTGTTGGGTGCTGCCCAGAGTGGCTGGGGCAACCCAGTGAGATGGGAAGCATATAAATAAGATAATAATAGTTCAAATTCTTTTTTTGCGAACCATCAGCTCTTAGAAGTGGTAATTTTTTTACCTATTTACTGATCACATATTCTACCTTGGTAAGTCCTAAAAAACAGACCCAGTAAGGTTGGCCTGATATTGCAGCCAGAAGTAGACATTGTTAGAAACTGAGATACATAAGCTAATTGCCAAATTCCTGCATTGCAGGGGGTTGGGCCTAGATGACCTTTGGGTCCCTTCCAACTCTATGGTAATTGCACCTTAAACCTGGCTTGCGGTTGCCACCACGGAATGTGTAAGCATCTCTTTTTTTCTTTTTTGCAATGACATTTCTTATTCTTATCATTCAGTTCATTTCTATCCTGCTTTATGTTTTAAAGGAAAAAATTCCAACACGTTCAAACATCCAATCGGACCATCAAGCTCCTTGGGAAATATTTCAGATCCTTCTTGAAGGGATATTTTGCTTTCCTCATCTTTATGGGCCGACTTAATTTAGGAAGGCAGTGAGGTGTAGTGGCTGGAGCATGGGTAGGCAAACTAAGGCCCAGGGGCCGGATCTGGCCCAATCGCCTTCTAAATCGGGCCTGAGGACGGTCCGGGAATCAGTGTGTTTTTACATGAGCAGAATGTGTCCTTTTATTTAAAATGCATCTCTTGGTTATTTGTGGGGCATAGGAATTAGTTCATTATTTTTTTCCAAAATATAGTCCGCCCCCCACAATGTCTGAGGGACAGTGGACCGGCCCCCTGCTGAAAAAGTTTGCTGACCCCTGGGCTAGAGGGTCGGACCAGAACCTGGGAGATCCGGGCTGAAGTCCCCACTCAGTCATGAAACTGACAGGGTGACGTTGGAGTGGGTCGCTGCCTTTTAGCCCGCCCCACAGGGCTGTTTGTAGGGCTCAACTAAGCAGTGAAAGTGAACCATGTACCCTTGGAGAAAAAGGGTGGGATATAAATGTCATAAACAAGCTCTTTTGCTTATCTGCTTAAGAAAGCTGGAGGGAGCAGCCAGGTAAGATGTCAGTCGCTAACCTGGCACCCAGAAATCTCCCACATGGGATGTGTTCCTTAGGGAATCTCGCCTCAGCAAGGAAGATCAAGTTTCCCTCTAGCCCAGCTCTCGGTTGGATGTGTGCAAAAGCTTCTCATACAATCAAAAGGATAAGGACCCTGGAATAAGTCCAACCCCCCTGCAAAGCACGAATCTTTTGCCTAAGTCTGGACTCGAACCCATGACCCTGGCATTCAGAGCCTCGTGTTCTACTGATGGAGCTATCTCGGTGTCCCACTTTCATCCAGGCCTTTTCAAGCAAAGATGAGTTTGGCGGATCTCTGGCGCTCTCCGTATTGCATTCCGTGTAATTGCAGAATTGGAAGGGACTTCGAGGGTCCTCTAGTCTAACCCCTTCGAGGCAGGAATGTGCCGCTGTCCTTTACAGGGATCGAACCTGCAGCCTTGGCAGACTCCTTTTTTGCTGCCTTCTTCACGGAGTGGCCAGCTCCTGGCTTTCTCACCCCAGCGGAGGCATTCCTAAAGGATTCAGAACGAACCTTTCTCCAGTTCCCCAGCCAGTGCGGCAGAGCCGGAAAAACGAGTTGTGGAAGTGTGCGGCATGTCAAAGGCAAGACCTCGCCGCCTTGTTCGACTTTGCAATCGAAGAATTGTTGATCTGGAAGGGGTCCCCAGGGTCATCTAGTCCAGCCCGCTTGAAGCAGGACCTTTTTGCCCAATGAGGGGCTCGAACCCATGACCGAGAAGAGCCCATCGCAATAAGGAAGAAAGCGTGGGGCATTTAGGGGCTGCGGCCGAAAGCAGATTCAAGTCAGCTTCATTAAGGTGTCACCCAGAAATGTTGACTTTCCTCCAAATTGATGTTCTAGTTGTGCGCTGGCTTGTGGACATGGTGTGCCGCCCACCAATGGGGTAAACCAAGGTGACATGCTGACACCCCAGCAGCCAACCTTGTCTGATGACGGACTCCAAACGGATGCCAAGGTTTTGTCCTCGTTTTGCGCCACTCCCAGACTCAGCAATTGACACTTGAACTGGGAGCTAATGTGAAAGAAAGGGTGAGAGTTTAGCTAAGGCCGCAGGTGGGACGTGGGTTAAACCACAGAGCCTAGGACTTGCCAATCAGGTCGGCGGTTCGAATCCCCGTGACGGGGTGGGCTCCCGTTGCTCGGTCCCTGCTCCTGCCAACCTAGCAGTTCAAAAGCACGTCAAAGTGCAAGTAGATAAATAGGTACTGCTCCGGTGGAAAGGTAAACAGCGTTTCCGTGCACTGCTCTGGTTTGCCAAAAGCGGCTTAGTCATGCTGGCCACATGACCTGGAAGCTGTTTGCCGGCTCCCTCGGCCAGTAAAGCGAGATGAGCACCGCAACCCCAGAGTCGGCCACGACGACCTGATGGTCAGGAGTCCCTTTACCCTTTACCTTTAAGGCTGCAGGTTCGATCCCTGTAAAGGATAGCTGCATCTTCCTGCATTGCAGGGGGTGGCTGGATGACCCTCAGGTCCCTTCCAAGCCTGCTGTTTTCATAGAACCCTAGAATGGCCAAGTTGGAAGGGACCTCGCCGGTCATCTAGTCTAACCCTGTAACACAGGACTCCCCTCCCCGGTGAGTCTCGAACCCACAACCCGGAGATTAAAAGTCTCCACCCAAGTCCAAGCGAATCCAAGCTTCCGGGCAGGAGGTTTCCATTGCATGGTGCAGGCTTCAGAAGGCAACATCCAGCCCGCAAGGTCCACAGCCAAGAGGCTTCACCCTTTGCATTTCTGACCCATGCGGGTTCGAGTCCCTTGTTGGGCTGAAGATTCCTGCATTGGGCTAGACCAGGCATAGGCAAACTCTGGACCGCCAGATGTTTTGGAACTACAATTCCCATCATCCCTAGCTAACAAGGCCAATGGTCAGGGATGATAGGAACTGTAGTCTCAAAACATCTGGAGGGCCGGGGTTGGGCTAGATGACCCGCAGGGTCCCTTCCAACACGACAGCTCTAGGACTCTCGAAAAGCAGCCGCCTTTTGCATCAAGCATTTCTGCTTTGGACTGAGTGAGATGTTAAAAAAAGAAAAGAAAACGGGGCGAGCTGTCCTGGAAGAACCCTGGGGAAAAGGTCGCTGGGGTGACCCCGGCCTTGTTGCTGCTTGCGAAGGGGACCCCACCGCAGGCAGGACTTTGGGCCACCCCGAAACATCAGTCCGCCACTGCCCAGACTGAGTTTCCGGCTGCCCCACCCCAGCGGAGGCATTCTCAACGGCTTTTGCTTGACCCTTCCTCCAGTTCCTCACTCCGTGCGGCAGAGCCAGAAAAGCAGGTTGGCAAAGTGAGCAGCGTGCCAAAGGCAGACCGCCTCCCCCTCCGCCCTGCTCAGCCTTGGAACCGTCAAGTTGGAAGGGACCCCCAGGGTCATCTAGACCAACCCCTGGCAAGACAGGTATCTTCTGCCCAACGCGGGACTCGAACCCACAACCCTGAGATTCAGAAACTCCTGCTCTTCCGACTGAGCTATTTCATAGAATTCTATAATTATCAAGTTGGGAGCGACCTCCAGAGTCACCTAGTCTAACCCCCTGCAAGGCAAGAATCTTCTGCCCCATATGGGACCCGATTATTCTTTCTTCTGTCTTTCCCAGGAACATATTCACGTCCGGAGAGCTTCATTTCTGAGAGAATTTAAGCGCTCTTTGGCAGAGCGGCCAACTTGCCATCTTGCTCCGTCTTGGCAGCTTCTGCGCTGCTGACTCTCAAAACTTTGGGATTGTCCAAAAAGACACCCCCAAAAACGAATCAATTTGAGTCAGACTACTCCAGGGGTCAGTTAGACCCAGGTTGTTTTTTTAAGCAATGTGGGTTTGAGTCCCACATTGGGCAAAAGATTCCTGGCTTGCAGGGGGTTGGACTAGGTGACCCTCAGGATCCCCTCCAACTCGAAAATTCTGGGATTCTGTGAGCAAGATGTGGCACGAGGTCTGTGCAGCGGGAAAAGAGGCTGTCCCTGGGTGCTGATAAGCCCTTCTGGCTCCTTTGCTTGCCCCCCATGGATGAGGCTGGGCCGAGGGCAGTGGCTTCAGATGGAAAAACTTCCCCCGGCTGACCTTGAGAAATGCGTTTCCTGCAGTCCAGTTTAGCAGGCCCTTCTGCTCCCAGCCAGATCTTCACACTGCTTGTAAATCAGCACAAGCTCCAAGTGTCCCTATTTCCCAGGGACGTCCCTGATTTAGAGAAGCCATCCCGGTTTCTAATTTGATCCCGGAATGTCCCGCTTTTTCTTCGGACGTCCCTATTTTCACTGGAAAAATGTTGGGGGGTACGGAGTTATCCGACGCCCAAATCGTTTGAAGGTACAGTCATACCTTGGTTTTCAAATAGCTTAATTCTTGAACGTTTTGGTTCCTGAATGCTGCAAACCCAGAAGTGACTGTTCCGGTTTGCAAACTATTTTTGGAAGCCAAACGTCCGACAGGGCTTCCATGGCTTCTGATTGGCCTGCAGGAGCTTCCTGCAGCCAATCAGAAGCTGCGCTTTGGTTTCTGAACGTTTTGGAAGTCGAACAGACTTCCAGCACAGATTCCGTTCGACTTCCAAGGTACGACTGTATGGGGAAGTTTTTAAAATGCTTAATGTTTTATTATGTCTTTATATATGTTGGAAGCTGCCCAGAGTGGCTGAGGCAAGCCAGTAAGATATGTGGTGTGTTAATGCGTAGTAAAATTATCATTATGGAATGAGACGTCATTGGAGAAACGTTGGAGGGTATGATATATATAACAGTGGTTTTCAACCAGTTTGCCGTGGCACCCTGGGGTGCCTTGAAGGATGGTGAGGGGTGCTGTGGGCAACCCTGGCCTCTGTCCCCCTTTCCTTCCTTCCCTCCTCTGATGCCCTCTCACACCTCTGCCTCCCCACAGGCTTGCACAACTGTTTGTTGCAGCGGCCCTGGCTGTAAGCTCCGCAGGTGAAAGGTGCCTCTGGGGCTGGCCAGGGGGTGCTGGGTGCCAGGAACTGAGGCGGCCTCAGAGTAAGCAAGCAAGGGGGTGAGGGAGCCCCGCCAGCCAGTCCGCCAGCCCCTGCTGTTGGGAATGAACAGACAAGTGGGAGGCCGGGCAGGCAGGATCTGTGCTGGCCTTCCTTGTGCCTGCTGTGTACAATGCCTGCCTGGGAGCTGAGTGCCCAGTGCTGAAGGAGAGCCGTTGTGCCATGCAGTCCTGGCAAGGCCCGCTGCTGCCACCCAAGGTGCTGGCCTCACGTTCTTCTTTGGCCAGTCTCCATTGGGCCATTAAGGCTGGGGGCAGCCTCTTTCCAGGCTCCTGTGGGGCAGTGTGAGGAGGCACCTCTCTCTGGGGCAGGGGGGCAGCTCAGAGACCGAGGGCGTCAGAAAGCGGCTGCCAAGGAGAGGGGGGAGGAGGCTGAGGGAACACTCCACAAGGGAGGGTGTTCAAAAAGGGGTGAGGGGCTGCCGGCTCTGCAACCAAGGGGGGGATATAACTGGGCTCCTGAGCCCCACAGGGAGCCGCAGAAAGAATGTAGTTGGTCAAGGGAGCTGTGGACTCAAAAATAATTTCGGAGACACCGTTGAGGCCAAAGAAGAAGAAGGAGGACTCAGAAAGGCTGAAAATCTCTGGCATGTAATCATTGAGTTGGAAAGGACCCTGAGGGATGCCAACTTGAATAAAATATTGGGGGGCGCAGGACCACATCATTGATCACATGACGCAGTGCACACACATAATAATAATAATAATAATAATAATAATAATAATAATAATAACTTATTTATTTATTTATACCCCGCCCATCCGGCTGGGTTTCCCCAGCCACTTTGGGCGGCTTTCAACAAAATATTAAAATACAATAATGCATCAAACATTAAAAGCTTCCCTGAACAGGGCTGCCTTCAGATGTCTTCTAAAAGTTTGGTAGTTGTTTATCTCTTTGACATCTGGTGGGAGGATGTTCCACAGGGCGGGCGCCACCACCGAGAAGGCCCTTTGCCTGGTTCCCTGTAACCTCACTTCTTGGAGGGCAGGGAATCGCCAGAAGGCCCTCAGCGCTGGACCTCAGTGTCCGGGCTGAACGATGGGGGTGGAGGCGCTCCTTCAGGTATACTGGACCAAGGCCGTTTAGGGCTTTCAAGGTCAGCACCAACAAGCATCAGCCAGGCTTTCCAAAGATGGATGTTTGTTCTGTTTCAGCGGTAAACAGCGGGTTTTCCAAGAGAAAGTGGAAACATACACAAACACTGTTTGAATGGCAATGCTTATCAACTTGGGGGGGCGGCCCCCTAAAATATTTGATTTTGGGGGCCAAAGCATAGTTGGCTCCTATGTTGAGGGTCAGCTAGTCTAAGCCCCTGCTATGCAGGAAGAGGCAGCTGCCCAATATGGGGATCCAGGGGCGCCGACTTATAAAAAATAAGTCCTGGCGGCAGGATGGCAGTGGTGCTTTTGCATGCAAGAACCGGCCTGCCCTCCCCAGGCTTCGCGCCGGGAGGCGGCCACCCCCTCCTACCAACGTCACCTTAGCCGAACCCAGAAAAAAAGCCCCACTCCGGCGGCGGGAACTCCCGTCCCCTCCATTCTCCCCTCACCCCGGTCCCTCGCCGGCGACAAATATGCCGTTCCTCGGCCCCGCGGCTCCATTCCTTTCTAAAGTCCCGCCGCTGGGGGTCTTCCTCTGACTGACCGACCTGCCCGCCCCTTCTCAGGAGCTCCCAGTCACTTTGGGAGGCGCGCACCGGAGTCCCCTGCGCGTTTTTTGGCAAGGTGCCTAATAATTTTCTTAAATTATTGGGGGGGCAGAGCCCCCCAAACGAATTTTGAGGGGGCTCGGGCCCCCTCAGGCCCCATGGAGTCGGCGCCTATGTGGGGATCAATCCTGCAACCTTGGTGTTGTCAGCAATCACACTCTAACCAACCGAGCTCTCCAGCATTGTAGAAGCCCAGGGGGTCGTCTAGTCCCGAACCTGCAATGCACAACAGATGGCGCTCTGGGGAAGTTTTACTAATTTTACAAATAAATTTACAATATCAGATTATTATTATTATTATTTAAAGCTGAATTCTGCAGCTCGTATCCAAAGTCATTTCTGCGCTCTGGAGAAGCTATGCATCTCTGCACGACTGTGGGTTCCCAGAGGCATCGGGCGGCTACTCTTGCTGTTTTTGAGCTGTTTGATTGGATTTTTATGCCGTATGAAGCATAGCAGTAGCAGACCGTTAGAATTGTGGAGTTAGAAGGGACCTAAGGGATCTGCAGGGACGCAGGTGGGACGTGGGTTAAACCACAGAGCCTTGGGCTTGCCAATCAGAAGGTTGGTGGTTTGAATCCCTGCGACGGGGTGAGCTCCCATTGCTCAGTCCCTTCTCCTGCCAACCTAGCAGTTCAAAAGCACGTCAAAGTGCAAGGAGATAAATAAGTACAGCTCCGGCAGGAAGGTAAAAGGCATTTCCATGCGCTGCTCTGGTTTGTCAGAAGCGGCTTAGTCCTGCTGGCCACATGACCCCGAAGCTGTATGCCAGCTCCCTCGGCCAGTAAAGTGAGATGAACGCCGCAACCCCAGAGTCGTCCGCGACTGGACATAACGGTCAGGGGTACCTTTACCCTTTACCTTTAAGGGTCATCTAGCCCACGGGTGGTGCTGTGGGTTAAACCACAGAGCCTAGGATTTGCCGATCAGAAGATAAATAGGTACCGCTCTGGCGGGAAGGTAAACAGTGTTTCTGTGCGCTGCTCTGGTTCGCCAGAACCATGCTGGCCACATGACCCGGAAGCTGTACGCTCCCTCGGCCAATAAAGCGAGATGAGTGCCGCAACCCCAGAGTTGGTCACGACTGGACCTAGTGGTCAGGGGTCCCTTTACACTTTACCTTTAAGGGTCATCTAGCCCACCCACGCAGTGCAGGAATCTTTTGCCCAACATGGGCCTTGAATTCACAACCCTGAGATTAAGAGCCTTATGCTCAGCTGGTGAGAGTGTGGTGCTGATAACGCCAAGGTTGCAGGTTTGATTCCCGTATGGGACAGCTGCATATTCCCACACTGCAGGGTTGGGGTCCCTTCCAACCATTCCATGAGTCTATATCTAGCCATGGAGCATAGCAGACTTTGCTTTTCATTCCCTGCCTCTCCTCTGTGTGGACAGGATGGGCTCCGTTTGGCCTCACCCGGACTCCTCTTCTGAGCTGGATAAAACTTGCAGACGTCGGTTCGAGTCCTACCCTCCAGAGCAGGAGAAAACAAGCTGCCTTTTGCTCTAGGGAATATTCTCCAAGCGTGAAGCTGCCTCTTATCATACGCCGGGTGTCACACAAGCAAAGTGGACGCGAGATTTTTCCACGCCTCGTTTTTGCAACAGCCTCTCTTTTGTTTAAATTGGGCATTTGCCCAAATTACGGCTTTAGGCTGAAATCCTGTTTTCTTCATTCCGGGACTCTTCTCCTTAAGTCACCCCTTTCAAACAGCTTTCCTTTCCCACCATAGAATCACAGAGCTGGAAGGGACCTCAAGGGTCATCTAGTCCAACCCCCTGCAGTTCAGGAAACTCAATTAAGCATCCATGACAGCTGGCCATCCGACCTCTGCTTAGAAACCTCCAAGGAAGTGGCAGATGAAGGTGATGGACTATATGGAATTGGCAGAAATGACTGGCAGAATTTGTGACCAGGGAGAAGAGTCGGTGGAAGAAGATTGGAAGAAATTTAAAGACTACTTGCAGAAATACTGTAAAATTAAGGAATGTTAAAATGATGTTGGATGGAAAATAAGTGGTATTGGTAAAAAGTTTTTTAAGAGCATGCAAGTATGGATTGTTAACACTTAAAAATATATATTTACAATAGGTGATGACACAGAGTTATGAAAATGACAGAGGGTAAGGATTTGCTGAAAGGACTTTTTAAATGGGAATACAAAAGAGGAGGTGTGAAGAGGTCAAAGAATCAATGAGATAAAGGATGATTGAAGGATGGAGTTAATTTTAAACTTTCTATGTTTTTCTTTTTTATATATCTAACTATTGTTATTTCCTCTTGTTTATATAATTTTTTTTCTATGTGTGTTCTTTCTCTTTCATTCTCTTTTTTTATCCTTTTTAAATTGTTACTTATGATTTGTGTGAATTGTACTGTATAATTCTATGTTTGTTTTTAAAATCTTAATAAATATTACTTAAAAAAAAAAAAAGAAACCTCCAAGGAAGGAGAGAGGTCACCCTGCTCTTCCTGGCAGAAAACTCTTCCTGATGTTTAGCCAGAACTCCTTCCTTGCAACTTGAATCAATTTGTTTGGGTCCTACCCTCCGGAGCAGGAGAAAACAAGCTTGTTCCATGTGACAGCCCTTGAGATATTTGAAGATGCCGATCTTATCTCCTCTTTTTGAGGATAAACTTACCCAGCTCCCTCCTAAGGCTTGGTTTCCGGACCCTCCGTCATCTTGGTCGCCCTCCTCTGCACATCTTCCAGCTGGTCAACGTCCTTCTTAAATTGTGGTGCCCAGAACTGGACACAGGACTCCAGGTTTGGTCTGACGAAGGCAGAATAGAATGGGACTAAGACTTCCCTGGACCTGGACACTAGACTTCTGTGGATGCAGCCTAGAAAAGCGTTAGTTTGTTGTTGTTTTGCTGCCACATCACACTGTTGACTCATGTTAAGCTTGTGGTCCATTGATGCTCCTAGACCCCTTTCACATGAGCCACCAAAACAGAGGACAGAGCTGAGTGCAACTTCAGCAACAAAGAGTGAACGTGAACATGAAATCTATTATGGTCAGAAACCAGCTTGAGAAACACAAACGGTACTACAATCCCAGTAGCAAAACAGACATTTAACTTACAATATACAACAACGGATTTTAAGTTTAAAAGTGCGATAGGCATATAAACACATAAAAACTTTAAAATAGACTACCTTAGAGAAATGACCCAAAGTCGCCCGTGGATCCGGGTTTGGGAATTTTCTTAACTAGAGTGAATCGGGGGGTGGTCTGCGCCTACAGATCTGTGCGCAGAATCTGGCGACAATCCGGGTCGCCTTGTGTCCTTTGCCTAACAGGAGAAGATCGAATTTTTGCTTTACCGGGAGGTCAGCAAGCCTCACCAGCAGGGGGTCAATGGTTTCTCTACGTGCCTCATCATAAAAGGGACATCTAAAAAATATGTGTTCAGGGCAAATGGACAGGCGCAAATTCTTTGGTCATATGGGACTTCTTAAAAGGATCCTTCCAAGACCTGCGAGGGCAGAGCCGAGCTTCTGGCAAGCGTGAAAGCCCTTCTTGCATTTTTGGACACAAGAAAAAAGAGATATGCTGCTGGTGCAGCTATATATCTCTCGATTTCTACAATTTTGTAGATGGGGCACCTTAAGCAGCCCTGTCGTCTCTTGGTGTCTATAATTCTTTGCCTAGCCATTGCTTTTGACGAAGAGTGAAGAAATCATTCTCACTTCTTGGGGGCTTTTTAGCAGAGGTTGAAACCTGGGAACATGACAACCCAATTTTCCTATTAAATTGGTAAAAAATCTCATTTTTACCCCCTCCCCAACTTTGCCCAACTTTTGTGTCTGAATTTTCACTTTATGAAATACAGTGGTGCCTCGCAAGATGAAAAGAATCCGTTCTGTGATTCTCTTCGTCTAGCGGTTTTTTCCGTCTTGTGAAGCAAGCCCATTGACGGATTAGCGCTATTAGCGGCTTTTAGCGGCTTTTAGCGGCTTATCAGCTTATCAGATCAGCTGATAAGCGGCTTAGCGGCTTAGAAAAAGGGGGGGGAGGGAAAAACCCGCAGGAACTTGCAAGACATTTTCGTCTTGCGAAGCAAGCCTATAGGAGATTCGTTTTGCGAAGCACCTCCAAAACGGAAAACCCTTTCGTCTAGCGAGTTTTCCGTCTTGCGAGGTGTTCGTCTTGCGGGGCACCACTGTATGGCAACCTTACATCTAGGGATTCTCTTTGGGCTTCCCCCACCCGGTTGAGAATCAAATCCTTTGTCCTAGCTGAGAGAAGAGCCAGCCTTAGCTCCCTGGGCCTCATCCTGCCTTCTTTCTTTGCCTCCGGCAGGGGAGCAGTTTGCCGTCTTCCGGAACTCGGATGGGAAAGTTTGTGTGGTGGATGCCTATTGCCCTCACCTGGGCGCCAACCTGGGTATTGGAGGCCAGGTAGTGGGCAGCTGCATTGAGTGCCCGTTCCACGGCTGGCAGTTCGACGGAGAGAGCGGCAAGTGTGTCAGGATCCCGTACGCCGAGAAAGGTGAGACGCCTTTGGCCATCTCATTGAACCCTGAACGTGTTTTGCACCTGGGGCCTGGCAAAGCAGAAATCCCTGAAGATAAGCATAGGTTCTGTTAAAACCAGGAATGGGGGGCAATTAAATGACTCCCCCCAAATCCCAAGTCCCCACCACAGCCTCAAACTAAGGCCAGGACAATGACCTTTGACACAGGCACCATATTACACAACAGCAAAGAGTCTCAGAAAAGCAGTCTATAAAATTGTGGCAATAAGCAGATAACATGAATTGTACTGTTTCCCCTGAGTATCCAACATAGAATCAAATAATCGCCCAAATTCAATGGTTTGATGGATTTCCTTGGTTCCTATGGCTAATGACTCCTCTGGAAGAGGGGAATCTGGAAGAGGGTCCCCCTGCTTCCATAATCCCTTAAGCATAAGGTCACACACTCCTTGCCCCTCCATAAGGTGGGAATGTAGCCTCACAATAGGAGGCAGGAGGCGATCGAGGGCAGCACAAACCCCAGACAGAAATCCATTGGGATGGTGGATCGAACCCTGATACTTTCAGAGGAGAATTGTGGGGAAAGCCTTGCAGCTAGGGCAATGTGTAAATACTTTTATTGTTCTTAGGAAGCAGGCAGGGGTGGAGGAAGGGGGGTGCAGTGGGTGCGGTCGGCCCCGGGTGTCACCACTGAGGGGGGTGACAAAATGCCAGGCGGCACTCACCTTGGGGCCTGCTGCGTGCCTGAGCTACCGCACGCAGGCTCTGTGCTGCCCACACAGTCCACCCACTGCCTCCCCCCCCAGCTGTAGGGAGGCTGAATGGGAGGAGGCAGGCAGTGGCATCGCAAAGTGGGGGCAGGGGGGCAGTGCGCCCTGGGTTCCATGTCTGGGAGGGTAACAAAATGGCACTCTGTGGGGTGCTTGCCCTGCCACCCGGGTGCAGCAGCGGCGTGAGCAGGGCCTTGCAGAGACAGGCAGAGGCCTGGGCCAGGAACTAATGTGCCCCCCCTTTTTTCTACCCTGGGGATAACTGAAGCCTTATAAATAAGTAAGTATATAATTTTCACAAAAGTGATGCTGACAAATCATTTTATTTCAAGGCTTGAACCTGCATGTAAAGACAAAATGGAAAATACAGATAAATATGCTGACCAAGGCCCTCTTTGGAATCGGAGGCCCGGGCCAAGTGACCCATATGGCCCCCTCCCTCTGTCTGGGAGAGCAGCCATCGTGCCGCCACCGCCACATGTGGAGGCTCCTCCGTTCGCGACTGCAGCTACGAGCAGAGGATCTTGCCACCGTCTGTACGGCTCTCAGGTGGCGCCAGAGGCAAACCACTACGTACAACACATGCACAGTGTCGCATGCATGCGCTGTGCGTAGCAATGTCGCACATGGGCTTTACATAGCGGTTTGCCACTGGCGCTGCTGGAGCGCCATACGGATGGCAGTGGGATCCCTCCACTGCCAGCAGGAGCCACTTACGGCAAGCTGGAGCCCCCCTCCCCGCCTTGCCATAAGCGGCTCCCACTTTGCCCCTTTACAGCGAGCTGAGGAGGGAGGTAGGGGGACGGACAGACGGGAGCCGTGGCTCCTGAGAGGACATAGCTTTGCCAGCGCCCCGGCAAGGCAGCATAGCTCCCCCCCCTTCCACCGACGGCTCGGGGTACTTGGGAGTCGTGGGGTGGGGGCACAGAGGCGTAGGAAGGGGGGTGGACATTCGGCACCTGTCCACGACTCCCAAGCCTACCCTGAGCTGGGGGGGGGGTGACAAAAAAAAAAATCCCACACCAGGTACCACCTGGGTTTGCTACGCCTCTGGAGGCAGGCAGACTCCAGAGGCCCCATGGTGTGGCCTGCCCCTATGGGCGGCTCGTGCTGCCCTAGGCGCCCGCGCAGCTTCCTCTGCCACTGGAAGCAGGTACCGTATTTTTCGCTCTATAAGACGCACCAGACCACAAGACGCACCTAGTTTTTGGAGGAGGAAAACAAGAAAAAATATATTCTGAATCTCAGAAGCCAGAACAGCAAGAGGGATCGCTGAGCAGTGAAAGCAGCAATCCCTCTTGCTGTTCTGGCTTCTGGGATAGCTGCGCAGCCTGCATTCGCTCCATAAGACGCACACACAATTCCCCTTACTTTTTAGGAGGGAAAAGTGAGTCTTATAGAGCAAAAAATATGGTACTTAAAAGGTGTCAGGAATGAGGATGATGAACAGGGGTGGGCGGTGGGCTCATGCTTCTACACACCAAACACTTCTTTTCTTTTCTTGAATTTGCATTTTATTTATTTGTTAACATTCTTATATTACATCGGTAAGCGTCATATTACATTACAGGACTTACTATAATATAATTTCCAACATGTATACATGAATTATATACAAATTTTATATACCTAGAAGGAAAATGAAACAAACAAACAAAAAAGAACAAAGAGGGAAAACACCCCCCCCCCCAATCATATACATACCAACACACTAGACTCCCTGTCTTTCCTGTTGTATATTCCTTTTTTTCAAATCCATGTACTCTTATTGTTGTATATTTCTTTACATATTTCTAATGCATATATTTAAAATACGTATTTATAATACATTTCTAATACATATTATGTATATTTCTAATATATTCCTATATCAATATGTGCTCTTAGTCTTATTTCTCAACTCGGTCTCACTCCAACGTCATTCAAATGCTAGCACAGATAGCGAACCTTTACTGTATTTTTGAACATATGTTTTATATCTATCCCACTTTCCCATTAATTTTTGTTTTGAATTGCCTCTCAGGGTATTTGTTAACTGCGCCATTTCAGCAAATTCTTGTAGCAAATTCTCATGCCAGTCCATTATTGTCGGGGCTTCTTGTTCCTTCCAAACACACCAAACACTCCTACGGACATATCTGTGATGTATTGATGATGCTGTTGATGAATGTGTTATGGGAAATGGGGGGAGGTCTTAAAAGTTCACGCAACCCTATGCTCGGAGTTCCTACTCTTGGTGTGATTTGAACCTTCCTGCAACAATTAAAGATCAGGTTTACTGGCCGCCATTTTGCTCCTTTAACTTGGCTGGTGACTCCTTCTTTTGCTGACCAAAGGGACCCACGGGGAGTGGCTCCCCGGTATATCTGCACCCCAGGATTTTTCCATATCAGTTCGCAAGCACACTGGAAGCGCTGAACACGGATGTATAGCTCGGTTCATCCGAGCTCTCTGGCCTTCATCTGAATCAGGAGACACGGGTCCCACCGGGCTGCCTCTGACGCCTGCTCCCTCTCCCCACAGTGCCCGAATTCGCCAAGATCAAGGTGTGGCCGTCGTGCGAGGTCAGCGACATGGTCCTGGTCTGGTACCACTGCGACGGCATCGACCCGACGTGGCGAGTCCCTGACCGCGAGGAGTTCCTGCCGCGCCCGTGCCCCTTCCGCGGCCTCACCGAACACTTTGTCAACGTGCACATTGAGGTGCTTGCGGGGGCACAGTCAGGCAGGGCGCTGTGACGAGTCGGGGGTCCCGAGGGAGGGGGTGGGCAGGCGTCACAGCATGATCTGATGGTGGCACTTGGTAAGGCTCGGTGGCAGGATTTGTGCGGGGTTGGAGAGTGTGTGGAGGGGAAGCCCATGCAGAGCAGAATAATAATAATAATAATAATAATAATAATAATAATAATAATATCTTTAAACCCTCCCCAGCCACTCTGGGCAGCTCCCAACAAAATATTAAAAACACGATAAAACTTCAAACATTAAAAACTTTCCTAAACAGGGCTGCCTTCAGATGTCTTCTAAAAGTCAGGTAGTTGTTTATTTCCTTGACATCTGAAGGGAGGGCATTCCACAGGGCGGGTGCCACCACCGAGAAGGCCCTCTGCCTGGTTCTCTGTACCCTCACTTCTCGCTGTGAGGGAACTGCCAAAAGGCCCTTGGCGCTGGACCTCAGTGTCCAGGCTGAGTGATGGGGGTGGAGACTCTCCTTCAGGTATACTGGCCTGAGGCTGTTAATGTTAAAAACATATCAAAGCAACCGTCTACATTTGGAAAGGCATGCTCAAAATTGTCTTCTACAATTATGTTATAAAGTCCAGCAGGACTGATTGTTTGTTTTTTTAACCTTTATTGTTGCACTGAACTGGCAATGGGAGATTTCCTTGAAGCTTGAAATTATTTTATTCTGGACCGTTGGATTTGATTCCTTAATGGGTTGTCAACAGCCTGGAGATTTTTTCCTTTAAAATATAAAACGCTATAGAAATGAAATTGTTATTATTGTTATTATTTATAATAATATCACTGGTGGAAAATAGCTAATAATAATAATAATAATAAATTTCATTGGTAAAAAAGGGGGGGGGGACTGTTTAAGACCAAGCCAGCCCCTTGGAAGGGTCTCTGGAGGTTGTGGAGTCTCCTTTTTTGTTTTGAAGCAGAGGTTGAATGCCCATCTTGGATGCCATCCAGTTTTTGAACCGGGAAGGGCGGGGTATAAATAAATATTATTATTATTATTTGATGTTTGAGTGGGGGTTGGGCTGGATGACCTTTGGGGGACCCCTTTCCAAGCAGCAGAGGCTCTGCAGAGTTCCAGGCAGCTCTGTCCTTTCTCCATGCCAGGAGATCCCAGAGAACGGAGCGGATACGGCCCACCTCTCCTTCCTCCACCGCCACGCTTTCCTGAGTGGAGCCGACCTGCGCTATATGCACTCCCCTTTCTGGACTTTCTTCCGGCACCACTGGCAGGTAAAGGAGGCTCCCCCGGCGGGACCCAGCGTCTGAAGCACAAATATCATTCCTACATTGCCGGGGGTTGGAGCAGATGACCTTTGGGGGACCATTCCCGCTCGACAACTCTCTGATTCTATGAAAGGAGGGTTGGGGTTACCTTGGCCAAGTTGAACGCCAAAGTCAATAATTTCTAGCTCGGTTGCTAGTGGAAGAAAATGAGACGCCCAAACTCTAGGTGGTGGGTTCAAGCTCCATGCTGGGCAAATGTTTCCTGCTTTGAGCGGGGTTGGACTGGATGACCCTTGCAGGTCCCACCCAATAGCTCAGTCGGAAGAGCATGAGACTCTGTATCTCAGCCTCAAGATTCCTGTCTCGCAGGAAGTTGGGCCAGATCACACTCCCAACTCAGCAATTCTATGACTCTACCATTTTTCTACCGCAGGCAGATTGGCACCCTGATCTGGAGCCCAACGCGCACTGTTCCCGCTTGCAGCTGAAGCACAACATCACTCTCTTCGGAAAGCACTTCAGCTTCATGGACCTGAGAGTTTCAGCCTGGCAGGTACAGTCTGTGGCGAGGAGAGGCTGTAAGAGGATGGTTTGTAGGCTGTGTTCTTTCTTGACTTTTTCTAGGGTCATCTGGTTCAGCCACACACACACACATGGCAGGAATCTTTGGCCCAAGGTGGGATTTGAACCCATGACGCAGAAATTAAGTATCCTAGAACCATAGGATTGTAGAGCTGGAGGGGATCCCAGGGACATCTAGCCCAACCTGAATCCCAGCTATTACATCCCAGAACGGAGATGAAGACCCAGAACAAAATTGGGTCATAGCTTTTAAACACATTGCCCGACCCCTTAGCCAAAGACCACCTGAAAGCATCATACAAGCATCACAGAAAGAGGCGGGGAAATGCGAGAGTATGGCTTGTTTCTTGTCATGGATTTGTGGAGTGGTCTTCTATACCAGTGTGGTGTAGTGGTTAAGAGCGGTGGACTCGTAATCTGGTGAACTGGGTTCGATTCCCCGCTCCTCCACATGCAGCTGCTGGGTGACCTTGGGCCAGTCACACTTCTTTGAAGTCTCTCAGCCCCACTCACCTCACAGAGTGTTTGTTGTGGGGAAGGAAGGGAAAGGAGAATGTTAGCCGCTTTGAGACTCCTTAAAGGGAGTGAAAGACGGGATATCAAATCCAAACTCTTCTTCTTCTTCTTCCAACCCCCAGCAAGGCAGCTGTCCCATACAGGGATCGAAACTGCAACCGTGGCGTTCTCAGCATCATGTTGCGTGTCAAGACCCCGCGACCACCCCATCGTTGATGAATAAGACACAAGGACACAGATATTAGGTTAATGTTATTGGGCAAATTTAGGCCACAACTTTATTGGTTACAGAAGGTGACCGGTATTGGCTTAGGCATTGGAACTGACCTGACAATATGACAGCATCTTAAAAAGCAGAGACATCATATTGTCAACAAAGGTCCGTATAGTTAAAGCTATGGTTTTCCCAGTAGTGATGTATGGAAGTGAGAGCTGGACCATAAAGAAGGCTGATCGCCGAAGAATGGATGCTTTTGAATTCTGGTGTTGGAGGAGACTCTGGAGAGTCCCATGGACTGCAAGAAGATCAAACCTCTCCATTCTTAAGGAAATCAGCCCTGAGTGCTCACTGGAAGGACAGATTGTGAAGCTGAGGCTCTAATACTTTGGCCACCTCATGAGAAGAGAAGACTCCCTGGAAAAGACCCTGATGTTGGGAAAGATTGAGGGCACAAGGAGAAGGGGACGACAGAGGACGAGATGGTGGGACAGTGTTCTCGAAGCTACCAGCATGAGTTTGACCAAACTGCGGGAGGCAGTGGAAGACAGGAGGGTCTGGCGTGCTCTGGTCCATGGGGTCACGAAGAGTCGGACACGACTAAACGACTAAACAACAACAATGGTTTTCCCAGTAGTGATGTATGAAAGTGAGAGCTGGTCCATAAAGAAGGCTGATCGCCAAAGAATGGATGCATTTGAATTCTGGTGCTGGAGGAGACTCTTGAGAGTCCCATGGACTGCAAGAAGATCAAACGCATCCATTCTTAAGGAAACCATCCCTGAGTGTTCACTGGAAGGACAGATCCTGAAGCTGAGACTCCAATACTTTGGCCACCTCATGAGAAGAGAAGACTCCCTGGAAAAGACCCTGATGTTGGGAAAGATGGAGGGCACAAGGAGAAGGGTCGAGTAACATTCTTGCCGCTGTAGTAGCATACACAAATAAGTTTCTATACAGTTCAGGTAGTTCTGTCCCATATTCCCAAGAGATTTTTTTTTTTACGAACGTTACTTTAATCATCCTTTTCATTTCATTATATATCATTTCCCAGTAAGCTTTAACCTTACTACAAGACTACCACATATGCTAAAAAAAACTTCTTTCTCTTTACATTTCCAACACTGATTTGATTTGATTTATACATTTCTCTCTCTCTCTCTCTCTCTCTCTCTCTCTCTCTCTCTCTCTCGTTCAGTGACCTGGCCAGGCTGGTTGAAGGCACTATGCCTTGCCCTCCCCAAGGCAGATACTCTTTCTGGCTTGGCTTGCTATGTAGGTCAGAGGACCAGGATGCCTCTGAACAGCAGCAGCTGAGCAGCAGACTCCTAGAGCTGTTGAGTTGGAAGGGACCCTGAGGGTCATCCAGTCCAACCCCCGTCAAGGCGGCTGTCCCAGATGGGGTTCGAACCTGCAACCTTGGTGTTCTCTTTTTCTTTTCTTCAAATAATTTTTATTGTTTTCTTTACATAATCTTTCTTTCCATACAATCCATACATTCATCAAAATAGAAACCCTTTTGCTCTGCCGGACTATGACTTCCCTCCAGTTGGTATCCCTTATCACATTTTTTCGAAGGGGCAGAGGAACCAGAGACCAAATTGCAAACATGCGCTGGTTTATGGAGAAAGCTAGAGAGTTCCAGAAAGACATCTACTTCTGCTTCATTGACTATGCAAAAGCCTTTGACTGTGTCGACCACAGCAAACTATGGCATGTTCTTGAAGAAATGGGAGTGCCTGATCACCTCACCTCACCTGTCTCCTGAGAAATCTCTATGTGGGACAAGAAGCTACAGGAAGAACTGGATATGGAACAACTGATTGGTTCAAAATTGGGAAAGGAGTACGACAAGGCTGTATATTTTCTCCCTGCTTATTTAACATATATGCAGATTTCATCATGGGAAAGGCTGGGCTGGATGAATCCCAAGCCGGAATTAAGATTGCCGGAAGAAATATCAACAACCTCAGATATGCAGATGACACAACCTTGATGGCAGAAAGTGAGGAGGAATTAAAGAACCTTTTAATGAGGGTGAAAGAGGAGAGCGCAAAATATGGTCTGAAGCTCAACATCAAAAAAATGAAGATCATGGCCACTGGTCCCATCACCTCCTGGCAAATAGAAGGGGAAGAAATGGAGGCAGTGAGAGATTTTACTTTCTTGGGCTCCATGATCACTGCAGATGGTGACAGCAGTCACGAAATTAAAAATCAGCCCTGAGCGCTCACTGGAAGGACAGATCGTAAAGCTGAGGCTCCAATACTTTGGCCACCTCATGAGAAGAGAAGACTCCCTGGAAAACACCATAATGCTGGGAAAGATGGAGGGCACAAGGAAAAGGGGACGACAGAAGATGAGATGGTTGGACAGTGTTCTTGAAGCTACCAGCATGAGTTTGACTAAACTGCTGGAGGCTGTGGAAGACAGGAGTGCCTGGCGTGCTCTGGTCCATGGGGTCACGAAGAGTCGGACACGACTAAACGACTAAACAACAATCACATTTTTTTCGAGTATTATATTCTCACATTCTCATATATTCTATTTTACATTGTAGGAGTTACTTCTAGTGATTTTAAGTTTTTACAACTGTCTTTTAAATACTCAGTAAATTTACTCCAATTGTCCTGGAATCTCTGGTCGTCCTGGTTCCGGATCCTTCCTGTCAATTTGGCTAAATCCGTGTAGTCTGTCATTTTCGGCTGCCACTCCCCAATGGTAGGAACCTCTTGTGATTTCCCGTTTTGAGCCAGCAAAGTCCTTGCAGTGGCTGTGGCATACATGAATAGCCTTTGGTTCTTTCTCCTTTCTCATCAGACCAAGCAAAAAACAAAAACAAAAAAAAAACCTCTGGTCTTTTGGAGAAGGTATATTTTAATATTTTCTTTAGTTCATTGTAGATTGGCTCCCAGAATCTCTTCACTTTATCACAAGTCCACCACGTATGATAAGCTTGACAGTCCGTGAGGTTGCCTCCAAGCTGGTTGACAGTCTCTCTCTCGCCCCCTGCAGGTGGGGCCCAGTTTGGTCTTCCTCGTCCTTCGGTTTCCCCTCCTGGGCCAAGGAATCATCGTCCAAAGCGTCACCCCCGTGCAGCCCCTCATGCAGCAGGTGATCCACCGAATATACTTCCAGAAGAACGTTCCCGTCTTCATCGCCAAGATGATCCTCCGGGCAGAGTGCAGCCAGGTAGGGAGTGCCAGCAGGGGGCACCCAAGCAGTGGGTGGGGGGAGAACGAGACCTTCCCGGGGGCTGGAAAGCCAGCCAGACCTGCGCCCCTGACAAAGGGGTCAGGCAACATCAGAAACGCAGGGAAGAGAATCGCCAAATGGCACCTTCAACCTGGGTGATGGTCGGCCCTGAAGAATGTTGAGGCACAATTTGTTTTTGCAGTGAAATTTATACTAACAATAATCTCGGATATATAAGCGAATACTATATGTACTATAAAATAATTGTTATTAGTATTACAGTCAAACCTCGGTTGTTGAATGTACAGTGGTACCTCAGGTTACAGATGCTTCAGGTTACGGACTCCACTAACCCAGAAATAGTACCTCGGGTTAAGAACTTTGCTTCAGGATGAGAATAGAAATTGCGTGGTGGCAGCAGGAGGCCCCATTAGCTAAAGTGGTCTTCAGGTTAAGAACAGTTTCAGGTTAAGAACAGACCTCCAGAACGAATTAAGTTCTTATCCCGAGGTACCACTGGACAGTCAAACCTTGGTTGTCGAATGTAATCCATTCCGGAAGACAGTTCGACTTCCGAAACGACAACCGAGGATCAAAAGGCGGTCGGCAAAGTCAATGGAGAAAAAAAGGGAAAAAATCCCCGGAATTCGAAAATCGTTCGAAAACCAGAGCAGATACTTCCGGGTTTTTGGCATTCGGGAGCTGAAACTTTCCAAAAGGGAGGGCGTTTGGGAGTCGAGGTTTGACTGTATTTTTAATAATAATTTCCACTGTTAGAAACTCATATACATAAGCGAGTCACCAAATGGCACCTTAAACCTGGGTGACGGCTTACACTGTGGAATGTTTAGGCACATTTTCTTTGCTATTATTATTATTATTGATCGGGGGGGGGGGGGCAGCCATATGGAGATGTAATGCGCCAACCTGGCACCTGAGATTTCGGCATGGTTGCAAGTGGGCCTGCGCCTGTTGTAAAACGCAGCTGGTGGATTTTGAACCCTGGGTGCAGGGCAAAGTCTATCAAAAGAACTCCTGCACTCCATCCCTCTTCCCTGCCTGCTGCATCTCAGTGTAGGTTTCGTGCTTCTCTCCGCGCTCTGTCTCAGTTCAGGGGACCGCATGCAGATTCTTATATCAGGGAAACCTCCAACTGTAGAATGAGAAGCGACGCCAAGGGTCATTAACCACTTGCAATGCAGGAAGATGCCGCTGTCCCTTACGGCGATCAAATCTGCAACCTTGGCGTTATAGATGCCATGCTCTCACCAACTGAGCTATCCATAATAAAATAATGATAATAATAATGTACTACTTACACCCCACCCATCTGGCCAGGCCTCCCCAGCCACTGGGCGGCTTCCAACAGGATATTAATGTCAAACATTAAAAACTTCCCTAAACAGGGCTGCCTTCAGATGTCTTCTAAAACTCAGATAGTTGTTTATTTCCTTGACATCTGAAGGGAGGGCGTTCCACAGGGAAGGTGCCACCACCGAGAAGGCCTTCTGCCTGGTTCCCTGTAACCTCACTTTTCGCAGTGAGGGAACCACCAGAAGGCCCTCGGCGCTGGACCTCAGTGTCTGGGCTGAATGGTGAGGGTATTCCTGTTGTCCTGTTCCTGTCGCAGGGGTTTGCACCCTCAAGGTCCCTTCCAACTCTACAATCCTATGACTGATCTGCAGACGCCTGTCACTCTACTGCCGTGATTGTTGGAATGGAGTGACTTTTCTTTCTTTGTTGGTCTCCCTTTTCAGTTTGAGCGGGACGTCATGATATGGAACCACAAACAGTACCTCTCCAAACCGCTTCTGGTGAAGGAAGATGGGGCGATCCAGAGGCACCGTCGTTGGTTCTCCCAGTTCTACGGCGAAAAGAGCCCGAAGATTACCAGCCAAAAGGAGAGCCTGGACTGGTGACCGACAGAAGCGCCCTTTCCCCCTCTGGGTCTTTTTTCCTCCTGTCAAGGGGATCCAAGAAGTCACCACCCGCGAGGCGCACTTGGGCGACCCTGTTCAGGGAAATCTTTAGTGTGTGATGTTGTGCTTTTAAAATTTATTATGGCAGCTGCCCAGAGTGGCTGGGGCAGCCCAGTCAGATGGGCGGCATATAAATAATAAATTATTATTATTATTATTATTATTACTATGCCTGGGGACTGTCGCTCTTTGGCCAAGCAAGCCTTGAAGAAATGCAGATCCTGATCTGGTCCACACGTGAAGCTCTTTTGCTGGCCGCCCCGAAGAAATGTGGATCCTGATTTTCTCCGAAAAGATGGACTGCAACCAGTTGTTGCCCCTGAAAAATGTGGCTCTTTTGGCCCACAAGACTTTGGGTGGTATGGAATATTGCAGATACCGATATTGCACAGTTTGAACAGACTGGATGCATAAAAATTGAGTCCTTTGGGAATGAAGCATTGTCCCGACCCAAACTTTGACTTACAGAACTTTCTTTAAAAACGTAACAAAAGCATCAAAGAGATATTCAAAATATCCGTATAATATCTTGTGCTGTCCAGCATGGGCTCCGCATCTTACAAATAAAATAAACTTATAATCAGAGCGAGCAAACATAGCTCTTTCTCTCACACAGGCTTCATTGCCAGCATTCTGGCATTTCAGCCCCCAAGGCTGTGCTCCTGACAAGCCATTTACATTGCATCAAATAACTGTAGAGTTGGAAGGGACCCCAAGGGTCATCTAGTCCAACCCCCTGTAATGCAGGAATCTCAACTTAAAGCATCCATGACGGATGGCCATCCAACCTCTGCTTTAAAAAAACCCCAATGAAGGGAAGTCATTACTCCATGGAGTTTGAGAACAGAGAAAGAGCCCTTCCAAGTTAGCAGATTTGCAATACGATAACCTCACATGTGATCTAAGGTTATACACTCACCTCTTACCTTCTTGAGAACAACAACCAGTTCATTTGTCAACTGGTTAAAACTCAGAGATGACTTTTCTTGCTTTTAATATAACCCCATGGAAAATCTCTGTTAAACCTTTTCACCAACACACAGGCATTCCCATTTCAGTGTGAGTTAAACCAATTATACCTAATGTGAAAACCCCTTTGCTTGGTGGAAAGGGCTCCTTCCTTCAAAGCAGCAAGGGGAGAGTTGCACCCTCTGGCAGGGAGTGCAAATGCACCTCTTCTGAGACGCTGGGTGTTTGCACCTCGTGGCGGCTGTGGAAGGAGAGGGCTCTTGCCCACGGCAACCAGACATCTCTGCTTGCTGGCAAAAGGCTGGTTGCCTGCCGCGAATTGCGCCCAGAGAGATTTGAACGCTGCTCCTCTGGTGGCTGCCCGCATCTTCCATGCAGCTACTGCGAGATGGCCCTGCAGTCCATTTGGAGAACGAAGCTTATTGTGCAGGTTCATGATTTGCAGCTGAGCCCCTGCGCTGCAAGGGTCACAGCTGCCATGCCACCCAAGGGGCACGTCACAGAAGAAGAAGAAGAAGAAGAGTTTGGATTTGATATCCCGCCTTTCACTCCCCTTCAGGAGTCTCAAAGCGGCTAACAATCTCCTTTCCCTTCCTCCCCCACAACAAACACTCTGTGAGGTGAGTGGGGCTGAGAGACTTCAAAGAAGCGTGACTGGCCCAAGGTCGCCCAGCAGCTGCATGTGGAGGAGCGGAGACGCGAACCCAGTTACCTAGATTACGTGACTACCGCTCTTAACCACTACACCACACTGGCACTTCCACAAGCTTCCTGACTCCCCCACCCCCGAAATGGAGTCTTTAATTTCCCGGCAAAGGTAGAGCACGAAACTCTGAATCTCAGGGTTGTGGGTTCGAGTCCCAAGTTGGGCGAAATATTTCTGCATTGGAGGGGGTTGGACTTGATGGACCCTGATAGATTCCGTCAAGCCTTGCGGGACCTTGCTCCCCCTGGCGACTCATTGATTGAGCTTGTTGAGGGCTGGAATACCCAGCTCCTGGCAGCCATCGATGAGATCGCACCTAAGCGCCCTCTGCGACCCCGCAGAAACCGGGCTCCCTGGTTTACCGAGGAGCTTCGGAAAATGAAGCGGGACCTCAGACGGCTAGAGCGAGTATGGCGGGGCGCCCGTGACGGAGCCTCAAGAACATCTTATAGGGTTTTTATGAAAACCTATGAGATGGCAGTGAAGGCCGCTAAGAAGGCTTACTTCTCGGCCTCCATTGCATCCGCTAGCTCTCGCCCGGCGCAATTATTTAGTATAATTCGGTCTTTAACGTCTCTCGAAGGACAGCCAAATTTAAATAATAATCTGACACACAGCTGTGAGGCATTTGCGAGCTTTTTTGCGGAGAAGGTCCTGTTGCTCCGCCATGACCTCCCTGCCAATTTGGATACAATAAAGGAACTGGAGGCCCCTCGACTGTCCTCGGGTCCAGTATTGGACCACTTTGACCGGATATCTCCAGCTGATGTGGACAGATTCCTCCAAGCTGGAAAGCCCACCACCTGTCCTCTTGACCCGTGCCCGTCATGGCTAATTAGAGCGTGTCCAGACGAGGTGCGGGCCCCCTGGGGGATATCATCAATTTGTCCCTTGGCACCGGGATATTCCCAGGGGAACTGAAGGAGGCGGTGGTGCGTCCGCTCTTAAAGAAAACATCATTAGATCCCTTAGATCTATCCAATTACCGCCCGGTCTCGAATCTTCCATTCCTGGGTAAGGTGATTGAGAGAGCGGTTGCTGAACAGCTCGGTAGGTTTCTGGATGAAACATCTGCTCTGGATCCATTCCAGTCCGGCTTCCGCGCTGGGCATGGGACCGAGACGGCTCTGGTCGCCCTAACAGATGATCTCCGCAGGCAGCTGGATCGAGGCGGGTCGGGGCTGCTGATTCTTCTTGATCTGTCAGCAGCCTTTGACATGGTCGATCACGAACTTCTGGACCACCGCCTTGCCGATGTGGGGATCCAGGGCACAGTCCTTCAATGGCTGCGCTCGTTTCTCTCTGGTCGGGGACAGAGGGTGGCGCTTGGGGGGGAATTGTCATCGCGTCACTCCTTGGTGTGTGGAGTGCCTCAGGGTGCGATTCTCTCCCCAATGCTTTTTAACATCTTTATGCGCCCCCTCGCCCAGCTTGTCCGGAGTTTTGGGCTGGGTTGCCATCAGTATGCTGATGACACCCAACTCTATCTGTTGATGGACGGCCATCCTGACTCGGCCCCAGACACACTGACCAGATGTCTGGAAGCTGTGGCTGGATGGTTTCGTGGGAGCCGGTTGAAGTTAAATCCTTCGAAGACAGAGGTCCTCTGGCTGGGGCGGGACGATATGGGATCGAGGGGGCAACTCCCATCTCTTGCGGGGGTGCAATTAGTGCCAGCACCGTCCGTTAAGAGTTTGGGTGTAATCTTCGATACCTCCCTCTCTATGGAGGCGCAGATTACAGCTATAACAAAGGCGGCATTTTTTCATCTCCGCCAAGCTAAGCAGTTAGCCCCTTATCTCTCTCGCCCTGATCTAGCCACTGTGATCCATGCGACGGTCACCTCCAGACTGGACTATTGTAACTCGCTCTACGTGGGGCTGCCCTTGAAACTGACCCAGAAACTCCAGCGGGTGCAGAATGCCGCGGCGAGACTCCTTATGGGGTCTTCGCTGCGAGATCACATTCATCCGGTACTATACCAGCTGCACTGGCTCCCGGTGGAGTACAGGATCAGGTTTATGCTGCTGGTTTTAACCTTTAAAGCCCTATACGGCCTAGGACCCTCGTACCTACGGGACCGCCTCTCCTGGTATGCCCCACAGAGAAACCTACGGTCTGCAAATAACAACATCCTCAAGGTCCCAGGCCTCAGAGAGGTTAGGCTGGCCTCAACTAGAGCCAGGGCCTTCTCGGCGGCGGCTCCAATCTGGTGGAATGCTCTGTCACAAGAGACTAGGGCCCTGCGGGACCTGACATCTTTCCGCAGGGCCTGCAAGACAGAGTTGTTCCACCAGGCCTTTGGTCAGGGCGCAGCCTGACTCCCTCCTCTGGCAACCTGCACAGAATCTTGCCTAATCGGTTGCCAACAATTTGATTTTAATTAATTTTTATAATGAAATGTTTTTAGAATGTTTTTAGAATTTGACTGTTTGACTATTTGACTGTTGTTAGCCGCCCTGAGCCCGGCTTCGGCTGGGGAGGGCGGGATATAAATAAAATTTATTATTATTATTATTATTATTATTGATGACCCTCGGGTCCCTTCCAACTTGATGAGTCTAGGATTTGCAGCCTCCTGATGTTTCCAGTTGAAGTATTGAATGGTGTACTGGTCCAAAGCTGTGGTGCGTGGATGTAGATCCCTAGCAGCGAGCGGGAGGTGCAAGATGTCAGGGAATGGCTGGTCAAAGAGAAGAAGAAGAAGGAGGAGGAGGAGGAGGAGGAGGAGGTGGTTTGGACTTGATATCCCACCTTTCACTCCCCTTAAGGAGTCTGAAAGCGGCTAACAATCTCCTTTCCCTTCCTCCCCCACAACAAAGACTCTGTGAGGTGAGTGGGGCTGAGAGACGTCAGAGAAGTGTGACTAGCCCAAGGTCACCCAGCAGCTGCAGGTGGAGGAGTGGAGACGCGAACCCAGTTCACCAGATTACAAGTCTACCACACTTAGCCACTACACAATGCTGGCTCCCAGGAGTGGTGGGAGACCCCAGCCAGGGAACCCCCAAGGGAAACCCCAGAAGAGCCTGGGGACTGGTGATGGAACACCAAGGAGAGGTCAGAGGGAGAAGTGTGGGAAGTGTGTGTCGGATGCTGAAGGGGCAACAGGGTTTAGTGAGCAGGGAGAGCCAGTGACGGAGAGCAGTTCAGACTCTGAGGCTGAAGCAAAGGAGGGGGATCAAGAGACTGCAGAAAAATCCCAGGGATCTCCCTCTCCGGCTGAGAAAAGCTCCCTTTCCTGTTCAAGAACATGCAGAACTGATTATTGTTTATATTGATTGGACATATTGGAAGCATTTTAATTTCTATAATTTATATTTCCCATTGTCTCTTTGAAGCTCTTTTCTGTTTCTTCTTAGTTTTTTCTTCCCCCCTCTTTCTTTACTTTTACTTTTCCTCTATGTTTTCATTTCATTTCATTTATTTCATTGAACTGCCCTGAGACCTCTGGGTTTAGGGCGGTATATGAATTCAACAAATAAATAATAGATGAAAACTTAGATTAACGTTGGCTAAAAAAAGAGATTTGGTATTAAGTTTTGTATTTCTCTTTATAAACTCTAATAAAATTGGTTAAAAAAAAATAAAAAATGTGCAGGATAATGAGGGCAGAACAGAGACCAGAACCATAGAAACATAGACAGCTACCCGTCTCCTCTTCTGATTCTCCTCTACGACAGGAATTAATTTCATCACTAACCTTGACTCCAACAGCTAAATTTCTCAGCAGCTTATTCCCCACATCTTTTCCAAAGAGGGCTTTAACTTAGCCCCAATTAGCCGAAATGAAAAGGGGATCTGGACCTGCCAAGGCAGATACGGAGGTGGGCTTCCGGGTCATGTGGTCAGCACGACTAAGCCACTTCTGGCGAACCAGAGCAGCACATGGAAACACCGTTTACCTTCCTGCCGGAGTGGTACCTATTTATCTACTTGCACTTTGACGTGCTTTCAAACTCCTAGGTTGGCAGGAGCAGGGACAGAGCAACGGGAGCTCACCCCGCCCCGGGGATTTGAACTGCCAACCTTCCGATCAGCAAGCCCTAGGCTCTGTGATTTAGACCACAGCGCCACCCAAGTCCCTTAGGGACTGGTAACTTGATGCTTTTTTAAAAAGAAAAGAAAGAAGAGGAAAGCTAAGAGTCTCAGGAAGTTCTGTTTCCCTCCTGGTCGAAACCAGCCCCTTTCCATTTTGCCAAGAGAAAGCAATATATTGATATATTGATATATTTAGTTATTTCACAACATGTATACATCATTTGATTAAAAAACAAAACAAAACTCCAAGCGGTTTGCAAAGAGAATTTTTTTAAAAATGATAATATTCATGCATCTGATGGAATGTTAATGTACACACTTAGTTTCACAAAAGTGACCAGTTTACTCACCTGGGTGACTGAGATCCCTGATCCGTGGCTTTTTCCATGCTGCAAAGTCTTCCCGGATCATTTCAGTGGTGGAAGCGGACTGTTTTGTGCCTGTCTCTTTGCACAGGTGGCTCCGATCCCCCTCGAGTGGGATGAATGGGTGTGGCGTTTGCCCATCCTTTTGAAGGGGCAGAGAAGGATTAATAGGGAGAGCAATAGCAAAGCCCAGAGGTGGAGCCTACCTCTTTTTAAAAGGCTTAGCCAAAGGTTTAGACAGTTGGGGAAGACAGTTGGAAACAGAGAGACCGTTAGTTCGGTTGGTTTCTTGTGGGTGGGGGGCATAGGAGCCAGAGTGGGTTAGAGACAGAGAGAGGGAATTGGATTACAGTGGTACCTCGGGTTACATACGCTTCAGGTTACATACGCTTCAGGTTACAGACTCCACTAACCCAGAAATAGTACCTCGGGTTAAGAACTTTGCTTCAGGATGAGAACAGAAATCGTGCGGCGGCAGCGGGAGGCCCCATTAGCTAAAGTGGTACCTCAGGTTAAGAACAGTTTCAGGTTAAGTACAGACCTCCGGAACGAATTAAGTTCTTAACCCGAGGTACCTCTGTGTTGTGTTTCAAAGTATTTAAAACTTGTTTACGTTCACAATAAACTGGAATCTTTGTTAATACGTTACAACCTGACTGAGTCTGAATATATTACTGGGAAAACCTGGTTGGTGGCAGTAGAAGAGAATAGACGTGGCGGCACAGGGGCAAGAGTCCGTGGAACGACCGGGGACTGTGTGTGAGCGCCACAGGGGGGCTCCAGAATTTGCCAATAAATAATAATAATAATAATAATAATAATAATAATAATAATAATAATTTATTATTTATTATTTATACCTCGCCCATCTGGCTGGGCTTCCCCAGCCACTCTGGGCGGCTTCCAAAAGAATATTAAAATACTATAATACATCAAACATTAAAAGCTTCCCGAAACAGGGCTGCCTTCAGATGTCGTCTAAAAGCCTGGTAGTAGTTGTTCTCTTTGACATCTGGTGGGAGGGCGTTCCACAGGGAAGGTGCCACTACCGAGAAGGCCCTCTGCCTGATTCCCTGTAACTTGCCAAGCTTTCTTTTTCTAATTAAAATAGCATTTTCTTAACTGTTTCGTATCCGTCTGCAAGAAACGGCAAGATTGCAAGAATTTCAGGACGTCCTTCACTGTGTGTGTGTGTGTGTGTGTGTGTGTTTATTTACGTCCCTGCTCTTACACGCGCCCCGTGACTTGCTCAGACGTACCCGGGTGGTTTCTTAGAAATCACCGGCTTGCATCTTCGACCCGGGAAGTAGCCAGCAGGAGGCAGAAAAGCGTCACAGACGGAGGTAAAGTTGTAAATAGGAACTGTTAAGAAACAGCAGAGCGCGCGAGCACGCAAGGATCCCCCAGAGAGACACCCATGCAGCCCGAGATGTCCCGGTTCTTGCCCGGATTCTAGTGGCCGCGAGTTCCCCGGGCTTCTTGGAGGGAATTGTGCAACGCGAAGCTGCTGATGGGTCTGCGCCGGTGGCCCGTCGGGCTGCTGCTGCTGCCGCTGCTGCTGGGATCTGCTTCCTTCCTGCTGGGGGGCTGCGCAGGTGAGTGGCTTCTTCGGGGGATAAATGTCGACCCGGGAACAGAATTGGCACCCAGTACGTGCGTGTGTTTGCCCGCAACACATTTACAGTGAGCGGGTTGGGGGAGAGTGGATTTGCAGACAATGCAATCCATACCTTAGCGCCTCTTTCGCCAGCAGAAAATGATCTATATTTGTTCAGGGCACCCCCTGCCCCCTCCTCCAACCCAGAGATTAGGGTGCTAAAAAGATAAAAACGTGTTTTCCTAAATATGTTTAGATGGGGGCGAACTTTCTTGTCCTTCTCACAACAATATCGCACTTATTAGTCACTTGCTGCACATAAAAAAGGTCTCCTTTGGAAATCTATGCACCTAAGTTAGTCGTGCCCATTGGGTCTACTCTGCGTAGCAATGGCGGCAACCCTTACAAAAATTCTGCAAGCGCCAAAGAGGCGTGGGGTATAAAGCTATAAATGAATATGCAGAGCTAGAGCTGCAGCCCTCGTTTTCCCCTTGCAGAGCTATAATTCCCTGCGCCCTTTGCAAACTACAGTTCCCAGGACTTTTTTGGGAGGGAGCCAGCTGCTTTCAATGTGTGTTGCATCTGCTTTAAATGTACGGTATTTAAATGTATGGCCCGTTACCCCCCCCAAAAATACTTCAGTGCTGCCTGGTTTAACCTGCCCCCCCCCTCAGCTTTGGGAAAATAAGTATGGGAACTATAGTTTACCCTGGAAAGACCGAAACTGTCAGCAATTTAGAGTTCTTGTGGTTCTTTGGGAGCGGGGAAAATGTGCTTTAAAGGTCTGGTGTGTAGATGTGTGTGTGTGTGTGTGTGTGTGTGTGTGTGCTTTCTGTGTTTTTCTGTTGTTTCTTTTCTGCCCAGCGCCTGGCAAACTACGAAACACACCTTGGAGAACCATAGCAATAAGGAAGGGAAACTAAAGGCCTCCTAAGAAACAGGCAAGAGGTAAAACATTATCTCCCCTCCCCAGTTCCCAAAAGTCCCCCCATTCCTTCTCTTGATTTATTTACTGAATTTATTACATTTAACACACCACATTTTCACCCAAGGAGCTGAAGGTGGAGCTCCAGCTTCCCATTTTATCCTCACAACAACCCAGTGAGGTGGGCTGGGCTGAGAGACAGTGTCTGGCCCAAGGTCACCCAGCGAGCTTCATGGCTGAGTGGGGATTCGAACCCTCATCTCCCAGGTAACAAAGACCGACACTCTAACCCTTACACCACCTCCTTGCAGCCCTTTCCCGTCAGTTTATTTAGGCCTGGCTTGTCCTTGCAGGGATGATGAGATCAAAGAATCATAGAATTGCAGAGTTGGAAGGGACCACGATGGTCATTTAGTCAGTGGCGTAGCGTGGGTTGTCAGCACCCGGGGCAGGGCAAGTAATTTGCGCCCCCTAACCCGTGGATTTGCGCCCCCTAACCCGTGGATTTGCGCCCCCTAACCCGTGGATTTGCGCCCCCTAACCCGTGGATTTGTGCCCCCTAACCCTAAGCCCCAGATGTTGCGCCTGGTGCGGCCGGCCCCCCCTGCACCCCCCACGCTACGCCACTGCATTTAGTCCATCCTCCTGAAATGCGGGAATATTTTGCCCAACGTGTGGCTCAAACTCACGACCCTGAGCTTAAAACTCTCATGCTCTACCAACTGAGCTACTAGCTGAGCTACTAGATGATGGTGATGTTTTCAATTGTTAGCCGCTTGCTGCAAAAGGAGTCTGTAAGCAACTTGTTGTTGTTTAGTCATTTAGTCGTGTCTGTCTCTTCGTGACCCCATGGACCAGAGCACGCCAGGCCCTCCTGTCTTCCACTGCCTCCCGCAGTTTGGTCAAACTCATGCTGGTAGCTTCGAAAACACCATCCAACCATCTCATCCTCTGTTGTCCCCTTCTCCTTGTGCCCTCCATCTTTCCCAACATCAGGGTCTTTTCCAGGGAGTCTTCTCTTCTCATGAGGTGGCCAAATTCTTGGAGCCTCAGCTTCAGGATCTGTCCTTCCAGTGAGCACTCAGGGCTGATTTCCTTCAGAATGGAGAGGTTTGATCTTCTTGCAGTCCATGGGACTCTCAAGAGTCTCCTCCAGCACCATAATTCAAAAGCATCCATTCTTCGGCGATCAGTCTTCTTTATGGTCCAGCTCTCACTTCCATACATCACTACTGGGAAAACCATAGCTTTAACTATACGGACCTTTGTTGGCAAGGTGATGTCTCTGTTTTTTAGGATGCTGTCTAGGTTTGTCATTGCTTTTCTCCCAAGAAGCAGGCGTCTTTTAATTTTGTGGCTGCTGTCACCATCTGCAGTGATCATGGAGCCCAAGAAAGTTAAATCTCTCACTGCCTCCATTTCTTCCCCTTCTATTTGCCAGTGGCCATGATCTTCGTAAGCAACTTACACCATTTTAAAAACACCAACCATAACATTCAGTTGGATGAATGAAAAAGTTAACAAAGGCCGTAGGATAAATTCCAGCCAAACAGCAGCGAGAAAATACAATATTGTTTTGGCCGCAAAATACAAATAACATCCAGCGACATCACCCTAATTTGTAAAGCTGTCTGGCGGAAGAGATAAGTTTTTGCCTGTCATTGAAAGATGACGGTGCCAGGCGGATTTTGCTGTCCCAGATCTGGCTGGGCTCTGCGGAGAACGCCCAAAGGAATTCAGGCAGGAACGCAGGTGCAAGTTGACTTTTCACGATATGCAAGGATTCAATTGCACGGCTGGGTTGCATTTATTGGGGCCTGTGCATTAATTGGCTTCCCAGTGGGCGAAACGGTTGTGGTAACAGGTACATTTCTGCATCTCTTTTACCTCTGGCTTCAATATTTACCCCCCTAAAAAACACCTCCATGTGTGAACACACAAACACAAAAACCGCTCAGGAAAACAGTTTCTGCACCTCCTACATTAAATGCTATTTCTTGAAGCTTGTGGCATAAAAAAAGCTTCTTAATTTTTCAGGTGTCACAAGACTCTCTTTCCTCTTGGGTAAGTTTCACTTTCCAGGGTTAGTTGGATAGGCTCCAACATTGGACGGGGGGTTGGGGGGAACAATGCAAGTTGTAGTTTTAAAATCTGATTTTAAAGTTGTGTTTTAAACCTCCCCTCCCTGTGTCCTCTGCCCCTGGCATGTTGCAGTCTTGATAACAACCACAACTGCACCCACCTGGTACAGCGACATTAGGTGTAGTTCAGCTCTTTATTTGAAGGGAAAACAGCAGATCGGCAGAATAAAAAACAGGAAATGTCGAACCTTCCCCCGTACCACAATCTCCACCTCGGAACCACGTCTTCAAGCTGAGCTTTCCAGCGACAACACCGAGCTGAAAACTTCTGCTTTATGTTTTTCCTTGCGCAATATCCGTTTGGGGCAAACAAAGAGGACTAGAAAGTTTGTCACTATTTTGTGACATTTTAGTTGGTGGTCAAGTAAAATGTGCAGAAAACAGACGGCTGAATAAAAGGCATTGCCCAGCATTGCAGTGCTAACATCTCTAATATTATTCATTACCTTTTTAGATTCTTTTCCCCCCAGAGAAGGGACCCAAAGCAACTAGCAAAGCGCTATGGCCTTCAAAATAAAGCACAAAAGAACTGCTCTTTAATCCGATGGTCATTGGACTCAACTGACATTTGGGTTTTTTTTTACTTTTGATGTGATTGTGCCAATTTTCTTGCATGTGTGCTGTCCACGGTGATATTTTTTATTAGAGAGTGCATGGAACTGCAAGGAACATACACACGCCCACACGTGAATAACGGCTAAAATATTGCATTTCTTCAAGTCAGCAAAGAGTGACAGCATTGATAGCTCAGGGTTTGAGCTCCATGTTGCACAAAGATTCATGGATCATAGAATCATAGAATCTTAGAGCTGGAAGGGACCCCAAAGGTCATTTAGTCCAACTCACTGCAATGCAGGAATCTCAACTAAAGCACCCATGACAGAAGGCGTTCCAACCTCTGCTTAAAAACCTCCAAGGAAGGAGAGTCCACCAGCTCCCGAGGGAGACTGTCCCACTATCAGACAGCTCTTACTGTCAGAAAGTTCTTCCTGATATTTAGTCAGAATCTCCTTTATTGAAACTTGAAGCCGTTGGTTTGAGTCCTACCCTCCTGAGCTGGAGAAAACAAGCACGCTCCATCTTCCATGGGACAGCCCTTGAGATATCTGAAGATGGCTCTCCTATCTCCTCTCAGTCTCCTCTTTTCCAGGCTACTCAGCTCCTTCAACCATTCCTCATAAGGCTTGGCTTCTAGACCCTTGATCATCTTAGTTGCCCTCCTCTGTGTGGGATGTGAAACACAAGAGCAGTCAAGTACAACATTCCTAGAGTGAACATGCTTACACATGGGGAGGAATGCTTGTCCAGCCAGCAGGTAAACTTCCTGTTTCCTTCTGGGCTGGGACAGACTTCCTCTGCATGTGACTAGAGGCGGGCGTGGCCTCACCTGTGCAGGTAACGACAAAAGCACAGGGCAGGACAACCATCTTTCTCTCCATGACTACTTTCGTCGAAGAAGCAACATCTGATTAGCCAAAGATGCTCTCTTGGCCTCCAGCCAAGAGAAGACAAAGGGACTGACTCCTTATGGGATAGTTTCCAGGTGTATGTTACTTTTCTAAGCTAAATCTGCCTTCTGGGATCCGATTGTGAACATACGGTAATCTTCTTTTATAGAAGACTGTGTCATGTCTTATCTTTTATGAGGGAATAACGGGAAAATACCAGAACGGTTATTATAGAGGCTTTAGCAAGCCTGAGCAAATGCATCCGCCGTGAGTTTAAAAGGGGGAATGTTACTCTGCTAAATTGTAAACTTGTTTACACAAGTTGGAAAGGCTATAATCAAACAATATATCCTCTCCTGCATCCCTGATCATTCCCACACTCTGCGCATGTTCTAGCTTGTCAACATCCTTCCTAAATACTTAGAAATCTTTAGCTGAGCTTCCTGCATTGTCGGGGGTTGGACTAAATTGCCCTCAGAGATACCTTCATTTTATGATTCTTGTTGTTGTTTAGTCGTTTAGTTGTGTCCGACTCTTCGTGACCCCATGGACCAGAGCACGCCAGGCACCTCTGTCCTCCACTACCTCCCGCAGTTTGGTCAAACTCATGCTGGTAACCTCGAAAACACTATCCAAGCATCTCGTCCTCTGTCGCCCCCTTCTCCTTGTGCCCTCCATCTTTCCCAGCATCAGGGTCTTTTCCAGGGAGTCTTCTCTTCTCATGAGGTGGCCAAAGTACTGGAGCCTCAGCTTCATGATCTGTCCTTCCAGTGAGCACTCAGGGCTGATTTCCTTAAGAATGGATGTGTTTGATCTTCTTGCAATCCATGGGACTCTCAAGAGTCTTCTCCAGCACCATAATTCAAAAGAATCAATTCTTCGGCGATCAGCCTTCTTGATGGTCCAGCTCTCACTTCCATACATCACTACTGGGAAAACCATGGCTTTAACTATATGGACCTTTGTTGGCAAGGTGACGTCTCTACTTCTCAAGATGCTGTCTAGGCCTGTCATTGCCCTTCTTCCAAGAAGCAGGCGTCTTTTAATTTCGTGGCTGCTGTCACCATCTGCAGTGATCATGGAGCCCAAGAAAGTAAAATCTCTCACTGCCTCCATTTCTTCCCCTTCTATTTGCCAGTGGCCATGATCTTCGTAAGCAACTTACACCATTTTAAAAACACCAACCATAACATTCAGTTGGATGAATGAAAAAGTTAACAAAGGCCGTAGGATAAATTCCAGCCAAAAAGCAGCGAGAAAATACAATATTGTTTTGGCCGCAAAATACAAATAACATCCAGCGACATCACCCTAATTTGTAAAGCTGTCTGGCGGAAGAGATAAGTTTTTGCCTGGCATTGAAAGATGACGGTGCCAGGCGGATTTTGCTGTCCCAGATCTGGCTGGGCTCTGCGGAGGACGCCTTTTCTTTATGGTCCAGCTCTCACTTCCATACATCACTACTGGGAAAACCATAGCTTTAACTATACAGACCTTTGTCTGCTTTTTAAGATGCTGTCTAGGTTTGTCATTGCTTTCCTCCCAAGAAGCAGGCGTCTTTTAATTTTGTGGCTGCTGTCACCATCTGCAGTGATCATGGAGCCCAAGAAAGTAAAATCTCTCACGGCCTCCATTTCTTCCCCTTCTATTTGCCAGGAGGTGATGGGATTCTACTGGATTCTACTGGAGTCCTAATTCTGCCCCTCTCTGTCTTCCTTTCCAGGCTCCTCCTCGCACTCCTTGCACTATTTCTACACGAGGGTGTCTGAGCCTGGCCAGGGGCTTCCCCAGTTCACTGCTCAGGGGTCCATTAATGACCATATCTTCATTCAGTACGACAGTGACAGGAAAAGAGCCCTTCCTCAGGCGCCCTGGGTCCAGAAGGTGGGGCAGGACTACCCCCATTACTGGGACAATATGACCCAGATCTTTCGGGATGCTGAGGAAGTCTTCCGGGTCATTCTGGAGAGTGTGCAGCGTGACCACAAGCAGAGCACAGGTGAGTGGGTGCTGCAAGGGGCAGCAATAATAATAATAATAATAATAATAATAATAATAATAATAATAATAATTTATTTGTACTCCGCCCATCTGGCTGGGTTTCCCCAGCCACTCTGGGCGGCTTCCAACAAAGATGAAAGATACACTAAAATGTCACATATTAAAAACTTCCCTGAACAGGGCTGCCTTCAGATGTCTTCTGATTGTCAGGTAGATGTTTATCGCTTTGACATCTGATGGGAGGGTGTTCCACAGGGCGGGCGCCACTACCGAGAAGGCCCTCTGCCTGGTTCCCTGTAACTTGGCTTCTCGCAATGAGGGAACCGCCAGAAGGCCCTCGGCGCTGGACTTCAGTGTCCGGGCAGAACGATGGGGGAGGAGACGCTCCTTCAGGTATACTGGGCCGAGGCCGTTTAGGGCTTTAAAGGTCAGCACCAACACTTTGAATTGTGCTCGGAAACATACTGGGAGCCAATGTAGGTCTTTCAAGGCTGCTCCCAGTCACCAGTCTAGCTGCCGCATTCTGGATTAGTTGTAGTTTCCGGGTCACCTTCAAGGGTAGCCCCATGTAGAGCGCATTGCAGTAGTCCAAGTGTGAGATAACCAGAGCATGTACCACTCTGGCGAGACAGCCTGCAGGCAGATAGGGTCTCAGCCTACGTACCAGATGGAGCTGGTAAACAGCTGCCCTGGATACAGATTTGACCTGTGCCTCCATGGACAGCTGTGAGTCCAAAATGACTTCCAGGCTGCGCATCTGGTCCTTCAGGGGCACAGTTACCCCATTCAGGACCAGGGAATCCTCCACACCTGCCCGCCTCCTGTCCCCCAAAAACAGTACTTCTGTCTTGTCAGGATTCAACCCCAATCTGTTAGCCGCCATCCATCCTCCAACCGCTTCCAGACACTCACACAAGACCTTCACCGCCTTCACTGGTTCTGATTTAAAAGAGAGGTAGAGCTGGGTATCATCTGCATACTGATGAACACCCAGCCCAAACCTCCTAATGATCTCTCCCAGTGGCTGCATGTAAATGTTGAAAAGCATGGGGGAGAGGACGGAATCCTGAGGCACCCCACAAGTGAGAGCCCAGGGGTCTGAACACTCACCCCCCACCACCACTTTCTGAACATGACCCAGGAGGAAGGAGAGGAACCACTGTATGACAGTGCCCCCAGCTCCCAGCCCCTCAAGACGGTCCAGAAGGATGTTATGGACAATGGTATCAAAGGCCGCTGAGAGATCCAGCAGAACTAGGAAACAGCTCTCACCTTTGTCCCTAGCCCGCCGGAGATCCTCAACCAGTGCGACCAAGCCCCCCTCCCCAATATTTATCCCTCCCCTGGTCAGGAAATGGGGAGCAGGGGGACGACAACTGGGAGAAAAGGAAGGTGGAGCTCTGCTCTGCACAGAAGCTCCTTCTCCTTCCATGCACCAAGCAGTTTGACTGTAAGCTTAGCAGCACCCAAGTGACCTCCCTGGGGTGCAAGCCTGGGCAGTGTGTCTGGAGGTCCTGCACTGCTCAGACGACAAGACCCCCTCTCAGCCTCGCCGATGTGCTCCAAAGGAAAGCAGAGCAAGACGTTTGGTACCAACTGAGCTGCAGGAGTTGCCCGAAGGAGGCGTACAAGGCGCCATTCAACCATCCTCGGGACTCCACTCTGGATTTATGTAGAGTTTGCTCCTGAGAGCCTTTTCTTCTCTGCAAGTCAACAGAGGTTTAGGATCGGCGTTTTCCTTCTCCTCGATGGTCTCCCTTCCCTGGTGGACGAGCCCCATCTGCCCCTCACTTCTCTCTGCGACATGTGCAGAAACTGCCTTATTTACGGCTGGCCCCACACTTGGTTAGGGATGCGGGTGGAGCTGTGGGTTAAACCACAGAGCCTAGGACTTGCCGATCAGAAGGTCGGCAGTTCGAATCCCCGCGACGGGGTGAGCTCCTGTTGCTCGGTCCCTGCTCCTGCCAACCTAGCAGTTCGAAAGCACATCAAAGTGCAAGTAGATAAATAGGTACCACTCCGGCGGGAAGGTAAACGGCGTTTCCATGCGCTGCTCTGGTTCGCCAGAAGCGGCTTAGTCATGCTGGCCACATGACCCGGAAGCTGTATGCCGACTCCCTCGGCCAATAAAGCGAGATGAGCGCCGCAACCCCAGAGTCGGTCACGACTGGACCTAATGGTCAGGGGTCCCTTTACCTTTACCACACTTGGTCTCATCTGTTCGATCCCCTGGGGCCTGTCTTTGCATTCAGGGGAAGCCCCTATTTACACTTGCCCGTAAATCCCACCGAAATCAAAGGGACTTGCTTCTGCATGGACAAGTACAGTCATAAAGGTAAAGGTAACGGTACCCCTGCCCGTACGGGCCAGTCTTGCCAGACTCTGGGGTTGTGCGCCCATCTCACTCAAGAGGCCGGGGGCCAGCGCTGTCTGGAGACACTTCCGGGTCACGTGGCCAGCGTGACATCGCTGCTCTGGCGAGCCAGAGCCGCACACGGAAACGCCGTTTACCTTCCCGCTAGAAAGCGGTCCCTATTTATCTACTTGCACCCGGGGGTGCTTTCGAACTGCTAGGTTGGCAGGCGCTGGGACCGAGCAACGGGAGCGCTCCCCGCCGCGGGGATTCGAACCGCCGACCTTTCGATCGGCAAGTCCTAGGCGCTGAGGCTTTTACCCACAGCGCCACCCGCGTCCCGAAGTACAGTCATACCTCGGGTTAAATATGCTTCAGGTTGAGTGACCCGGAAGTAACAGACACAGGTTGCGTTCACTTCAGGATGCTAACGGGGCTCCAAAACGGATCCCGTTCACATCCAGAGGTACCACTGTACATAGGATTGCACTGTCGGAACTTGAGTGACGTTAAACTTGGAGGTAAACAGAAAATGTTTGTTGCTTTCCATGGGGGAAAAATGACCTGTTTTCAATCCTCAGCATCTCTAAGTAGGGATGAGAGAGATTCCTGTCTGAAAGCAACTGCAAGTAAAAACTTGGTGCTGATGATGCTTAGCTAGAGGAACCAACAGTGGGGTGGGAGGGAGTCGTATAGCCCCAGGAGCTGAGTCAGCTGTTGATGGGTGGGAGCCACCACTGAGAAGGCCCTCTGCCTGGTTCCCTGTAACCTCACTTCTTTCAGTGAGGAAACCTCCAGAAGGCCCTCGGAGCTGGAATCATAGTTGGAGGGGACCCTGAGGGTCTTCTAGTGCAACCCCCTGCAACGCAGGGATCTTTTGCCTGCTGTGGGATTTGAACCCACAACCCTGAGATTAAGAGTTTCGCGCTCTACCGACTGAGCTATCCAGTCTGCCTCTTCTTCCTCGAGGTTAAAAATAATCAAATCTTGGATTTAAATAAACATTCACATTATCAGGATCAGAAAATGTTTAGAAGATAGTGAAATATGGTGGTGTATTTACTTTTATTTTTAGGTTTTTAGGTTTGATGCTATGTTATTAATAACTTTTTCTGTTAAGAGATAGCAAAGTGGGTGAAAACCAGAAGCGCAAGTTGGGGGAAGCCTTGGAGGGGAAGGAGGGAGGGATATATAGTAAATGTTAAGAATTTGAGATGTATGTAATGAATGAAAAAGAAAAATGAATTATTTTAATAATAATAATAATAATAATAATAATAATAATAATAATATCTTTGCCAAACCTCTTCTGTGGGTTTGTGGGGGTTTCACCTGCTCCGGTCCCCCAGTCTCTCTCCCCTGTCCCACTGACCTCTTGCCCCTTCTCCCAGGCCTGCACACCTGGCAGGTCAGGTACGGCTGCGAGTTGAGCCAAGAGGGGCACCAAGGAGCGTATGAGCAGGAAGCCTACGATGGGATGCTCTACCCCGACCTTGACCTGGAGTCTCTCTCCTGGATGGCAGTCGAGAGAGGAGCCCAGGTGAGCCAGACTGGAAACCAGACGGTCTCTGTGATGGCTTACATGGGGAAGGAGGATTGCATTGCGTGGCTGCAGAGATACCTGGACTACGGGAAGGAGGCTCTGCTGAGGACAGGTGGGTGTTTGTGTGAGGGCAGGTGCAGGGAGATGGGAACAAGACTTGTGTTGAGTTGGGTGTGTGTGCTGAAATTCTTTCATATTCTACCCAGCATAAACCCATCCTAGACCACACTGCAAAGGTGATGGGAGCCAAGAGCTGCCTAATAATAATAATAATAGTAATTATACGGTCATAGTTCTTGTTACGTTTGCTTCATGATATGTTTTTTCAGGTTGTGTCCCGCAGTGCCCCGGAAGTACCGGAAAGGGTTACTTCCGGGTTTCGCTACCTGCGCATGCGCAGATGCGCAAAATGACATCATGCACATGCGCAGAAGCGGTGCAGATGCGGATTGCGTTCCTTTTAGGCTGCGAACAGGGCTCCGGAATGGATCCTGTTCTCAACCAGAGGTACCAGTGTAATAATAATAATAATAAACGACAGCTTAGGGGGTGGCAGAGAGGACACACTTCTAGAATATTTATCCCGATCTTTTGAAATAAATAAAGAATCTCAGGAACCAAGAGGACAAAAACTTTTAAAAAGAAGGGTGGGGTGGGGTGGGAAATATAATTTATTTAGGAGACCTTTGCAAGCAGATGAAAACATTATCAGGAATTTAATCTCACTTGTAATGTAACAAATATGATGGATAATATGGACTGATATAAAATATAGATTATAGAAAAATGTGCAGTTGTAAATGTTGACAATAGGACCCATGGAGGGGTTGGGGGGAAATCTCAAGATTCAGAGTAATCTCTATATATGGATACACATCTGGATTGTTATAATTTTGTATTTGTAAAATCAAACGAAAATGATTTTTTAAAAAAGGAAATAAAGAACGCAAGCATAGTGGAGACAGACCGGACCAAGTTTTCAGCTTGAAAGGGTTTAAATCTCTCTTCTTAATGTTGGGAACCTTCAGGCTGGATATACTGTATCATAACATGTGCAGACTGCCACACCTTTGAATTATCCTCTTTGCACCACCCCGCCGTAAATAAAAGCCTCAGCCCTATGGAAAGTCATAAAAACACTAACAATGTATTTTATGGCTTCACGTCTTCCTGAAATTCTTGCTGGACCTGCTGGTTAACCCTTACGTGGCCTCCATTCCAAGGAGTTGAGGCCTTTTGTGGAATAATGTGGAACATTATTGTATTCACCCAATGTTTTGCCAGATATGAAGGGGCTGAGGTTCAGAGCTTTCCCGTAAAATTGGCTAGCGAAAAAACTGAGATGACTTCCTTTCTGTGCCTTGGCAATAAGCTGCAACCACATGCACATGCTCAGACACCATTTCATACTTAGATTTTGTACTTTTGTAGCTTGGATAGTAGTTACAAGCCTGTCTTAATTTTGCTTCATTTTGCTACTGTAATTGCTGCTTTGAGACCCAGATTATGTAAGTAAACACTGCTTTTATTTCTTCACAAAACAATGTGTGTATGATTGCTTTTGAGTGGGGGAGAAGAGGGATAATACAGTGGTACCTTGGTTCTCAAACTTAATTCCAGAATTCTGTTCCAAAACCAAGGCGCACTTTCCCGTAGGTCAGAGGGATTTGACGCTGGCAGCTCTGGCCTCTGCTCAGCCTGTGTCAAATCTAAACCTCTCTGTTCCTGCCCGTATTCTGCAGCTGGCTGTAAAGTTCCACTTGGAGCTGGTTCATTCCTGACAATTGTCATAAAATTTTCTCTTAAACCATAACATGCTGTAGATAATCATCCCCATTCTTCCATGTCTATATTATGACCAATATCTATTGCCCAATGTATCATTGAGGATTTTACTTGCTCATCCTTTACATTTCCAACACTGAGAGCCAGTGTGGTGTAGTGGTTAAGAGCGGTAGTCTCGTAATCTGGGGAACCGGGTTCGCGTCTCCGCTCCTCCACATGCAGCTGCTGGGTGACCTTGGGCCAGTCACACTTCTCTGAAGTCTCTCAGCCCCACTCACCTCACAGAGTGTTTGTTGTGGGGGAGGAAGGGAAAGGAGAATGTTAGCCGCTTTGAGACTCCTTAAAGGGAGTGAAAGGCGGGATATCAAATCCAAACTCTTCTTCTTCTTCTTCTTCTTCTTCTTATTTGGTTTAGATTTATACATTTATACTCGGTGTTAGATACCACCGATATATCACTTTTGTATCATTTTCTCTTAGACCATAACATGTTGTAAATTTTATATCCATATTCCACAAGTTCTTAGTCAAATATAAGAACCATCAAACATTTCTGGTGAAACGCTTAGACATTGCCGTATCCCATATATTTTCTGATATCTTCAGGGGTATTTCAGACTGTTTCTTCCATTCATGCTGTGGTCAGTAAGGAGCCTACTACTTGGCTGTGGTGCAGGGTAGAGCCTAAGTCCATGTCCAAAGATAATAGGGCTGGGGCAGGATTTGGAGAAAGGGATTGACCTGTAATTGCGGATATAATGGGGAATACCCTATTCCAAAAGTTTTTAACATGGGGGCATTTCCGCCAAATGTGAATAAATGAACCAAGTTTTCCACAAGCCTTCCAACATAAAGGGAAAAGGGAGGGATTATTTTTTGCCAGCTTGATAGGAGTGTGGGGACATTTGAGGAGGACACGGCCTGCTTGCCTCTGAGGACGCCTCTGTCATTTCCGCAGAGCCTCCCGTCGTGAAGGTGACAAGTAAGGAGGACTCCAAAGGCCCGGCCACCCTCGTCTGCCGAGTTTACGGCTTCTACCCAAAGGAGATCAATGCCTACTGGAGGAAAGACGGAGAGGCCTGGGTGCAGGATACCTTCCGCAAAGTTGCCGCCCCCAATTCGGACGGGACCTACCATGCCGTGCTCGGTGTTAAAACCAGCCCCAAGGAGAGGAAACATTTCCAGTGCCACGTGGAGCACGAAGCCCTGCCCAAACACCTGGATGTGGCCTGGCAGGAGCCTGGTGAGAGGCAGCAGGGAGCAAAGGCTTATGGGAGGTGAATTTTCACCTGGGGAAGGAAGAGGGACGACACCAGGGAGCTGGCAGCATTGCAGCTGATATTGACAGCCTCCAATTGGAGACAAACGTTTCCTATTTGCTGAGATGATTGAGGTCTTGTGCAAGCCTTGAGAGGTGATGAGATGGAGGGGGGCCCTTTCTTAGATGATGATGATGATGATGATAATTTATTATTTATATCCCATCCATCTGCCTAGGTTTCCCTAGTCACTCTGGGTGGCTCCCAACAGAATATTTAAAATGGGATAAAGCATCAAACATTAAAAACTTCCCTAAACAGGGCTGCCTCTAAAAGTCAGATAGTTGCTTATTTCCTTGACATCTGATGGGAGGGTGTTCCACAGGGTGGGCGCCACTACTGAGAAGGCCCTCTGTCTGGTTTCCTGTAACCTCACTTCTCTCAGCGAGGGAACCGCCAGAAGGCCCTTGGAGCTGGATCTCAGTGTCCCGGTAGAACGATGGGGGTGGAGATGCTCCTTCAGGTATACTGGGCCAAGGCTGTTTAGGGCTTTAAAGGTCAACACCAACACTTTGAATTGTGCTCAGAAACGTACTGGCTACCTCCCCGAATCCCTCTGAATTTCACGAGCTCCCAGGTCCTGTGGCCTCCCCCGTAAGAGGAAATTTTTGTTCTGGGTTTCCCGTCAGTCATTTCTCTCCTTTCTTCTCTTCAACCTTCAGCGTTCGACAGCTGGCTTCTAATTCTATGCATCATGGGGCCTGGAGTCCTTGTTGTTGGCATCTCCGTGGGCATCAGTAAGTACCACGTACCCTCCAAGTTTCCCGATTTTCCGAGGACAGTCCCAGAATTACGAAAGCCACACCGGCTTCTGATAGGATCGCAGAATGTCCCAATTTTCCCTGCCGGTGCTGCTGCCATTATGCTTTTCTAGGAGGATTAGTCAAGGGAGCATCCCATAGCCTCTCCGTGGCTGCCGCTGCCAGCCTCCTTCCTTGGGCAGCTCATTGTGGCTGCTGGAGAGCGTGCGAGGAGGAGAGAATCTGCCACCGCCAAGGCACAGCCCTGCACATGATGCGCCAGCTCTAAGGGGCAGATAAGAGGGTAGGGTCGCCCCAGGCAGTAAATCGACTAAATAATAAAATAAAATAAAATTTTGATTGGAGGGTTTTCTCAGGACAGTGGAGGGCAGTGTGTCCTCTTAGTGTGGTGTGGTGGCACTTTTCCGGAAGGAAGGGTCAGAGGCAGAAAGGGTCATGTTGGAGGGAATCAGGTAGTGCTTGGAATCTGGAAGACTTCCTACCTTTACTAGTGACAGGTTCCTGGGGTGTCTGCCAGGATCTTTGCATCCCTTTCCGTCCTGAAGAATCGTTGTCATGAGTAAAATGACTAGAGGCTTCAGAATCTATAACCCACTTGTTTGACTAGGTCTCACAACTGTTCACAGGTACCGTATTTTTTGCCCTATAGGACACACTTTTTCCCCTCCAAAAATGAAGGGGAAATGTGTGTGCGTCCTATGGGGCGAATGCAGGCTTTCACTGAAGCCTGGAGAGCGAGAGAGCGACCGACCCCTCTCGCTCTCCAGGCTTCACGGACCTCTCTGCAAGCTGCGGGAGCGCTCCCACTGCTTGCAGAGAGTTGCCGGCATGCCGAAGCCTGCGCGCGCTGAGATCAGCGCATCCAGGCTTCGCGGACCTCTCCACAAGCAGCAGGAGCCAGCGCTGGGCTCCCATGGCTTGCAGAGAGCTGCCTGTTTGGGGGCTGGGGTCGGGGAAAGCTCGGGCCTCCCCCGCCCCAGGCCAGCGCCTGGGAAAAATAATAATAATTCCCCCCCTTTTATTTCCCCCCCAAAAAACTAGGTGCACCTTATGGGACGGTGCGTCCTATAGGGCGAAAAATACGGTAAGCTCTTTACTTATGAAAGAAAACTTTTCTCGTTGTTCCTTTCCATTTGGCCACTTAAAATGTAGGGGATTTCTGTGACTTTTGGGCTTTGCAAGCCTTGGCTGTGTGCCCTCCCTTGTGGCAAGTGAAACTCATAATTTGATTCTCTCTCTGCAGAGATGTGGCAAAGACACTAAGCTGCACCAAGTAAGTGAGATATCCCTCTTTGCGAGTTTTTCCTCCAGCATGGAACAGGCCTAGGGTGGGAGACGGGCATAACGGAGGATTTGTTCAGGGCCTGTGTGAACTTGAAACAGCACAAGGTCCCTGTAAAACTGGAGACAGAAAATAAAATACTCTAACGGAAAGGTAACGGCATTTAAACCTCCCATACTCCCAGAAAACAGAAGCTTACGTTAAGGGGAAATTGAGAGAGGGGCAATTCACAGTATTCTGTCCTTCACCAGAAGCAGTGAAAACAGACCTTCTGCTGGCCTGTATGTCTGAAACTGCCGTCACACACACCTGCATAGGATCACCTCCCTTATTTCCTTTGAGTGCCTTCTCAAAACTCACCTTCCTCCGCGATGTATTTGGCTCAGGCCTGCTCATGCCAATGCCCTACTGCTGGCTTCCCCAACCTGGTGCCCTCCAAAAGCTTATGGCCTCAGCCAGTGAGGCCAACAGGGAGAGATGAAGGGAGTGTGAGCCTTTAGCAGCTTTAAGCAATGTTTATCCAGTCTGCACAGGGCAGGTTGGAGATGCTGTTGGATCCATCCGTCAACCTCTGATGGATGATTTAGAAGGATTGGGTCCAGCATCACTTTTGCTTTGTGTGTGTGCCGGTATCCTGCGACGGAGTGAGCTCCCGTTGCTCTGTCCCAGCTCCTGCCATCCTAGTAGTTCGAAAGCATGCCTGTGCAAGTAGATAAATAGGTACCACTGTGGTGGGAAGGTAAACAGTGTTTCTGTGCACTCTGGTTTCTGTCACGGTGTCCATTGTGCCAGAAGTGGTTTAGTCATGCTGGCCACATGACCTGGAAAGCTGTCTGTGGACAAACGCTGGCTCCCTCACCCTCAAAGCGAGATGAGCCCCACACACCATAGTCGCCTTTGACTGGACTTAACCGTCCAGGGGTCCTTTACCTATAGGTTGTCTAACGGAGGCAAATGTATAGAAACCAGTGGTATGTATGTAATTGCATGTCATGCTATGCAGCAAAGTGAGCTCCTTTGCTCTGGAGCAAAGTGCAGGAGGCCAACGCTTCTGATGTGTTGGTTGGGTACCCCCCCCTTTGTCCATAACAAGCCTCACCTGGATACTTTTGCCCAGAAGGTGCCCTTTTGATCTTTGCTTCCTATAGTAAGGTAAAGGTACCCCTGCCCGTACGGGCCAGTCTTGCCAGACTCTAGGGTTGTGTGCTCATCTCGCTCTATAGGCCGGGAGCCAGCGCTGTCCGCAGACACTTCCGGGTCACGTGGCCAGCGTGACAAGCTGCATCTGGCGAGCCAGCGCAGCACACGGAACGCCATTTACCTTCCCGCTGGTAAGCGGTACCTATTTATCTACTTGCACTTAAGGGTGCTTTCGAACTGCTAGGTTGGCAGGCGCTGGGACCGAACGGCGGGAGTGCACCCCGCCGCAGGGATTCGAACCGCCAACCATGCGATCGGCAAGTCCTAGGCGCTGAGGTTTTACCCACAGCGCCACCCGCGTCCCTTGCTTCCTATACATTTCATTTTTTAAAAAATCATTCCAGTAGCACCTTAGAGACCAACCAAGTTTGTTATTGGTATGAGTTTTCATGTGCATGCACATGAAAAGCTCATACCAATAACAAACTTAGTTGGTCTCTAAGGTGCTCCTGGAAGGAATTTTTTTATTTTGTTTCGATTGCGGCAGACCAGCACGCCTACCTACCTGTACATTTCATGTGCGTCTTGATCATGCCCAGGGATGGAGTCCTCTGCAAGGGGAGTTGGGTTGGATTAGATGCTCTGACTCTGTTATTCAGATGCCCCCGTCCTTTGCCAGCTTCACTGTGCTTAGTTCACCTGACACCCTCCTGTGTGTTTTTCTACAGCAAATATGTCGGCTGGAAGAGCTGTAGAAACAGAGGAACCTCTCTGACATCTGAGCAGAGAGGAGGGTAGATCACCCTACTTGTGTGGAGCTATTTTACCTGCCCAATGGCAGGACAGCGAATAAGAGAGAGCCTTGTGTGGACAGTACAGGGCTGTTCAAGGAAGAGACGCAAGCTGGAAATCCTAAGAAGCTCAGTTGGAGAATTCCAGGATGGGCCTCAGGACACCAGATGGAGGAAGCTGTTTAAAGGATTGCGTCAAGCCAGCAAGTTGAAAAATACTTGGCCCTACAATGGGCTGATCTTTGTGCTTCCTGTCGCAAATGGGATTTCTTTAGACATTTCTCCCTCTTCTTCTGATTTAAGGGTTTGGGGCTTTTGCTCTGCAGGAAGAAGCACATGTGAACTTTGCATCATTTTTTACTGCTCTCCATCATACCATATTTTAGGGTGGAAGTGTGCAGTGTTCTTTTAAAAAAAAGAAAAATACTGTTTGTGACTCTATGCCACATGTTGGTGCCAAAAATGCTAAGCTAGAAGAACCATAGTTTGACCCTGCAGAAGGGAGCTTTAGATGTTCCTAAATCTTGTATTTTTCATTGCTTAGCTAAATTATGGTGGTGATGAGGAAATTGTTTTAATAATACAGTGGTACCTTGCGTTAAGAACTTAATTCGTTCCGGACATCTGTACTTAACCTGAAACTGTTCTTAAACTGAAGCACCACTTTAGCTAATGGGGCCTCCTGCTGCCACTGCGCCGCCAGAGCACGATTTCTGTTCTCATCCTGAAGCAAAGTTCTTAACCTGAAGCACTATTTCTGGGTTAGCGGAGTCTGTAACCTGAAGCGTATGTAACCCGAGGTACCACTGTAATAATAATAATAAACCTGGAACAGTGGTCTCCAGCAAATTCTGCTGTTAAGGCTTTAAAAGAAATACAAGAGATTCTATAGATGGCTCCCTGCATCTACCTGCAGTTTGGCGATGAGTTTGAAGCCCTCAGGACTTAATCAGAGCTGATGACTGGCTGACTTGGTTTATTCCCCACTTTAACAGCAACTTACGTGGAAAGCATAGACACACACCCATATCTGCTCCCTAAAAAAAGCTAAACAACTTTGATCTGAACCCCCCCAAAAAGGGGGTAGATCACTGCCATTTTTTTTATTCTGCAAGTGGATCGCAGTCTCTTAGGAGTTGGACATCTCTGTGCTACACCAATCAAACTTGTTCAAATAAAGGAGGTGATGATTACCTGTGTTTTTATAATTTTATCATAGTATTGCAATAACATTTCAGAAGACTCTCATGCCACAAGGTTCTGTGTCTTTTGCTGCAACAGCTACCTGTCTGGAATTTGTCACAGCTGTTTCATTTCCACCTCCCAGGATTTAAAATATATATTGTATGCAAATCAGGAAGCTGAGGCTATTTTACTTACAGCGTTTCTCTCCTGCTCTTAGGCCAAAAAAGGGTCCTAAAGCAGCTTACAAATGTCAGCAGTAAGACGGTCCCTGCATTCAGGCTTATATTAAAAAAGACACAACACAAAAGGAAAAGGGGTTGGGTGGGAGGAGGAAAAAAGGAAGTTTAAGATACTATCTGGCAATGGACACCACTCACTATTAATGACACTTTTGGCCCTGGTGAAAGGATTGCAAGCTGTATAGAATGCAGGAGAACCATTATGCCCTGAAAGAAGGAAAAGGAGGGATGGGGTGGTTTATGTTTAGGAGAAGTGCCAAATTGTAAACCAGCAAAAAGGCAGGATATAAATGCAATACAATCAATTTATTACTTACAGAACTGGGTGTATCAAGTGAGGTCATGTCTGTGTCCCTATTGATGCTGCTTTCCCCCCTCCTCCCTACATCATTTCCTTCCCACACTACTCAGATTCCCTCCCTACTTTTTCGACGGAAATTCTGAAATCGAAATTTAAAACCATTCAACAAAGCAATGATACAGGAAAACTGAGCTACGGGCAACGTTCAAAGTGTGTCATACTTTAAAAGCCTGTCAGAACAACAACAAAAATTCCCTCTTGGCAGTTGTCGACCACCTCATCTCTGGAAAGGAGAGGGAGAAAAGTCATCTGCGGAGGAGAGGACGGGAGAAGACCCCACTTCAGGGTCCCAGGCCACAGAGGACTTTCAAAAGTGAAATATACACAAGAGTCGCAAAGTGATTTCATGCTCTTTATTCAGCTCATAGTGGTGAGGAGGAATGAATGAATGTCCCCTCAAAGTATCTGCTTTATATACATTATTTATACAATGGGCTGCACATGATTGGCTAATCCCGGAATTCTACTGTAAGCCAATCAGGTTGTGGATTCGCTTCTATCTGGAGAATGATTGGGTGGTTCCTGCCAACCAATCATACTGCTGCATTGTTCTAGGACCAATCAGACTGCTGCATTTTGGATCCTATTGTTCTAGGACCAATCAGACTGCTGCGTTTTGGATCCTATTGTTCTAGGACCAATCAGACTGCTGCAGTTTGGATCCTATTGTTCTAGGACCAATCAGACTGCTGCGTTTTGGATCCTATTGTTCTAGGACCAATCAGACTGCTGCGTTTTGATCCTATTCAACTCAAGTACATAACAAAAGTATTCGATTTGGAGAATTACAGGAGAATTTGGCAAACCCTTGTGGTTCTCCAATGAATATTTTCACCTCCTCCGTGATGCACGTGGACCCTCCTGAGTCTCCCAGCAACTTTCAAGTTTTTTACCCCCTCCCTGCATCTCTCCCAGCAGAAAAGGCAAGAGGAACGGGGAGGGGCGGAGTCAGGGGAGAAGTTTCGCTTTCGCTTTCCAATCCATCTCTCCCACGCTTCAGATCTACCCGGCAACCGTCGACGCAATCTGCACGCCGTTTTTCCATTGGTGGAATATTTCCGCCGCGGCTCCTCTTCCGGACCCTTCTGCTGGCGGGGCGGGGATCGCTTCGTCCCGATGGGGCTCCTCATCCGTGGGGCTCCATGGATCCTGTGCGCTGCTGCCCACCTGCTCCTGCTGGACTGCGCTGGTCAGTACCTCCGGGGCTGAACTGCGCGGCGGGGCGGAAAGAAAGACCCCCAAGTCCAAAGATCCCGGGGTTGTGGGTGTGACTTTGCTGGTCACCCAAAGGGGGAAGACCAGGGGGGAGCTCCCTACCCGAAGTGGAGCCAGATCCCTTGGGAAATACCTGTTTTTCTCAGACTTTTTGTTTTGCATGCCGCCTTGGGGGCAGGGAGAGTTTCAGAGGAGCGCAAGGCGAGAATTAAGGGACTTGGGGGTCGTGTTTGTGGGGCTCATCATCATCTACCTACCAGTGCAGCGCTGGTCTTTTCCCTAACGCACACGGTAATGTGTGAAGAGAGCTACTAGCAAGGGTGGGTGCGTGATCTGGGTGGCTATGAACTGGGAAGTCTACGGAGTAATTGGCAAAAGGGAGTCCTTCTTTGCTTCAGGTAAGGATGTGCTGTGTCGGCTCCTTGGTCCACCTAGTGGCCAGGGTTGGAATAGCTCGTGGGAACGGGAGCTCTGCTGGGGAGGGCTGGTTCAAATTTTACCTGTGCCATTCACAAACTGACCAGGTTTACCACACCTGTCAGCCAAACACCCATTCCCACCACCCTTCTGAGTACCGTATTTTTCGCTCTATAACACGCACCAGACCATAACACGCACGTAGTTTTTAGAGGAGGAAAACAAGAAATAAAATATTCTAAACGAAACAGTGGATGTACGATTTTTGTGGTTCATGCTGTGGCCACAGACATGTGATCTGACAGTGAGTTTGGAGTAGCTCAATGCAAAAGTCCTGAAGATCCATGTGGATCCATGCTTTGTAACCACGTTTTTGCACCACTGAGGCCCCAGGCAACAGTAGGTGCGTGATTATTTTGGTGCAAGCTGTAGCCATGGACATGCTATGTGATCTGATGGTGAATTTGGGGTGACCCAGTGCAAAAATCCTGAGGATCCATGTGGATCCGTGCTTTGTAACCACGTTTAAAGTGGGGAGGGAAGGAAAAGCACTCAAGGGACAAGGAGCACGTGTGGGGTGTGTGGAGAAGGATGCTGCTAATAATGAAGAAGAGGAGTATAAGGGGAGAAGGCTCCTCTCCTCTCCCACTTTGCTCATACCAAGAACAAACTTAGTTGGTCTCTAAGATGCTACTGGAAGGAATTTTTTTTATGATGGAAATTAATTAAAAATGAAATAATTCTAGCACCCTCCCTTTTTGCAGAATGACACATACGTATTAGCCGTGCTTAGAGAGATCTGGGCAAATTCATCTATGGGGGCCTGGTGATAATTCCCCCCCCCAGGTGATGTGAGCTTCAGCACCCGCAGCTCCCTTTCATATTTAAAATCGGGGGTGGCAATACTGACCTGCTGCTTTGCAGGGTCGTTGTCAGGCTTAGGAGAATGTCAAATGCTCGGAACGCCTTATTTTGCTGCCCCTTTGCTGTCCTGTCTGTCTGTCTGTCAGTGGTTCTCCAGACACAGCTGCCTTTCATCTTTAAAACTGGCAAAACTGACACAGGACAAATAAAAGAAGACGCCTTCGTCCCGGTACGGTTCCTCTTTATCACATACACAGCCCAACAAGACAACAGGAAGGATCCGCCGACAGCATATGAATCAATCTGGTTAACCTGATCCAAACACACACACACACACACACACACACACACACACACACACATGCCCTCACTCACACACCAAAACAAATCTCACCACTTAAGGAATGTTGAATGATGCTGGATTGAAATTAAGTGGTTTCAAGCTGTAACTATGATAAAACGACTTTCTTTCTGTAAGCAAGAATTTAAAGCTATAATAATTTAAGATGTTGAGATCAGGATTTGCTGTATAAACAACTTAAACTGGGTATACAAGAAGGGGAGGTATGAGGAGGTCGGGGAAATAAGTCACAAGAAAATAAGTTGTGAAATTTAAGTGTTTTTAATATTTTTATGTTTGTTTTTTCTTTTGTTTGTAAAAAATTGGAAACTCTAATAAATATCTTTTTTTTTAAAAAAACAAATCTCACCACAGCCAAGCAAAGACAACCAAACACACATTAGGCTACCCCCAATCTCTCTCACCACCAAGGAAATACAACGAGCGAATAGTAAGAGAACACACACAAGTGACGCTGACACAAAATCCCACACATACACTAAGTAGAAGCATTGCCACCCGACCCCACCCCACTCACCATTCGCCCTCCCGCTCTTCCCCCTTTTTTCTTACACTAACACTGTATACGCTAATGTCACACAACAAATGAAACCGATCTGTAGAAAACACGACTTGAAAAAAGAGACAATGCACGTATTTTTGTAAATGACAAAATCTTTAATAAAAATACAGTCGTACCTCTTGTTACGTCAGTCTCCGGTTGTGTTTTTTCAGGATATGAACCCGGCAAACCCAGAAGTGTATACTTCTGGGTTTTGCCACGCGTAGAAGCAGTACTCTACTTTCGGACTTTTCAGGGTGCGAACGGCACCCCGGAAAGGATTGAGTCTGTAACTAGAGGTACCACTGTATTTTAAAAATAAAACTGGCAAAACATACACACGTTCAGTGTCTCTGGGTGCAGCGGTTTGCCACTCCCTCAGGCGCTGGGCGCATTTGTGATTGTTCGTCTAGAACAAAACATTTAGGCTGAAGTCCTTGCTTTCCTGGGTGTAAGCCCCATTGAACTCAATGGGACTCACTTCAACACAGAGGTTGGCAAGGTTTATCTTGCCTGGGCTGGATCAGTCCCATGGGCCGGATTGCGTGTGCGATTTTCAGCATCTGCGTATGGACAGGTGCAATTTTTGGTGGCTGCGTCTATGCAGATGCGATTTCCGGCACTGCGGAAGCAAGTCCCTGCACCGCGCTGTGCAATGCACTAGCAGGCAGCTCGGCTCTGGGGTGGCTCTTGGGCCGATCAAACGACCTCCATGGGCCACTTCTGGCCCATGGGCCTTATGTTGCAGACCCTTGTGATAACATATGTGCACAGGATGTCATGGTTTTCTGCTTTAAAATTTAAGGAACCAACAGCAGCACTTTGAGAGTAGTCTTCTCAGGTTCCTCGCAAGGATAAGGGTCTGTGAAGGTTTTTTTTGGGTGGGGTGTGGATTCTCCTCTTCAGGATCCCTAACTCTGCCCTTCTTTTGCAGCCTCTTCCTCCCACTCCATGCGCAATTTTTACACTGGGGTGTCAGAGTCCGGCCAGGGGCTGCCCTGGTTCGTTGCTGTGGGCTACTTAGATGACCAGCCCATCTACTACTACGACAGCGATACCCGGAGGGAAGAGCCTGCGGTGCCCTGGATGGAGAAAGTAGAGGAGGATTATCCCAAGTTCTGGGACAGGCAGACGCAGATCTTGCATGGCTGGGAGCAGACGTTCAGAGCGAACGTGGAGATTGTAAGCAACCTTTACAACCAGAGCAAGGGTGAGTGGAGGGTGCAAGGAGTGGCTCTGTCTCCTGCTGAAGCTTCTCCCTCAGAAGTGGCGATAGCGTCGGCGAAGAATTTCTTCGCCGCCTCTATTGCATCTGCAGAAAACAGCAGCAGGAGACTTTTTCAGGTGGTTCACAATTTAGCGGAACCACCTGCAACATCGGGGCCCAGTACGGGCCACATGTTCTCCTGCAATGATTTTGCAAAGTTTTTTGCAGATAAAATCGCTCAGATTCGGGAAGAAGTAGACTCCACCGTGGGAGCAGGGCCGGGGCGGGAGAGTGCTAGAGTTCTGTCTAGTCAAGTTGAGTGGGATCAATTCCAATCTGTTACCTCCGAGGATGTGGACAGGCTGCTTGGACGAGTGAAACCAACCACCTGTCTCCTGGATCCTTGCCCATCCTGGCTTATAAAAGCTAGCCGGGAAGGGCTGGGCGATGGGCTTCGTGGGGTGGTGAATGCTTCCCTCCGTGAGGGAGCCTTCCCAGACCCGCTGAAAGAGGCTGTTATTAAACCGCTTCTTAAAAAAACATCTTTAGATGCGGCCACGATGGTCAATTATCGCCCAGTCTCAAATCTTCCATTCCTGGGCAAGGTAATTGAGCGAGTGGTTGCCGAACAAATCCAGGCACGCCTGGAAGAAGCGGACCATTTGGATCCCTTCCAGTCGGGATTCAGGCCTCATCATGGGACTGAAACTGCCTTGGTCGCACTGGTTGATGATCTCCGGCGGGCTAGGGACAAAGGTGAGAGCTGTTTCCTAGTTCTGCTGGATCTCTCAGCGGCGTTCAATACCATCGACCATAGCATCCTTCTGGACCGTCTTGAGGGGCTGGGAGCTGGGGGCACTGTTATACAGTGGTTCCGCTCCTTCCTCCTGGGCCGTGTTCAGAAAGTGGTGGTGGGGGATGAGTGTTCAGACCCCTGGGCCCTCACTTGTGGGGTGCCTCAGGGTTCTGTCCTCTCCCCCATGCTTTTCAACATTTACATGCAGCCGCTGGGAGAGATCATCAGGAGGTTTGGGCTGGGTGTTCATCAGTATGCAGATGATACCCAGCTCTACCTCTCTTTTAAATCAGAACCAGTGAAGGCGGTGAAGGTCTTGTGTGAGTGTCTGGAAGCGGTTGGAGGATGGATGGCGGCTAACAGATTGGGGTTGAATCCTGACAAGACAGAAGTACTGTTTTTGGGGGACAGGAGGCAGGCAGGTGTGGAGGATTCCCTGGTCCTGAATGGGGTAACTGTGCCCCTGAAGGATCAGGTGCGCAGCCTGGGAGTCATTTTGGACTCACAGCTGTCCATGGAGGCACAGGTCAAATCTGTGTCCAGGGCAGCTGTTTACCAGCTCCATCTGGTACGTAGGCTGAGACCCTATCTGCCTGTGGACTGTCTCGCCAGAGTGGTGCATGCTCTGGTTATCTCCCGCTTGGACTACTGCAATGCGCTCTAAGTGGGGCTACCTTTGAAGGTGACTCGGAAACTACAACTAATCCAGAATGCGGCAGCTAGACTAGTGACTGGGGGCGGCCGCCGAGACCATATAACACCGGTCTTGAAAGACCTACATTGGCTCCCAGTATGTTTCCGAGCACAATTCAAAGTGTTGGTGCTGACCTTTAAAGCCCTAAACGGCCTCGGTCCAGTATACCTGAAGGAGCGTCTCCACCCCCATCATTCTGCCCGGACGCTGAGGTCCAGCGCCGAGGGCCTTCTGGCGGTTCCCTCATTGCGAGAAGCAAAGCTACAGGGAACCAGGCAGAGGGCCTTCTCGGTAGTGGCGCCCGCCCTGTGGAACGCCCTTCCAGCAGATGTCAAAGCGATAAACAACTACCTGACATTCAGAAGACATCTTAAGGCAGCCCTGTTCAGGGAAGTTTTTAACGTGTGATTTTACTGTATTTTTGGTTTTATGGAAGCCGCCCAGAGTGGCTGGGGAGGCCCAGCCAGATGGGCGGGGTATAAATAATAAATTATTATTATTATTATTATTATTATTATTATTATTATTATTCTAGATTAGTTGTAGTTTCCAGGCCACCTTCAAAGGTAGCCCCACGTAGAGTTATCTCCAAGCAGGAGATAACTAGAGCATGCACCACTCTGGTGAGACAGTCTGTGGGCAGGTTGGGTCTCAGCCATATGGTTAACTCAGAACAAGCCAGCCCCAAATTTGGCAGCTCTGCTTTTCAGCAGAATCCAAGAATCCTAAAATTGTAGAGCTGGACCCTGAGGGGCATCTAGTCCAATCCCTTCACTGCAGGAATCTCAACTAAAGCATCCATGTTTGATGGCCACCCAACCTCCCCTTAAACACTGTGAGGTTTACTTTAGCAGAGTTAAACAATCCCCCTTTTAAGTTTATGCTTTGGTAAACCACGATACACCACTGCAAAGAATGAGCCCTAAGAACATCAGATCCCTGTGTGTGGCTGGGAGCCCCCAGTGCTATTTCTCAGCATGTCTTTGGATGCCTGGCGTTAAGCTCACTGGCCTCCTGAGCCTCTTTATATTTACAGGGTTTCACACCTGGCAAGCCATGTACGGCTGCGAGCTGAGGCAGGACGGGCACGTAAGTGGGTATTCCCAATTTGGCTACGACGGGAGGGACTTTGTCACCTTCGACAAGGAGACCCTCACCTGGACGGCAGCTGACACAGCAGCCCAGGTGACCAAGAGGAGGTGGGATGCCGACTTGGCTGCCAACCAGCGCAGGAAGCACTTCCTGGAGGAGATTTGCATCGAGTACCTGCGGAAATACCTGAACTACGGGAAGGAAGTTCTGCTCAGGACTGGTGAGGGGTGGGGTTTTGGAGGGCTCATTGGGGGGAAGTTGGCCATTTCCTTACAACTTATAGGGTGGCGTTCCTGCCAAATGTCTACCAGATCAAGTTGATGATGGGGATAGGGAATAAATGGGGGTGGGAATGGTTTGTTGTGGGTTTTGGGGGGTGAGGGTAGGACTTGAAATACCTTCCTTCAAGTTAGAGGGAACTGAATCAATTCATCCATTGGGGACCTGGTGACATTTGCCCCTCAGCCCAGAGGTAGCTCACTGGGAAAAATCTCAAAACCACAAGTTTGGGATGCGGGTGGCGCTGTGGTCTAAACCACTGAACCTCTTGAGCTTGCCAGTTGGAAAGTCAGCGGTTCAAGTCCCTGCGAAGGGGTGAGCTCCCGTTGCTCTGTCCCAGCGCCTGCCAACTTAGCAGTTCAAAAGCACGGCACGGTCACAGAAATCGGACAGCGAGAAATATGCGAACATACAATTGGCATTGCAAACCCACAAAATGCTCACAATTGTGAATGGAGATGAAGCTGTAACTCGAAAGACAGTGTGTGAGTGGTTTAAGCATTTCCGTGAAGGGTAGCAAACCATCAAAGATGACCCTCAGTCTGTCAACAAGCAGAACGGCGGCAAATGTCGACAGAGTTCCTGACTTATTGATGTGGGATCGGCGTTTGTCCGAATGATGGTGGAAGAATCGCATATTCCACGTGAAATTGTTACTGAGGTTACTGAGTCGTCCCACCCTCCATATTCTCCCCATCTGGCCCCACCGGATTTCTTTCTTTTTCCAAAACTGAAATCTGCACTGAAAGGGCACAGATTTTCCAACAATTCACATGTCGAAACTGCTGTGATGAAGGACCTGAAAGCAGTATAAAAAGAGGACTTTTCCAGAAGTTTCTAACAGTTCTATGAACGTTGTCAATGGTGTGTTGTATCAGAGGGGCCTACTTTGAAGGCCTGTAAGACATGTATGTTCAAATATTTTTCGCAGTCCAATTTCTGTGACCATTCACCAAACTTTCCGATCACACCCTGTAATAATAATTCAGAAACAGTTCCGAGACAGAAACAGACTGGAGAAGATGCCAAGGGAGGCTGAGGAATCTGGTTCCTTCAAGGTTCTTCTTAATTTATTCAGGATGCTACAAGTGTGGGATATTGACTCTCTGGGTCAGGATTGAGGGGGACTCTCCCTGATTTTACAGCATCCATCCTGCCAGCCACCACAGACATCCCTCTGTTAACCCCAATGTGGCCCTTTTTGCAGAGGCTCCGGTGGTGAAGGTGACCAGGAAGGCAGACTATGACGGCCTGGAGACCCTCGTTTGCCAAATCTATGGCTTCTACCCCAAGGAGATTGATGCCAACTGGGTGAAGGATGGGGAGGTCTGGCAGGAGGGCACCCTCCGAGGATTGGTCGCCCCCAACTCGGACGGGACCTACTATCTCTTCCTCAGTGTCAAGATCGACTCTGAGGAGAGGGAGCGCTTCCGGTGCCGTGTGGAGCATGACAGCCTGGAGAAGCCTCTGGACGTGGCCTGGGAGGAGCCAGGTGGGCTCTTGGAGGGGGATTTTATCCATTTTCTATTGAATTTCAAACCCAGAGATGAAGGGCAGGGGAAGCAGCCAGAGACGCCCAACAGCTGCATAACAACATAGATTGGCAATTCCTAGTTGGATCCTTTCTGTACATCTGAGAGCAAAACAAGTTACAGTTGTACCTTGGTTCTCAAACACCTTGGTACTTGTCCGTTTTGGCTCCTGAATGACGCAAATCTATAAGTGGGTGTTCCGGTTTGCAAGCGTTTTTCCGAAGCCGAATGTCTGATGCGGCTTCCAATTGAGTGCAGGAAGCTCCTGCAGCCAATCGGAAGCCGCGCCTTGGTTTTTGAACATTTTCAGAAGTCGAACAGCACCTGCTGCCTCGCAGGCCTTGAGCTCAAAATATTATGTCAAAGGTAAAAGACGGCCACCATCTCTTTGTCTGTAAACCTGTGTGGTTCTGAGTTCACAAAGCATTCATAAACACTCTGATTTTTAGATGTGAATAAAACCTTACTATGGCTTCCCCAATTCTGTGGGGAACTCTTCCACACCTTGCACAGGTGGGGGGGGTTGGGGAGTAGAGAGAGAGAAGCACGTTCACCACCTTAACATCCTTGGAGGAAAATGTGGGATTATAATTGCAAATAAATAAAACTGAATGTCAGATCTCTATCTTTCTGCCTCTCCCATGAATGGAAAATATTGCTCTGAATTTCCCTAATTTTCCCTAATCTGCTTTTAGCATCCAACATGGGACTTGTTATTGGGTGCATCTTGTTAGCTGTCCTGCTGGCAGCGGCTGGAATTGCTGGGATCTTGGTGTGCATCAGTAAGTAACTTGTGAATGGACTTGCTGGGAATTAGGGACCTAACTCTGTTGTGGGAGAGACTATTCCCTTTTGAAGGAATCCAGGTGACTCCATGGGCTGGTCTTCTCCACTCCCCCCATCCCCTGGTGCTTGGTGTGTTCCTCATTCACCCCTGGAGATTATTAGGCAGGGACCAGAGGAGGCACCTGCCACAAGGTCCTTCCTCCTTGCAGAGGATAAAGCTGGAGGATCTCTACAAGGTCTCTTTCCATCCTAACGCTCTGATTCTGTCTCTGCAGAGAAAAGGAAAGACGGATACAGAGCAGCATCAGGTGAGTGATGCCTTCCTCTTTGCATGCTCATTCTAATACAGGTAAATTCAGGGTGAGAACTGAACGATTAGCTGAGCCATGTGTAAGTATACAGTACCTGGTACCTCAGGTTACAGACGCTTCAGGTTACAGACGCTTCAGGTTACAGACTCCGCTAACCCAGAAATAGTACCTCGGGTCAAGAACTTTGCTTCTGGATGAGAACAGAAATCGTGCAGCGGCAGCAGGAGGTCCCATTAGCTAAAGTGGTGCTTCAGGTTAAGAACAGTTTCAGGTTAAGAACAGACCTCTGGAACGAATTAAGTTCTTAACCCGAGGTACCACTGTATTTCCTTTGTACAGTGGTACCTCGGGTTAAGAGTTTAATTTTATATTTATATGAAATAATAATCATAATAATAATAAATTTGTACTGCCCTTCATCCATAGACCTCAGTGCAGTTCACAACATAAAAATGCAAGATAAAACACACAAAATATATGATAAAAACAACACATACACACAAACAAACCAATAAAAAAGCCCTCTCTCCTATCCTTTAACTGTGCATTGCACTGCGCTGATGTTGCGTGTTACAGTGGTATAGAGATAATTTAATAAATTAAATAATAAATAAAAAGCACAGAAAAAGGCTTGGGACCTGGCTTCCTGAGACTCTGTCCCTTCATCATCATCATCATTTTTAATTTGTATACCACCTTTTTATCTTAGAATACTCAAGGCGGTTTACAATTTGAAGAAACAAAAAATGTACATCTTATAACAATCTAATGCAATACAAAAATGTGATAATAAAACATAACTTTAAAATAGGCAGCCTACATAAAAAGTAACAGTCAAAAATCATTAGAATAGCATTAAATAACAACATCATATAAAAGTTAAAGAGAAATCCATTCACCAGTTACAATAAATAATTTCCAAACTATAATCAATAAAACGACAGCAAGCCACAGTACATAAAATAATACAATACAAATTGAGAAGCAGAGACTGGAGGGTGGAGAAAGGCAGGTGGAAGGAAGCCTCGCTTCGTTGTGCCCTGAAAACACATCGGTTAGAAAATGGGAGGATTCAAGGCACCGAGGAGGCAGGCTTGGTTTATTTTTAAATTTTATACCCCCCTTTCCCCCCACATCTGAATCTCGAAAGGTCTCACAGATGCAAAGCCAGATGGAGTCCTTTAACGGTGGTGTCCTAGGCTGCCAGTGGCCTGTTCTTGTCACCAGCCTAGTTGCAGTATCTCCCCTAGGGCAGAGCAGACCCACATTGCAATAATTTAGATTTGAGGTGACTGGAGGTGTCAGTGCCTGGACTACAGGGGTCAGGTTGCCCCTGTTGTGACCATGAGGCCCTGCTATGTGTGAGGAACCAACTCTCCGAAGGCGAGATCTGAACCTGCAAGGTGGAGAGAGAGAGAGAGAGAGAGAGAGAGAGAGAGAGAGAGAGAGAGAGACGCATGTCCCAGAAGGAGTCAGTGGAGTTTTTCCTCCTGCCAGGTGAGCTCCTCTTACATTGACGTTCTCCCTCTCTGTCCCCCATGGCTCCCCAAAGGAGAGGTGTACTTGCTTCCAAACTGAAGACTTTCCTGTTTAACACCCGCACTGTATACATTGCAGGCGGACTCTCCATCTTTCCAGTTGTTTTCCCAGGCCTTGGGAATGTGTTCATTACACTGTACAGTGGTACCTCAGGTTAAGAACTTAATTCGTTCCGGAGGTCCGTTCCTAACCTGAAACTGTTCTTAACCTCAAGTACCACTTTAGCTAATGGGGCCTCCCACTGCCACCGCGCCACTGCTAAGCGATTTCTGTCCTCATCCTGAAGCAAAGTTCTTAACCTGAAGCACTATTTCTGGGTTAGCGGAGTCTGTAACCTGAAGCGTATGTAACCCAAGGCACCACTGTATTTGAGTGCCTTAATTCAACGACAACGCTGTTCAGGGTGAAGACTTGTGAGTGCCACCATAGGCAGCCAATCAGTGCTGTGCACAGCCGGCTGCTCAAACCTAGCGCAGCCAGTTCCTCCTGAACTGCATCCTGCAGGGAAGGTGGTATCACCATTTTTTATTTGTATGCCGCCTTTCCACAGTTAAAAAAGCAATGCTCAAGGTGGCTTACAGCATAACAAGGTTTACATAATTACAAAAGTCATAAATCACATTAAAAAAAATATACCCAACCAAATGGGAAACAATTTCCACATAAATCAAAATCTAAAACTAAGAATACAGCATTAATATCACAGTTTAAAATGACATAGGTAAAAAATAACAGCAATTTAAACAAAAAACAAAACAAAACGGAGCTCTCTCTGCCCAGCAGCAGGAGCGGCAGTCCTTTACAGAGCCCATCAGGCCCCACTCTGGGCCAGGTGGTGAGTGGCAGGACTGGGGTCCTCGGGCGCTGAGCAGGGGAGTATGATGAAGGCCGTGCCTTATCTGACCTTACAGGGGACATTCCCAGGGTGCAGAGAGACACTTGCAATGCTCTCTGTCTGTGTAGCATATCAGCAAGTTGCGTGTGTCCCCCTACCCCCCCCCCCCCGCTGGGCAATGGTGGACCTGAGATCAGAGGAAGTTGCGCTGCCTCCACCCCTGGTGCTTAGTGGTGGGAAGATGCCTGGATTTGGGGTGTCTCTTAATACCCTCCCTCTGCACCTGACTTCTGTTTGTTTCGTTTAGAGCGCAGTGTCTGCCCTATTTGTTTTGAAGATGGAAAAAGTGCTTTGCAAACAACCCCCCCCAATTGTGCATACCTGCCTTGTTCTTCCTCTGCAGGTGACCCTGGAGAGGGTGGGGTCATCCCATGCGTGGACCTCGAGGATGCGGAGCAATCCTGATCTTGCCTTGTCATGATTCCCCAGCCGGGGCGGACACGGGAGAGTTGCCTGTGGCCCAATGATGATTGCTTGCTGATGCGGTTTTGAGGATTTGCCTCGTATGGCGAGAGTGTCAGTTTGCATTTCTTTGTACAGAAAGTATTGATCTGATGTGTAGAGATCTTTCCTGTTCTGCTTAATCCAAGAGGGTTCTGGAAGGTTTCTTCTCTGTGTGAAAGAAGGATCTTGTTTGGGTTATTTCTTCTGAGTACAGCTGGCTTCAGGGATGTGGGTGGCGCTGTGGGTTAAACCACAGAGCCTAGGACTTGCCGATCAGAAGGTTGGCGGTTCGAATCTCTGCGACGGGGTGAGCTCCCGTTGCTCGGTCCCAGCTCCTGCCAACCTAGCAGTTTGAAAGCATGTCAAAGTGCAAGTAGATAAATAGGTACCACTCTGGCGGGAAAGTAACTGGTGTTTCCGTACGCTGCTCTGGTTTCGTCAGAAGCGGCTTAGTCATGCTGGCCACATGGCTAATAGTGAGGTCAGAAAAAACCTGGGTTTTATTCTCTCTCTATCTCTCTTTCTGGTGTGATGTTTCGTATATAGTGTTTTAGTCTTATTATAAGATATTGTTAAGTTTCCATTAAGTCTGCTGCAACTGTATTTCTTATGGACAGGGCCAATCCTGAATGTATTGGATTTGTGACTATTCTGCTCATTTGCCTTCAGTAGCAGTAAAGCTCTGCTGGATGAAATATCAATTGCCTCTGGTCTATTTTCTGGGAACTCTTCAACGTGTTTAAGTTTTTCCTCCACACACGTGACAGAGAAACCCTCAGAGAGATTGAAGGATATCTCGGGAGTGATGCGGATTAAAGTTGCCAAGCAGAAGGCTGCGTCTCTGGGACTCTGGAGAAGCAAACAGAATCAGATGTGTGGAACGATGAGGGGGAGAGAAAAGGCAAGAGTTTGGCCCCCTGAGCTGGGAAGACTCCAGGAGAACCTTCAGGCCCCCATGAGAAGATGCTGAATGGAGGCAGGACAGAGAGAAGCGGTGGACAAACACCGGAAATCTGGAGAAGGGAGAGCTCTGGAGGCAGGAAATCCTGAAAGGGAGTTTGCTACGAATATGCCAGCCTGTCTTTGGGTGTTGGTGGGGAACGACTGCTTTGGGGAGCTGATTTCTGAGACACACGTCTGTTGGTGCTGTGATTTCTAGGTACAGGTGTGAGTCTTTTTTCTTACCCACTGTTTACTCTTGAATTGCAGCAGCAGCAGCAACAACAACAACTTATTTATACCCCACCCATCTGGCTGGGTTTCCTCAGCCACTCTGGGTGGCTCACAACAGAATATTGAAAACGCAGTAAAACGTCAAACATAAAAAACTTCCCTAAACAGGGCTGCCTTCAGATGACTTCTAAAAGTCAGGTACAGTGGTACCTCGGGTTGCAGACGCTTCAAGTTACAGACGCTTCAGGTTACAGACTCCACTAACCCAGAAATAGTACCTCGGGTTAAGAACATTGCTTCAGGATGAGAACAGAAATCGTGCTCCGGTGGCGTGGCGGCAGCGGGAGGCCCCATTAGCTAAAGTGGTGCTTCAGGTTAATAACAGTTTCAGGTTAAGAACGGACCTCCGGAACAAATTCAGTACTTAACCTGAGGTAGCACTGTACTTGTTTATTTCCTTGACATCTGATGGGAGGGCGTTCCACAGGGTGGGCGCCACTACCGAGAAGGCCCTCTGCCTGTTTCTCTGTAACCTCTCTTCTCGTAGGGAGAGAACGGCCAGAAGGCCCTCGGAGCTGGACCTCAGTGTCTGGGCAGAACAATGGGGGTGGAGACGCTCCTTCAGGTATACTGGGCTGAAGCCATTTAGGGCTTTAAAGGTCAGCACCAACAAGCATCAGCCAGGCTTTCCACAGCAGGTTTTTAAAGAGAAAGTGGTGGGACAAAAAAAAAAAGTGTTCACAACCATGCCTAGAAATCACAGCAGCCCACTGTAAAGTCAAAGACCCACAGGTGTCCTGCCCAATGGGGAGGAGCTGAACTGAGACGGGACGTCGTTTGTGTGTGCGTGCATGCGTGTTTATCATTGGCAGAAAATTCCTTTTGCACTGCAAGCTGGCAGTATTGTGTTACAACTCCTAATAATAATAATAATAATAATAATAATAATAATAATAATAATTTATTATTTATACCCCGCCCATCTGGCTGAGTTTCCCCAGCCACTCTGGGCGGCTCCCAATCAGTGTTAAAAACAGTACAGCGTTACATATTAAAAACTTCCCTGAACAGGGCTGCCTTAAGATGTCTTCTGAATGTCAGGTAATTATTTATCTCTTTTACATCTGAAGGGAGGGCGTTCCACAGGGCGGGCGCCACTACCGAGAAGGCCCTCTGTCTGGTTCCCTGTAGCCTCACTTCTCGCAATGAGGGAACCGCCAGAAGGCCCTCGGCGCTGGATCTCAGTGTCCGGGCTGAACGATGGGGGTGGAGACGCTCCTTCAGGTATACAGGACCGAGGCCGTTTAGGGCTTTAAAGGTCAGCACCAACACTTTGAATTGTGCTCGGAAACGTACTGGGAGCCAATGCAGATCACTCAGGACCGGTGTTATGTGGTCCCGGCGGCCACTCCCAGTCACCAGTCTAGCTGCCGCATTCTGGATTAATTGCAGTTTCCGGGTCAGCTTCAAAGGTAGCCCCACGTAGAGCGCATTGCAGTAGTCCAAGCGGGAGATAACTAGAGCATGCACCACTCTGGCGAGACAGTTCGCGGGCAGGTAGGGTCTTAGCCTGCGTACCAGTCTTAAGTCTAGCTGCCACCTTGTTCCCAGGCTCACTTTAAAGTGCACACACTTTAAGGCTGCCTCCTTCCCTACAGACCCCCCCCCCCCGCCGGGTGTCAAGGCAATTCTGCTGCCTGAGCCCTTCTCTCCCAGCCCCATCATGGAGATCTACCAGAAGAAAAGGATTAGTTGTCCCGACTGAGCTCCACTAGGAGCCGGGCATTTGGCGTCGCTGGTCCCCTGCCCTTCCAGCAGATGTACATCAGAGGACTCTTCGCCTTGGCCTTCTGGGCATCCCTCAAAGGCTGTTTTGGATGCCCATTCAGTTTAATTTCTTTTGAGATTAGTCAGTTATGATTATTTTGCATTACGTTTTTGTATTCGCATATCTCGTTGTATGCCACCTGAATATTCTATTTGAATAGGCAGCAAGTACAGTTGTACCTACGAAGTCAAACACCTTGCGAGACAAATGTTTTGGCTCTCAAACGCCGCAAACCCAGAAGTGAGTGTTCTGGCTTGCAGATGTTCTTTGGAACCCGAAAGTCTATCGCAGATTCCGATTGGTTGCAGGAGCTTCCTGAACATTTTGGAAGTCAAACGGACTTCCAGAATGGATTCCGTTCGACTTCTGAGGTACGACTGTACTGTTATAAATAAATCTAGAAAGAATAAGCCAGTCGCTGCACAATACTACCTTGCCTTTGTTGTTCTTGCCTTTCCATCATCTGCATGGACTCCAAATATGTACAGGGCAAGAAAATGAGTAAAAAGTCATTGATATCACAAGTGTGTTGTGCGTTCGTGTTTTGGCTCTTCTGCAACATGTAAATTGAATAGACAAATAAAAATAAACTTGACCTGCTTAAACTGGTCCCTTGAATGATTTCTCGGAAATCACCTGATTTCCATTTCAGCTGGGGAAGAAAGCAGCCGGCAGGGGGCAGCGGAGGATCGCAAAAAACAGGAAAGCGAGAAAATACAAATAGGGACTGTGGAGAAAAGGGTGAGGATGTTTTGTAGCAGAGAGAAACCATGAGGGCAGGAATCCACCCTGGAAACACACACACACACAGATCCATTTGCACAAGAAGAAAGACAAAGGACTGACTTTCTCAGCAAAAGGGCTCTCCATTTATCAATTTCTGTACAGGCATCAGTCAAATGAAGGGCCTGAGATGCCATTGACATGTCAGTGCTGTGGAAAAGGATTCCTGGCACCTCAAAAGCAGTGGAGACACACCAACTTCGATTCTTTCCCCCCTTTATGAGCCCAATTAAGATGTTGACAAAGCAGATTCCCACACAGAAGTGTGCGCAGGCACGACTGTGAACATGCATGCGTGCATGCACACAGCGGTGGAGAGCCTCTGTCCCATGGACCACACGGGGCACAGTTTTTCTCTAGCAAAGTTTATTACTGTCAGCGGAGGGGGGTGCACATTGGAACTGATAAGGCAGGAGACAGGGAGGCCAACACTAGGGGGAGCCAGAGCCAAAGGCAGGCTGCTGTAAGTAAGAAGGAAGGGAGGTGGGGGCACACTAAGGCTGGTGGGGCAGTGCCCCCTTGTCCAAATGGGCTGCCCTCCACTAACGGGAATAAAAACAAAGAGGGGAGGGGAGAAAATTCATTCGTCGTAGAACTTGGGAATTTCGTCTCCCACGGCAACTTCCTCCTTGACGCCCTCTTTGGTGATGGTGGCGAGGTAAATGACTCCCCCGCTGGATCCGTCCCGGCACATGGCGAGGGCAATGGCTGAAAGGAGAGGGAAGAGAAAGGAAAAGGGGCGTTGAAATTCAGCTGATGCTGTAGAAAAAGCTTTGAGGACGGGGGTGATATAATGAATTTGTTGTTGTTGTTAGGGCCTATACATTTAAAATAGTATCAAAGCACTTGAAACAGTCGAGCCTTCCCCCAAAGAAGCCTGGGAACTGTAGTTTGTTAAGGGTGCTGAGTGCTGTTAGGAGACACCTAGTCCCCTTGCAGAGCTACAATTCCCAAAGTTCCCTTGGGAAGAACAGGGATTGATTGTTAAACCACTCTGGGAATTGTAGATTTGTGGAGGGAATAAGGGGTCTGGGAACTGTAGTTTGGCAAGGATGCTGAGAGTTGTTAGCTCTCAGTATCCTTACCAAACTACAGTTCCCAGAATTCTTTGGGGGAAGCCATGATATTCTAAAGTGGCATCATAGCACTTTAAATGCCCAGTGCAGACGGGGCCCTGTTGCTTTTATGGAGCCACTCGCATAGCTATAGAAACCACAACCCATTTCTAGGAAATACAGTGGTACCTCAGGTTAAGAACTTAATTCGTTCTGGAGGTCCATTCTTAACCTGAAACTGTTCTTAACCTGAGGTACGACTTTAGCTAATGGGGCCTCCCTCTGCCGCCATGCGATTTCTGTTCTCATCCTGAGGCAAAGTTCTTAACCAGAGGTACTATTTCTGGGTTAGTGCAGTCTGTAACCTGAAGTGTCTGTAACCTGAAGCATCTGTAACCTGAAGTTTCTGTAACCCGAGGTACCACTGTACTGCTATTTTCTCCAATGGTTAACAACGATGAACAGTGGTTAACAATGGTTCTCCAAACTGCATCTTTCTGAGCTACTTTTCTCCAATTTTTAGTCAAAACCTGCACCTTCTGTAAAGATGGGACTAGACTTTCTAAGAGTCCAGCTTTGTTTCCACCTCTCCACCCCCCCCAAAAAAAATGTCCCTGTCACGCCGCCACCCTGAAATGGACACAGCTTAGACGGCTACCGTTCATGGTGAACTGGCGGCATTCCTCCCGGCTCATTCCTGGCTTGTAGGCAGAGTCCACGTAGCCGTAAATGTAGGTGCTCCCGGATCCGCCAATCGCAAAAGGCTGTCGGGTCAGCATCCCACCCAGAGTCCCGTACACCTGGAAGGTAGCAGAGAATGAGCGGAGCAGGTGGGACGCCAGAAACCATCCCTGGCCCATCGTTCTCTCTGCTTACCTGCCCGCCTTTCTTGGCGTCCCATCCTGCCACCATGAGGTGAGCCGAAAACTCCTCCTTGTACTTGTAGCTGATGTTTTTCACCAAAGTGGCTGCAGCCAGGACGAGGGGAGGAGCCTCTACGTTCAAGCTGCCAGGGAGACGAACAAAAGATTAGGTAGGTAGGTAGGTAGGTAGGTAGAGATAGATAGATAGATGATAGATAGATAGATAGATAGATAGATAGATAGATGATAGATAGATTGATAGATAGATAGATAGATAGATAGATAGATAGATAGATAGATAATTGATTGATAGATAGATAGATAGATAGATGATAGATGCCTCGCAAGACGAAATTAATTCGTTCCGCAGAGATAGATAGATAGATAGATAGATAGATAGATGATAGATAGATAGATAGATAGATAGATAGATAGATAGATACAGTGGTGCCTCGCAAGACGAAATTAATGCGTTCCGCAGAGAGAGAGAGATAGATAGATGATAGATAGATAGATAGATAGATAGATAGATACAGTGGTGCCTCGCAAGACGAAATTAATGCGTTCCGCAGAGAGAGAGAGAGAGAGAGAGAGAGAGAGAGAGAGAGAGATAAGATAGATGATAGATAGATAGATAGATAGATAGATAGATAGATAGATACAGTGGTGCCTCGCAAGACGAAATTAATTCATTCCGCGAGTCTTTTCGTCTTGCGATGTTTTTCGTCTTGCGAAGCACGGTCCTGCGCCTCTTCAAGCGGCTTTAAGAAAAAAGCGAACAAACTCACTTTCGTCTTGCGAAGCAAGCCCATAGGGAAATTTGTCTAGCGAAGCAACGCAAAAACCGAAAAACCCTTTCGTCTAGCGAGTTTTTCGTCTTGCGAGGCATTCGTCTTGCGGGGCACCACTGTAGATGATAGATAATTTATTACGGTCGGAGACCAGCTTATAAAACACACTTGGGGGTACATTCCCAGAAAGAAAACAAACAGTTAAAACAACGTACAACAATAAATTTAAAATTTATGCGATGAGCATGTAGACATTTAAAACTTTAAGATAAGCTACCGCAGAGAGATGACCCAGAGTCACCCATGGGACCGAGTTTGGGGATTTTCTTAACGAACTAGTTTGGGTTGGGGGATGGTCTGTGCCCACAGATCTGTACACAGACTCTGTCGACTATCCGGGTCGTCTTATGATCTTTGCCTAACAGGAAGAGGTCATATTTTTTTTGCTTTTCTGGGAGGTCAGCGAGCCTCACCAGCAAGGGATCAATGGTCTCACTACGTGCCTCTTCATAAAAGGGACATCTAAAGAACAAGTGCTCTGGGCTTCCTATCTCCCCCAATGAACAGGCACAAAGTCTCTGAGCATATGGGACTTTTTTAAAGGATCCTTCCAGGACCGGCAAGGGCAGAGCCGGGCTTCTGGCGAGTGTGAAAGCCCTTCTTGCATTAGGTAAAAATGAGGGGAATTGGGTCCTGCAACAAAACCACAGCAGTGCCGTGCATTCCTGTTCAGGGTTCTAGCCAGCCAGCCAGCCAGCCATGCGCTTTTTCAAGATACTCCATCACATTCCCTCTCCCGCCTGATTTTCCACAGACACACCTAGCATTCTGTGTCTTCTGAGCATGCTCAAACCTCACTGGCCTGTTTTTTTTGGGGGGTGTCTTCCCCCCACCCTTCACATTTTCTCCCCTTAAAGCAGCCTTTCTCGACCTGTGGGTCCCCAAATGTTGTTGGACTACAACTCCCATCACCCCTTGCTAGCAAGGCCAGAGCTCTGGGATGATGGGAGTTGTAGTCCAACAACATCTGGGGACCCACAGGTTGAGAATCACTGCTTAAAAGCTGATTTTTTTCGTATTTCTGCCAAATTTTGGGGGTCCCCTCCACCTCCGTAAACCTGCTGATTCTCTCGTGTGAGAATAAGAGCACTGATCTTGCTATTTCTATATAGGATATGCTCCCCTCACTTTAAAATACACACTGAACGTGAAGAGGTCTGCACGAGCCCCTTTCACGTGTACAGTGCTATCTTGGAAGTCGAACGGAATCCGTTCCGGAAGTCAGTTTGACTTCCAAAACATTGGAAAACAAAGGTGCGGCTTCCGATTGGCTGCAGGATATCTCGTAAAAGCAACAGCATTAACGGCTGAGTCTGGAGTCTCCTTTTCTGGGAAATCAGGTGATAACAGAGAAGAGAGAACAGAGACCTCTTCCTGCTTTGGCCACTAGAGGGCGGTTCAGCACCAACAAACTGTCTTGTTTCTTCCAGAAACCAGGCTGAGTTCACCTAACACCTGAATCAATTGCCAGGTGGCTTAAAGATGGGGTCCGCCATCTTGAGGCTTGCAGCTGGCAGTGGGGCTAGACCTCAAGGCCAAGGCCAAGACCCAGCCCCCACCCCACCTATTCCCATCTAGAAAGCAGCAGAAAATGGTGAAAATGGCAAAAAATAAAAATGGGGCGGACGGGCGGACACAAGAATGCCACAAGGCCTGCCAAATCATTGAGGCTGATCACCACAGCATCCTCCCTTTATTCCTATTTTCAAAAACATGTTTATAGCCACATGAGTCCAGAGGCTCATTTTCTTTATATTTTTTCCCTTAAAAATATATATTACTCTCTCTTTCTCTTTTTTTACAATAAAATAATATTTGTGTCCAAGCAAAGGTGCTGAGCACAAGGGAAACAGAAGCAAACTCCATTTTATTCCTGTAGTTGTTATGGTGCTGCAAGTTTAAAAATGAGAAACTACATGCTCAGAGTATTTATTTCTTTTTTAAAAAATCAGGACTGGCCAATTTTCTTTGTCGTTTCCTCTAGGTTGGGGAAACTTTCTGGCCGGGGATATCAGATCTTTATTAGACCCCCGTCTCTGACAGCCAACTGTGACAGGTGGGCTGGGTGGACAACCCCCTGTCAATCATCTGATTGACAAGTGGATTGTCCCACCCACCTGTCATAGAATCATAGAGTTACATCAGGATCATCGAGTCCAACCCAAGCCAGGAATCTTTTGCCCAGTGTGGACCTCGAACCCACAGCCCTGAGATTAAGAATCCCATGCTCTGCCAAAACTGCTGTTAAAATGGAACGTCCCCTCTCTTGTTTCTTCAGTGGTTTCCCTGAAAATCGCCTGAGCTAAGGTGACGCTTGGCCACTGTGTCAGGTCCTCTGGAGATGGCACCTGTGGCTGGCAGCCTGCCCCCTCCCTCACCTGAGAAGCTGACACTAGTGCTCACCTGTGCAGCTCTAGCTGGTAGTTCACCATGTCAGCAATGGCCTGGGCATCCGCTGCCGAGCCAGAGAGGGCACAATAAATTCGGCTGTGCAGCCGCTCCAGTTTGTTGAAGACACAGTTCACCACGGACTGCCTGGGAGGAGATGTCAAGGGCACAGCGTGAAAGGAGAGAGAGACATTACAGTGGCAAAAGTCAACATTCCCACAACTCTAGAAAATCCCACAAATATTTCAACAGAGGAAATCAGAGGTGGGCATTTTGGCTCTCATGCACGGCTTGGCACACTTCACGTGGTTCCAACTTTGGAGGCCAGCCATTTAACTGGACAAACAGCGAGTCCTGTGGAAGGTGGATTTCCATCACGCATTCAAGGAGGCCTCGTTTGGACAAAGAGATACGCATCTCGGAGGAAGGAAGCTCCCTCCCAGAAAAGTAGCCTTGGAAAGGTTACACTGCCCTGCAATTCCCCACCGTCGGGTGGAGAGCCCAGACATTAGACAGGTGTACACAAACACACAAACGCCCCCCCCCTTCTCAAACGCACAGCACTCACCCTGCAGATACTCTGGAGTCAGAGCCAATCACCACCCCTCCGTCAAACTCCACGGCCATGATGGTTGTCTGCAGAAGGGGAAAGAAGGGGGAGGGTTTTTTGTTTTTTTTTTTAAAAAAAATTAATCATTTTTATTTTTTTAATAAAATATTTATTAAATTTTTTTGAAATATAACAGTAAAAATGAAAAAGAAAAAAGAAAAATACAAATTAAAAACATACATTTTTTTACTTTTACTTATTTTCTTTTAGCTTATTTCCCGGACCTCCTCATACCTCCCTTTTTTTTAATTCCACTTCAATTTATTGGTTCAGCAAATCCTTACCATTAGATTTTAACCCATTTATAACCCTTTTTTCATATTCTCTTAGATCATTACAGCTGGAAACCCCTTAGTTGCTATCCAACATCATTCTATCATTCATTAATTTTACAATATTTCTGTAGATAGTCTTTAAATTTCTTCCAATCTTCTTCCTCCCTGGTCTCGGATTCTGCCAATTCAATATAGTCCATCACCTTCATCTGCCATTCTTCCAAAGTGGGTAAATCTTGTGTCTTCCAATACTTTGCAATGAGTATTCTTGCTGCTGTTGTAGCATACATAAAAAAGTTCTGTCCTTCTTTGGCACCAATTGGCCGACAATGCCCAGAAGAAAGGCCTCTGGTTTCTTCAAGAAGGTATATTTAAATGAACCTTTTTCAGTTCATTATATATCATTTCCCAGAAAGCCTTAATCCTTTAATACAAACAACAACCGCAAAAGACACATAAAACAAAAACCATTGTAACACTAATAACACAATTTGACAATTCAGATTTGAATACTGATATACCGTCCGTATAGTTAAAGCTATGGTTTTCCCAGTAGTGATGTATGGAAGTGAGAGCTGGACCATAAAGAAGGCTGATCGCCGAAGAATTGATGCTTTTGAGTTCTGGTGCTGGAGGAGACTCTTGAGAGTCCCGTGGACTGCAAGAAGATCAAACGCATCCATTCTTAAGGAAATCAGACCTGAGTGCTCACTGGAAGGACAGATCCTGAAGCTGAGGCTCCAATACTTTGGCCACCTCATGAGAAGAGAAGACTCCCTGGAAAAGACCCTGATGTTGGGAAAGATGGACAAGGGGACGACAGAGGACAAGATGGCTGGACAGTGTTCTCGAAGCTACCAGCATGAGTTTGACCAAACTGCGGGAGGCAGTGGAAGACAGGAGTGCCTGGTGTGCTCTGGTCCATGGGGTCACGAAGAGTCGGACATGACTAAACGACTAAACAACAACAACACCTTTTAAACAATATTTCCCCACCTCTCCTCCCCTACTTCCCACCACTGTCCGTCTTATCACTTAAATATTCCCTCCAGATTTCTTCATATTTATCCATTCTTCATTTGCGAGATGCAATTCGTTCGTATGTAGCTAGTCTGTCCATATTATCAATCCATGTGCTCAATGGAATCTTTTTGCGGCTCTTCCAGTTCCTCAAAACAAGTTTTTTTGCTTCTAATATGGCACGGTACATCCATTTTTGTGTGACCCCTTTTAATCTCCCACGTTTCTGGAATATAATTTAGAATTCAATTCAATTCCCCTAAATAACAAGGGGGAGTCTTGACTTTTTCAGGGGTTACTGGTGCCCCTTGGAACCAGTAGGGCAGCAGGCCAGGAGCCGAACAGAAGGTGGCGCCAGAACCAACTAAGTCTGTTGCTTGTCCCTCCTCCCCACTGAGTTTGACAAGGGCAATACTGAGACTAGCAGGTAGGCAGGTGGAGGCTGGTGGGGCAGGGCCCCATTTGCCCAGGGAAGCAGACTCCATGGACATCTTTTGCAAAGGAGAAGAAATGGGGGGTAGGGTTTTCGTCGGTGCTTGGAGGCCCTGGCCCTCTGGCACTGATAGTTTTAGACAATCAGTGAGACAGCTGGATTCTAAATGGAGTAGGGTTATTCTTATTATTAGGCTACTGTAGAGAAGAGAGGATTAAATACCACTGGTTCTTGTTTCCAACATTTGCTTCAAATATACATTTAAAGAAGATTGGAAAATGTTTATTGAAAAATGGGAAATAACTGTGTACAGCTGAAAACGCTGGCAGCGTTAAAATAAATTCAACAGTGTAAGTAAGTTTTGGTGGATGCAATAATGGAATACTGAATGGTATAGTTTTCGTAAAAGATGCAGGGGTTTATGATACGTAAAATGAACCATGGATAGAGAAGAAGGGAAGTCAGAGATATTTTAAGGATGTAAAATGAGTATTTAAAACGGTAAAACAGAACATTTAATAAAAATTATAATAATAAGATGAATAAATTGGTTGGCTTTAAATCTAAAGAGGAAGCCGGGCTTTGCAATCTTGCAGCAGTGAAGATGCGAGTCAAAAGACATACCATATTTTTCGCTCTATAGGACGCACCCGACCATAGGACGCACCTAGTTTTACAGGGGAGAACAAGAAAAATAATAATCTCCCCCTGTCTGCTCAGCGCCCCTTCAGCGAAGCGGCAGGAGAAACGGAGCCCCTTCCATTTCTCCTCCCGCTTGGCTGAAGGGGCGCTGCGCAGCTCTCCCTCTCTGCTGAAGCCAGGAGAGTCTTGCTCTCCCGGCTTCAGCAAAAGGAACCCGAAGCCTTCGGAGCGCAGCGGGAACTCGCGCTGCGCTCCAAAGGCTTCAGGCGGCTATCCCTGAAGCCTGGAGAGTGAGAGGGGTCGGTGCGCACCGACCCCTCTCGCTCTCCAGGCTTCAGCGAAAGCAACGCGAAGCCTCCGGAGCGTGGAGGGAGCGCTCCCTCTGCGCTTCGGAGGCTTCGCATTGCTATCGCTGAAGCCAAGGAGCCTGCATTCGCGCCATAGGACGCACACACATTTCCCCTTCATTTCTGGAGGGGAAAAAGTGCGTCCTATAGAGCGAAAAATACGGTAGCTATGTGCTACCATGGATCATTTATTTTCTTCTCTTTCGGGCCTATTAACAGATCCATTTTGCAGGGATATAAATATTACTATTATTATTATTTGACATCCAGCAGGGCAAACGAGATGGAACCAACGCGGAAGAAACTTCTTATTTGAATACCACTATGCCCCTCGCACCTCATTTTTTTCTAGCATTCATTAATGATGCTGATGGGGGGGCGTCCCTCCTTCTCCTCCCCCCACCCAGGCAGCATCAGGTGGCTGAAATGCCCTTACGTTTCCCACAATGCACCTGGCAGAGCATCACTCTGCGGCATTCTGGGAAACTGAAAAGGGGGCTAGATGCAGCCGCCCAGGGCTGCTGAAGAGTGCAACCACGCATCTAGGGGAGCCCACCTGAAACCCACTGACAGGGAGGGGCGGCTAGCAGAGGACCCTCAGACCTGGAGCCGGACCTGGGCAGACCCATAACACCGCCCTCTCCATTAAACAGCATAAAGGTAAAGGGACCCCTGACCATTAGGTCCAGTCGTGGCCGACTCTGGGGTTGCGGCGCTCATCTCGCTCTATAGGCCGAGGGAGCCGGCGTACAGCTTCTGGGTCATGTGGCCAGCAGGACTAAGCCGCTTCTGGTGGTGAACCAGAGCAGCGCACGGAAACGCCGTTTACCTTCCCGCCGGAGCGGTATCTATTTATCTACTTGCACTTTGATGTGCTTTCGAACTGCTAGGTTGGCAGGAGCAGGGACCGAGCAACGGGAGCTCACCACGTCGCAGGGATTCGAACCACCGACCTTCTGATCGGCAAGTCCTAGGCTCTGTGGTTTAACCCACAGCGCCACCTGCATCCCTATTAAACTGCATACTTCTTGCTTATCTGTCTTATATGCAGTATTATCCGCCATTGCCTCTGCAAAGGAGCGAAATCCATTGGCTGGCACATCCGCACAGAAGACGGCCAACTTTATTCCCGATTGCATCTGTTTTGTACGAAACCGTTTCGCTGGTTGTATCTGTTGCTACAATATTTCTTATGTAAAAGGCAGATGATATTAACCTCCTGTTAATATCCCATTGAGTTCAATGGGACTTACTGTCAGGTAGACCTCCATGTATAGGGGTACCACCCAAATGCATAGATCTCTGTGCAACAATGTCTGGAGGTGAGGTAGCTATTGGCTGTGTTTAAATTGTGGGGCTGATTCACCAACCAAACCGGAAAAGCTTATGCAAAATAATAAATATGAATAATGGGGGGGGGGTGTCCTCAGTTTGAATTAACTGATACAGATCATAGAATCCGGGGGGGGGGGAATATTAACTGTTCACTGCACACAGCTCTGGGATGATTCACTTTGATCTCAGCTGCTTTTCATCCATTTGGGGAATGTGTGTAGTGCAGGCATAGGCAAACTCTGCCTCCAGATGTTTTGGGACTACAATTCCCACCATCCCTGACTACTGGTCCTGTTAGCTAGGGATCATGGGAGTTGTAGTCCAGAAAACATCTGGAGGGCCGAGTTTGCCTATGCCTGGCCTAGTGGGCAGAGTTTGGCCCTGGCAAGGTCACACCAATTCTAACCATAGCTGTCAACTTACAGATTTGAAAATAAGGGATCAGCAGCCTCACCTGTCCTGGGGACAGTCTACGGGATATCTAACAATCTGGGATAGCAGCGGGAAATGGCGCAAGAATAAGGGAATTTCCCACAAAAAAAGGGAAGGTTGACAGCTATGATTCTAACAGATAAGTTATTTAATGTTGGGGAAACCTTTCTCCCTGCCTCAGTTTCCCCTCTGTAAAATGCAAACAGCTGCCTATTCCTTCCTCAGAGGTTTTCAGGCAGAGGTTGCAAGGCCATCTGTCATGGATGCTTTAGCTGAGTTCCCTGGGGTCTACAAAGTCTACGTTTCTGCAATTCTATTACTATTCTGTAGGGGATATGGGAAGAGGAAGAATGATGTACTTCGACAGGCGAATATGCCAATAGGATTAGAGGGGGAGGAGCCTCACTCCGAAAACAATTTCTGCCTTGCAAGAACCCACCAATTTAGTAAAATAGTATGGGCAAAAAATTTAATTTTTTTTTTTTAAGTGTGGGCGAGATCCGTGACTGTTGGTGGTGCAAAACTGCCCTCCTGCCTCCGTTTTTCCTAACATGAAACGGGTGAATGTACCTTAAGCCCCCTCCCCGATTTCGCTCTCCCCCTACCCATCTATATCCAGCCCCCTATTTGGGGGGAGCGACCCTCCCCAAGAAAAGTGTTCAGGGGCGTTTGGATTCCTGCGAATCCTAGGCAAACCCCACTCCCCACGCGACCTGGACACACGCAGAGATACTCACGCCGGTGCTGATCTTCTGCGGCCCGCGGTGGTCCATGGTGGCCCCCGACCCGCAGCGCTGCAGCTTCTTCCGCGGGAACCGACCGAGAACGAAAGTGACAGGGGACGGTGCCGCCTGCAGAGCCGCTCGTGGTCGCCAGAGGGCGCCCCTCCTCGCGTTAAACTTTAACCTGCGAGGCAGTCGCCGTCCGGCTCTGAATGGGGCGCGGTGGGGCGGTGGCCAAGGCCGCCTTTGCTGCCCCTGGATGGGGCGCTGGGTCTTCAGGCATCCCAAGCCGCTTCCCCAGCGCTCAGGTTACTGGCAGCCAGCTCTCCGGAGCGTGCTGGACACTTGATCCTCCGGGGATCCGCTCCAGAACCTGTTGCCAATGGCGAGGCTCACATTTCTGAATGAATGAATGAACGCGCGTTAACCCTCCGGCATGCGGAATAATCGCGATGGCGAGAGTGGTCCAGAGCATGTGCAGAGTACAAGGCCTTCCTCGCACAGATCGAGGCTACGGGGCGGGGCAAGTGGGGGGATTCGCACGTGCAAGGGACGCCCTGCACGCAGATGGTGAGAGAAGGCGAGAGAGATCGTTGAGCATTGGGGTTGGACTACAGGATCTCTGGGGTACCCTACCAGCTCCACGATTCCCCGGTGCTCAGCCGACGTCTCTGCTGCATCCGTGGCGGCAGCCGTGTGCCCAGGCGGGTGTGAAAACGCACCTCCCTGATATTCTGTGCAAGAAGCACGTGTGGACGGGCGGACACGCGTGTTTCTTTTTTCAAAATGGCGATAAATCGAAAAGTGGAATGTAAATGCACTAGCCAGATGCAGACCGTGTGTGTTTTCACCCCTAGGAAACTCCCTCCTACTTTTTCCTGCTGCCTGACAAAATCCAACTGGTGAAGCTTGCCCATTGCATCTCCGCGCATCCAGTAGGAAAAGCTTCACCGGTTGAATCGCCGCCTGCCCTGCAGACATCATTTATCCTGCCAGAGACACAAAGCCATCTGCAACTCCCTTCCCCCTCCAGTCCTTTCTAACGGGCCGTTTCCTTCTCGTCCTCTAGCCCTTCCCACCTCTGAGATATTTCTGAACCAGCAAACTACTTTCGTTTTCCACTTCCCAGAAACGGCCGCGCTTCTCTGAAGAGCCGAGCTGGTCGGAGGGGCTTTCCAGAGAAGAGAGGCGCGGCTAACGAAAGGCTGCAAACCTCTCTCTCTCCCCTTTTGACTCCAGTTCCACTTTTAGCTCCCAGGATATACAAAACACACCCGAAGCTGTTCCTTTAAAAAACCCCTTTTTTTATTCCCTGGCGCAAAGAGGCGCGAGAGGCGTAGAGCCGCCAGAGGGCGCGCCGTCGCCCTTTTAACCTCTTTTAGCGACGCCGATTTGCAGCAGAAAGAAACTTTCCGGCTGGATCAGCTCCGTCCTCCGTTGGAAACGGAGAACTGGGTGCGCGGCTGCAGATTTGCTGCGCGTTGCGGCGGCGGCGGCTGCTTCTTCCTTGGGCGCCTGCTTTCCCCCCAGATGAGATCTTTGGCCTGATGGTTTGCTGCTTTCTTCCCTGATGATATCTTTGGCCTGATCCGGATTCTTCATTGATTTCTTTTTGAGTGGGGCTTCCCAGAACTGCGCTTTGCCGGCCTCTCCTCCGGAGGCAGCTGCTCCTCTCTGTCTCTCTCTAGGATCCTGCCAGCTGCAGAGAAGATGAAGCCCTCCTGGGTGCCCTGGGTCTGGATCCCCCCAGTGGCGCTCCTGGACTTCTTCACCCTCCGCCTGGCCTGGCATCTGCTGAGGCTTCCCCAGTGGAGCCCCCTGGTGGCGTCCTGGGCCGCTGCCCTGGCGCGGTGCCTGCTGCTGACCCTCTCGGCTTGTGCCGCCACCTGCTGTGGGGGTCCTGGGGTCCAAGACAGCCTCCTGCCTGCAGCGCTCCTCCTCAGCTTCCTGGTCCCCTGCTACACAACCCTGCAATACCTGTTTCTGTCTGAAGGGGTCGCCCTAGAGCTGGCGCACGGCTGGGCCCGGGCTGATGTGTTTGCCCTCAGCTATGTTGTTGTGGGGGCATCGGTCCTGTTGTGGCACCACCTCGCCCCCCGTGGGAAGGGGGAGGTGGAGACGAAATCTTCTGCATCCTTTTGGCGCCTTGTCGCCACCATGAGGCCAGATGTGCTGAGGTTCGTAGCCATCGCTGTGCTGCTGGTGGTCTCGTCCTTGGGTAAGTGAGTGGTTGGGGGTGGTTGGGGGTCTCAAATCTATCCTCTAGGGGGATATTCATTCTAGCCCCCTTCCCAGCTCTCCCTCCGGTGCAGAGTTTTACTTGTAATAATAATAATAATAATATTTATACCTCGCCCATCTGGACACGTCTCCCCAGCCACTCTGGGCATCTCCCAACAGAATATTATTAATAATAAGCGATAAAACATCAAACATTAGAAACTTCACTAAACAGGGCTGCCTTCAGATGTTTCCTAAAAGTCAGAATTACCCTTCTGGGTCCGTCTCTCTCTGCATCTTGAGGGTGTCTGTGCAGCGAGACGAGTGGTTTGCTTGTGGGAAGCCACCCAGAAACCTGACATCCTTTTCGATTTCATCCAGCCTTTTTCTTTGGGAAAGTTATGTATGCTCCTGATCCTCCCAGCATCTTGTGGCAATGAGTCCCACAGTTTAATTGTAGTCTAGATCATGTGTGGAGGAATGCTGGCAGGTGTTCGTCTGACCTGCTGGCGGCTGGTTTCAATTTACAGTGGTGCCCCGCAAGACGAATGCCTCGCAAGACGGAAAACCTGCTAGACGAAAGGGTTTTCCGTTTTTGAGTTGCTTCGCAGGACGAATTTCCCTATGGGCTTGCTTCGCAAGACGAAAATGTCTTCCAAGTCTTGAGATTTTTTTCCGCTCCCCCCCCCCCTTTTTCTAAGCCGCTAATAGCCTTTTAGCAGCTAAGCCGATAAGCCTTTAATAGCCGCTAAACCGTGTAATAGCTAAGCCGCTAATAGGGTTGCTTCACAAGACGAAAAAACTGCTAGATGAAGACACTCGCGGAACGGATTAATTTCGTCTTGTGAGGCACCACTGTATTGGTTGTTTTCACCCAACACCATCTACTCAGATGCAACAAATGCAAATTTCAGCCAAGTTTCAGTATTCGCCGCCGCCTTTGATTTGAGGCCTGGGTGCAATTTCCTTGCAGCTTCAGGACTAGATTAATTTTGGTGCATAATAACAGAGACATTGCTGGGCTGGGCAAGGGTGGCAACTTGAATAAAATATTGTGGGGGCCCAGGTAAGCCCCTGCCCACATAATCGATCACATGGCGTCCGGGTTGGCGAAGACTGAGCTGTAGCCTAAGAAAGGGGGATAAGCTTGCTACACCCCACTTCTCACCCCGAAACCGAAGCCTCCAGCTCCTGTTACCCCCACCTCCACCCCACGCCTACCATTTTTTCCCTGGGTTGCCCGAGTCCTGAGGGTCTCCCCCCCCTTTGTGTGTCGTAGGGGAGATGGCGATCCCGTACTACACGGGGCACGTGACCGACTGGATCACCGGTGAGGCTGACCCCTCTGCCTTCGAGAGAGCTCTCTGGATGATGTCCGCCCTCACCGTTGGCAGGTACGGAGCAGGTGGAGAGGTTTTAGGAAGGTTTTTTGGGGGGAGAAAGTGGGGTGTTGGAAGGCAGAGGTCCAGCCTCCCTTTCTGACCTCTCCTTTTCTCTCTCAGCGCTCTGGCTGAGTTCCTGTGCGACTATCTCTACAACACCACCATGAACCACTTCCACACTCGCTTCCAGAGCAACGTCTTCAGAGCCGTCCTGCGACAGGAAGTCGGCTTTTTCCACGCGAACAAGACAGGTAAAACCAGACTCTGCACCGAATGGGACTTGTCTTTAAGTTTAACCACTATTTTATTTTCTGGATGATTATTGCATCATTTTTTTTCAGATCGCTGCCTCGTGCTAATTTGTATCGTTCCCCCAAAAACAATTTTAAAGCTCTTCTGGATTTTTAAATCACCGTATTTTTCGCTCCATAAGACGCACTTTTTTCTTCCTAAAAAGTAAGGGGAAATGTCTATGCGTCTTATGGAGTGAATGCGTGGTCCCTGGAGTCGAATTGCCCAGGGGCGAAAAGCAGATCATGTTTTGTGGTTTTTTTAAAAGAGAGAAGTAGGTGTTGAAACAAAGCAAAAACGTGGTTACAAAGCACGGATCCACATGGATTCTCAGGATTTTTGCATTTGTTCTTTAGTCGTTTAGTCACATCCGACTCTTTGTGACCTCATGGACCAGAGCAGGCCAGGCACTCCTGTCCTCCACTGCCTCCTGCAGTTTGGTCAAACTCATGCTGGTAGCTTCAAGAATTTTTGCATTGGGTCACCCCAAATTCACTGTCAAATCACACAGCATGTCTGTGGCTACAGCCTGCACCAAAAAAAAACACGCATCCATTGTTTCGTGAGGCCCCTATGGTCCAAAAACGTGGTTACAAAGCACGGATCCACATGGATCTTCAGGATTTTTGCATTGGGTCACCCCAAATTCACCGTCAAATGACATATCATGTCTGTGGCCACAGCATGAACCACAAAAATCATACATCCACTGTTTCGTTCAGAATATTGTTTTTCTTGTTTTCCTCCTCTGAAAACTAGGTGCGTCTTATGGAGCGAAAAATACAGTGTTTGTTTATTGCTTTTATATGCCACCTTTTCCTCCAAGGAGCTCGAAGGTGGCACACGTGGTTCTTCCCCATTTAATCCCCCCACAACTGCCCTGCGACGTAGGCAGGTTTGAAAAGTAGCGACAAACCCAAGGCTTCAGGGCCCAGCGGGGACTTGAACCCTGGTTCCTTTTATTTTATGGCTGTGTCCCAGTGGCGTAGCGTGGGGGGTGCAGGGGGGGGCCGGCTGCACCGGGCGCAACACCTGGGGTTAGGGTTAGGGGGCGCGAATCCACGGGTTAGGGGGCGCAAATTACTTGCCTTGCCCCGGGTGCTGACAACCCACGCTACGCCACTGCTGTGTCCACATCATCTGCTTAAAATGCAGTTAGGTCCTTTTTCTCAATTTGGATTGAAGCTGGGGGTTTTAGCGGTGGGGGAAACCCATCAAAATGTAGCATTTCCAAAGAAACAACAAGGTACTTATTTGGTGGCTCAAATCACGTGTAGTCTGCTTCCTGAACCAGCAGCGCTCGCCTCTACATAGTTCCATCCATATTTCAGACATCGTGATATATTGATATATTGCGATGTTTAGCTGCTGATAATATCGCCCAACCCCTAGAGCACAGTGTAAGTAGAGTTGAATGGGCGATTGCAAATCGCCTTCAGGCTTATGTGAAAGGTGATTTGTAAATTGTAACAAATAAATATTTTTTTAAAAAAACAAAAAACAAAAACCACTTCCTCTGAAATGTGCACTCTCTGCCCCCAAATCCTGATGATTTGGGCTCAAGGATCTAACCCCCCACAGGGGGGGGATTTGATTTTTAAGGGGGGCAATTTGAGAATGTTTAGACCAAGTTAAAGGCCTTTTAGGCTTCCCCCACGTGAATAGGAGTTTACTTTTTTTAAAATAAGAATTATATGTCAGTGGGGGGAGGGGGGTGGCCTCAGGATTTTAGAGATGCTTAGGTGGGGCACAGCCAAAAAAAGGTTGGGAACCACTGATCTAACCCAACATAATTCAACACAGATCCTCATTTATTTCCGTGCTCATCCAAACAACACACGTTTTCCTCAAAAGCTAAAAAGCAGGAGTGGATTTCAGCTGCTCTGGTTGGTTGGGAAAGTTTTCCCATTCCTGGAAATGCAGAGTTGTTCTGCCTGGCCTTTGGCTTGGAATCTACTTGATCCCCTTCCCCTCCATCTTTTTTCCTTTCTCTTTCTGTGATGGAACTCCTATCTGGGGACTTCCCTGGCTTTTTTTCTGGCCCAGTCTGGATAGTTGGCCTTGGTGAAGATTTGACGTTTTCATCCCCAAAAAGTTTTTGATTTGAGTTTCTACTGAAATGAAGCTGCATTTTAAGTTTAATGTTGTATTTTAATCTTGTTTTTAAGTTATGTTTTAATCAATTGTTTTGTGCCTGGTGTTAGCCGCTCTGAGCCCAGTCTTGGCTGCGGAGGGTGGGGTAGAAATAAAAATTATTATTGTTACAGTGGTGCCCCGCAAGACGAATGCCTCGCAAGACGGAAAACTCGCTAGACGAAAGAGTTTTCCGTTTTGGAGGTGCTTCGCAAAACGAATCTCCTATGGGCTTGCTTCGCAAGACGACAATGCCTTGCGAGTTCCTGCTGGGTTTTTTTTCCTTTCCCCCCCTTTTTTCTAAGCCGCTAAGCAGCTTATCAGCTGATCCGATCAGCAGATAAGCCGCTAATAGCGCTAATAGCACTAATCCGTCAATGGGCTTGCTTTGCAAGACGAAAAAACCGCTAGACAAAGAGAATCACAGAACGGATTCTTTTCGTCTTGCGAGGCACCACTGTATTATTATCAGGGATAGAAGACATTTTATTTGGAATAATCCCCCCACCCGGTTTTCCTTGCATATATTCTACAGCTGTTGGGTCATCTTCGCTTACCTTGAACCTCTACTGTCCCACCATCCTTGACCTCCTTCCTTACAGGGGACATCACTTCCCGGGTGACGACTGACACGGACACCATGAGCGAGGCCCTCAGCAGTGACCTCAGCCTGCTGATGTGGTACCTGATGCGAGGGGTCTTCCTCTACGCCATGATGCTGTGGCTGTCGGTCCCCTTGACCCTCTTCGTCACGGTGGCCCTGCCCTTCATCCTGCTGGTGCCAAAGCTCTCTGGGAAATTTCACAAGGTACCCAAATAACCAGGAGTGCCATGCAGGGTCCTGCTGGGCGTCATTCGAACTCGGTACCCCATCTCTTTCTCTCGACAAGGCTGTTGTCCCCCCCCCCCATAACCGGTATTCAGTGGTAATGGGTAGATCCACGTTGTATAGAAAACTCCCCCTCAAATAATCCTGGGAACTGTAGTTTGTTGAGGGTGCTGGGAATTGTAGCTCTCTGAGGTGAAAGCTGTGCTCTTTTTGGTTTTATAGCTTGATTTTATTCTGAGACCCCAGGGTATAGGGCGACATATAAAGTCAAATAATAATAATAATAATAATAATAATAATAATAATAATAATAATTAATAAACTTCTCAGGATTCTTTATGCATCCGATGTGGCTCTTTCTTTAGACTGCCCCTAAAAAGGAGAGAGAGAGAGACTCTGCCAACTATGAGCAACTGAAGTAAATGTGACCGCCACTTAAGGGGCAGTTTCTGTGCTCTAATTTCCCTGCTTCTGACCCCTACTGAAACTCGCCAGTTTTTAGGAGAAATGGCCGTCTCTGAAAAGGGACGCAAGGAATATTTGGTGTTGCGTTGGAGGGGATGCCAGGAAAATGGGAATTATGTCCCACATGTGGTGGAATATAGCTACCCTCAATTGTGTTTTATAAGCTGGTCTCCGACCGTAATAAAGTATCTAGCTAGCTAGCTATTAATGATAAATCAACATGTGCTGTTAAGGTAAGAAGGGGAATATGCAGGAGAAATGATTCTGAGGAGATACGGAGGGTGTTTGTAGAATCTGTACTGTTTAGACGGAAAGGGGTCAAACCATCGCAAGACATGTTGAAATTTTTGGAGGTTAGATAGTTACACTGGAATGGTATTGGGGGTGGGGTGCTCATTTTTATTCTTTTTTATTTAGGATTATTAACATAAAGGTAAAGGGACCCCTGACCATTAGGTCCAGTCGTGGCCAACTCTGGGTTGTGGCGCTCATCTTTATTGGCCAAGGGAGCCGGCGTACAGCTTCCAGGTCATGTGGCCAGCATGACTAAGCTGCTTCTGACAAACCAGAGCAGCGCACGGAAACGCCGTTTACCTTCCCGCCGGAGCGGTACCTATTTACCTACTTGCACTTTGAAGTGCTTTCAAACTGCTAGGTTGGCAGGAGCAGGGACCGAGCAATGGGAGCTCACCCTGTCACGGGGATTCGAACCGCTGACCTTCTGATCGGCAAGTCCTAGGCTCTGTGGTTTAACCCACAGTGCCACCCGTGTCCCTACTTAGGATTATTACTTTGTAATAGATAGATAGATAGATAGATAGATAGATAGATAGATAGATAGATAGATAGATAGATAGATATAAGTTCCTTGTCCCTTTTCTCTTTCTTTCTTTCTTTCTTTCTTTCTTTCTTTCTTTCTTTCTTTCTTTCATTTTTTGCTTCACCAGCGCCTGCTCCACTGACCCGCCTTTTCTCCTCTCCCAGAACCTGGCGCTGCAGGTCCAGGAGTCCCTAGCCAAGGCCAACGAAGTGGCCACAGAGACCTTCCAGGCCATCTCCACCGTCCGCAGCTTTGCCAACGAGGATGGCGCTGCTCGGCGCTACGACCAGAAGCTGCAGGAGACCTACAAGTTGAACAAGTGGGAGGCCGTGGCCTACGCGGCCTCCATGTGGACTAGCGACGTAAGGGACTCCATTTTCGGTGGGGCGGGGATGGAGACGGAGGCCAGAATTGGGCCTCAAGGCTCTTGGGGGTTTCCGAAAGAACGGAGGTCCATTCTTAACCTGAAACTGTTCTTAACCTGAAGCACCACTTTAGCTAATGGGGCCTCCTGCTGCCACCGTGCAATTTCTGTTCTCACCCTGAAGCAAAGTTCTTAACCCGAGGTACTATTTCTGGGTTAGCGGAGTCTGTAACCTGAAGTGTCTGTAACCCGAGGTACCACAGTAATTGTGTATATTAAATATATAGCAAACACTTTAATTTACGATATAGAAATGTAATTCACCTTGTGGCCTGTGTGGGTTTTGTACTTTTGCAGCCCGCTTTGACCACCCTCGTGTCAGTAACACTTAGCTAGATGGAAAGACCATTGTAAACAGTTCAAATCGTTAGTAGGATTGGAATATCACTTGTAGTTTAAGGGTGAATTCTGGATACAGTGGAGATGTAAAAGATTTGGACTATCATAAAAGATGCAGAAGGAAATGATTAATAACAGGACCCACAAAGGTGAGGAGATTCATTGGAATCTTGTTTTTGATGATCGATATATTTATGTAAACTTTTAATTTGAAAAACCAAATAATTTTTAAAAACCCACACACTTAGCTAGATGAACAAAGGATCTGACTCTGTGTAAGACAGCTTCCCTTCTTCCAGTTTAAACAGCTTTTTAGAACCATGAGGTTCATTGCCCTTAAGGGAAGGCAATGCGGCCAAGTGGCAGGACATCTCCTTTCCATGCAATAGGTGAATCTCACTTCACCTCTAGGTAGGGCTGGGCAAGACCCCTGCCTGAAACACTGGGAAGTCGTTGCCGGTCAGTGTAGGCCATACTGAGCTGGACAGGCGACCGGTTTGACTCTGGATTGCTCAGCTTCAAGCATCCCTCAAGCCCCGTTTTCCCCTTCCAGCTCTCCGGCCTGGCTCTCAAGGTGGGGATTCTCTACTACGGAGGGCGCCTGGTCACTTTGGGAAGCGTCAGCAGTGGAGAACTCGTTACGTTTGTCCTCTACGAAATGGAGTTTTCCACAGCAGTGAAGGTAAGTTTTTATTTTAGGGGCCAGAGACGCACAGCAGGGCTTGGGCAGGGGGTTCAGGAGAGCGACATAAAGGTAAAGGGACCCCTGACCAATGACTCTGGGGTTGCGGCGCTCATCTCGCTTTATTGGCCGAGGGAGCCGGTGTACAGCTTCCGGGTCATGTGTCCAGCATGACTAAGCCGCTTCTGGCGAACCAGAGCAGTGCACGGAAACGCCGTTTACCTTCCCGCCGGAGCGGTACCTGTTTATCTACTTGCACTTTGACGTGCTTTCAAACTGCTAGGTTGGCAGGAGCAGGGACCGAGCAATGGGAGCTCACCCCGTTGTGGGGATTTGAACCGCCAACCTTCTGATTGGCAAGCCCTAGCCTCTGTGGTTTAACCCACAGTGCCACCCGCGTCCCTAAAGACCAACATAGGGGAAAGGAAAAGGTGCCGAGGTCCCTGGCGATATTTCCAGCTAGGTCTGAGAATCCGACAATACTGAATTTGAGGGACCAGTGACCTGGCCCCTGGCTCCCCCAATGCTTCCTCCATCACAGATTTTCTCCTTCCCCTCTTTGCAGGTCCTGCTCTCCGTTTCTCCACGTGTAGAAAAAGCTGTGGGCTCCTCTGAGAAGCTTTTTGAGTACATCGACCGGACACCCCAGATTAGCTCTTCGGGGACGCTAACACCCCAGGATTTGCAGGGGCATGTTTTGATGCGAGACGTCTCGTTCTCCTACCCCGACCGGGAAGGCCCTCCTGTGCTGAAGGTATTTGGGGATAAAGAGAGGGAAGAAGCTGGGAATGAGGGTGGAGGGAGACAGAGCCCCAGAAGGGGGCACAAAGAGAACTTTGGGCAGACCAGGCGAGACTCTTAGAGGGGGAACCTGAATGGAATAAAGCTGGGTAGCTCAGTCAGAAGAGCACGAGACTCTCAATCCCAGGGCCATGGGTTCAAGTCCTGCACCACGCAAAAGATTTCTGCATTGCAGGGGGCTGGACTTTTGGGACCCCCAAAACTGACATTGATAATGTGCAGTATATTTGAAACCCCCCCCCCCAACACTGCCACCGCTTGGCATGTTTTGTTATTTAGTCATGTCTGACTCTTCGTGACCCCGTGGACCAGAGCACGCCAGGCACTCCTGTCTTCCACTGCCTCCCGCAGTTTAGTCAGACTCATGTTTGTAGCTGTCCAACCATCTCGTCCTCTGTTCTCCCCTTCTCCTTGTGCCCTCCATCTTTCCCAACATCAGGGTCTTTTCCAGGGAGTCTTTTCTTCTCATGAGGTGGCCAAAGTCTTGGAGCCTCAGCTTCAGGATCTTTCCTTCCAGTGAGCACTCAGGGCTACCTGAGCTTATTTCATTCTCTCCTGCCCACAGGGAGTGTCCCTAGAGCTGCGCCCTGGCACGGTGACGGCCCTGGTGGGCCCTTCGGGGTCGGGCAAGAGCACCCTTGTGGCTCTGCTGGAGCGGTTCTACGAGCCCCAGAGCGGGCAGGTGACCCTGGATGGCAGAGAGCTGAGCAAATACGACCACCGTTTCCTGCATGAAAAGGTAAGGGAGGATCTCGCCCCAGAACAGAGAGCGAAGGGGCCTTTCTTGTATTTCAGCAGGTCAGGGGTGGAATGGGTTATCTTCTCCTTTGGGACTCCCCTAATTTTTAGTCGCTTTCTCCAAAGCACATTCTCCATATCTTTTGAGCTCCTTTTGCAATCGGCATCATCTTATGCAACACAGGAAAACACATGTTGAGAGCAGAGGGCAATTTGCAGCCTTGGTTTTGCTTCATCGGTCTGTCAGCCTCCTTTTCTCCAGCTGGAGTCATTTTAGAACCACTTTCCAGTTCCATGCAAAGGATGGACTAATTCTGTCATAGTTTAGTCATGCTGATGCTCAGTCATAGGTCCGTTCCGACTTGTGCATATTATTTTAAAAAGAGTGCACAAAAAGTCTTCATATTGCATGCATTTTAATGCACCCCTAAGATGCATGCTTCTCAAGGTATTCCATCTTTGAAACCTGCATTTAGTACATGTCTCTTACGGAAAGAATATTTTTGTGCAGATAAACTGTCACAAATGCTTGATTGTCCCCAATTTATCCCTAGTTCTGAAGCTTTCTTTCCTAAGAATTTTGTTACCTTGTGATCTATATTCTTATTGGATAGTTGTATACAGTGGTACCTTGGGTTACAGGCACTTCATGTTACAGGCGCTTCAGGTTACAGACTCCGCCAACACAGAAATAGTACCTCGGGTTAAGAACTTTGCTTCAGGATGAGAACAGAAATTGCACGGTGGCGTCCGGCCCCATTAGCTAAAGTGGTGCTTCAGGTTAAGAAGAGTTTCAGGTTAAGAACGGACCTCCAGAACGAATTAAGTTCTTAACCCAAGGTACCACTGTAGTTTGAAAATTCTTCAGTGTTTTTTCCCCCTTTTAAAAGTGTGTGATCCAACCAGGACTTGCATTCCAATCAGCAAGCAAGTTTAGGCGTGTTGGATCAGTTTTGTGCACCGCAAGGGCAAGCCAAACGAATTCCTCTTCCTCCCTAGTCTACAAATGCACCGTTGGGTTCTCCTTGGCAATACCCTGGAATTTTAAAAAGTCTTCCCAATTCTCTAATGAACTCTTCTGCCCTCCCTGCAGGTGGCGCTGGTGAGCCAAAGCCCGGTGCTCTTTGCCCGGTCCTTGCACAGGAACATTGCTTACGGCTTGGGGGAGAAGAGCCGGGAGGAAGTGGCAGGGGTGGCCAGGCGAGTGGGAGCACATCGATTCATTGCCAGGATGAGCTGCGGCTATGACACAGGTAGGGACCCCTCCCCAGACCCGCCCAGTTCTCCAAATCCCCCTCTAACCCTGGTAAGGAATCCATGGGAGGGGATTGTGGCTCAGGGGCAGAGCAGATTCTCTGCATGCAGAAGGGTTCTGGGTTCAATCTGTGGCATCTCCACCTTAACCAAAAGGATTCAGTACTAGTAACCAGTTCTGGAAAAGACCTCTCCCTGTCTGAGCAGGTGTTGCAAGTGTGGGGGTTTAACTTGGCTTCCACCGTAGGCTGATACATCTGCATGAGAACAAGGTAGATAGAGGAACCTCCAAACGCCCTGGACCGTTCTCCTTCCACTGACCTGTGTCAGTGTCTTTCAGCATTATCGACTGATATTCTTAGGGTTGCTGACCTCGCTTCCTGCTTCCCTCTTGAGAGCAGGCATGCTTTGGCTCTCTCTCTCCTCCTGAGATGCTAGATCAAGGATGGCATGTTGCATCTCCACCTAGGGTTGCCATATGCCCTATTTTCCAGGACGTGTCCTCTTTTTTAAAAAATGAGTGTGATCCATAGTTAAAAGCAGAATTTGGCAAATGTGTCCTCTTTTTTTGCTCTTCAAAATATGGCAACCCTGCTAGGAAAGACCCCCCTAGTTCTTTTTGTTTGGCAAATATAGATTTCCTTTAATAAATATTAGCTTTCTTGTTTCATAAAAAACCACAAAAGCAAAACCCTGGAGCTGAGCTGTAGCTATGGGAGGACTAGCCTTTTTTTTTTTTTTTTGCCCTGGGTGAAGCCTCCAGAGGGGTGTCATTGAGACTCCCAGCTTGTGTGTGTGTGTGTGTGTGTGTGTGTGCGCGCGCGCGCGCACAACTGTGCATCAGGGGGTGCCGAACTGGGACTTTGACCCGGGTGAAATAAAGTCTGGTTTCGCCCCTGCCCTGGAATCTCAGTGTGATGATACCATGAAATGCAGGCTCCTTTGTCAGGGATTCTGTTTCAGTTCAGCTTCTGCCAGCAGATGCAAACATTTCAGTCCAGTCAACCGCACATTCATTGTTCTGCCCACTTTTTGCCTCTGGCCCTGCCTGTCACCAGCATGTGGCCCCCAGAAAGTTGAACCATCTGCCCCACAGCCCTGCCAGCCATGGGATGGGGTAGCAGTGGATCTGGGCTGGCCCAAAACATTTTGGCACCAGAGACAGACCCCTAAAGGATTCCCCCTCCCTGGCAGGGAAGAAGGGGCAAGGGACGATCTACATCAGGAACAAGGCAAGGAGAAAGATCAACATCAGGATCCACTGCCCCAGTGAATCCTGCCGCCTGAGGCAGTTGCCTCACTTCGCCTCATGGGTAGGCCGGCCCTGCATTGGACATTGCTTGCCAAAAGGGAAGGGAAGGTCTTGGGGGTCTGATTTCTTGGCCACTTTTAAGTTGGACCTAGAAAGTCTCAGAGAACAAGGGAAGCTGTCTGATAGTGAATCAGACTAAGTCTATCTAGCTTAATAATGTATACACAGGCTGGCAGCAGCTCTCCGGGGTTTCAGGCAGGAGACTGTCCTAGTTCTGATGGAAGTAAAGGAATTCCTGAAGTGTCTCCCCACTGCTGCCATTTCCTGTTCCTCCCTGTAGATGCTGGAGAAACAGGGGGCCAGATCTCCGGTGGCCAAAGACAGGGGGTTGCCATTGCCCGGGCCCTGATCCGAGACCCCCGAGTGCTGATCTTGGACGATGCCACGAGCGCCCTCGACATGGAGAGCCAGCAGAAGGTAAGATGGGCCCGTGGAGGGGTAGAAGCCCAGAGGTGTTGGATGCTTCTACTGTGATATTCTAGAAAAAGGGTCCGATACCCGCAGAAATAGATGGTCACTGCAACAACTCCCCCTGGGGCTTTCATGCCAGGGGGTCAGGAGGATAGATGGATGTTCCCTCTCCACCCCTTTTGTGGGAAGATTTTGCAAGGTGGGGTGCCTATACGCTTAACACCATGTTTGCAGGGGAGGAATAAAAAGTCTTTCCCACAGCCTCTTTCACGTTGGGATGATGATGATCAGGAAGACCAAATTTTTAATAAGGAATGGGGAAAATTTATAACCTATCTTAAAAGCCATTGTAAACAGTTTAAGTTGTTAGTAGGGTTGGAATAGCACTTGTACATGAACATGAAATTTATTACGGTCAAAGACCAGCTTGAGAATGGCACTTGTAGTTTAATGGTGAATTTTGGACACAGTGGAGAGGTAAAAGATTTGGATTCTCATGCCAGGAGGAAATGATTAACAATAAGACCCACAAAGGAGGGGAGGGGAGTCCAGGAGTCTTGTTTTTATGTTGTGAGTTGTGACTGTAAAATTATAATTTGAAAACCAAACAAATCTTATAAAAAGAAAGAAAAGAAAATGCTGCCCTTCCTGATGTATGATTCATTTTTTTAAATATAAATTTTATTTTCAATGCAAAATTACAACAAAAATTGCAAACATTGAATCCAAAATAAAACTATACAAACAAGAAAGAAAAACAAAACACAAAAAAAGAAAAAAAGAAAAAAGCACACATCTACAAATAAAACCATATCTTCATTCTAGTCTAGTCATTACATACATATACACATATAGACTTCCTTCCTTTGTTCTAAGACCTCAAAAATTTTACTCTTTCTAAATTGTTGTGTCTAATGTAGATTACCTCTATCTTTATACTTTTTACATCATTTTTCTTTTTCTTTAACCCTGCAAAACATCATTCATTACATACCGATATGCTTACTCCAGAACAATGTTTTTTCATATACTCTATTCCCATTCTTTTAATAATTTCTGGTCCAATTGTCCTCTTATGAATTCTGTGAGTCTTGCCAGATTTATATATTCACAAAATTTAATTTGCCATTCTTTTATTGATGGAATTTTTTCCCCTTTCCAATTTTTTGCTATAAGCATCCTGGCAGCTGTCGTTGCATAAAGGAATACTTTCATTTGATTGTCAGGTATATCATTTGTAATTATACCTAAAAGGAATGCAGGAAAATGAGCGATAATATAAGAACAGTGATCAATATGATGTATGATTCATTTAAGGCACAGGAGCCTGCAAAAGCAACTGGGGTAAGGGGAAGAAGTTGGCTACCAACTTCTGCCAGCAAACTCCTTTTTTCTTTACTCCTCAGGTGGAGAAGGAGATCTACGAAGGGGAGGCTCGCCACAGGCGCTCTGTCTTGCTCATCTCCCACCGCCTGCGCAGCGTGGAGTGTGCCGACCGCATCCTGGTCATGGAAGATGGGGAGATCCAGGAAGAAGGGACCCACCAGGAACTGATGGAGAAGAAGGGCGTCTACTGGCAGCTGGTGCAGAGGCAGCAGAATGGAGCTGAGGGCAGCAACAATGGCTTTGTGGACATGGACCACGAGCATCTATAGTGGGTTCAGAACTGATGGAGGATTCCTGGCCTAGACCTATGCGGTCGTTGCCCATCATCCCTGCCTCCTCTTTTGGCAGGAGGGGTGGGAAAATGCCTGGCATGCGCCCAATCCACCAGCCTGCAGCTTGTCACCTCAGTTAAGGCAAAAGATCTGAGGAGACATAACCTTGCCTGCAGAAGGTCCCAAGTTCAAGTCCTCTGTGAATAGGTAGAAACACTCCCTTGTCTGAAACCATGGAGACCAGCTGCTGCCAGCCAGTGTAGACAGTACTGAGATTGATGGGCCCAATGCTACGAGGCAGCTTCCTCTCTTCCTAATCTCTCCGTGAAAATAGTAATCTTTATTTCAAGGCATCTCCTAAATCTGAGAGGGGCAGCCCCACAAAATTCCAGCTCTTCGAAACGCATATCTTTACATCTGGAGTTGTCCGTGTGTTTTGGGCCACATCTTGTGATCGATTATGTGGGGGCAAGCCTTGCCTGGCTCCCCCCACCAAAATATTTTATTCTTGTTGGCACCCCTAGCGGAGGCCGTTACTCATTTGTCAATCCCTATCTTGTCGTATAAGATCGGCACAACTGAGATTTCGAAACCCGTGCGCGGGAATCACTGTTTATACGAAGGACATGCCAAAGGGCAGAGGCCTCGATCCCATGATCCTCTCTGCCTCCCTTACATCAACCCAGAGGTGGCCCACCTCTGTTGTCTGCTTGACCGTCCTCTCACCCCACACTTTCCCTCACTATTGGGGCCGTCCCAACAGATTTTGCTGCCTGAGGTAAAAGGCAGGTCGTCCCTCGCCCACTCCATGCACAAATGTCACTTGGGTGGGCAGTCGAGGCCTAACTGTAGCCCTGGCAACTGGGCAGCGTCCTCCATTTTGTTTTGTACGCCATACTGTAAAAACCCGGTTAATGGCTTCAGTTCTTGTGAGTCGCTTTGGGAGGTTGTGAATCTGAAAAAAGCAGTGGGCCAGGAGTGTGAAGGACCCCTTTTCAGGCCTGAGGGCCACAGTCCCTCATGGGGAGCCTTCCAGGGGCCACCTGATAGACTGGGTGTAGCAACGGAAGCGGCGCTTTCCTGTGTATGGTTACATTTTGGTCATACAGTACAAAGGTTTTCTGCAAAATGCGCACACTTCCCCTCTGTTCAGGGGTTGGTCACATCCATGCCGTACTTTCAAAACACTCATGTGCCGCATAAACAGGCCCCGCTTCTCTCAGGGTGTCAGGGTTAAGAGTGTCGGAGAAGACCTGGGAGACCTGGGTTCAAATCCCCGTTTGGCCCTGAAGCTCAGCGGCTGAACTTGGGCCTGACCCTGGCTCTCAGCCTAGCCTACCTCTCAGGGTTTTGGGGATAAAATGTGGAGGGGGAGAACCATGAATGCCGCTCTCAGCTCATTGGAGCAAAAGGTGGAATGTAAACGTGATAAATTAAATTGGTAGGAAGTAGGTACTGTAGTTAAGAGAGCGAGGAGACTCCTCATAGAGGGACAAGAGATCAGCTTTTTTGGGGGGTGCCTTGGGCACCCGCTGCCTGGCCCACCAGCCCGAGGCAGCTGCCTCACCCTGCTTAACGGCAGAACCGGCCACAGGTCTAGAGTGGACAATTTCTGTTCTGTATTGCGCAATAACATGGAGATGGGGAGCTCTCTGGGGGCTGTGCTCTGAGATGGTATCTTTTTCCTCAAACAGGTCTAGGCAGCCGCTTAAAATGTTGAGGTTTTTGTTTCATTTTCCATAATTTTTTATATATTTTTTTGCTTTTGTGTGTTTCTTACGTGTGCGAACAGAGAAATGTGCTTTGTTGTAGATGTGTATAAATTAAAACACACTTTTTATGTGGGTTTTTCTCTTTCACTGTTTTTCACTATAAAGCATGGATCTCATTCCCCCAGGACAATAAAGACACCTTTCTATATGGCCGCTGTATATCCTTGGACTATGGTCATCCTGTTTTTCTCTTCCCTCCCACCCCTTGGTGCCCTCCAGAAGTTGTTGGGTTGCAACAACTATCAAGGCCTTCAGTTGCAGTCCAGCATGTTCAGGGCACTTCAGGGGTCAGCAAACTTTTTCAGCAGGGGCCGGTCCACTGCCCCTCAGACCTGGTGGAGGGCTGGACTATATTGGGGGGGGGGGAATGAACGAATTCCTGTGCCCCACAAATAACCCAATGATGCATTTTAAACAAAAGGACACATTCTACTCACATAAAAACCCTGGCAGGCGCCACAAATAACCCAGAGAGGCATTTTAAATAAAGGACACATTCTACTCATGTAAAAATACACTGATTCTGGGACTGTCTGCAGGCCAGATTTAGAAGGGGATTGGGCCGGATCCAGCCCCTGGGCCTTAGTTTGTCTACCCATGCACCAAGTGATTGAAGGTTGTTCCACCACAAGTGGTACAGTGGTACCTTGGGATACAGATGCTTCAGGTTACAGGCGCTTCAGGTTACAGACTCCGCTGACTCAGAAATAGTACCTCGGGTTAAGAACTTTGCTTCAGGATGAGAACAGAAATCGTGTGGCGGCAGCGGGAGGCCCCATTAGCTAAAGTGGTACCTCAGGTTAAGAACAGTTTCAGGTTAAGAACGGACCTCCAGAATGAATTAAGTTCTTAACCCGAGGTACCACTGTAATGGAAAGGTTATCAACATATTTTGAATCCCCTCACTGAGTGACCCTCAGGGCAGTTGCTGCCTCTCTGCCTAACCTACCTCAGAGGACAGTGGGGTTAAGCATCACCTGTTACTACTGAAAGGCAAGAATTTGTGCACATGTAAGCCCTGGGGTCATCTAGTCCAGCCCCCTGCAATGCAGAAATCTCAGCTACAGCATCCAGGACAGATGGCCAGCCAACCTCTGCTTTAAAACCTCCAGGAAAGCAGAGTCCACAACCTCCCAAGAGAGCCCGTTCCACTGTCAGACAGCTCTTCCTGTCAGAAAGCCCTTCCTCATGTTGAGTCGCAATCTCCATTCTGGTAACGTGAAGCCCTTGGTTCGAATCCTACCTCCAGAGCAGGAGAAAACAAGCTTGCTCCCTCTTCCATGTGACAGCCTTCAGTTATTTGAAGATGGCTATCTCCTCGTGGTTGCCTCTTTTCCAGTGGAAAGAGCCAGTTTACTTCCAGGACGGAGTTCAGGAAGATGAACATCAGCAAGAAGACTACAGAACATGGAAAAATCATTAGAGCCGGGTTAGGGCAGCTGTGGCCCTCCAGATGATGCTGAACTCCTAACCCCCAGCAGGGCCAGTGGTCAGAGCTGGAGTCCAGCAGCGTCTAGAAGGGTCACCGTGTGATGTGGTGTCTGTGCATAAATGTTTCCTGCCAGTTCATTACCAGGCTTCAGACTTGCAGCATGACATCAAGGGAAAACCCCAAGGCTATAATTAACTTCCAGCTCAGCGAGTGTTTGGCTTGTCCTCCTCTCTAGGGACTGAGAATTTCCTGTCCTGCCTGAAGGGCTACACAACGGGCAGGAATCCACCTGGTGCAGCTGTTCCCAGGACTGGAGAGTTGGCAGGAGGTTTTTTGTTTGTTTTTGCACTGCAGTCAAAGGCACAGGAGCCCCGCTTGAAGAAGCAAGTTGGCAACCCTTTCCTAGGAAAGAGGATCTTTGCAAACAGCGGGTGCTTTCAGGGCAGGACAGGGGAGGCCAGCTAGCCAGGGCCTCATTCTGCAGAAACAGCAGGAGGGGCCGCTTTTGAAATCAGGGACATAATGCAAAAGTCCAGAATCTAACATAATTGCAATTGCAGCAGAGCTGCGATTTCATGGGGCCTGGAAGGTGGACTTTGTGGGTTGATCAGGAAGGCAAGGGGGAAGGGCAAGAACACTGGCCATCTGCTGCTTCTCTTTTTCCTCTATCGCGTCGATCTAACAGGCAGGAAGCGGCCCGTGTGGTTTCCTCTCCTCCCGCCCCTCCTAGTACAGCGCCTGGCACTCCGCCCAGCTGATAAACTTGGCCGTGTCCCGCCGAACCAATGGCTAAAGAAGGCATGGGATGGGTCATCAGTTGCTGGGTAGATTCGGTGACGCAAGGTTGGAACCGTCGGAGATTTCCCCCCGCTGGCTGCCGCGGCGCGTGTAGCCAGCGCCGCCTAGCGGTTGAAAGGAGCAGCTCAGCGCACCGGTGGCTCGCTTTTCAACCAATTTGTAGCTGCTATTGACAATGTTTCACGAATTCTGTGCTCGCTTTTCTTTTGTTTGCCGGCAAGAGAGAGCTCCCATCTTTGCAGGCTGCAACCCTGAGCATAATAAAGCCTAGGGAGTTTTTATTAGGATCAGAATGAAAAGAAGCCGCTCTTCATTTTACAGTACTGTGATTGAAACTGCATGCTGGAGATTTAAAAAATAAATAAATCAGAATGGAGTTGCGGCTGTTGAAGTCAAGTCTGTTCCCAACCCAGCGATGGGTACCGTGCCCTATTCCAGAGCGCACCCTCTTGCAGGGCCAGCGAGACCCCGATTCAGCAAATGCACACTCCTGCGCAGGGCTGGATTTCGTTTTGATGAGGCCCTAAACGACTGAAGGCAATGGGCCCTTTATATGTCCAGCTGTCCTTTGTCATCAACAAATTGCCGCTGTTTTTTGTGTTGAATATATGCTATATGGTAATTTATGGACCTAATAGGTATCTAAAGCCATTTGCACATAACAAATAGGAGCCTGCACAACACAAAACACTGTTGCTGTATGTAGGTTTTATTTTATTTGTTTTTTATCTTATATTTTGGAAATGTACATCCAGGTTTTTTTCTTTAAATTTTTTGGGGTCTCCCAAAGAGAGTGGGGCCCTAAGCTATAGCTTGTTTAGCTTATACATAAATCTGGCACTGCAAGTCTTGCGGGAGTGTGTTGGGAACAAAGGTAGCACCCAGCTCAGGTTGCCACAATTATTCGTTTGTTGTTGTTGTTTAGTTGTGTCCGACTCTTTGTGGCCCCCTGGACCAGAGCACGCCAGGCACTCCTGTCTTCCACTGCCTCCCACAGTTTGGTCAGACTCATGCTGGTAGCTTCAAGAACACCGTCCAACCATCTCGTCCTCTGTCATCCCCTTCTCCTTGCGCCCTCCATCTTTCCCAACATCAGGGTCTTTTCCAGGGAGTCTTCTCTTCTCATGAGGTGGCCAAAGTATTGGAGCCTCAGCTTCAGGATCTGTCCTTCCAGTGAGCACTCAGGGCTGATTTCCTTAAGAATGGATACGTTTGATCTTCTTGCAGTCCCTGGGACTCTCAAGAGTCTCCTCCAGCACCATAATTATTTGTTTAGTTGCAGCTTTTTTGCAGTCTCTTCTTACGTTCTCCTTCCTTTTAAAGGTTTTAAAGCAGATGTTCGAATGGGTCTGTCTGTCATGGATGCTTCAGCTGAGGTTCCTGCCTTGCAAGGGGGTTGGGCTAGATGACCCTCGGAGTCCCTTGCAAGTTCTAACACCAGTGGGAAGGCTGAAAGCAAGAAGAGCACTCTCCCCAGTTGCGAGCTCTCCAGCAACTGGCAGAGGCATTTACTGCTTCACATGGTGGGGGGACATAGCCATGAGCTCTGCAAGTGCGGCTTTCTCCAAGACTGAAGTGCGGTGTGTTTGAGGACCGGGACATTCACAGGGAAACCAAAATGCTTGTTTACAAAGCTATTGTACTACCAACCTTACTGTATGCTTGTGAAACATGGACCACTTACAAACACCATCTCCAACTCCTCAAAATATTCCATCAATGGTGTCTCCGAAAAATTTTACACATCACTTGGGAAGACAGGTGAACTAATATCAGTATACTGGAAGAAGCAAAGATCCCCAGTGTTGAAGCAATGATTCTTCAACATCAATTTCGTTGGACTGGTCATGTTGTGTGGATGCCTGGTGATCGTCTTCCAAAGCAACTACAGTGGTACCTTGGGTTAAGAACTTAATTCATTCTGGAGGTCCGTTCTTAACCTGAAACTGTTCTTAACCTGAGATACCACTTTAGCTAATGGGGCCTCCCGCTGCCGCTGCGCCGCCGGAACACGATTTCTGTTCTCATCCTGAAGCAATGTTCTTAACCCGAGGTAATATTTCTGGGTTAGCGTAGTCTGTAACCTGAAGCGTATGTAACCTGAAGCATCTATAACCCGAGGTACCACTGTGAAATAACGTAAGACAGAGAAAAGCAAGCAATTGAAACCAGAGCTGGGGCGCAATGAGCCTGGAGATATCCAAAGGGTCATGGCAAAAATTTACCGAACCCTGCAGGGAACCTGGGGGGGGGGTTCTTCCCTTTGGATTCTCTCCCCCCCCACAGCTCCCCCCACTTCGTTCCCCAGATTCTCCCGCCCCCTCCAACAAAGAGGGTGGAGTGGGGTCCGTTTGGATAGGGCACCCTCGGTGCGCGCCTCTCCCCAACCGTGCGCCCTGCTCCTTCGCCGGCCTCTCCAAGGTCCTTGCCCATCCCCGACGTGGCGCACGGAGGGAGGCGGGGAGGGAGGAGCAGAGCGGTGGCGGGGGGAGACACGGAGAGGAAACACGGGGTCGGGCGCTGCCGCTTTCGCTTTCACCGAGAAGAAAAGAGGCGAAGCGGCGATGGCGCTCCCCGACGTTTGCAGGCTGGAGCGCGGCGCCTGGGACTGGAACCCGCTGGGAGGAGCCGCCACCCCGCGGCCGGGGGCGCCCGGGCATTACGCCTTCGGGGTAGAGAAGCCCCAGATCGCCGTGCCCCCTGGCAGGCAGGTGAGATGGGGAAAGGGGCGAAGAAGAGGCGGGAGGGCCACTGCGGCTAGTGCCTTTCCAACGCCAGCGAGCGATCCCTGCCCGCCGCCCTCTGCTGGGCGGTGACAGAAGCAGGAAAATATGTATCTGTATTCCGGAAGGCGCAGATTGGGGGCCCGCTTTGACCTACATGTTAGGGTCTGGAAATTGTTGTTGTTGTTTATACCTCACCCATCTTGCTGGGTTTCCCAGCCACTCTGGGCAGCTTCCAACAAAATATTAAAAATACAATGAAACATCAAATATTAAAAACTTCCCTAAAGGGGGCTCCCTCCCCCGCCCTCTGTCATTTGTTCTCCCAACCTAACAGAGGCTGATCTGTTTTTGCATTTGTTCAGTACTGTCGTAGCATCTGTCTCTGGACCCATGTGGGCCTCACTGAACTTTCTCCTTGATTGATTTGTCTTAACTTTCAAGAAAGTGCTGGTAGGATGACAGCTCTCTAAAAGCAGCGACCCTAAAACAACTCCAAACTGATGAAATCGGGTTTAAGCTGCATATCAGAAGTGCATTCCTTCGGATGTAACCACCTGGGTCTAGCAAGGAAGGGTGGGGAATCCCCCTTTTCTTTGGGAAAATGGGCTGTCCCTCTGGCTAGTGGCATAATCTGCGGGTTGCCTTCTGGTTGGATTTTATTCTGATCCTGATTGGATTTTAGGATGTATTTTAATTAATTGTCTGATTTTATGTTAATGTGTTATACATTTGATGTTAGCCGCTCTGAGCCCAGTTTAGCCGGAGAGGGCGGGGTATAATAATAATAATAATAATAATAATAATAATAATAATAATAATGCCCCATTTCCAATTGTTATATGAAAATTCAGAAGACCCAAAAGGAGACAGATAGGGAGCTTTTGTGACTGCTTCTGCCTCAGGCTCCAAGACAGCCTCCTGCAATGCCTGGCTTTCTTTTATATCTTACTTATGATACTTTGCTGTAATTCTGAGGATTTATTTTATAATTTGCGATCTTGTCTTTTGCAAAGTTAACTACTTTTAAAATGCCTGCCTGCTGAGAATGACGCTGCCTGTGAGCATGTGCAGAATGCTGCTCACCGGCCTCCACCAGCACTTGAAAGATCTGTGAGGAAGATTGACATGTGTCACTTCGAAACGGGATGGGGTGCCGAGCCGAGAGGCCCCCACAGCAAGTGCCGCAGTGACTTAGGACAGAGGGCGGGAGGTGGGTGGCGGCACCAAATTTTGGCATCGCACAGGACACCGCTGAAATTTGAGAGCCCCAAATCCACCACTGCCAGCTTGATACCAGTTTGGTTTGTTTTTGTTTTTTCAATGTTTTTTGTTTGATTTTACAACTCCAGTCACAATTATAATCACATACGGTAAAAAAAGCACAAGATTCTTCCGAATCTCAGGATTCCCCTCCTCCCCCTCTGTGGGTTCTTTAAGTAACTTTTAAAACTGCATATAATAAGTCCATCTGATTTACAACCCTCCATTATATCTAAAGTCTATGCATCATTGCAAGAGTTACCGTATTTTTCGCTCTATAAGACGCACCAGACCATAAGACACACCTAGTTTTTTGAGAAGGAGAACAGGGGAAAAAATATTCTGAATCCCAGAAGCCAGAACAGCAAGAGGGATCGCTGTGCAGCGAAAGCAGTGATCCCTCTTGCTGTTCTAGATTCTGGGATAGCTGCGCAGCCTGCATTAGCTCCATAAGACTCACACACATTTCCCCTTACTTTTTAGGAGGGGAAAAGTGAGTCTTATAGAGCAAAAAATACGGTAGTTAAAACCTGCCAAAGAGTTCAAGTGTTGGCAATGGTCTTTCAAATATACTGTACATTTGTCCCCTTCTTTATAGAAGCTCAGCTTGATACCAGTTTGAGTGGGGGCGGCGTTTTGTGGCCGTCCTCCTAGGAGGAAAGGAAGCACCGAAACATTGGGATAATTTATTGTTGCTGTGTATTACAGAAGTCTCAAAAGTGGCTTCGGGTGGCAGATAAAAGAGATTTCTAAGCATTAAGCATTTGCGTGCCTTGCTTCCTCTCTCTCCCCCCCCCCCCCCCAGCCTTCTGAGTTCCTGCAGACCCACTGCGAGGGCAGCGGCAGCAGCGGGCAGCGGATTGAGCTGGAGCATGGCACCACCACCATGGCCTTCACTTTCCAGCATGGCGTCATTGTCGCCACCGATTCCCGGGCATCGTCTGGCAGCTACATCAGTGAGTAACCACAGAGACAGTTGAAATGGCACCACAGATTAAATGGAGGAGGCCTGGCTGACCTAGGCCTAGACTATGGGGGACAGAGGCTCCCCACCGCTGGCTTGAGCCCTTCACAAACGACTCTCTTCCCCATAGGTGCAAAGGTGTTCAACAAAGTCATTGAGATCAACCCTTACTTGCTGGGCACCATGTCTGGGAGTGCTGCAGACTGCCAGTACTGGGAGCGACTCCTGGCCAAACACTGCAGGTAAGGTACCTAGAATCAGAGATTTGTAGAGTTGGAAGGGACCCTGAGGGGCAATCTAGTCCAACCCCCTGCGATGCAGGAATCTCAGCTAAAATCTGTAAACCTCCGTCTTCTGCAGGTATTTTCCCCATCTCACAAATATGCAGGGCAGGGAAATGAAAAATATATATGAATTATTGAGTGTGTGCTAATGTAAAGGCAGGCGGGCTGACCCATAAGAAAACTCCACTATCCATTCAAAGGAAATGCCTTTTATTAGGCCAACCAAAATGGCACAAAACAGTTGTGCAGGTCTGAGAGTTCTGCAGAATTCTTCATCTAGCCTGATGAAGAGTTCTGGAGACCCCGAAAGCTGGTACGCTTTTATTGTGAATATTTTGGTGGGCCTGATAAAGGTATTGCTCTGATATGTATCGACTGTTGTTTTTGCTTCCTAAAAGTCACATGTAGCGTAGCAAACTTGAGCAGCGAGGCAGGATCCTTCTGGTCTTCCCCTTTGGGAAACACAAGTTAGGATCTGGAATAACATGTCATGATATTCTTCTTCTGACTCCCCCCCCCCCAAATGGTAGCTTAGCAGGTCACAGCAAAAGATTACTGCGCCAGACCTCCTCTTGACGGCTCCCACCCCATATATTATAATTTGAGCCTAGCCTGGGTCTGGCTAAATAGATGGAAGATTCCAGAAGGATAGTGAAGCCCCAACCTGAAAGCTTGGCCACCACAGGTTTACTTGGGAGGGCTCAAGATGAGTCGTTGGCCCACCTGAAAACGGCATGGGTAATGGAGTTATGAAAAAGAAGAGGAGAGAGCGACTCTCCCTTTCATTTTCCTCCTACCCCTCTTTACCTCTCCCCTTCCTTCCTTCCTTCCTTCCTTCCTTCCTTCCTTCCTTCCTTCCTTCCTTCCTTCCTTCCTAGCACAATTCAAAATGTTGGTGCTGACCTTTAAAACAGCCTCAGCCCAGTATACCTGAAGGAGCGTCTCCACTCCCATCGTTCTGCCCAGACACTGAGGTCCAGCGCCGAGGGCCTTCTGGCGGTTCCCTCACTGCAAGAAGTGAAGTCACAGGGAACCAGGCAGAGGGCCTTCTCGGTAGTGGCGCCTGCCCTATGGAACACCCTCCCATCACATGTCAAAGAGATAAACAACTTTTTGACTTTTAGAAGACATCTGAAGGCAGCCCTGTTTAGGGAAGTTTTTAATGTTGGATGTTTAATATTCTGTTGGGAGCCACCCAGAGTGGCTGGGGAAACCCAGCTAGATGGGTGGAGTATTATTATTATTAATATATTATTATGATTATTATTATTTATTCCGGCAGGTTGTACTACTTACGCAACAAGGAGCGAATCAGCATCTCGGCTGCTTCCAAACTGCTGGCCAACATGCTTGTTGAGTACAGGGGTATGGGGCTGTCTGTGGGGAGCATGCTGTGCGGCTGGGACAAGAAGGTACCAGCAACGTGACCGCGAGGAGGGGGGGCAATTGGGGGCAGGCAGAGTGGGGGGAGAGAATCTCTCAGGAAAATGGGAGCACAGTGGGTCAGAGATGACTATAAGGAGTGAGTCAAAGGAGGGGCTGCTGGGTATTCTGGTGAGAGAGGAAGTCTGATTCTAGGATTCCTCCTCATTCATTGCCAGCCAGGTCCTGCCTGAATACACACTGCACATTTAAAGCCAGCCCCCACCCCCACCCCCACCCCCCAGAATCCTGGGAACTGTAGTTTGCAAAGGTTCTGGGAATCGTAGTTTATTTATTTATTGGTTTAATTTGCATTCCGCCCTTCATCTGAACATCATCTTCTTTGGCGATCCCTTGTCTTCCATAAACACAGTTTTAACAATCAGTCTGTAAGTGACTGTGGAGGCCAATTCTGGATTCACACATCCTTTCACAGTGGGGACATAGGATTCTGGACGGGAGTTGATCACGGTGAGGGTTTGCCAAACGTGCCTTCCTCTTAGCATGTTTCTCCCTTTCCTCCTGAGTTTGAGCATCTTCAAAGTGCATGACACCTTTGGTAAAGGCTGTTCTCCAACTGGAGCGCTCGCAGGCCAGTGTTTCCCAGTTGTCGGTGTTTATACTACGTTTTTAAAGATTTGCCTTGAGACAGTCTTTGAACCTCTTTTTTTGACCACCAGCATTACGCTTTCCATTTTTATGTTCGGAATATAGTACAGTGGCACCTCAGGTTACAGATGCTTCAGGTTATAGACGTTTCAGGTTACAGACTCCACTAACCCAGAAATAGTACCTCGGGTTAAGAACTTTGCTTCAGGATGAGAACAGAAATTGCGCAGCGGTGGCGCAGCAGTAGCCGGAGGCCCCATTAGCTAAAGTGGTGCTTCAGGTTAAGAACAGTTTCAGGTAAAGAACAGACCTCCAGAATGAATTAAGTTCTTAACCCGAGGTACCACTGTAGTTACTTTGGAAGACAATAATCAGGCATCCGCAGAACATGACCAGTCCAATGAAGTTGGATGATGCTGAAGAGAATTGCTTCGACACTGGTGATTCTTGATTCTTCCAGTACACTGGCATTAGTTTGCCTGTCTTCCCAAGTGATGTGTAAAATGTATTTTGCCCTTCATCTGAACATCACAGGACAGTTCACAACATAAAAATATCAAATGAGAACACAAAACACATACTAGAAGCAAGAACAAACCTGCCATCCCACAAACATATTTAAAAGGCCATAGAATCAGCCAAAGGCCTAGTTATAGAGGAATGTTGTCACCTGGTGCCTGAAGACATGTAATGAAGGCGCCTGGCGAGCCTCCCTGGAGAGAGCATTCCAATAGCAGGGAGCCACTGCAGAGAAGGCCCTGTTCTCGTGTTGCCACCCTCCGAACCTCTCGTCAAGGAGGCCCGCAAAGGTGTCTGATTATCTGTTCTGTGGGGGTCAGTAAACTAATGTTCCCAGGATTCTTGGGGGGAGGAGGTTTTGCTTTAAATGTATGGTGTAAACAAGGCTGATAAATATTTATCATACCGCCGGGAATTCACCCAGGGCACATTTTCAAGAGAGGTTTAGTGGAGGGGGTTTAGTGTGGGTCTTGGGGGGCACATGGGAAGTGCTGCCAGAATGAGGGCCTGAGGGAGAGAAACAACTTTGTGACTTTCAAGGAGTGGGGTGGGAATGAGCGGGTGGGGAGTGGGTGCGAGATCAGCCAGGCAGGGGACTTGGGTGGAAGCGGCCGCGATCAGAGGCAAAAGAGGCCAGACCTGCGGGTTCTTCCTCTTTTCTAGGGTCCTGGACTTTACTACATAGACGATAACGGGGTACGCCTGGGTGGCCCCCTCTTTTCCACGGGAAGCGGGAACTGCTATGCCTATGGGATCCTGGACAGCGGCCATCGCCCCGATCTCAGCGTGGAGGAGGCCTACGAACTCGGCAGGAAGGCCATCTCTTACGCCACCCACCGCGATGCCTACTCAGGCGGTGTGGTGAACAGTAAGTGCCCCCCACCCTCATTCTGCAGTCCCAGCCCCACGTCCCCCTTGTTTGGTGAGAGCCTGCTTTCATTTTGCACAAGCTCACTGGTGTGGTGGTACCGCTCTGTCGCCCCGTGCAGTGTATCACATGAAGGAAGACGGCTGGATCCGGGTCGGGCGCACAGATGTCAGCGAACTGCTCCACCAGTACGCCGAAGCCAAGAAGTGAGCGGCCGGGAACCACGAGGAACGTCGGATGTGCTTCAACACTCAGGGGCGAAGGGCAGAAAGGGACAGAGCTACATTTATGACGGGGCATCAATAAAGTATTTTCATTGATAAAGTCTTTGATTCTTTGCTGGTGTTTTAAAGAAGATTTTAACCGGTCTGAAGTAGCATACAGGATACACATAGTGGGAGGTTCTGGACTGAACATTTGGGAATTATTGCGTTCAAGATAAGCATATCCACGACAGCTTCACTGGATGATTTTAGATGAGCAGGACAGGATATTTTATTTATTATTCTTCCTCTTTTTCTCACTTGTGTGAGAATGCAGATATAGTGGTACCTTGAGTTACATACGCTTCAGGTTACAGACTCCGCTAACCCAGAAATAGTACCTCGGGTTAAGAACTTTGCTTCAGGATGAGAACAGAAATCATGCTCTGGCGGCAGCAGGAGGCCCCATTAGCTAAAGTGGTGCTTCAGGTTAAGAACAGTTTCAGGTTAAGAACGGATCTCAGGAACAAATTAAGTACTTAACCTCTTAATCTGAGGGTAAGTACCTCTTTCAGCAGATTAAAATCACCATCCGTTTGCCGTTTATCTTTAGAAGCTTTTGGGGAAAAGGTTGCTTAACCTTCTAGACCAATTATGATATCCAAAGATGCTTAGGCAGACTTGAATTCCTTTTCTCCATTCTGTTTACCTCTTAACGAAGAAATCACTCACAGACTGCTTAAGTAAACAAAAAAATGTAAGTTTACTCACATTAAAAGCCTTGCCAGGATTCAACAAGTACAGTGATAAAAATCAGGCAGGCAATAATCCTTAAAAGTTACAAAAGTCCGTAGTCCAGTTCAAAATGGAGTGGCCTTGGCTGTCCTTGAATCTTGCTGCCACACTTAAACTGAGTTGGGGCGTTAGTCCACTTGCCCCAATATTGCCTGCACTGACTGGCAAGGCTCCCCAGGGGTTCTGAGAGGGGGACTCTCCCAGTGGAGATTCTGGGGGTGGCACCTGGGGCCTTCTGCATGAAAAGCAGGTGTTCTAATGCTGAACTACAGCCCCCCAAAGGCTTTCTCCAGAGCAGTGTTTCTCAACCCGTGGGTCCCCAGGTGTTGTTGGACTACAACTCCCATCATTCCTAGCCAGCATGACCAGTGTTCAGGGATGATGGGAGTTGTAGTCCAACAACACCTGGGGACCCACGGGTTGAGAACTTCTGCTCCAGAGTCAAACCACAACAGTTGTTCTTAGCCCTTTGCGTCCTCACCCACGTGGGTGTCTTGTGGCAGTGCAGTTCCAGGAAGCTCAACTGCTCTCCGTTAAGGAAGCACCTGCGGTCATCAAGCTATTGAGAAGATCTGGGAGGTGTTTTCTGGCTCTCTCGGTTTTGCACAGCAGACCAGCGAAGCACAGCCCTTTCTGAGATGTTGACGAGCCCCTCGGGTTTAGGTTTGCTGTGGGGACTACAGGGTCTGCATCTTCTTCCTCATCTCATTGCCTTCCACATAAAGTGTATGCAGAGGGTTCATGTAGATCAATCCTGATATGGGGGGGAGGGGGTGTCCAATGCCTGTTGCTCATTCCTCGTTCTGCCTTCTGCAGTCCATGTAGCTCAGCATTGTCCACACCAGGGACTAGGAATAGGAGGAGGAGGAGGAGGAGAAGAAGAAGAAGAAGAAGAAGAAGAAGAAGAAGAAGAAGAAGAAGAAGAAGAAGAAGAAGAAATCTATTTATACCCTGTCCATCTGGCTGGGTTTCCCCAGCCACTCTGGGTGGCTCCCGACAGAATATTAAAAACATGATAAAATATCAGACATTGAAAACATTAAAAGTTCTTTATCTCCTTCACATCTGGTGGGAGGGTGTTCCACAGGGCAGGCACCACTACCGAGAAGGCCCTCTGCCTGGTTCCTTGCAACCTCACATCTCACAGGGAGGGAACCGCCAGAAGTCCCTCGGAGCTGGACCTCAGTGTCCGGGATGAACGATGGGGGTGGACATGTTCCTTCAGGTATATAAAGCATTTTGGGGGGTGGGGAATGTCTAAACTGCCCTTCACCCAAACCTGGAAAGCGAGGGATGTGTCTTTAATTGAGTCCTGCTAGGGATTGATAGAAGGACAAATCCCACCCCTCCGACAGTTGGGGAGAATCTATTGGAGAGAGAATTGGGGGGATGATGAGACAGTTATTGTTGTTGGGTTTGGGCTTTTATAGAATTGTAGAATTGTAGATGACCCCGCGGGTCCTCTAGTCCAACCCCCTGCAAGACAGGAATCACAGCTAAAGAGACTGACAGGTGCTCATCCAGCCTCTGTTTAAAATCCTCCAATGCTGGACACTCCACTACCTTCTCAAATAGCTCTTCCTGTCAGAAAGTTCTTCCTAACTTCCTCACTTCTCGCAGGGAGGGAACTGCCAAAAGGCCCTCAGCACTGGACCTCAGTGTGGAGAATGATGGGGGTGGAGACGCTCCTTCAGATATCCTGGACTGAGGCCATTTAGGGCTTTCAAGGTCAGCACCAACACTTTGAATTGTGCTCGGAAACGTACTGGGAGCCAATGTAGGTCTTTCAAGACCGGTGTTATGTGGTCTCGGCGGCCGCCCCCAGTCACCAGTCTAGCTGCCGCATTCTGGATTAGTTGTAGTTTCCGGGTCACCTTCAAAGGTAGCCCCACGTAGAGCACATTGCCGCACTCCAAGCGAGAGATAACCAATGCATGCATCCCTCTGGCGAGACAGTCCGCGGGCAGATCGGGGTCTCAGCCTGCATACCAGGTGAAGCTGGTAAACAGCCATCCTGGACACAGAATTGACCTGCACATTCAATCCTCTCAGTTATGTACCCTCTCGCTGTCTGTCATGTTCGATTTAGCTGAGGTTCCTGCATTAGGGAAGCTTTTAATGTTTAATAGATTATTGTATTAAGTTGCCGGGAAAACTCAGCCAGATGGCGGGGTATAAATAATGTTGTTGTTGTTGTTATCATCACAGGAGGTTGGACTAGATGACTCTGGGGTTCCCTTCCAAGGCTACAATTCTCTGTTTCCATACGTTCCCAACATTTTCCCAATGAAAATAGGGACATCCTATTACATAATGATGATAATTTTATTATTTATACCCCACCCATCTGACTGGGTTTCCCCAGCCACTCTGGGCATCTTAACACCATATAAAAAAATAACAAAACATTACAAAACTTCTCTATACAAGGCTGCCTTCAGATGTCTTCTAAAGGTTGTACAGTTACTTATCTCCTTGGCTTGGGGGATGCATAACTCTGTACCCTCCAACATTTTCCTGATGAAAATAGGGACGTCCTAAGGAAAAGCGGGACATTATGGGATCAAATCAGAAACTGGGGTGGCTTCTGGAAATCCAGGACCCTCCCTGGAAAATAGGGATACCTGGAGGGTCTGACTTTGATCCCTGCCCATCGTGGCTGATAAATCTAGCAGGGAGTTGTTCACATAGCTGTCAACGTTTCCCCTTTTTAAAATTCCCTTATTCTGAATAGGATTCCTCACAAGAAAAAGGAAAAGTTGACAGCTATGGTTGTTCAGTAGAGATATCTTTTCCAAATGAGAGCAAAAGCATCAAGTGATATTGCAAGCTCACATTTCTTGTCCAGTTTGTATACCTGCTTAAGGTACGTGACAGGTATGAGACTCGTTTATATTTTGGGAATGGTTCCTGTTCTTCTCTAGCTGCAATGTTTTAGACCAGGGGTCAGCAAACTTCTTCAGCAGGGGGCTGGTCCACTGTCCCTCAGACCTTTTGGGGGGGCGGACTATATTTTGGGGTGGGGGAAATGAATGTATTCCTATGCCCCACATATAACCCAAAGATGCATTTTAAATAAAAGGACACATTCTACTCATGTGAAAACACCAGGCAGGACCCACAAATAACCCAGAGATGCATTTTAAATAAAAGGACATAATTCTACTATAGCTGTCAACCTTCCCTTTTTTTTGCGGGAAATTCCCTTATTCCAGTGCCGTTTCCCGCTGCTATCCCGGATTGTTAGATATCCCATAGTCTGTCCCCGGGACAGGTGAGGCTGCTGACCCCTTATTTTCAAATCTGAAAGTTGACAGCTATGCATGTAAAAGCATGCTGATTCCCATACCGTCTGTGGGTCAGATTGAGAAGGCAATTGGGCTGGATCCGGCCCCCAGGCCTTAGTTTGCCTACCCCTGTTTTAGACTTTATGGATGCCCCACACTCATATTACAAAGTATTTGCGTCCTGTGCTATAAATCAAGCACTGTTGCGAGTTGTTCTCCAATGTATTTCGTATCAATAAAAAAAACTGGGAGCGGCGCGAGCAAACATTTTTCCTGAAAATGTCAGCCAAGAGTTTGAGAACCGCTTGCGATGGAGGTTTTGTAAAGCGCAGGCGGCGGGCTCCCTCTGGCGGCGGAAGCGGGGAGCGCGGCCGCGTGGGCGGGGGAAGGGAAGCGGCTGGATTTCCCCTTTCGAAAGCGAAAGTGGGCGCCGGGTCGAGCCCCCGCGAGCGCAGAAGAGCTCAGTTCCTCCCTGGGAGACCGGAGGGCAGGTAAGGCGGGCAGGGAGAGGAAACCAGGGGGCTGTGGGGTGGGAGACCCAGGATAAGGGCATCAAGGGGGGGGGCTGGCTGGGGTGGGGGGTGCATCAAACGCGGGGGGTTCAATGCAAATCGGGGAGATGTTGCAAAAGAGGCTCCCGCGCAATGTTTGATTTCTTCTTGGGGGGGGGGCGTTTACTTAATGTAAAATAATTTGTAGTCCCTGAGATCGGATCTGCATTTAGCAGGGCTGGGACACACACAAACATACAATAAAAATTCGCCCCACAATAAATATTTCCCCACCTTTTAAAACCATCCCGTTTCAGTTTTATTTTCTGATCGGAGATGGAAAATAATAATAATAACTGTGACAAGAAAAAACCCGGTTCCAGAAAGGGCAGCCCTGTCAGTCTCTTCGGAGCAAAATGCCCCAAACTAGAAAAAAAAACCCAAAGTTAGGAAAGTGGCTTCTTCTGGGTCTTTAAAGGTTTTTATCACTTTCTGCGCAGTCTTGGGCAGTCTAACTCAGAGGTAAGATAAAAAAAATCCTTCCAGTAGCACCTTAAAGACCAACTAAGTTAGTTCTTGGTATGAGCTTTCGTGTGCATGCACACTTCTTCAGATACAGATACTGTACACTTCTGAAGAAGAAGTGTGCATGCACACAAAAGCTCATACCAAGAACTAACTTAGTTGGTCTTTAAGGTGCTACTGGAAGGATTTTTTTTTATTTTGACTATGGCAGACCAACACGGCTACCTATCTGTGTCAGAGGTAAGAGTAAGCCCCCTTGATTTCAGTAGGGACTTACTTCTGAGTAACGGGCCTCATGTGTACTATTCATTTAAGCAGTACTGTATAATATTGCCTTAAACAGTCCTGTCCTCTCCCAAAACCTTCTGGGAACTGTCGTTTCAGGCTGCAGAAAGTTGTTAGGAGATTTCGGTTCCCAGAGGAGTTTAACAATCAATCCCTTTTCCCAGGGAACTGAAGTTCTGTGACGTTCATGCTGTTAATAATAATAATAATAATAATAATAATAATAATAATTTATACCCCATCCTCCCCGACCAGAGCTGGGCTCAGGGTGGCTAACACCAGTAAAATTACAGTAAAAACATAATAGGAAAAGGGGGAAAAAAACAATTTAAAATACAGGTTAAAATGCAATTTAAAATGCAGCCTCATTTTAAAAGTAGCCCACAGATGTTAGGATTGCTCTTTAAGTGCCATAGGATAGCTTACCTCTGGCTCCTCTTAAGCACAGTGCAATTTTATTTTACAAAGTGCTCAACAGTCATAGAATCACAGGGCTGGAAGAAACCACGGGGGTCATCTAGTCCAACCCCCTCAAGGCAGGAATCTTTTGTCCAACGTGGGACTCGAACCCACAACCCTGAGATTAAGAGTCTCATTCTCTACCGACTGAGCTATCCAGTAGCTGCTCTCATGAGAACCCACCAAGGCCCCAGTGGACTCCATTGAACACACTGGGAGTTGTTTCTGGGTGAGCATAAATAGGATTGTGCTACTTGCTGGTGAGGACACTGCCATGCCCATTTTACAGATGGAGAACTGAGACTGACAGAAAGCATCTGGAGGGTGGGATTTGTGCCTGGCATCCCTTTAGGCCAGGGAGGAGGAACCTCAACCTGGTACCCTGGACTACAACTCCCATCATCCTCAGCCACTGTCTATGTTGGCTGGCACTGATGGGTGTTGCTGTCCCTCCCCCTTTGGGGGGAGTGTCGCATGGGGAAGTGGAATTCAGCTTTGATGGTGATGATAATTTATTATTTATACCCCGCCCATCTGGCCGGCTCTCCCCAGCCACTCTGAGCGGCTCCCAACACAATATTAAAAACAAGATAAAACATCAAACATTAAAAACTTCCCTAAACAGGGCTGCCTTCAGATGTCTTCTAAAAGTCAGATAGTTGTTTATTTCCTTGACATCTGAGGGGAGGACATCTTATTACAGTCGTACGTCGGAACTCAAATGGAATCTGTTCTGGAAGTCCGTTCAGCTGTTCCACAACCAAGGCGCAGCTTCTGATTGGCTGCAGGAGCTTCCTGCAGCCAATTGGAAGCCTTGCTGGACGTTCGGGTTCCAAAGAACATTTGCAACCAAAATACTCACTTCCGGGTTTGCAGCGTTTGGGAGCCAAAACATTCGACTGCCAAGGCATTTGTGATCCTTGGTACAACTGTATTATTATTATTATTGCTGTTGTTGTTGTACAACTGTATTATTATTATTATTATTATTATTATTATTATTACTATTACTATTATTATTATTATTGGTGTTGGTGTTAAATTTATATCCCGCCCATCTAAGGCTAAGGGAGCTGGGCATGTTTAGCCTGGAGAAGATGAGGTTAAGGGGTGATATGATAGCCATGTTCAAATATATAAAAGGATGTCACATAGAGGAGGGAGAAAGGCTGTTTTCTGCTGCTCCAGAGAAGCGGACACGGAGCAATGGATCCAAACTACAAGAAAGAAGATTCCACCTAAACATTAGGAAGAACTTCCTGACAGTAAGAGCTGTTCGACAGTGGAATTTGCTGCCAAGGAGTGTGGTGGAGTCTCCTACTTTGGAGGTCTTTAAGCAGAGGCTTGACAACCATATGTCAGGAGTGCTCTGATGGTGTTTCCTGCTTGGCAGGGGGTTGGACTCGATGGCCCTTGTGGTCTCTTCCAACTCTATGATTCTATGATTCTATCGGGTTGGGTTTCTCCAGCCACTCTGGGCAGCTTACAACATATATAAAAACACAACAAAACTTCAAACATTAAAAAAAAAAATACTATACAGTGGTGCCCCGCAAGAGGAATGCCTCGCAAGACAAAAAACTCGCTAGACGAAAGAGTTTTGCGTTTTTTGAGTCATTCCGCAAGACGAATTTCCCTATGGGCTTGCTTCGCAAGACGAAACGTCTTGCGAGTTCTTGCGAGTTTGTTTCCTTTTTCTTAAAGCCGCTAAGCCGTTAATAGCCGCTAAGCCGCTAATAGCCGTGCTTCGCAAGACGAAAAAACCGCAAGACGAAGAGACTTGCAGAACGGATTAATTTCGTCTTGCGAGGCACCACTGTACAAGCAACAAACAAACCAATAAATCAATAGCAACCAATAACAAGAATAAAAAGTTTACAGTTCTACTCAAAATAACCGCCAGCCCCAAGTAAACATTTGACCAACACCAACCTGACAAAAACAAAACAGAGGAAAACGTTTTAAACATTTTAACCAGTTACCCCAACCCAGCAACGTCCCAGTGGCCTCCCAGGAGCCTCTTGGCTGTTCAAGGTGAGTCTGGGCTCCGCCCCCCAGGCCAGGTGGAATGGGCCTTGCACCAGGGAGCAGGTCTCTGTTCCAGCACTCTTGGCGGCGGCAGCAAAGTGTGGGTTAGGCTGCTGAGATCCTCCGTAGACAAACTCTCTTTCACATTTCAGACTCTTAATTACACCTGGCCATTCCTTCTCTCCCCAGACTCGGCCGCCATGATGCTACCTGCCCCCTTGAAGCTGGCTGTCCCTCTCATCCTGTGCGACATGGTCCTTCTCCCCTTGCTAGATCTCCAGCGCTCTGCCTTGGCCTCCCTGGGGGTCCCTGCGGCCTGGCTGGAGGCGGCTCTGCGCCTGCTGGTTCTCTGTGGGGCACGGGGGCTCCTCTCCCTGGCCTGGCCCTCCCCGATGCCCCTTGCAGGCCTGGCTGCTGTGAGCCTGCTGCAGCCCCTCTATCTCGCCGTGGGGCGCTGGTTTGGAGACCCTCCGTTCCTGCTGTCGTCAGCCCCTCGGTCCTGGCTCCTGCTGGGCTATGGGGCAGTGGTTCTGGCCCACATCATCTGGGACGTCCTGGGGCAAAGGGAGGAGGAGGAGGAGAAGAACAAGGGAGGCGAAGACAAGGCCACCCTCTGGAAGCTGGTGAAGCTCTTCCGCCCAGATGTGTCCTACATCGCAGGGGCGTTTTTCTTCCTTACCACGGCTGTGCTTTGTGAGTAGGGTTGGTTTGCATGTGTGTGAGAGAGAAAAGTGGGAAGTGAGAGAGATACACACAGTGGTACCTCAGGTTACATACGCTTCAGGTTACAGACTCCACTAACCCAGAAATATTACCTCGGGTTAAGAACTTTGCTTCAGGATGAGAACAGAAATTGTGCTCCAGCAGCGCAGTGGCAGGCCCCATTAGCTAAAGTGGTGCTTCAGGTTAAGAACAGTTTCAGGTTTAGAACGGACCTCTGGAACAAATTAAGTACTTAACCTGAGGTACCACTGTACATATTATTTGGAAATAGAAGACCGTATGTATGGTACACCTCCTTTCCACACAGGCTGTAAAAGCTTTATTGCCAGTGAAATAGTGGCCTTTTGAGGTTGTAACTCAATAACAAAGACCGAATAGGGAAAGGAAATAATCTGGTTTGCGTTTGGAAAGGAAGACTCTCCGCTCAAAAGGTTCGTACAAACAGGCAGAGGCTGGAAACTATGAGAGATAGTGCAGGGTGGAAAGAAGAATGAAAGATTTAAATTACTATAACCTCACTCGTTGTTATTTGATATACAGTGGAACCTCAGTTGTCGAATATAATCCATTCCGGAAGACCATTTGACTTCCGAAATGTTCGACAACCGAAGCGCAATGGGCGGTTGGGAAAATTTGACTGAGAAACACTCAGCGGAAGCTGTTCAACTTCCAAGGCGCATTCATAAACCGAGGTTCCACTGTAATTTTGTTTTATCTATATGCAGGAACTGGTAAAGGAACAGCTGAGGGATGAGGAGTTAATTAGAGTAGGGCTGCCATATGTTAGGAATTTCCCAGACACAGCCAGGATTTGGCCGGGGCAGAAATCGTTGGAATGTCCAGGAAAATGTGGGTGTATGGCAAGCCATGCAGGAAGTGTAGATTTTGGCAAAGTTCCTTATAAATAGTTTTTTGTGTAAAACTAAAAAAAAAGCTGAACACCTTTCTGCAATATGGGAACTCTAAATTAGAGATAGGTAAAGGTAAAGGGACCCCTGACCGTTAGGTCCAGTCGTGGACGACTCTGAGGTTGCGGCGCTCATCTCGCTTTATTGGCCGAGGGAGCCGGCGTACAGCTTCCGGGTCATGTGGCCAGCAGGACTAAGCCGCTTCTGGCGAACCAGAGCAGCGCACGGAAATGCCGTTTACCTTCCCACCGGAGCGGTACCTATTTATCTACTTGCACTTTGACGTGCTTTCGAACTGCTAGGTGGGCAGGAGCTGGGACCGAGCAACAGGAGCTCACCCCATCCCGGGGATTCGAACTGCCGACCTTCTGATCGGCAGGCCCTAATCTTAGTGGTTTAGACCACAGCGCCACCCACGTCCCTCAAATTAGAGATAAATCTGTAAAATAAGTAGCATGTAAAAGGCGAAGGAATGGAATATATCTGAGAGTGTGGGGAATCCATTTGGGGGGGGGGGCGTGTATTAAATTAAGTTTACTTTGGTTTTGATGTGTTTTAATTTTGTAGACGAATAAAAATTAATGGGTAAAAAGGAAATAAAAGACCATAGTTTAATGTTAGAAGGTTCCAAGCTCAATTTCAAATAGAGCCATGTCCCCCATCTGTAATAATATTATATATTATATAATAGTATATTATTATTATTATTTCAGATGGGGAGTATGCCTCCATCTGAAATTGAGTTTGGAACCTTCTAACATTAAACTATGGTCTTTTATAGTTCTGGGCGGCTCTCAAATCTTGGAGAAGCTCTGCCTGTCTGTGCAGGGAGGTGTCAACGGGGTGAATGGGCTCTTCCTGTGTTCAAAGAGTCCCCCCTCCCTATTTTCAAAGCACAAACTCTCTGCAGGTGAAACTTTCATCCCTTACTACACGGGACGCTTGATTGACATCTTGGGCAAGAAGTACGACTCGGATGCCTTCTCGTCCGCCATCTTCTTCATGTGCTTGGTGTCGCTCGGAAGGTGGGTTTCTTCCTGACAACACCCGCTGCCCAAAAAACAAAGGAGCCCTGGTTAGGCTCGGCTGGGGTGTGTTCAGCTTTATCATAATCTGGGGAGTTTAATTATTTCTTTGTAATTAAGTTGAATTCAGAAAGCAGTTCGGGGGGGGAAGGGGGTGCTTGGAGAATCCTTTCTACTGCAAAGGAAAGCCCCCCACATTTCCAGAATGTGACTCAAAAATGTGATCACATCGGGGGGGGGGGGGGGGAGAAGCTCCCATTTTGCCATTTCGATTCTTACCCTCCAGAGTGGGACTCACACATTCACAGTTTCCTTTTGTAGAGCAGTCTCCATTTCTGTTCCAGCTCGCTGTCTGCCGGCGCGCGGGGGGGACTCTTCACAATGTCCATCTCCCGGGCCATCATCCGGATCCGAAGCCGCCTCTTCTCTTCCTCTCGTCAGGCAAGACCTGGCCTTCTTCCAGGAGGTGAAAACAGGTGAGAGGCCCCTAGCTCCAAATCCAGGCCGGCCTTTCAGTCCAGCCTCCTGAGTGTCCACTAGTCATAGCTGCCAACTTTTCCCTTTTTTAAAGGGGAATTCCCTTATTCCAAATAGGATTCCTCGCAAGAAAAGGGAAAAGTTGACAGCTATGCCTCTAGTGCACGTAAAGGGCGCTTGTGGTGGTTCCTCCTTGCAACACCCCTGTTATGATTGGGCCTTAACTATTCCCATTTTATTGGTGGCATAACTGAGGCTCCATGAGGAAAGTCAAGATGTGAGGCTTTCCAGGATTTGAACTTGGGTCTCCCAAGATCCTGCTTCAGCCACTCAAGCTGGCAACTCTGTTCATGTTTGTTTTTGCTGCCGAGTCCAGAGGTAAGGAATATCCTGGTGCCCTCCGAATATTATGGGACCCCAACTCCCATCATCCCTAGCCAGCATGCCCAGTGGGCAGGAATGATGGGAGTTATAGTACATCAACAGCGTTTTCATTCCTTCATTTGTTCATCAAAGGACTTTATGCATTCGTCGGTCTGTCTCTCCATCCCTCCATCTGCTTATCCACCAACTATTTCTCCTTTCCATCCTTTTCTTAGAAAAGTGTTTTTCTTTTCACTTTCTCATGCACAGAAAGCAATAGTCACAACAATCAACAATAGAGAGAAATAGGTGTTTCTTCCTGTCCTTGCAAGATGTTCTGTCTTTCTTTCCACTAGCAGAGCTTTTTTAAAAAATAATATTTTTTAAAAAATTAGAATTCACTTTTAAAAATTTTTAAAATTTATTTAACATAATTGTTACAAAATATAAGCAAAAGAGGACGTGGGTGGTGCTGTGGGTTAAACCACAGAGCCTAGAACTTGCTGATCAGAAGGTTGGTGGTTCGAATCCCCGCGACGGGGTGAACTCCCGTTGCTCGGTCCCAGTTCCTGCCCACCTAGCAGTTCGAAAGCACGTCAAAGTGCAAGTAGATACCGTATTTTTTCGTCCCATAGGACGCGCCGTCCCATAGGACGCACCTAGTTTTTTGGGGGGGAAATAAAGGAATTTCCCCCCTTTATTTCCCCCAAAAAACCAGGTCAGGGAAACCAAAGCAGGTTGGAGAACAGCGGTATGGCGGCGCTCTGCCTCCCCGCTGTCCCCCAGCTTGTGGGGCTCACCGATGTCTGCCCGAAGCGCGGGGCGCTCTGCTTCAGTGCGCCCCACGCTCTGTGCAGCAGGCTGCTATCCGCATCCTAGGGAGCCCTGCGGGAACTCCCTCAGGGCTCCCCAGGCTGCGGATATCTGCCCGGCGCGAGGGGCACTCTGCTTCAGGGCGCCCCGCGCGCCGGGTGGCAGGCTGCTATCTGCAGCGTGGGGAGCCCTGCGGGAACTCCCACAGGGCTCCCCACGCTGTGGATGTCTGCCCGGCGCGAGGTCAGGGGTCCCTTTACCTTTTTAAGCAAAATATACAAATGCATACATACATATATATTTCAAATAAGCACATATATATGAAGAAAGGAAGAAAAGAGAAAAAAAGAAGAAAAGAAAAAAGAGGAAGAAAAAATAAAGAGAAAAGAAGAAGAAAAGTTGGAAGAATTTCTTCCAGGTTTATTCTACAGTCTTGCTTAAAATGTATATAGGAAGTGCAGTGTAAGCAATGGAAGTCAATCAGTGAAATTTTATGATTACAGTCATACCTCGGGAAAAATACGCTTCAGGTTGAGCACTTTCGGGTTGTGCTCCGCGGTGACCCGGAAGTAACGGAGCGCATTACTTCCGGGTTTTGCCGCTCGTGCATGCGCAGACGGTCAAAATGACGTCACATGCATGCGCGGAAGTGGCGAAATGCGACACGCGCAGTCGCGTCTTACGTTCTGTTCAGGATGTGAACGGGGCTCCGGAACGGATCCCGTTCGCATCCCGAGGTCCCACTGTATTTTCATAGTGAGATATTTGTAGAATTTTTAGAATGCGCTTTTGATCCCTCCGGTCTCCCGGCTCTGAGCGGCCTCTCCTTTCGCCCCACAGGAGACCTGACCTCCCGCCTCTCCAGAGACACCACCATGATGAGCCGCTGGGTGCCGCTCAATGCCAACATCTTCCTCCGCAGCCTGATCAAGGTCTGTGGCCTCTGCGCCTTCATGCTTGGCCTCTCGTGGCGCTTGACGTTGCTCACCCTCGTTGAGGTGCCAGTCATGCTGGCGGCCCAGAAGGTCTACGATGCCCGCTACAAGGTGAGGGGGCCCTTGAGAGCGGGCGGGGGGAGACTGGGAGCTGCGAGTTCAAGAAACGAAAGGGGAGCTTCTTGCCAGGGATTGCTGTTCCCTGTTTTCCAAACCTTTGAGAGATAGCCCCTCCCTCCGGACAAGAGGCAGGGTCCCATCAGAGGGGTAACACCAATGCCACACATTTTTACAGTCAAGGCTTCCCCCAAAGAATCCCGGGAACTATAGTTTGCTACGTGCAATGAGAGTCATTAGGAGGCCACTCACAGAGCTACAGCTCCCAGCACCCTTAACAAGCTACAATTCCCAGAATTCTTTGAGGGAAGCCGTGACTGCTGTAAGGATGCTTTATAAATATATGGTGTGGATGTGAGAAGTGGGAATCATAATAATAATAATAATAATAATAATAATAATAATAATAATAGTTGTTATTGTTATTTATTTATACAGTGGTACCTCAGGTTACATACGCTTCAGGTTACAGACTCCACTAACCCAGAAATAGTGCTTCAGGTTAAGAACTTTGCTTCAGGATGAGAACAGAAATCATGCTCTGGCGGCGCGGCAGCAGCAGGAGGCCCCATTAGCTAAAGTGGTGCTTCAGGTTAAGAACAGTTTCAGGTTAAGAACTGACCCCCGGAACGAATTAAATACTTAACCCGAGGTACCACTGTACCACGGATGGAATAACTGACACACACAGGAGGAAGAAGGATAATAATAATAATAATAATTTATTATTTATACCTCGCCCATCTGGCTGGGCTTCCCCGGCCACTCTGGGCGGCTTCCAAAAGAATATTAAAATACTATAATACATCAAACATTAAAAGCTTCCCGAAACAGGGCTGCCTTCAGATGTCTTCTAAAAGCCTGGTAGTTGTTGTTCTCTTTGACATCTGGTGGGAGGGTTTCCACAGGGAAGGCGCCACTACCGAGATGGCCCTCTGCCTGGTTCCCTGTAACTTGGCTTCTCGCAGTGAGGGAATCACCAGAAGGCCCTCAGAGCTGGACCTCAGTGTCTGGGTAGAACGATGGAGGTGGAGATGCTCCTTCAGGTATACTGGACCAAGGCCGTTTAGGGCTTTAAAAGTCAGCATCAACACTTTGAATTGTGCTCGGAAACGGACTGGGAGCCAATGTAGGTCTTTCAGGATCGGTGTTATGTGGTCTCTGCGGCCGCTCCCAGTCACCAGTCTAGCTGCCGCGTGAATGCTTCACCTATGGGTTAATAAATCATATAATGTGTCAAGACGAGTGGATGTCATTAATATTGCAGTTGTTGAATAAGGGATTGTTATTTTGGCTAGAGTGTAATTGAGATGGATGAGATTTTGGAATGCAGAAACAAAGCAAATCATCAAGCCCATCAATTCCAGCACACCGGAAGCCACTCATATAATTTGGCACCTGAATGATTGGGATTAGTACTTGTATTATAACTTGGCAACATTATAATGAGGCTACCACTGGATTATTGTAAGTGAAAACTAATAAAAATTATTGTTAAAAAAAGAGAAGTGATCTTCCTTAAGGAGCCTTTGTGTTTGACTCTGCTTGTGAGGCCAGCCGTTGTGATTTTTAAACTTTGGTTACATTTGTCTGTTTTTAGCATATTGCATATTTACACTGCTGCTTGGTTTTTATTTTTCTATGCTGCCTGGATTTTTTTTTTTTACATGACAGGGAGTATATAAATATTTTAAAATAAATGGAATGGAATAGAGTTGTGGCCAATTCGCTGTTCTCTTTGGATTTGGTAATGTTGTGGGCCAGAGATGAGGCTGGTGCCTTCTAGAGACTGTTGGACTACAACTCCCATCAGCCCCAACCAGCAGGGCCAATAGTCAGGGATGCTGGGAGTTATAATCTGTTGAACCCTGCTGTCAATCAGTCAAGTTAATAATAATAAATTTTATTTATACCCCACCCTTCCCAGCCAAGGCTGGGTTCAGGGCGGCTAACAAGCAATAATAAAAACAAGTTGAATGAATACAACTTAAAAACAAGATTAAAATACAACATTAAAACATGTTAAGGTAAGCTAAAGCACACACCCCTAAAGGAATCCTGGGAAGTGTAGTTTGTTAGGGGTGAGGGATAAACTACAGTTCCCAATGTTCTTTTGAGAGGGGGGAAATGGGCTTTGAATATTCTTTAAAGGAATGTTGTGCACGTAGTCTGAAGCAATGGGATCTTGCAGCCAAATCCGGTAGTCTGCCCCCCTCTGGCGTTTAGCGCAGGCTCCTAAACTCTCCCCTTTGCTTTCTCCAGGTTCTTCTGCAGGCGATCCAGGACTCCCTGGCACGTTCTGGGGAGGTGGTGCGGGAGACGGTCTCCTCCGTTGAGACGGTGCGCAGTTTCGCCACGGAGGAGGAGGAGTCTGAGCGCTACGATGCAGCCTTGGCCGAGACCCACCGGCTGAAGGACCGGAGAGATTGGGAGAGGGCTGTCTACTTGCTCCTCAGACGGGTGAGTCCTTGGGGTCTTGTGTAGAGAGAGGCTTGGGGAGGTCAGGAAGGGGACAAGCATCCTCTCAAGGAGAGCTGTGGCAGGAGAGCTTTCTGGAAACGGCACCCCTTTCTTTGGTTCTTCCATTGTCCAGTCAGCTTGGCAGCTTTTTCAAGGTCACTGTTCACGTTGGAATATCGCGCGTTGGTGGTGTATTGGATTCAGTGGTCTGTGTTTGCCTGAGCTTGAGTCTGGACTAAGGATTCTGAGCTCCTGCGTTCGGATTCGATACATGATATCCAATCACAGAACATTTCAGGATTTGGGCCTCTGCCATTGGGCCTTAAACTCTGAGTCACGATTTGCAGCTTAGAAGTATAGACAGCCAATCACGTTGGGAGTGGGCCAGGCCTTCAGAAATGTATATAAGCAGTTGCTTTGCCCCTGTTATCCAGTTCTGTTAGTTTAATAAAGGTTATTGCTGTTATCACTGTGTCTTGCCTCATAGGAATCCACCTACACTTCAGGTCGCTTGTAGTGTCTTCATACTGGCCAGTTTGTTTATGGATGTACAGGGTGAGGAGGTATGGCAGGGGGCAGAATCAGGCCCACAGGCAGGCAAGCCCAGTCTCACATGGGGAATTCAACATCCTACAACCCCTTCTCTTATACCTACCAGTGGAATAAATCAGGCTGGTAGGTGAAAGGGTCTTTGTGCTGGGGACCCCACAGATGTGGAACACCCTTCTAGGAGGGGGGAAATGGCCCCCTTTCTTTCAGACCTTTAAGTGCACTCTGAAGACCTCTCTGCTCTGTGCTGTTTTTCCTTCAAAGACTGAAATAAATAAAAAAATTTGAAAAGAATTATTTAAAAAACTCTTCCCAAAAAAATGCCTTTAAAAGAATTGTGTGTGTGTGTTGTGTGTGTGTGTATTTGTCCTTAAAAAGTATTTAAAAGACTCCTTCCCCCAAAATTAAAAAATTGTCCAGTGGCACCTTAGAGACGAACTAAGTTGTTCTGGATATAAGCTTTCGTGTGCACACACACCTCTTCAGATACTCTGAAACAGAAGTCACCAGACCCTTCTATATAGTGAGAGGGTGGGGAGGGGTATTTCTCAGAAGGGAGGTGGGAATGGGCGATTGGCTAATGGGTATGGTAAACCTGTTGACTGCAATTGGTCCTACAGGAAAAAGCAATGGATTTTGAAAGGGATAGTATTCAGATGGCCAAAAATAGCTTTAGCATGTGTAATGAGACAAGAATCCAAAATCTCTATTCAGACCAGGTCTCTCCATAGTTTTCAGTTTAGTAATAAGTTGTAATTCAGCAACTTCTCTTTCAAGTCTATTTCTGAAATTCTCTTGTAATAAGACAGCTGCTTTGAGACCTTGTATAGAATGTCCTGGGAGATTGAAGTGTTCTCCTACTGGTTTCTCTGTCTTGTGATTCCTGATGTCAGATTTATGTCCATTTATCCTTTGGCGTAGGGTTTGACCTGTTTGTCCAATATAGAGAGCTGAAGGACACTGTTGGCATTTGATGGCATACACAATGTTAGAAGATGAGCAATTAAATAGGCCTGAGATGGTATGTGTGATGTTGTTGGGGCCAGTAATGGTGTTGTCTAGGTGTATGTGGCAGCAAAATTGGCATCTGGGTTTATTGCAGGCTCTGGGTTTATTCCTGACATCAGGAATTTAAAAACTGAGCATTGCTTGTCAAAAGGCCTTCACTGGGTTGGACAGTACAGTCCTCTGTCCTAGCCAAACTGGGTGATCCAAAAGAGAAACAAGAGGACAGGGGAAATCACAAAGAACTTTCCAAAATGATACAATGCCTACTTAATTTCGATTTAAACTGGGTGCATCCTTGACTGTTGGGGATCCTGGGAAGGAAGGAAGGATCTGTCAATGTCAGTTCTCCCTGTTTCTCATTTTTCCCCAATCTTAAATTCTATTCTTCACCTTTCTGCAGTGATTTGTGAGTTTTCTTTTTAGAAACGCACATGAGAATTCTTCAGCATTTTAGAGTGGCTTTCTTCTAATAAACATATGGGCACATATCTGCAAGCCTTTCCTCCTAATACACATTACTTGGCTGGACCAGATCATTGCCAAGTTTGGAGAAGTCTAAATTTCAAAGTCTGCCTGTCTTTAGGTTTGTGTCTCGTTTCAGGAAAGTGCAGATTTGATAGATTCTCCTTTAGAGGCCAACTGAATTGAATTTCATCCTTGGAAGGGAAAGGGGTGAGCAGAACAGCCAAGCCGTCAAACGTGGCTACCAGGGTGTCTGCCGGTCCTCAACATCTTCCCCCGAATTTCTCTCTCTAGCTCCTGCAGCTGGGTCTGAAACTGATCATGCTTCACTCTGGGTACCAGCAGATCCGTTCTGGCCTCATGACCCAAGGGAACCTGTTCTCCTTCATCCTCTACCAGATAGACTTCGGGTTCTACATAAAGGTGGGTGAAAATCCGCGATTGGAGGCCTCAACAGCGCTGGCATTCCAGCTATTCCGCAATTGGAGTCACGCTTTCAGCTTTTTAAATGGGTGTGACGCTCCTGCCCTTCCCTTCATTCTACACATACTGTGTCCATCTGCCACTTCTACATCCTTCAAGGAGCTGCCTTATATTGAGTCAGACCATTGGTCCATTGGGCTCAGCGCTGACTACACTAACCAGTGGTAGCTCTTTAGGTTTGCTGCCTCAGGTGGCAAAATGTCTTGAGCTGCCGGCAACCCCCATTTTGAGCATGAAGGGCCAGGGCCAAGATGGTGCCAAGGTCTTCTTCGCTGGCGATCCCTCATAGCCGAGTAAGATTGTCTTCCATAAACATGGTCTTAACAGTGAGTTCGTAGGTTTCTGGGCGGGAGTTGATCACGGTGAGGGTTTGCCAAACGTGCCTCCCTCTTAGCTAGTTTCTCCCTTTCGTCCTGAATTCCAGCGTCTTCAAAATCCATGACACCTTTGGTAAAGGCTGTTCTCCAATTGGCGCATTCACAGGCCAGTGTTTCCCATTTGTCGTTGTTTATACTTCATTTTTTGAAATTTGCCTTGAGAGCGTCTTTAAACCTTATCAGAGCTCTGCATATTCCCTTTCAATTATACGACAGGGCTTTGCTTTGCTGGCTTCTCCCCCCCTCCTTTTTTCTTTTAAAAATTCCTCTTATCGAAGGCAAGGTTGTTTTATGTGTTCTGGCAACCCCAGGAATTTGCACCATAGAACTTAGTGAAGCCAGCGTCGTAAATTTTAACAAAGCCTTGCAGCCCTCACCCTGATTTCCTGTTGGCTATATCTCCACATTTTGAAAACTGATTTTAAAACTGATTTTAAGGACTTTTAACCTTCAAAACCTCTGAATCTCTTAAAATCCTTTTTAATTCCTTTGACCCCCTATATTTTAAACAAACTGAAAGAGAGGGGAAATTGCTGTTTCCGAAGAGACTACGTTGAAAGAGCGTCCCGTTTGGTTTTTATCTTTTTACCCTCCTCTCTATTACCTCCCTGTCCACAAAGTAGCTGTAGATAAATCTGGACTGCATGAGACTGTGGATTTGGGACTCCACCAATTGATCTGAAAAGTATACTTATTTATCAGTATATTCCTGATACATGCAGAATTCCAAAAATGAGAAGAGCAAAAAGACCCAGGTGTCCTGATACAGATAGAGATTCACGGTCTTTAATTCTCAAGCAGAGTAACTTGGACAATTATTTTCTGCCTCTTAAAGAGTCCATATCACCACCAAAAAATAAAGCGAATGCTCCCCTAATTGTGGGAATGTGAAATAAGTTTAGCATATTGACAAACCTCCTTGTCTTGCTCTTCTTTCTCCTGTCACAGACCCTGATGTACATATACGGAGATGCGCTCAGCAATGTGGGAGCTGCAGAAAAAGTGTTTGACTACCTGCACCGGGAACCATCCGTTCGCACTGAGGGGACGCTGGCCCCGGACTTCCTCCGAGGTCATGTCTCCTTCAGAAACGTCTCCTTCTGCTATCCTTCCCGCCCTGATCTTCAGGTCTTAAAGGTACATGGCCAAGAGTCTGGTCCTCTGAGGATGTTGGAGCAGAGAATCTTGGCTCAGCAGTGCTGGGAGGCAGTTTGAGATTCTGGACTTCATGGCCTTATGGGGAGGCCTGTCTCTTTAAGTGAGAACGGGGACCCCCTTGACCGACCTCCCAATGCGGTGGGCCAGCCCTCCTAAAACCCCATTTGCGCCAAAGGTTCAAAGCAGCATTATACCACTTTAAACAGTCCTGGCTTACCCCAAAGCATCCTGGGAACTGTAGTTTGCTAAGCGTTCTGAGGGTGGTTGGGAGACCACTTATTCCCCTCACGGAGCTACATTTCCCAGAGTTCCCCGTGGTGAGGGATGGCTTCTTAAAACCACGCTGGGAATTTTAGAACGGTCTTTCAAACCCCATCTAGGTTTATAGCAGTCTGGTGGCTGTGAGTTCCATAGGTGAACCACAGCCCTGTTTTTTTCTCCTTTGCTCGCTCGTTCTGCACAGAACGTCTCCTTTGAGCTCCGTCCCAGGGAGGTGGTGGCGCTTGTGGGTCTCAACGGCAGTGGGAAGAGCACCTGCGTGGCACTACTGGAGCGCTTCTATGAGCCCCAGTCTGGGGAGATCCTGCTGGACGGGGTCCCGATCCGGGATTATGAGCACAAGTACCTGCACAGCAAGGTGAGCCGAGGGGGCCACAAAGTGTGGCTGACATCAAACTCCTGTTTCCTCTTCATTATTTATTATTTATTATTCATTTTATTTATTGAATTTATATTCCGCCGTATACCCTCAGGTCTTGTCAGGAAAAAGCACCAAGGCAAAAGCCAGCTCCAGATGGCTGGAATGCAAAACAGGATGTTATGTTTTGCAGATGTACTGTTGGAGAAAAGGTGGAGCCTATTCTCTGTACTGAGCACCAGATGTTAGCTCAGAGTGTCATCTGACCTGTGCTGGAAGTACAGGGGAGGAGTTGAGTCTCTTCTGATGGAGTCTGAAGGGAGCAGTCGCATTTCTATGTACTGCTGAGTGACAGGAATAAAACATGTAAAAGGACTCCTGTCTGTCTCATTTCCCCTCCCTGGGAGAATGCAGGGAGGGGGAGAGAAGAAGAGGAAAGCAGAGGGTGTGTTCTTTCTCACGACTAATGAGAAGAATCGCCGGATGGTAAACACAGTATCTCGCTCAATTGCCTCAGGGGAGGCCAGGTACCTCTGACTGTGAGCGAAGATACTAACAGGTCTCAGGTCAGTTTACAGAATAAAATCATAATATAAAACCACACAATCCACAATCCATTCTTCCTCATGGAAGATGCAGAAATGGTGAAACTCTACTGGAAGAATAAGAAATCAAGATAACAAGGTGTTTTTTTTAATAGAAGAATGGAAATGGTTTATTGAATATTTACAGATAAATTGTAAACAGATAAAAACACTGGCAGAATTATTGTAATAACCTGCAGCTACATAAGAGTATATATTTAAAGAAGATAAATAAGTTAATCTGGATAGGCAGAAAATACTAACAATAAATTTTAAGGAACTGCATAAAGAGGGGGAAGAAAGTCAAGTTTTAAAATGTCAAAATGATTGTAAAATCAGTGAAATGTATACATCTGAAAAGTATAAATGGTTTTTTAAAAATCCATAATCCAAATAAAAACAACAGCCCAATAACCCCCCCAAAAAACCTACATTTTAAAAGGACATAGGCTCCCAAATTATTCATTTATCTCACAAGATTTATATACCACTTATTTGTAATAAAACCTCAAAGCAGTTAGCAAGAAGAAACAATTTAAAAAGTTGAAAACAACTATTTACAGCATTGAAAAATAATTAAAATCAACAATAAGCTAAACAAACAAACAAAACCCAGACTGAAATGTTTGTTAGTGTTCCCCAAATTTTGATAGGGTTGCCTGGACATCTATGTTTTAGCAGGCGCTAAAAAGAATACAGCAAAAACGTCTGCCTGGTGTCAATTGGCAGGGAGTTCCAAAGGATTTTTGGGATGTTAGAGAGTTGTCAGTGCCACGGGGAAGGCAGTTCTGTTTTTCACTAAACAGGAAGCATCTTCTGCAAAAGAGGAAATGACAGGGTGTGGCTGAGCGCAGGAGAGGAAATGTGGGTTGCAAAAGGCCATGACCACCGAGATTTCGTGATACGCAAACACATCCCAGCCTGGTACTTAAGCTGTAAATTGTGGCTTTGTCCAGGGGAGGGTGACTGGAGATGAGTTCCCACAAGAAGATGCTTGCAAGGAGCAGTTGCGGCTGTTGAGCCTTGAGAAAGGATGGTTCAGAGGGGATACGAGAGCCTCCTTCAGATATTTGAAGGATATTTGATATGTTCTCCCCGTTTCTCATCTTTCCAACTCTAATTGAGTTCTGTACATTGATGCAGCAAATTGTGGGTTTTGTTTTTAAAAATTTGCATGAAAATATTTCAGTTCAAATCTCTCCTAATGAACACGTTATTGTCTGCAGATTTGACTAATCACGCATTTTTGCAAGCAATTTCTCCTAATAAAAAAGCATTTTTGTAGGCTGTTTTCACTAGCATCTTCAGTTCTTACACACATTTTTGTAACGCTTCGAGTTGGAAAACAGGGTTGCAAAATTCAGAGAATTGTGAATGTTGAAGGTTCGCCTGTGTTTCGGTTCTTATATTGTTTGAGAAGGTGCAAATATGGTAGAGTGTGCTTTAAATGCAAAATGAATCCAATTTCTCTCTAGTCGTCACACTTCATTCTGCCTGCAGGTGGCGCTAGTGGGACAGGAGCCGGTCCTCTTCTCTGGGTCCATACGGGACAATATCGCCTATGGGGTGCAGGATTGCAGCCAGGAAGAGGTGGCGGCTGCGGCAAGAGAAGCCAACGCCTTAGGCTTCATCAATGAGCTGGAAGGAGGGTTCGCCGCAGGTGGGTGAAATCTCTTTCCTCCCGTCTCCTTTTGCCTCTGCAAAACTCCATGCTCCTTCCAGAAAAGGCAGCGGGCCTGATTCTTACTCTCTCTGAGATAACATGAATTTCTGTGGCCCACTGAATTCCTCCAGGAAAATTGGTGGGGCTCCAGTCTCTTGTGACGAGTGAGAATTCCAGACTCTGAGCCTCAGCTCCTCTTGTCACTGCGCCCGCCCCTCCATCCAACGGCTCACTGCATCCCATCAAATGAACCCAGGAGTTCGGGATCCTCCTTTACCTGCAACTCGCCTTTTGCACCCCTGCCACCACTCCCACTCCTCTGGCAAACAGGCTTTCTTTAGTCTGGCGGTTTCCCCCCTCTTCCCACCCCTTCTCTCTCATTTCTGTCTCCCTGCAGATGTCGGGGAGAAGGGAGGCCAGCTGTCCGCAGGGCAGAAGCAGCGCCTGGCCATCGCCCGGGCCCTGATCCGGAACCCCAAGGTCTTGGTGCTGGATGAGGCCACAAGTGCTCTGGATGTGGAGAGCGAAGCTGCCGTGAGTGTCGGGGGGGGGGAATTGTGGTTGACATGAGAAGCATTAGCCATGAGTGGGTGTGGTGGTTTTATATTATTGTAGGGATGCGGGTGGCACTGTGGTCTAAACCACTGAGCCTCTTGGACTTGCCAATCAGAAGGTTGGCAGTTCGAATCCCCGCGACGGGGTGAGCTCCCATTGCTCGGTCCCTGCTCCTGCCAACCCAGTAATTCAAAATCACGCCAGTGCAAGTAGATAAATAGGTACCACTCCGGCGGGAAAGTAAACGGCATTTCCATGTACTCTGGTTTCCATCACGGTGTTCTGCTGCCCCGGAAGCGGTTTAGTCCTGCTGGCCACATGACCCGGAAAGCTGTCTGTGGACAAACGCCGGCTCCCTCGGCCTGAAGCGAGATGAGCGCCACAACCCCATAGTCACCGTTGACTGGACTTAACCATCCAGGGGTTCTTTACCTTTGCCTATGTTATTGATATTTATAATATGAATAAATGGACTTGCATTAATAATAATAATAAATGTGGAGCACTCAAAGTTCTATATCCTTGTGTGGGAAAACAGCAGGATTCATAATGCTTACAAACATCTCTCTCAATCTCTCTCTTACACACACACAGAGCCAATGGTTAGTGTGTTAGACTGGGACGCGGGTTCAAATCCCCACTCAGCCTTGAAGCTCACTGGGGGACCTTGAGCCCACCCCTGCCTCTCAGCCTAGGCTACCTCGCAGGGTTGTGAGGAAGAGCCCCATATACGTCACCTTGAGCTTCTTGGAGGAGGGTTGGGATAGAAACCTAAGAAATAAATAAAATAAATCTAAGAGGGGGTTTCTGGCTTCTTCCCCCAGATCCAGCAGTCACTGATGAGCGGCCAGGCCAGGGCGGTGCTGGTGATCGCTCACCGGATGCAGACGGTGGAAAACGCGAACAGGATCGTCGTCCTGGAGGGTGGGGAGGTTGTGGAGGAGGGGACTCACTCTGAGCTGATGAGCCGGAGGGGCCCCTATTACCGCTTGGTGCAAAGGAGCCAGGCTGAGTGACTTCCGCCCAGGCTGAATGGTCTTCTGGGGTCCCCCTCTCGAGGTGGTCGTGCGTGTGGCATAACTGCGTTTAGAAGGGGGTCTCTGTGCCTTCTGCTGAGTGGGACCTTGGGCCACAGCCCCAAATTCCTGCCATGATGGGGCTACCGGGAGACTCACCTAATTGGCTGATCCTTTCTGAGTGCAGAAACTCTGGCTTAGCAAGAAAAGTGGGTGTGAGCCCCACTTTGGGAGCAATGAAGTGGGGTGTGAAAAGGACTGTGTGGCACCCCTTGTAATCACTATGCAGCTGTTAAATAGCAGGCAGTTTGGAGTATCAGTATTTGCCCCAGGAGAACTTAAGCTGTGACTTTGAAAGTCTTGTCCCCAAACTCCCATTTTTGAAGCCCCGCTCCATAAGCTTCTTTCCAAGTAGCCTTCCGCTCAGAAGCCCTACTGAGTTCAATAGGGCTTACTCCTAGGTAAGGATTTCATCTTGAGTTGCTTAAATAAGGAGTCTGGCTTCTTTCCCAATCCTGTCTCTTGGTTCCGTATGTCTTAGGTGTTTCTGAGTATGTTGTAAAAATATCTTAAGGCACTTTTGGTCTCTTGCTGTTGATTGTCCAGGACTATGATGGCCTGAAAGCGGTGTTTTATAAAATAAAATGTGTGCATGTGATAGCTCTTTGAGGTTTGAAATTTTGTGTCTCTGGTGGGTTGCAGAATGATGCCTCTTCTAAGGTATGGGAACACAAGAGGCCAAAGGGAGCTCCACCAGTCCGGGGCTGGACCTACACAAGATCTGAGTGCTTGAGGGACACATTGGCCTGCCCAATGGCTGCCAGTTTCCTCAGCAAGAGAAGGTCTTGTTTTCAAGGGGAGAACACTCTGCCTTGTACAGAGTGAGGCCATCTAGCTCAGTGTTGTCCACTGACTGGCAGAGGCTCTCCAGGGTTACAGGCAGGAAACCTCATCTCAGCCCTAACTGGAGACGCCAAAGATGGAACTCAGAACCTTTAGCTACAACAAAATTACCAAAAGACAAATCCATTTATTCACTTTCTGGAGATGCTGAAAGGCATTCCTGTTAACCCAGGTGTTGGGTAGCTGACAGGTGCTGCCTACGGCTGGGCGATATATCTCCACCCCCATTGTTCCGCCTGGACAGTGAGGTCCAGCTCCGAGGGCCTTCTGGCAGTTTCCTCCCTGCGAGAAGTGAGGTTACAGGGAACCAGGCAGAGGGCCTTCTCGGTGGTGGTGCCCGCCCTGTGGAACGCCTCCCATCGGATGTCAAGGAAATAAAGAACTACCTGACTTTTAGGAGACATCTGAAGGCAGCCCTGTTTAGGAAAGTTTTTAATGTTTGATATTTTATCGTGTTGTTAATATTCTGTTGGGAGCTGCCCAGAGTGTGTGCTATCCGAAAATGCAGAAAAAACCGTGAAGCCAGCTGACGCCTCTACATAGCTCCATCCTTATTTCAGACATTGTGATATATCAATATATTGCAATGTTTAGCTGGCGGTATATCACGATGTTGGAAACCAGATATTCTCCAGCCGTAATTCTGTCCATGGCAACCCCAAAAGGAGTAACGGAGGCAGCATGCTTCTGAACACAAGGTTGCTGGTAATCTCTCCTGGGCAGAGTCCCAATGACTTGCTTGTGCGCTTCCCATTGCGGCATCAGCTCAGCCACTGTGAGGAGGCAGGACCAGATGGGCCATTGGTCTGATTCATCCAGGAAGCTCCTCTTAGGTTCTTAACAGGAAGGGTCATTTTAGGGTGCTTTAATTTGTTTAAAATTATCTTATTTTAATTTTTAATAATTCAAATCTTTTAAATGGTATTGCTTTTAACATTTTGATGTTTGCTGCCCTGAGCTCCTTTGGGAGGAAGAGTGGGATAAAAATTTAAAATAAATATTTTGGGCATCTTTTCATCTCAGTGGGAGAACTTCCTCCTGGGTTTGCGGACTTTTGGGGCAACTCTGCCTTTGGTCTTCTCCCACCACCCCCTGCCCCAGATCAGATATCTTATCTGCACATTTCCTTTTATTATATTCCCAACCCTCCTTTCTTCCGTCCTGGAACCAAAGGCAGCATCCAGGTGGTTCCCCATCCAGGCCCTGGGCAGACTTCACACCCTCTTGGCTTCAGCAACACAGTGGCCTCATGTAACTTAAGTGCACCCCTGCAAAACCACAGATTATATCCCCATCTCGCTTTGGACACTTGTTCTTCAGTCACTTTGCAATGGAAGACCAATTATTGGCACCTCTTTGCCAGAGGCTACAAACTCTGAATATTCTCAGGAACATCAAAATCTATGGAACTCCTGTGATAAGAAGGAAAGAACCACTAAAGAAGAAGGGGGGGCACTCTTATTTATTTCAGTCAAACAGGAGTAATAATAATAATTACATCCAGTGTCTTCAAAGCAAGATGCAGCAAATCCATTGGGTTAAGCAAGAATAGTCCTGTGGCCCCTGGAGGTCTAAAAGAGTTATTGCATTCTTATTTCTACGAAAGAGTTTCCTGAAGGAATGCCAATCTATGAGAAGGGAAGGAAGATGGCGGGAATCATATGGAGGGAACCGCAGAGAGGCAAAGTATGATCCTCAACCGACCACAGGTGAAAAAGCAAGAATGTGTGAGATAACAATTACGCAAATTGAAGGCAACAAAACTAGTTTACTTGGAGGAGTTCAGGTGGTCCCACTCGCAGTGGGTCTCCCCTCCTAGAAGGCTGTGGGGACCAGGCAACAAGTCTCATGAACTGAAGGCCTGTAATCAAAAAGATGGGGCTCCTTATTTCAGATCAAACTCTGGCCATGAAGCTCCTGACCTGCCTCTTTGTTGTCAGCAGGATCAGACATTACATCCGTTTAGCCTAAGGCTGGGCGTCCCAAGAGGCAGGCAGGCAGTAACAACGTAGGCTATTTCACACATAATACCCCTAAAGCAGTTCTCAAAATGTTGTCTTTCCTTCAATTTGGATGGCAAGCGAGGGACACAAGATTGGAGAAGGGATTGTAGAGGGAAACACAGCAGCAAAGAACCAAGAGAAACCTTCAAAATCACTGCAAGTCATGCTCAATCTCCTCATCCCTTTTTAAAGCTTTTAGTTGCGTATATCTGGCACATTTCTGATTAATACAAGAACATTTCTGAAAATCAGTTGCAAAGCAAAAATTGGCCAAAATCCATCCGAAAAACATGATTATCCTCAAATACAAGTTACAGCTGAAGTCAGAATAGATGGGTGAGAACCAGGATTAAGAAACATCAGAAACAGCATTTAAGGACGGGAGGGGATCTGAGCCCTCTGCAATTCACAGCCAAACTTGGGCAGGCTCCTTCTGGTCTCATCTCACACACTGGGCTTGTATGAAACTGCAGAAATAAAGAACAGGAGTGTTTCAAAGTTAAGCCAACATCAGCATTACAGAGCTAGTGGGAACCCAAAGGGCATCTAGTGCAGCCTCCCAAGGAAAGCCACCATCCCTCATCATGTCAGATCAGACATGAGATATGCTGGGAGCACCACCAAAATGGGCCTGAAGAGCAAATGCCTGCAGAGGGCAGCTCAAGCAAGTGAGCCAAGTTGCACGCATTGGGGGAATGCCAGGAGGACACACAGCAGTCAATCCCTTCCAGAACCCAAAATGTGACTCTCATTCAGAACCCAAACTATGATTCCCAAGGTGGGTAACAGGAAAGCAGAAGCCTTTCCCCATTTTGGGGATGTTCCCCAAAGAGTCTTCTGCAAGAGCCCCCACCTGCACCCCCACTTACCGCTGGCAGAGCTGTTGGACCCCTGGTCACTTGCTGCAAAAGGGAGGAAACACAGGAGTCATGATCCCAGGGAGGGAGATCCCATCCCCCCAGCCCTTCTCCTCCCTCCTTCCACCCCCATCCCAAATCACTCTCAATCTGGGGATGTTCAGGGAGAGGCAGCCCAGAGGCAAGGGGGCTCAAGGACAGCAGTGGGGGGAGAAGCAGGTGCTGGAGGGCAGAGAGAGATGGGCACAGCTTGGCATGGAGGCAGCGGGGGACTAGAGCAGGGGTGGATGCAATTTGGGCAGGAAGGGGGCAGAAAGGCAGAAGCTGGGGAGGGAGCAGCGGTGGGTTCCTAACACCCACAGACTTGAGCCACCCAACCAAATCTTAAGCTTCAGGTTCTAGTAGATTAAACCACCAGAGACCCCTCTCTCCCCCCACCCTCGGCTCTTCCTCCTGCTCCTTCTTGGAGCCCCTCCCTCAGCCGACAGTCTCTCTGCAACCTTTTCCTGGCCCTGAGGGACCCCTTGCTGTCCACAGACAGGCTGAGCAGACAGGCTGAAGCTTCCCATCAGGGTCTTGGGCTTCAGGACTAGGCCACCACCAGGTTTAGTTTTGTCTGTTTGTAACCTGTTCCTGCTCCATATTGGGGGGAAACATGTCAGAGAGAAGGGAGGAGTCACTCACTTGAGGCTGCTTTGTAGGCTGATTTCTCACTCCGTTTCCCTGTAGAGACAAAAGCAGAAGATCAGAGCTGGAAGGGACCTCCAGAGGCCACACAATTACATTTTGACAATCTGGCTCTCAGAGGCTGAAACCTTCTCAGCAGATGCTCCTCTTGTTTCTTCCAAACACCTCCAAGGAAGGGGAGCCCAGAAGGGGAGCTTTTCAAGGAACTCATGTTACACAGAATTAGAAACAAATTGAGAAAATTAAATTTAAAAGATCAACCTGGGAAACCAGGCTGTAGACAAATTCCAAGAGGCTGGAAGGAAACATTATCCAGTCCCTTCATTCATTTTCGGATTATTATTTGGTGATTCTCCAAATAAAAATACAAAATGAGAGCACAAAATACATAATAAAACAAAAACAAACCTGTAACTCACATTTAAAAAGCTCAAGGCCTGGTTCGAGAGAAACGTTTTTGCCTGGCGCCTAAAGATACGCAAGGAAGGCTCCCTGCTAAGTGTTCACAGGATTGAAGGCTTAGGACTGATTAGAACGTCAGGTGGAAAGTGAATTTCTTGAGCACAGAGTGAGCACAAAGCAACAACCACTATGACTTTTGGTTCATGTTCAAAGGGTGTTTTGTGGGGAGGGGTCTCTGTAGGGATTCAAGGGGCAGTTTCCAGGAAGTTCCACCAGCACATTCCCAGTCGGAGGCCAAGACAGAAGGACACAGGAGAGGCAGCAAACGCATCCAGGGTTTACTTACTGCGGATGAAGAAGTAGATGATCCCAGAGACCAGCAGGATGGCAGCCATGACACCCAGAATGGCTCCCACAATGAGCCCCAGGTTGACTAAAAGGGGACAAGAGACATTTTTATTCAGACTGGCAGCAGCAGCTCCCCAAGGCCTGAAGCAGGAGATTGGAGTGGAGGTGCTGAGCTATGAGCCCAGGAGGATTTTACGTGTGCCAGGCAGGCCCTCTCTCTCTCTCCTGACAGGCCAAGGTCCTCTCTGTAGTGGCCCCAATACAAGGGAGTTTATTTTCCACCAGAGTCCAGCATTAGAGGTCTTCAAAATAACCAATTCATTTAAGGAAGACAGTTGACAGGCACACCTGTATCATCACAGAGTCAAGACTTAAAAGCAGGTCTCCTCCTGCTCATGCGCTTCAGCCATCTCTGTAAGGACCCTGAGAGGAAGGGATTCCCTCCCCTCTGAGACCCCCCAGAGCCCAGCATTACAGGCCTTCAGGGAAGACACAAACCCTTAGGAAGAAGCATCTTGTGTAGGGTTGCCATATGTCCGGTTTTTCCTGGACACACCCTCTTTTTCAGACTTAAAATGTCTGTCCAGACCAATTTTTGCAATGACACAAAATGTCCAGGTTTTTTGTTTGTGTAGAATCTCTGAAGTCCGTAGCGCTAGTGAGTGAGCCCTGGTCCCCTCTCCCCTCCCTGTGTGAGTCTTTGGCTCAGAGGCCGCTTCCATAATCCTCACTAGCCTGCCTGTGAGAAGGAGAGTCTGGGGTGTGGGTGGGGATGTGCGTTCATGGGCTCCTGCTGGGAAAAAGGGAGTCTTGCTCTTAGACATTCTGCTTTGGTTCCTGCAGGCACAGGTTTCCTGGCAGTGTGTCTGTGGGATGAGCTTTGCTATTAAAAAACCCTTCTTGCTCTTCCCAGCGGTGTGCGGGTGTTTGGGCTGAGTAGGTATGAATATCAGTTTTTGTCACAGTTGTGAGGAGGAGCGAGTGAGAATCTTTTTCACTGTGAAGTACAGTCAGTCTGGGACTCCCTCTTTTAAGTTCATTGCCCCTTTTTCAGTTGTAGTGATTGTAAGTTTGATTTTGAAGAAGTAAAATATGTGCCCACATTCTTTGACATCACAACTACTTAGGCTTAAAGGCAAGAAGGTTTTTTACCTATAACAGTTTTTACCTATAACATCCAATTTGAGTTTAAGGCCAATGAGACACTTGTCAGAAAAGGCATCTACAGATTCCGATTCAGTTGCTTCCCTCCAAAGACAGGATCCAACTGGGGTTTCCCATCTGACCTGTGCTTCTGCTGAAGGGAGGAGTTGGGTGGAAATCCCCCTCCCAGAGCTCACCCCCTTCCCCTCCCTGTCTCTCACCAGGCTCCTTCTCCCAGGCCACGTCCAGAGGCTTCTCCAGGCTGTCATGCTCCACGCGGCACCGGAAGCGCTCCCTCTCCTCGGGGTCGATCTGGACACTGAGCAAGAGATAGTAGGTCCCGTCCGAGTTGGGGGCGACCAATCCTCGGAGGGTGCCCTCCTGCCAGACCTTCCCGTCCTTCACCCAGTTGGCCTCAATCTCCTGGGGGTAGAAGCCGTGGACTTGGCAAACGAGGGTCTCCAGGCCGTCATAGTCTGCCTTCCTGGTCACCTTCACCACCGGAGCCTCTGCAAAAAGGGCCGCATTGGGGTCAACAGAGAGACATCCACAACGGGAGCCTGAAGGAATCCTGCATTTTTCAAGAGCAGAGGAGCAGGGACCCAAGGGGCAACCTAGTCAGAAACTCACATCTGCATAAATTAAAAATAACTGTGAATAAATGGGATTTCCTCCACCTCCCTTGGCATCTTCCCCAGTTAGTGTCTATGCTGGAACTATTTTTAGATGTTTTATCCTTTGTTTGCCAAAGCGGATTCCTTTGGGAGGAAAGATTGGTACAAATTAATTTGTCATCTTGCAAAGCTCTAACACTACTCAAACATGACAACTTGTGGTTCCAAGATTGTCCCAGGGAACTGCCTCTAGGTTGAGGGGCAAATTTCACCAGGTCCCCAATGGTGGGATTCATTCAGATCCTTCGAAGTTGCAAGTCATGAACTGAGGGCAGCTCAGGCTGATCCTGGTTCCTCTCTTGAGGGGGAAGAAATGCTGGACTCACTGCTCTCTGGGACTTTCCAGCTCCATAGTTAGTGAACAAAGCCAAGAGCCCTGGGAAAGACAGAGCTCCTTTCTAGTTCTCCCGCCTGCCCTGAAAGGGTCCCTTGAGGTTGGAAAGGGCCCATCTTCCTTCTCCACGGCAGCCTCCCCTGGAGTGGAAAGGGCAGACCAGGAGGCCCAGTAAGCCAGCAACTTGCGCACATTTAACTTGTGCACATACAGCTTTACAGACTTGGTAAAAAATATTGTAAAAACCAAAAAGAGGAGGTGGGTGTCTGGGGAAGATGGACTTTGGCAACCCAATCGCCCTTGAATCCAATGTGTTTTGACTATACACAATGTTGGCTTTATGCACAATCCTCAGAATGTAACCCTTGTTCAAAAACTGGCTCCCTGGGTAGCTGTTGCCTGAAGGGGCTGTTCCAGGATCCCACCCACTTTGCAGTGCCTGGACTGGAAACTCAGGTCTGGGAGGGGATGTGACTCTGCTGGGGGGAGCAGGAAGGAAGGAAGGAAGGTCAAGCCCTTTCCCCACAGAAACCCCAAACAAGACCTCCCACCCCACCCACCCCCTCACCTGTCCTCAGCAGAACCTCCGTCCCAAAGAGGATGATTCCCAGCCTCCTTTTCACGTTGTCACCCTTGAAAATGCTTCAATGTGGCTTTTGGGGTGATATCCTCAACCTCAAGAAATATGCTCAGTGTCTCTGGGGTGAATTATCACCAGGCCCCCATAGATGAATTTGCTCAGATCTCTCTAAGCACGGCTAATACATATGTGTCAGTCCTCAAAAACGGAGGGTGCTAGAATTATTTCATTTTAAATTTATGTTAATATGAGCAAAGCTAACAGAGAGAGACAGGAAGAAAGCCAGTCAAAACACTGTGCCAGATTCTTGAAGGCAGAAGAGTGGACTGTACCATTTCAAGGCACGGGGTTGGGGAAGATGATACTTCTGAATGTTCCCCATGGAAAAAAGGAAAATTCCTCACAAATAAAAAAATATTAGAAGGTAGAAGAGGGAATTTCCATACTCTCTCACCATGTGCAGGATTTCTGCTTCTAGGCCACGAGTGGCTAACCTACAGACTTAGTGAGGGGGCCACATTTTCTATTTTAAAAAAAGTTAATTAATTAATTTTTAAATACTTTTTAGCGGGGCCAACTAAAAAATTACGTGAAATGTAAAAGTGTTCCAATGCTGTTTTTCATTGTTTATAGTTAAGATTTAAAAATACCAAAGGTAAATTATCCCACTCAGTAATCAGGATTACACGTGATTTTTTAAATAAGTTCAGTGGTTTTATTAGAAATTGTTAGTTTTTTGAAAATGTCCATTGGGGCACTTTGATACACTCTAAAAGTGCCCCGCTCGTGTACAATAGTGCCCCAATATACAAGTTTGCATGAAATCTCTAAACTAATTTCCTACCTATGAAATTTGAAAAGAAAAAAACTGTTGTTGACTATGTGGCCAAAGTCATTTCTAAATATAATATGACCGATTATCAAGTGTCATATCTGAGGAAATATCCAGGATCTTGTATGTTTGTCTTCCCCAATGTAGAAGATAAGGCAAGCGTTGATTTCAAGGATGCTGTTTTGCCAAAACCAAATTTCTCAAAGGACACATCTCAAACATCATCTCTATACTTTTTCTTTTAACTTCAGTGGATATAATGTGCAATAAGCATTTTGTTTAAATTATAAGCATTTTATTTAAATTACTATTTTTTGACTACCTAATGTGAGATCTTATACTTTCTAAAGGGCTGATTATGATCTCTCACAATAAAAAATTGTTTTTTTAATTAATTTTTTGTAAATAATTACCAGTCTCATACAATTTATGCTTTGTATCAAAGTGCCCCGTAGGTGGGCAGAATGATACAAAACCCATTTTTTACTCAAGTCATTATATTCTCATTATCTTCTAACCTTAATGGTTCTTTTGATTGCTATTATAATATTGATTAGTTATGCCATGCATAAAGCAATTTTTTATTATTTGACTCATTTTGGTACATAAAATATGAGATGGAATTTTTCTGCATCAATCTGCCCCACTTTCCCCTACCCAAGTGTAAAGGCAAAAGGTTTTTCTGTATCCCGCCTCAAATCTGTCCATTTCAATTTTATTTTTTTACTTAATTTAAAATGCCTTTTGCTTTTCTGGCCCCTTCCCTGCTGTTTCTTTCTGCCCCCTCCCCCACTTGTCTTTTGCCATCCCTTATCCTAGCCAAAGGGGCATGGGGGGCTGTTTATAAGCATCTCCCCCCCCCAATCATACTCTGAAGTGACCCCTTTTCTCCTCCCAAACTTATTTCTGCCTCCCCCACCAAGAAAAGTGTTTGCTGTTTGGTCCAGAAAGGAAGACTGTTAAGGGGGGGGGAGGGGAATTTGTAGGGAAACTGCCCCACTGAACCCCCCTCCCCTCCCCCCTCTCACCTGTCCTCAGAAGAGTCTCATTCCCGTACTCCAGGTATCTCTGCAGCCACTCAATGCAAATCTCCTCCAGGTAGGCCTTTCTGCCCTGGTTCCAGGCCAAGTCAGGATCCCACTTCCTCTTGGTCACTTGGGCCCCTGTATCAGCTGCCGTCCAGGTGAGGGTCTCCTTGTCAAAGGCAATGAAGTCTCTCCCGTCGTAGCTGTACTGGTGATGCCCTCCTTTGCGCCCGTCTGAACTCAGCTCACAGCCGTACATCAGCTGATAGGTGTGGATCCCTGGAAGGACCAGAAGAGGCCCAGGAGGTCAGGGGGGGTCACAGCAGCCCCTCCCCCATCAGCAAAAGAGCCCAGGAAAAAAGATTTATTTGCCTGAGACTCAGGGAAGAGGCAGCAGTCAGAGGGGAGAAAAATCAACCAGCATTGTATCTTTCTGAAGGCTCATCCACATATCACGTTCACTGAGGCAAACACTACAAGCCCCCCTTTAATTGCCCCCCTCCCTCTCATCACCACACACTTTCTCCCCCCCCCCCCAAATTCCTAGTGGATTCTCCCAACTCCCTGGAGGCGGGGGAGGGGTGGGGTTTCCCTTCCTGTTCAACAAGAGCATCCCTTGCAGGGTTTTAACCCCCAGCTCTGCTCCTCTGGATCTTGCCCCTTTTGGAGGGACGCCTCAGCTGCCCCCCCCGTCCCCCCTAGAAAGGGGGACACCCACACATGGGGGGCCCTTTCAAGAGAGAAGGTCTCCTCTTCCCCCCATCTCTCTCCCCTCAGCTTCTATGTATCAAGGACCTTTTCCCTAAATGGAGGAAAGTCAAGATGGAGACAAATTGAAATAACAGAGTCATGAGAAACTGAAACCTAAAGTACGAGATTGGCTCCATTATTATCAAATAATGGAGGCTTACAACAAGACAGGAAAATTGGCTTCCAGGTGGAGGTAAGTCACACTGAATGGGGTTGGACTTACTTCCAAGTAAACATGCAGAGGACTGAGCACTTACAATTGGAAATTAAAATAAAATAAAATCTGTTTGTGATCCTGGCTGCCCACATACCAGGACTAGCCCATTTCTGAACTCTCTTGTTGAGGGACTCTTTTCTGGCAGTCAGTTCCATGGGGTAAGGCAGGTTTTAAGAAGAGCAACTGCCAGATGTGGGGCCCCGTTCTCTATCAGCCCCCCAGAAGGTGGAGTGAGCAGTCCAGACAACCTGATGGATTCTGAAAGGCTGCAAGGAGAAAGGGGGGCTGACAGCCGGCATCCCTGTGGGAACCCCCATCTCCCTATGGAATGTGGAATAGGGACACCATCCTTCCTTCCTGTCGTCTCCAGCACTGCAGACCCCGGCCGTCCCCCACCCCCAGTTCACCAGGGCAGTGGGAGGACGAGGAGGCAGAGGGAAGAAGTTTCATGGGGGGGGGGGACTCATAGCTGTGCTTATTCTGGGGTCATGATTGCAGCAGACTGGGGGGGCATATTGGCACCTCAATAATGCAGCTACTGCCTGGGACAGGTATTAAGGCACATGAGCACAGAGTCATCAAAGTTTCAGGGAAACTCCCCCCCCCCCCAATTTCAAAATTGGCAGTGCCACGGCTGGATTCCCAACTGGATTCCCAGCTCTTTGCTCTCTTCCAGGATCCCTCCCTATTACTACTTTGCCACAAAGCCAATGCCAGCGGTGCCAGGGAGAGAGCAAAGCGTCAACTGGCACCCTTGTTTTGTGCCACAAATAACAGGCATGGGGGTGGAGGGAAGACATCTGTGCCTGCCACTGCAGAGTCTTCTTCCGTAGAACTTTCCATTATTGTGTCCCCCCTGCCCTGCAATACAAGTACTTTTGTACACTGGTGCCTTGGTTCCCAAACATGGAAAACCCAGGGAGGCCTCACTTCGGACAACCGTAAGTCTGAGTATGGGCTGAATGTAAACTCCTCGCTCTGGATTAACCTGCAGTCTTCAGATCAAGTAATTCGCTTATTTAGTTTATGTGGGTAGCAATTAGAGATTTTAAGGAGGTTTTCTCACCAATGCTGTATCGCAATCACCATCTTTTCCCCCATGTTAAATCTTTTTTGCAGTTTCTAAATGAAAGGCTGTGATATGCAGTGGTACTTTTGTTCTCAAACGGCTTGGTTCCCAAACGCCAAAAACCCAGAAGTAAGTGTTCCGGTTTTTAAATGTTTTTCGGAAGCCGAACATCCAATGCAGCTGTCGGCTACTGTTTGCGGGGCGCCTGCACCAATCAGAAGCTGCGCCTTGGTTTTCGAACATTTCGGAAGTCAAACGGACTTCTGGAATGGATTAAGTTCAAGAACCAAGGTACAACTGTATTTGGCGCTTTTGTTTTTGCTACAGTGGTACCTCTGGTTGCGGACACGATCCGTTCCGGGGTGCCCTTCGCACCCCGAAATGTCCGTAACCAGAGTGGCGCTTCTGCGCATGTGTAAATACTTCCAGGTTTGCTGTGTTCTTAACCTGAAAAAATGCAACATGAAGCGTTCGCAAGAAGAGGCATGACTGTATTTATTTTGCGTTTTTGTGGCTTTTTCGGTTAATTTGTTTTCGTTACTGTGTGGAACCCAGTTCAGCTACCGATACGATTTATTGACTGTGTGACTGCGGAAATGGATAAAAGCCCCCCCTCCAAACAACGACTATCATCAGTGCAGGTAAGGAAAAAATAATACTTTCAATTTTTATCATCTACAATACTGTCTTATTTATTTTATTTTATTTTATTTTATAGTACAGTACATTGATTATTGCTTTCATTTTATGGACCAATGGTCTCGTTAGATAGTAAAATTGTGTTAAATTGCTGTTTTAGGGGTTGCTTTTAAAAGTCTGGTACGGATTAATCCGTTTTGCATTACTTTCTATGGAAAGTGCACCTTGGTTCTGGAACGCTTTGGTTTTGGAAAGGACTTCCAGAACGAATTAAGTTTGAGAACCAAGGTACCACTGTATAATATTAAGCAAGTGATGCATTTGAGGGATTTGAACCCAGGTTCAAGGACAACTGAAAGGTAACTGTGCTCATGGAGTGAAATATAAAGATATAAATGATGGAACAAACAGATGTTTGTAAATGTGTGCCTAAACACACTTTGGCTATATACTAAATTCTTTGCTCCTGGTGAAAATAATTAAATGCTGATGTTAAGCCAACTTGTTGCTTTTCAAAAGGCCATGCCTCTTCCCTTTAATGCTCAGCACCATCAGGGCAGTCTATGCCGTGAAGAGCTGGGAGCTTTCCTGGGGAGAGGACAGAGCTGGAGGACAGACCTTGCTTGGCTGCTCTTTGCCCCCAGAGCTGAGTGCCCCTTCCCTGCCCCACCTCCCTCGGCTCCTGCAAGGGCCGCATCCAGAAGTGCAGGAGAGAGGAGGAGAGACTAGGAGTCTGTGTCCTGTGGCTCCCAGGCAAGAGAACTTGGAAGTGAGGCCTCAAGGGTCTCCTGGGGGCACAGGGGAAAGAAGGGGCACAGCATGCACTTGGGCTCATGCCAGGAACCGTCTGCCAGTATCTCAGCCAAAGGCAGCCTGGGGAGCCGGACATTCAGACAGAGCAGTTTCCTCACAGCTCACTTTTCAGAGGGGGCACTTGGACTGGATTCATCATCAAAGATCTGGGGTTGCAATGTCATGCTATTCCTACTCAGAGTAGACCCACTGAAGTGATTTGGCATTTCTGTTTTTAATGCACTGATTTCAATGGGTCTACTCTAAATATAATAGTATTGGATGCAACCCTGTGGGTACTACGAATGTCAACCACCTGCCATAGCTCTCACTTTCAATAAATACTGAATTTTTGGCACCAGCCTGCAACTGCCTCCCTTAATTTGCACCTCCAGCTGACACCAATCAAGCCTAGAGAGCCACTCATACACGCTAAAGAAAATTCTGGAACCCTCTTGAAAGCTTCCAGGAACCTTTATCTGTTTCTTAAAGAATGTTTTCCTAACAGCTCTTTGTGGTTCTGGGTAGCCTGAGGGAGCTCAGCAATGGAGGAGAGGCTGTCCCAGAGGACACCAGGCTGCCCTCTCTTTAATTCTGGCTTCCTCTTCCACCTCAGGAGCCTTTGGCTCACAGCTGAATTGAGTTGGGGAATATAAAGCCCTGGATGAGAGCAGTTTCTCTTGAAGGAAATCCTGCTTTTCTGGGCTGGATTCAGCTAACACAGTTAGTCTAGCGGGAGCCAGAAGGAACAAGTCTCACTCACGCAACTGGGGCTTTCTCCCCATCTCCTTCCCATGTGCTACCCAAAAATCAGCTTAGTGGAGGTCGGGAGAAGCCCCAGAAAGGTCTGCAGGGGGAGGAGAAGGGAGATTGCTCCCTCTGGCAAGTAGAAGGATTGTAACAGTGCTACTACTTTATAGTCCTCCCTCTAGAACTACTCAACATAAATAATAATAATAATAATAATAATAATAATAATAATAATAATAGCAGTAGTATCTTCTACAATGCCATGTCCCAAGGTGATATAGTTCTTTTTATGCACTCAAACAATGGTTTGTGGTTGGCCTACAAAAATAAACCAAACCAAACCACAAACCCCACCAGCTGGTCTGGATATGGAGCTTTTGCTTGGAGGGAAGTTGCTTTGTCTCATTGCTTCTTCAGCATAAATTGCTTTCTCCCTTATTTATAGATGAAGCTCACTCCCCTCCCGTTTCCTCAAGATGGTAAGTGGGATCAATCACGATACACCTATACCTTCAACACTGTTTTTAAATAGAATCAGATAACATTTCCAGGGCTGTCCGTGGCACCTTTAAAGTGGCCATCTCATTTGTTTGGGATTTTCTGAGCTAAGAAATGATCTGCATCAGGAACCGAGAGGCGCCCCTTGGTGACATTTATGGGGCATTTTCCATGGATAGGTGCAGGTGCTCAGGAGGGGCCCAATCCCCATTTTTAAAAGGGGGAGAAGCAGAATTCCCAGGAGCCCAAGAGGAAGCCTGCAAGGCAAGGCCAGGCCTGATCCCACTGCAAGAAAAGCAGACCTGCCCATTGCAGCGCTGGCTTGGTCTCAGCTGACCCCCTGGGTTTCTTCCTTGCAAGCCTGACAAGGCCAACGAAGGCCCCAGAGGGCTCTGGACACACTCAGGCTGACCCCTTTGGCAAGGCTCCTTCCACCTCCAGTATTCTGTGTCCCAGGTGGGGAATCTCTTTGGCTTCAGGGCCAGATCCTGATCAGGGTTGTCCCCATGGGCCAAAAGGAGCAGGAGGCTGAAGCTGGCATCATAGCATAGCCCAACGTCAATCTCACCCACCTTTCTAGCACTTTGTTTAAAGTGCTGGGACACCTGTGGTGCTGTTAGGGGCAGGGCTAAAGTCCTGAAGCAGGGAGCCTGCTTAGGAAGTGAGGAAGTGGAGAAGCCTGGAAGGTAAAGGTGCAAAATCACATAGAGATCTCCCTCCAGACCCAGCAGAGGCTCCCACTTCTGAAGTTCTGCTCCAAAATTGCAATTGGAGGGGGGAGTCACTCAACTTTGGGGCTAAACACAACTGCCTCCCCCCACTCTTCCAGCATGCTGGCTCCTTTCACACAACTAACGTCTCATACATCGTTTGACTCATTTCAGAAGGAAGTTTAAAAAACAGAGTGTCATACTGGGGGGGGTCTCTCCCCTCCAAGTCTCATTCTCTGTCCCCCCCCCACCCCATCCCTGCCCCCATTAAGACCTTCATTAAGGGAAGGGGAGATGCCTCTGCCCTGGTGGAGACCCCCACCCTCCATTTCCTTTCTTCCCAGCAGCCCCCTCCCTGCAATTCTGGCCCTTGGAGGAAACATTATGGGGGGGGGGAGGTGTGACTTCCACTCACCTCTGCTCTGGTTGTAGCGATTCTGCAGATTCTGCAGACTCACCCTGAATGCCAGCTGATTGCCCTGAGCGATCTGAGTCTGCTTGTGCCAGTACTGAGGATCCTCCTTTTCTGCCTTCCTCATCCAGGGGACGCGAGGAAGATATTCCTTAGTGTCACTGTCATACTGAATAATTTGCTGGTCATCCACGTACCCCACATCAATGAACTGGGGCAGCCCCTGGCCAGGCTCAGACACGGCTGTGTAGAAGTAGCGCAGGGAGTGAGAAGTGGAGCCTGGAAAGGAAGAGAAAAGGGGGCAGAGAGTTAGGGGTCCTGCAGATGAAGGCAGCAGCCTAATCCTGCTGTATCACAGTCAGCAGCCCCAAATTAGGAGATCCAAAGTTCAGCAGGGTTTGGGGGAGTTTGTAGACCTGCCCTTAAACATAGAGGAGGCAGAGCAGAGGCAGCCTAAGAATCAGAGAGTTGAACAGGGGAGAGAATATAAATACAAGTAACCACAACAATAGCCCATGGAGCAGAGGGCGAGAAAAAGCTCTGCCAGGCAGCACTAAATCTCTGCATGTCTCTGCTGAGGCTCCATGTGAGGGAGAGAGAGGCCAGCCCCTCCCCTTTTGCCAAGGGGACAGGAATTGCCCCCCACTTGCAAGCGCCAGGCTGATGAGAGCTCTCACAACATGGTCTGAAGGCTCAGGATGCAGGCACCGAACGGAAGCTAAGCAGGCTCAGGTCTGGGAAGTGGATGGAGGGGAGACCAGACAAAGCAAAATCCACATATTGGGAGACCAGGAAGCTGTCTCCTCCTGGGTCAGAACACTGGTCCAGGTAGCTCAGACTTGTCTGCCCTGACTGGGAGTGGCTCCCCAGGGACTAAGGAAGGGGTCTCTTTCCCAGCCCCCCCCCCCGAGATGTCAAGTGCTGCCCCCTCTGCCCTATGTCCCTCCCTCTCATGTGCTGCCTTGAATTACCAGTACATGGAGGAAGAGAAGTGAATATTAAATATGAAAAATATTATCTCACATAGTGTAATGTACACAAAGAAGAGCTTGCAGGATCTGACCAATGGCCCATTTAGTTCAGCATCCCATTCATCTGGGAGGCCACTGTGAGAAAGGGGTGCTGGACTAGGCTGGCCCCTGGCCTGAAGCAGCTGTTCTTCTTTTCTGGGATAGCTCATATCTGCAGAAACGGGCCTAGTTCAGCCACTCCCTTGGCCCCCCCCCCACATCTGACCTTCTGGAGCCATGCACTGAACAGGTCTGACCTGGCTATTGCTTCCTGGGCTCTGGGAGGCTTTGGAAAGATCTTATGGGAGCTCAGGACAGCCCCACAAGATCTCGTGAAAAACCTTGCACAAAAAGAGCTCTCTGCCTTCTGCATATATAATTGGTGTGATTCCAACAGGCCAGATGTCAACAGCAGAAGCTGAAATCATTCAAGTTAAACGCATTCAAGTTGGGAGTTTCCACCAGTTTTCCAGGGACAGATGTCAAGTTTATTGGCCTGTAATTTCCAAGATCCTTCCTGGATCCCCTTTTGAGAATCGGTGTTTCAATGGTTCGATGTTTCAATCTTTCAATGGTCTGAGGCTGCCACCCACAGAGCGGGTTCCGCACTGAGAACGAAGGCTCCACAGTGATAGCAGGGGCAGGAGGGCAAATGCAACTTTGGGGTCAGGTCTCAACATGTGGCCCCACATCCCCTTTCCCCACACTTGCCCCTTCACGAGATCGAACACAGGCAGGGGGACAGAGCGTGGCAAAGGAAGAACCTTATCCCCAAAAGGGCTCACTTTTCCCACAGGCTGTACCAGCTCTGGCCACCAGGGGGCCTAATGAGTCTCCACAGTAAAAGGTAAAGGTAAAGGTACCCCCTGCCCGTACGGGCCAGTCTTGCCAGACTCTAGGGTTGTGCGCTCATCTCACTCTAGAGGCCGGGAGCCAGCGCTGTCCGCAGACACTTCCAGGTCACGTGGCCAGCGTGACAACCCTGCTCTGGCGAGCCAGCGCAGCACACGGAACGCCGTTTACCTTCCCGCTGGTAAGCAGTCCCTATTTATCTACTTGCACCCGGGGGTTGCTTTCGAACTGCTAGGTTGGCAGGTGCTGGGACCGAACGACAAGAGCACACCCCCGCCGTGGGGATTCGAACCGCTGACCAAGCGATCGGCAAGTCCTAGGCGCTGAGGTTTTACCCACAGCGCCACCCGCATCCACAAGTAACAACTAACAATAGTTAACTAACACTAGTTGTCCACAGTAACAAACTAACAAAGACTTGGGGGGAGGATGGAGGGGAGGCAGGGAACAGAGCAGAGGCTTCAGCATCATATCCAGAGTTGGCCTGCCCAGGAGGAGAACACACACACACACACACACCTGGATGGAACTTGCCGAACTGACTGGGAGACTACGAGACCAGAGAGAAGAGATGGTGGAAGAAGATTGGAAGAAGTTTAAAGAACTATTTGAAAAAAAAATGCTAATATTTAAATCTTAGTATAGTTTTGGAAGTGGATATAGGCTGTAGGGTTAAAAGTAGAACATAGTGTCTTTTAAAATAGTATTACTTGTAAGGGATAAAATGTCAAGATTTTATGGTAAAAGTAATTTTTTTTTGGAAAAAAAATAAATAAATAGGAGATCCAAAGTTTATCAGGCTTTGGGGAGTTGTAGACCTGCCCTTAAACACAGCGGAGGCAGAGCAGAGGGAGCCTAAGAATCAGAGAGTTGAAAAGGGGAGAGGATATAAAGGAGGTGGTACAGGAAGGAGGGCCTCAGAAGATGATCTCAGGGTCCGGGTGGGTTCGTAGAGAAAGAGGTGGTACTGGAGGACCCTGTGAAAATTGTCTTGAATGCACTTTGGACAACTTCACCCTCAAGGAGGAAGAAGCTCGCTTGAGTTTGGCCAGTGACTCATCTTCAAAACAACTAGGGAACTAAATAAAAACCATAGACAGGACTCTGAGGGTCCAACCCCCCTGCGATGCTGGCATCTCGACTTGCAGCATCCATGGCAGATGGCCAAACAACCTCTGCTAACAAATCTCCAAGGAAGTAGAATCTACCACCTGCTGAGGGAGATCCACTGTGGAAAACAAAGTTCAAGGAAGCGTAAACTTGCAAGATGAGTTTTGCTTGAATTACATATGCCTTGATCGCGGTGTCAACTCTGCTACCTCCCTCCGGCTGGGTTTCCTTTCAGGCAAGATCAGATGGGACCCACTTCTAAGACCCTCCCCTCCCAGTTCAAAACCACAAGAGCTCAGAGCAAGGCTGCCTCTGTTGTTGGCATCTGGCTAAACAACACAGGCAGTTCTGCTCAGTGGTCGGGAGACAAAGAGCCACAAAATGAGGAGGAATCTGAAGGAACCAGTGGTCTCCACCACCCTTTGCCCAGCCCTGTAGCACGAGTGAGGGGCAGCCCCCTATGACGAGGGTTTCAGAGAGAAATAACAGGTCTTTCTTTTAGTTCCTTTAAAGCTTTTCAGTTACTTTGAGATTTTATGCAACAAGCAATTTTAAACTAAAATAGTATATTCCAACATTTTCATTAGAGAACACAAAAACTATTTCAATAAATGATTCAACTAGGGTAGCCGTGTTGGTCTGACGCATCTGAAATAAAAAAATTGTCCAGAGCACCTTGGAGACAAACCAAGTTTGTTCTGTACTGTGTAAGCTTCTGTGTGCATGCACAATTTCAGATACACAGTGGCCAAACGTAGTGAAAGGGGCTGTACAGAAATGGCACAGAGGAGCC
>NC_041313.1:117844655-117987002 GCF_004329235.1 Podarcis muralis | reverse complement strand
GAGGCTTGACAACCATATGTCAGGAGTGCTCTGATGGTGTTTCCTGCTTGGCAGGGGGTTGGACTCGATGGCCCTTGTGGTCTCTTCCAACTCTATGATTCTATGAGGCAAGACACAGTGATAACAGCAAGAACCTTTATTAAACTAACAGAACTGGATCACAGGGGCAAAGCAACCGCTTATATATATATGGCCCACTCCCAACGCGATTGGCTGTCTATACTTCTAAACTGCAAATCATAACTCAGAGTTTAAGGCCCAATGGCAGAGGCCCAAATCCTGAAATGTTCTGTGATTGGATATCATGTATCGAATCCGAACGCAGGAGCTCAGAATCCTTAGTCCAGACTCAAGCTCAGGCAAACACAGACCACTGAATCCAATACACCACCAACACACGATATTCCAACGTGAACAGTGACCTTGAAAAAGCTGCCGAGCTGATTGGACAATGGAAGAACCAAAGAAAGGGGTGCTGTTTCCAGAAAGCTCTCCTGCGACAGCTCTCCTTGAGAGGATGCTTGTCCCCTTCCTGACCTCCCCTACTCACGACCCCAAGGACTCACCCGTCTGAGGAGCAAGTAGACAGCCCTCTCCCAATCTCTCCGGTCCTTCAGCCGGTGGGTCTCGGCCAAGGCCGCATCGTAGCGCTCAGACTCCTCCTCCTCAGTGGCGAAACTGCGCACCGTCTCAACGGAGGAGACTGTCTCCCGCACCACCTCCCCAGAACGCGCCAGGGAGTCCTGGATCGCCTGCAGAAGAACCTGGAGAAAGCAAAGGGGAGAGTTTAGGAGCCTGTGCTAAACGCCAGAGGGGGGCCGACTACCGGGTTTGGCTGCAAGATCCCATTGCTTCAGGCTACGCGAACACCATTCCTTTAAAGAATGTTCAAAGCCCATTTCTCCCCTCTCAAAAGAACATTGGGAACTGTAGTTTATCCCTCACCCCTAACAAACTACACTTCCCAGGATTCCTTTAGGGGAGTGTGCTTTAGCTTACCTTAACTTGACTGATTGACAACAGGGTTCAACAGACTACAACTCCCAGCATCCCTGACCACTGGCCCTGCTGGGTGGGGCTGATGGGAGTTGTAGTCCAACAGTTTCTAGACGGCACCAGGCTCCTGGGCAAAAAAAATGAGAGGCACAAATACAAGATGGGTGACACCTGGCTTGAGAGCAGTACATGTGAAAAGGATCTAGGAGTCTTGGTTGACCACAAACTTGACATGAGCCAACAGTGTGACGCGGCAGCTAAAAAAGCCAATGCAATTCTGGGCTGCATCAATAGGAGCATAGCATCTAGATCAAGGGAAGTAATAGTGCCACTGTATTCTGCTCTGGTCAGACCTCACCTGGAGTACTGTGTCCAGTTCTGGGCACCACAATTCAAGAAGGACACTGACAAACTGGAACGTGTCCAGAGGAGGGCAACCAAAATGATCAAAGGCCTGGAAACGATGCCTTATGAGGAACGGCTAAGGGAGCTGGGCATGTTTAGCCTGGAGAAGAGGAGGTTAAGGGGTGATATGATAGCCATGTTCAAATATATAAAAGGATGTCACTTAGAGGAGGGAGAAAGGTTGTTTTCTGCTGCTCCAGAGAAGCGGACACGGAGCAATGGATCCAAACTACAAGAAAGAAGATTCCACCTAAACATGAGGAAGAACTTCCTGACAGTAAGAGCTGTTTGACAGTGGAATTTGCTGCCAAGGAGTGTGGTGGAGTCTCCTCCTTTGGAGGTCTTTAAGCAGAGGCTTGACAACCATATGTCAGGAGTGCTCTGATGTTGTTTCCTGCTTGGCAGGGGGTTGGACTCGATGGCCCTTGTGGTCTCTTCCAACTCTATGATTCTATGATTCCTTATCTCTGGTCCACAGCATTACCAAATCCAAAGAGACCAGCAAGTCGACCACAACTCCCTTCCATTCCGTTTATTTTTAAATATTTAATACTCCCTGTCAGAGCCGCTTCCAGGTCCCAGCTCACAGAGGACCACGCTAGCCGGCAGTACTGTACAAAAGTCTTTATTGAGTTACAGTTTCCATTTCAAAGCCGCAGCGCGCAGCTCTACGTCTTAGAAGCTAGACCGGCGAAGCTCCGTCTGAGTCTCCGCCCCCTGTACACCAACTTAATACTCTCGCCTTGCTCCACCTCTTCCTTCTTTCCTTTCTCCTCTGGGTCCCTCTACCCCCCGTGGTCTCTTCCTTCCTGGACTCTTCTGACGCTGACCCCCCCGACTCTTCTCCCTCTTTGCGTCGGGCTTTAGGACCTGGCTCTCTATCCGGGCTGCTTACTGCGCCGCCTTCCTGTGCATTTGAACTTGGCGCGCGCGCACAGCCTTCAACCTTCCTCTTGACCGTTTCCTCGCTCCCCGATGGAGGTGTGGCCAATCCTGACTCCTGTCCTCCCTCTTGCGGAGAGCCGCCCGATCCCGATACCTGGGACTCCTCCCCCCTGCTGCGCTCTGGTGGGGACGCTGGTCCCGATTTCCAACTGCTGCTCTCTGAACCCCCTCTGGTCCCTTCTTCCTGGGGTGTTCCCCTAGGCGCCCCCCTTGCTCTGACCACTGGCGCCCCTTTCTGAGAATCTTCCGACTCACTGGAAAGACTCAGAGATCTCGGTCCGCTGTCGTCGCTCATATTACCTTCGGATTCCTCCCCCTCGCTCTCTGTTTCCTCCCTTTCCTGTGCCTCTGCTCCTGAACCCCTGACACTCCCTGTCATGTAAAAAAAAACCATCCAGGCAGCATAGAAAAATAAAACCAAGCAGCAGTGGAAATATTCAATGTGCTAAAAACAGCCAGATGTAACAAAAGGTTAAAAATCATAACAGCTGGCCTCACAAGCAGAGTCAAACACAAAGGCTCCTTAGGGAAGATCACTTCTTCTTTTTTAACAATAATTTTTATTAGTTTTTAGTTACAATAATCCAGTGGTAGCCTCATTATAACGTTGGCATATCATAATACAAGCACCAATCCCAATCATTCAGGTGCCAAATTGTCGAGAAACCAGCTCGACATCAGTAAGAAAATCAGTAAGAAATCAGTCTCACACCAAGATGACTTGAAGAAAAAGCTTTGGCTTCAGCCGCAATGTTTATTGTGTGCAGTAAAAAATAAATCATCCTCTCTCCTCCAGCACTGCGCTTGCTCTGCCTGGTACTGAAAGGCACCAAATCAAAGGAATGCAACCTTGCTTTTGCCCACAGACAAAGAGAGTGTTATGCTACGTGAGCCAATCATTAGTCTAGCATGAGGTGGTCACGTGCTCATCATGCTCTTAGCAATATCTCGTGCTGTAAAATCACTCTGCAATAATCAGAACTCTGCTCATGCTCTTATGTACAAGCAATCATTTTCCCACACCAAATTATATGATTTAGGTGGCCTCCTGCATGCTAGAATTGATGGGTTTGATGATTTGCTTTGTTTCTGCGTTCCAAAATCTCATCCAACTCAATTACACTCTAGTCAAAACAACAATCCCTTATTCAACAACTGCAATATTAACGACATCCACTCGTCTTGACACATTAAATGATTTATAAACCCATAGGTGAAGCATTCAAACTATATCTATATCTATATCTTCCTCTGTGTGTCAGTTATTCCGTCCATGGTATCCCTTCCTGTCCTTGTAAAATGTTATGTCTATCTATTCCCTAGACTGGTGACTGGGAGCGGCTGCTGAGACCATACAACACCGGCTCCCAGTACGTTTCCGAGAACAATTCAAAGTGTTGGTGCTGACCTTTAAAGCCCTAAAACAGCCTCGGCCCTGTATACCTGAAGGAGCGTCTCCACCCCCATCATTCTGCCCGGCCACTGAGGTCCAGCTCCGAGGGCCTTCTGGCGGTTCCCTCACTGCGAGGTTACAGGGAACCAGGCTTTTTCGGTGGTGGCACCCTCCCTGTGGAACACCCTCCCATCAGATGTCAAAGAGAAAAACAACTACCAAACTTTTAGAAGACATCTGAGGGCAGCCCTGTTTAGGGAAGCTTTTGATTTTTAATAGGTTACTGTATTTTGGTGTTCTGCTGGAAGCTGCCCAAAGTGGCTGGGGAAACCCAGCCAGATGAGTGGGGTACAGTGGTACCTCAGGTTAAGTACTTAATTCGTTCCGGAGGTCCGTACCTAACCTGAAACTGTTCTTAACCTGAAGCACCACTTTAGCTAATGGGGCCTCCTGCTGCTGCTGCGCCGCCAGAGCACGATTTCTGTTCTCATCCTGAAGCAAAGTTCTTAACCTGAAGCACTATTTCTGGGTTAGCGGAGTCTGTAACCTGAAGCGTATGTAACCCGAGGTACCACTGTATTCCTTCCTGCCCTTGTGAAATGTTATGTCTATCTATTCCCACTTCTCACATCCACACCATATATTTATAAAGCACCCTTACAGCAGTCACGGCTTCCCCCAAAGAATTCTGGGAATTGTACCTTGTTAAGGGTGCTGGGAGAAATAGCTCTGTGAGTGGCCTCCTATTAACTCTCATTGCATTTAGTTCCCATAATTCTATAGTTCCCAGAATTCTTTGGGGGAAGCCTTGACTGTTAAAATGTGTGGCATTGATGTCACCCCTCTGATGGGACCCTGCCTCTCATCCACAGGGAGGGGCTATCTCTCTAAGGTTTGGAAAACAGGGAACAGCAATCCCTGGGAAGACGCTCCCCTTTCCTTTCTTGCACTCGCAGCTCAAGGGCCTCCTCACCTTATAGCGGGCATCGTAGACCTTCTGGGCCGCCAGCATGACCGGCACCTCAACGAGGGTGAGCAAGGTCAGGCGCCACGAGAGGCCAAGCATGAAGGCGCAGAGCCCACAGACCTTGAACAGGCTGCGGAGGAAGATGTTGGCGTTGAGAGGCACCCAGCGGCTCATCATGGTGGTGTCTCTGGAGAGGCGGGAGGTCAGGTCTCCTGTGGGGCGAAAGGAGAGGCCGCTCAGAGCCGGGAGACGGGAGGGATCAAAAGCGCATTCTAAAAATTCTACAAATATCTCAATATGGAAATAATAATAAAATTTCACTGATTGACTTCCATCGCTTACACTGCACTTCCTAAATACATTTTAAGCAAGACTGCAGAATAAACCGCTGGAGCAGTACCTGTTTATCTACTTGCACTTTGATGTGCTTTCGAACTGCTAGGTTGGCAGGAGCAGGGACCAAGGAATGGGAGCTCACCCCGTCGTGGGGATTTGAACCGCTGACCTTCTGATTGGCAAGTTCTAGGCTCTGTGGTTTAACCCACAGCACCACGCGCATCCCCTTTTGCTTATATTTTGCTTATACAGTGGTACCTCGGGTTAAGTACTGAATTCGTTCCGGAGGTCCGTACTTAACCTGAAACTGTTCTTAACCTGAAGCACCACTTTAGCTAATGGGGCCTCCAGCTGCCGCTGCGCCACCGGAGCACGATTTCTGTTCTCATCCTGAAGCAAAGTTCTTAACCTGAAGCACTATTTCTCAGTTAGTGGAGTCTGTAACCTGAAGCGTATGTAACCCGAGGTACCACTGTATTTTGTAACAATTGTTTTTTTGTGTTGTTTTTTAAAATAATTTTAAATGTGCATTCTAATATTATTATTTTTTTAAAGTTCCGCCTGAGGCAAGAAGGATAACAGCAACAACTGGGGCAAAAAAGACAGAACACCTTGCAAGGACAGGAAGAAACACCTCTTTCACTCTGTTGTTGATTGTTGTGACTATTGCTTTCTGTGCATGAGAAAGTGAAAAGAAAAACACTTTTCTAAGAAAAGGATGGAAAGGAGAAATAGTTGGTGGATAAGCAGATGGAGGGATGGAGAGACAGACCGACGGATGAATAAAGTCCTTTGATGAACAGATGAAGGAAAGAAGACACTGTTGATGTACTGTAACTCCCATCATACCTGCCCACTGGGCATGCTGGCTAGGGATGATGGGAGTTGGGGTCCCATAATATTCGGAGGGCACCAGGATATTCCTTACCTCTGGACTCGGCAGCAAAAACAAACATGAAAAGAGTTGCCCACTCGAGTGGGTGGAGCAGGATCTTGAGAGACCCAAGTTCAAATCCTGGAAAGCCTCACATCTTGACGTTCCTCATGGAGCCTCAGTTATGCCACCCATAAAATGGGAATATTTAAGGCCCAATCATAACAGGGGTGTTGCAAAGAGGAACCACCACAAGCGTACGTGCACTAGAGGCATAGCTGTCAACTTTTCCCTTTTCTTGCGAGGAATCCTATTTGGAATAAGGGAATTCCCCTTTAAAAAGGGGGAAAGTTGGCAGCTATGACTAGTGGACACTCAGGAGGCTGGACTGAAAGGCAGGCCTGGGTTTAGAGCTAGGGGGCTCTCACCTGTTTTCACCTCCTGGAAGAACGCCAGGTCTTGCCGGACGAGAGAAGAGAAGAGGCGGCTTCGGATCCGGATGATGGCCCGGGAGATGGACATCGTGAAGAGTCCCCCGCGTGCGCCAGCAGACAGCGAGCTGGAACAGAAATGGAGACTGCTCTACAAAAGGAAACTGTGAATGTGTGAGTCCCACTCTGGAGGGAAGGAATCGAAATGGCAAAATTGGAGCTTCTGCCGCCCCCCAAAGATGTGATCACCTTTTTGAGTCACATTCTGGAAACGTGGGGGCTTTCCTTTGCAGTAGAAAGCAATTCTCCAAGCACCCCCTTTTCCCCCCGAACAGCTTTCTGAATTCAATTTAATTCCAAAGAAATAATTAACTCCCCAGATTATGATAAAGCTGAACACACCCCAGCCGAGCCGAGCCAGGGCTCCTTTGCTTTTTGGGCAGGGGGTGTTGTCAGGAAGAAACCCACCTTCCGAGCGACACCAGGCACATGAGGAAGATGGCGGACGAGAAGGCATCCGAGTCATACTTCTTGCCCAAGATGTCAATCAAGCGTCCCGTGTAGTAAGGGATGAACGTTTCACCTGCAGAGAGTTTGTGCTTTGAAGATAGGGAGGGGGGACTGTTTGGAACACAGGAAGAGCCCATTCACCCCATTAACACCTCCCTGCACAGACAGGCAGAGCTCCTCCAAGATTTGAGAGCCGCCCAGAACTATAAAAGACCATAGTTTAATGTTAGAAGGTTCCAAACTCAATTTCAGATGGAGGCATATTCCCCATCTGAAATAATAATAATATACTATTATATAATATATAATATTATTTCAGATGGGGGACATGGCTTTATCTGAAATTGAGCTTGGAACCTTCTAACATTAAACATAGTCTTTTATTTCCTTTTTACCCATTAATTTTTATTCGTCTTCAAATTTATAACACATCAAAACCAAAGTAAACTTAATTTAATACACACCACCCCCAAAATGGATTCCCCACACTCTCAGATATATTCCATTCCTTCACCTTTTACATGCTACTTGTTTTACAGATTTATCTCTAATTTAAGGGACGGGGTGGCGCTGTGGGTTAAACCACGGAGCCTAGGGCTTGCCAATCAGAAGGTCGGCGGTTCAAATCCCCGCGACAGGGTGAGCTCCCGTTGCTCGGTCCCAGCTCCTGCCCACCTAGCAGTTCAAAGGCACGTCAAAGTGCAAGTAGATAAATAGGTACCGCTCCAGTGGGAAGGTAAACGGTGTTTCCGTGCACTGCTCTGGTTCGCCAGAAGCGGCTTAGTCCTGCTGGCCACATGACCCGGAAGCTGTACACCGACTCCCTCGGCCAATAAAGTGAGATGAACCTCAGAGTCGTCCATGACTGGACCTAACGGTCAGGGGTCCCTTTACCTTTACCTATCTCTAATTTAGAGTTCCCATATTGCAGAAAGGTGTTCAGCTTTTTTTTTAGTTTTACACAAAAAACTATTTATAAGGAACTTTGCCAAAATCTACACTTCCTGCATGGCTTGCCATACACCCACATTTTCCCGGACGTTCCAACGATTTCCGCCCCGGCCAAATCCTGGCTGTGTCCGGGAAATTCCTAACATATGGCAGCCCTACTCTAATTAACTCCTCATCCCTCAGCTGTTCCTTTACCAGTTCCTGCATATAGATAAAACAAAATTACAGTGGAACCTCGGTTTATGAATGCGCCTTCGAAGTTGAACAGCTTCCGCTGAGTGTTTCTCAGTCAAATTTTCCCAACCGCCCATTGCGCTTCGGTTGTCGAACATTTCGGAAGTCAAACGGTCTTCCGGAACGGATTATATTCGACAACTGAGGTGCCACTGTATATCAAAGAAAGACGAGTGAGGTTATAGTAATTTAAATCTTTCATTCTTCTTTCCAACTTGCATTATCCCTCATAGTTTCCAGCCTCTACTGGGGGAACAGTTGGAGATTTTTAAATGTTTTTCTGTCATGTTTATAAAGTTAATTTATTTTCCCTTTAATTTTTGAACTGCTCTTTACAGTATGTGTGACTTTAAAGAGCAGTTAATAAACTGTTGTTGTACCAAATTTGGCTTTGTTTGGACTTTTTTTGACCATAGGAACGCATTGATTTTCAATGCATTCCTATGGGATTTCGTGATTCGCAAGACGAAAAATTCACTAGACGACAAAACTTGCGGAACGAATTAATTTCGTCTTGCGGGGCACCACTGTATATCAAATAACAACGAGTGAGGTTATAGTAATTTAAATCTTTCATTCTTCTTTCCACCCCGCATTATCCCTCATAGTTTCCAGCCTCCGCCTGTTTGTACGAACCTTTTGAGCGGAGAGTCTTCCTTTCCAAACACAAACCAGATTATTTCCTTTCCCTGTTCGGTCTTTGTTATTGAGTTACAACCTCAAAAGGCCATTATTTACATTTCACTGGCAATAAAGCTTTTACAGCCTGTGTGGAAAGGAGGTGTACCATATATACAGTCTTCTATTTCCAAATACAGTGGTACCTCGGGTTACATATGCTTCAGGTTACAGAATCCGCTAAGCCAGAAATAGTGCTTCAGGTTAAGAACTTTGCTTCAGGATGAGAACAGAAATCACGCAGCGGCGGTAGCGGGAGGCCCCATTAGCTAAAGTGGTGCTTCAGGTTAAGAACAGTTTCAAGTTAAGTACGGACCTCCGGAACGAATTAAGTTCTCAACCCGAGGTACCACTGTAATATGTATCTCTCTCTCTCTCTCTCTCTCTCTCTCTCTCTCTCTCTCACTTCCCACTTCTCTCTCTCACACACATGCAAACCAACCCTACTCACAAAGCACAGCCGTGGTAAGGAAGAAAAACGCCCCTGCGATGTAGGACACATCTGGGCGGAAGAGCTTCACCAGCTTCCAGAGGGTGGCCTTGTCTTCTCCTCCCTTGTTCTCCTTATCCTCCTCCTCCCTTTGTCCCAGGACGTCCCAGATGATGTGGGCCAGAACCACTGCCCCATAGCCCAGCAGGAGCCAGGACCGAGGGGCTGACGACAGCAGGAACGGAGAGTCTCCAAACCAGCGCCCCACGGCGAGATAGAGAGGCTGCAGCAAGCTCACAGCAGCCAGGCCTGCGAGGGGCACCTGGGAGGGCCAGGCCAGGGAGAGGAGCCCCCGAGCCCCACAGAGAACCAGCAGGTGCAGAGCCGCCTCCAGCCAGGCCGCAGGGACCCCCAGGGAGGCCAAGGCGGAGCGCTGGAGATCTAGCGAGGGGAGGAGGACCATGTCGCACAGGATGAGAGGGACAGCCAGCTTCAGGGGGGCAGGCAGCATCATGGCGTCTGAGTCTGGGGAGAGAAGGAATGGCCAGGTGTAATTAAGAGTCTGAAATGTGAGAGAGGGTTTGTGTAGGGAGAATCTCAGCAGCCTAACCCACACTTTGCTGCTGCCACAAGTGCTGGAACGGAGACCTGCTCCCTGCTGCAAGGCCCATTTCCACCTGGCCTAGGGGGCGGAGCCCAGACTCACCTTGAGCAGCTAAAAGAGGCTCCTGGGAGGCCCCTGGGACGTTGCTGGGTTGGGGCAACTGGCTAAAATGTTTAAAACGTTTTCCTCTGTTTTGTTTTTATCAGGTTGGTGTTGGTCAAATGTTTACTTGGGGCTGGCGGTTATTTTGAGTAGAACTGTAAACTTTTTATTCTTGTTATTGTTACTGGTTGCTATTGATTTATTGGTTTGTTTGTTGCTTGTACAGTGGTGCCTCGCAAGACGAAATTAATCCGTTCCGCGAGTCTCTTCGTCTTGCGGTTTTTTCGTCTTGCGAAGCATGGCTATTAGCGGCTTAGCGGCTATTAGCGGTTTAGCGGCTATTAACGGCTTAGCGGCTATTAACGGCTTAGCGGCTTTAAGAAAAAGGAAACAAACTTGCAAGAACTCGCAAGACGTTTTGTCTTGCGAAGCAAGCCCATAGGGAAATTCGTCTTGCGGAACGACTCAAAAAACGCAAAACCCTTTCGTCTAGCGGGTTTTTCGTCTTGCGAGGCATTCCTCTTGCGGGGCACCATTGTATAGGATTTTTTTTTATGTTTGAAGTTTTGTTGTGTTTTTATATATGTTGTAAGCTGCCCAGAGTGGCTGGGGAAACCCAACCAGATGGGCGGGATATAAATTTAACACCAACACCAATAATAATAGTAATAATAGTAATAATAATAATAATAATAATAATAATAATAATAATACAGTTGTACAACAACAGCAATAATAATAATACAGTTGTACCAAGGATCACAAATGCCTTGGCAGTTGAATGTTTTGGCTCCCAAATGCTGCAAACCCGGAAGTGAGTATTTCGGTTGCAAATGTTCTTTGGAACCTGAACGTCCAGCAAGGCTTCCAACTGGCTGCAGGAAGCTCCTGCAGCCAATCGGAAGCTGCGCCTTGGTTGTGGAACAGCTGAACGGACTTCCAGAACAGATTCCATTTGAGTTCCGACGTATGACTGTAATAAGATGTCCTCCCCTCAGATGTCAAGGAAATAAACAACTATCTGACTTTTAGAAGACATCTGAAGGCAGCCCTGTTTAGGGAAGTTTTTAATGTTTGATGTTTTATCTTGTTTTTAATATTGTGTTGGGAGCCGCCCAGAGTGGCTGGGGAGAGCCAGCCAGATGGGCGGGGTATAAATAATAAATTATCATCACCATCAAAGCTGAATTCCACTTCCCCATGCGACACTCCCCCCAAAGGGGGAGGGACAGCAACACCCATCAGTGCCAGCCAACATAGACAGTGGCTGAGGATGATGGGAACTGTAGTACCAGGGTACCAGGTTGAGGTTCCTCATCCCTGGCCTAAAGGGATGCCAGGCACAAATCCCACCCTCCAGACGCTTTCTGTCAGTCCCAGTTACCCAGCTGTAAAATGGGCATGGCAGTGTCCTCACCAGCAAGTAGCACAATCCTATTTATGCTCACCCAGAAACAACTCCCAGTGTGTTCAATGGAGTCCACTGGGGCCTTGGTGGGTTCTCATGAGAGCAGCTACTGGATAGCTCAGTCGGTAGAGAATGAGACTCTTAATCTCAGGGTTGTGGGTTCGAGTCCCACGTTGGACAAAAGATTCCTGCCTTGAGGGGTTGGACTAGATGACCCCCGTGGTTTCTTCCAGCCCTGTGATTCTATGACTGTTGAGCACTTTGTAAAATAAAATTGCACTGTGCTTAAGAGGAGCCAGAGGTAAGCTATCCTATGGCACTTAAAGAGCAATCCTAACATCTGTGGGCTACTTTTAAAATGAGGCTGCATTTTAAATTGCATTTTAACCTGTATTTTAAATTGTTTTTTTCCCCCTTTTCCTATTATGTTTTTACTGTAATTTTACTGGTGTTAGCCACCCTGAGCCCAGCTCTGGTCGGGGAGGATGGGGTATTTATTATTATTATTATTATTATTATTATTATTATTATTATTATTATTAACAGCATGAACGTCACAGAACTTCAGTTCCCTGGGAAAAGGGATTGATTGTTAAACTCCTCTGGGAACCGAAATCTCCTAACAACTTTCTGAAGCCTGAAACGACAGTTCCCAGAAGGCTTTGGGAGAGGACAGGACTGTTTAAGGCAATATTATACAGTACTGCTTAAATGAATAGTACACATGAGGCCCGTTACTCAGAAGTAAGTCCCTACTGAAATCAAGGGGGCTTACTCTTACCTCTGAGTTAGACTGCCCAAGACTGCGCAGAAAGTGATAAAAACCTTTAAAGACCCAGAAGAAGCCACTTTCCTAACTTTGGGGTTTTTTTTCCAGTTTGGGGCATTTTGCTCCGAAGAGACTGACAGGGCTGCCCTTTCTGGAACCGGGTTCTTTCTTGTCACAGTTATTATTATTATTTTCCATCTCCGATCAGAAAATAAAACTGAAATGGGATGGTTTTAAAAGGTGGGGAAATATTTATTGTGGGGCGAATTTTTATTGTGTGTTTGTGTGTGCCCCAGCCCTGCAAAAATGCAGATCCGATCTCAGGGACTACAAATTATTTTACATTAAGTAACCCCCCCCCCAAAAGAAGAAATCAAACATTGCGCGGGAGCCTCTTTTGCAACATCTCCCCGATTTGCATTGAAAACCCCCCGCGTTTGATGCACCCCTCCCCCCCAGCCAACCCCCCCTTGATGCCCTTATCCTGGGTCTCCCACCCCACAGCCCCCTGGCCTTCCTCTCCCTGCCCGCCTTACCTGCCCTCCGGTCTCCCAGGGAGGAACTGAGCTCTTCTGCGCTCGCGGGGGCTCGAACCGGTGCCAACTTTCGCTTTCGAAGGGGGAAATCCAGCCGCTTCCCTTCCCCCGCCCACGCGGCCGCGCTCCCCGCTTCGGCCGCCAGAGGGAGCCCGCCGCCTGCGCTTTAGAAAACCTCCCTCGCAAGCGGTTCTCAAACTCTTGGCTGACATTTTCAGGAAAAATGTTTGCTCGCGCCGCTCCCAGTTTTTTTACTGATACGAAATACATTGGAGAACAACTCGCAACAGTGCTTGATTTATAGCACAGGACGCAAATACTTTGTAATATGAGTGCGGGGCATCCATAAAGTCTAAAACAGGGGTAGGCAAACTAAGGCCTGGGGGCCGGATCCAGCCCCATCACCTTCTCAATCTGACCCACAGACGGTATGGGAATCAGCATGTTTTTACATGAGTAGAATGCATAGCTGTCAACTTTCAGATTTGAAAATAAGGGATCAGCAGCCTCACCTGTCCCGGGGACAGACTATGGGATATCTAACAATCCGGGATAGCAGCGGGAAACGGCGCTGGAATAAGTGAATTTCCCGCAAAAAAAAGGGAAGGTTGACAGCTATAGTAGAATGTGTCCTTTTATTTAAAATGCATCTCTGGGTTATTTGTGGGGCATAGGAATACATTCATTTCCCCCACCCCAAAATATAGTCCGCCCCCCCCAAAAGGTCTGAGGGACAGTGGACCAGCCCCCTGCTGAAGAAGTTTGCTGACCCCTGGTCTAAAACATTGCAGCTAGAGAAGAACAGGAAACATTCCCAAAATATAAACAAGTCTCATACCTATCACGTACCTTAAGCAGGTATACAAACTGGACAAGAAATGTGAGCTTGCAATATCACTTGATGCCCTTGCTCTCATTTGGAAAAGATATCTCTACTGAACAACCATAGCTGTCAACTTTTCCTTTTTCTTGTGAGGAATCCTATTCAGAATAAGGGAATTTTAAAAAAGGGAAACGTTGACAGCTATGTGAACAACTCCCTGCTAGATTTTATCAGCCACGATGGGCAGGGATCAAAGTCAGACCCTCCAGGTATCCCTATTTTCCAGGGAGGGTCCTGGATTTCCAGAAGGCACCCCAGTTTCTGATTTGATCCCATTTTCCTTAGGACGTCCCTATTTTCATCAGGAAATGTTGGAGGGTACAGAGTTATGCGTCCCCCAAGCCAAGGAGATAAGTAACTGTACAACCTTTAGAAGACATCTGAAGGCAGCCTTGTATAGAGAAGTTTTGTAATGTTTTGTTATTTTTTTATATGGTGTTAAGATGCCCAGAGTGGCTGGGGCAACCCAGTCAGATGGGTGGGGTATAAATAATAAAATTATCATCATTATGTAATAGGATGTCCCTATTTTCATTGGGAAAATGTTGGGAACGTATGGAAACAGAGAATTGTAGCCTTGGAAGGGAACCCCAGAGTCATCTAGTCCAACCTCCTGTGATGATAACAACAACAACAACATTATTTATACCCGCCATCTGGCTGAGTTTTCCCAGCAACTTAATACAATAATCTAGTAAACATTAAAAGCTTCCCTAATGCAGGAACCTCAGCTAAATCGAACATGACAGACAGCGAGAGGGTACATAACTGAGAGGATTGAAGGTGCAGGTCAATTCTGTGTCCAGGATGGCTGTTTACCAGCTCCACCTGGTACGGAGGCTGAGACCTTACCTGCCCGCGGACTGTCTCGCCAGAGGGGTGCATGCATTGGTTATCTCTCGCTTGGAGTACAGCAATGTGCTCTACGTGGGGCTACATTTGAAACTGACCCGGAAACTACAACTAATCCAGAATGCGGCAGCTAGACTGGTGACTGGGGGCGGCTGCCGAGACCACATAACACCGGTCTTGAAAGACCTACATTGGCTCCCAGTACGTTTCCGAGCACGATTCAAAGTGTTGGTGCTGACCTTGAAAGCCCTAAATGGCCTCGGTCCAGTATACCTGAAGGAGCGTCTCCACCCCCATCATTCTCCACACTGAGGTCCAGTGCTGAGGGCCTTTTGGCAGTTCCCTCCCTGCGAGAAGTGAGAAAGTTAGGAAGAACTTTCTGACAGGAAGAGCTATTTGAGAAGGTAGTGGGAGTGTCCAGCATTGGAGGATTTTAAACAGAGGCTGGATGAGCACCTGTCAGTCTCTTTAGCTGCGATTCCCTGTCTTGCAGGGGGGTTGGACTAGAGGACCCGCGGGGCCATATACAATTCTACAATTCTATAAAAGCCAACCCAACAAGAATAACTGTCTCATCATCCCCCCAATTCTCTCTCCAATAGATTCTCCCCAACTGTCGGGATTTGTCCTTCTATCAATCCCTAGCAGGACTCAATTAAAGACACATCCCTCGCTTTCCAGGTTTGGGTGAAGGGCAGTTTAGATATTCCCCACCCTCCAAAATGCTTTATATACCTGAAGGAACATGTCCACCCCATCGTTCATCCGGACACCGAGGTCCAGCTCCGAGGGCCCTTCTGGCGGTTCCCTCCCTGTGAGATGTGAGGTTGCAAGGAACCAGGCAGAGGGCCTTCTCGGTAGTGGCGCCCGCCCTGTGGAACGCCCTCCCACCAGATGTGAAGGAGATAAAGAACTTTTAATGTTTTCAATGTCTGATATTTTATCATGTTTTTAATACTCTGTCGGGAGCCACCCAGAGTGGCTGGGGAAACCCAGCCAGATGGACAGGATATAAATAAATTTCTTCTCCTTCTTCTTCTTCTTCTTCTTCTTCTTCTTCTTCTTCTTCTTCTTCTTCTTCTTCTTCTTCTTCTTCTCCTTCTTCTTCTTCTTCTTCTTCTTCTTCTTCTTCTTCTTCTTCCTTCTTCTTCTTCTCCTCCTCCTCCTCCTCCTCCTCCTCCTATTCCTATTCCTAGTCCCTGGTGTGGACAATGCTGAGCTACATGGACTGCAAAAGGCAGAACGAGGAATGAGCAACAGGCATTGGACACCCCCTCCCCCATATCAGGATTGATCTACATGAACCCTCTGCATACACTTTATGTGGAAGGCAATGAGATGAGGAAGAAGATGCAGACCCTGTAGTCCCCACAGCAAACCTAAACCAGAGGGGCTCGTCAGCATCTCAGAAAGGGCTGTGCTTCACTGTTCTGCTGTGCAAAACCGAGAGAGCCAGAAAACACCTCCCAGATCTTCTCAATAGCTTGATGACTGCAGATACTTCCTTAACGGAGAGCAGTTGAGCTTCCTGGAACTGCAGTGCCACAAGACACCCACGTGGGTGAGGACACAAAGGGCTAAGAACAACTGTTGTGGTTTGACTCTGGAGCAGCGGTTCTCAACCTGTGGGTCCCCAGATGTTGTTGGACTACAACTCCCATCATCCCTGACCACTGGTCATGCTGGCTAGGAATGATGGGACTTGTTAGTCCAACAACACCTGGGGACCCCACAGGTTGAGAAACACTGCTCTGGAGAAAGCCTTTGGGGGGCTGTAGTTCAGCATTAGAACACCTGCTTTTCATGCAGAAGGCCCCAGGTGCCACCCCCAGAATCTCCACTGGGAGAGTCCCCCTCTCAGAACCCCTGGGGAGCCTTGCCCAGTCAGTGCAGGCAATATTGGGGCAGGTGGACTAACGACCCAACTCAGTTTAAGTGTGGCAGCAAGATTCAAGGACAGCCAAGGCCACTCCATTTTGAACTGGACTACGGACTTTGTAACTTTTAAGGATTATTGCCTGCCTGATTTTTATCACTGTACTTGTTGAATCCTGGCAAGGCTTTTAATGTGAGTAAACTTATATTTTTTTGTTTACTTAAGCAGTCTGTGAGTGATTTCTTCGTTAAGAGGGAAACAGAATGGAGAAAAGGAATTCAAGTCTGCCTAAGCATCTTTGGATATCATAATTGGTCTAGAAGGTTAAGCAACCTTTTCCCCAAAAGCTTCTAAAGATAAACGGCAAACGGATGGTGATTTTAATCTGCTGAAAGAGGTACTTACCCTCAGATTAAGAGGTTAAGTACTTAATTTGTTCCTGAGATCCGTTCTTAACCTGAAACTGTTCTTAAGTTGAAGCACCACTTTAGCTGCTGCCACACGATTTCTGTTCTCATCCTGAAGCAAAGTTCTTAACCCGAGGTACTATTTCTGGGTTAGCGGAGTCTGTAACCTGAAGCGTATGTAACTCAAGGTACCACTATATCTGCATTCTCACACAAGTGAGAAAAAGAGGAAGAATAATAAATAAAATATCCTGTCCTGCTCATCTAAAATCATCCAGTGAAGCTGTCGTGGATATGCTTATCTTGAACGCAATAATTCCCAAATGTTCAGTCCAGAACCTCCCCCTACGTGTATCCTGTATGCTACTTCAGACCGGTTAAAATCTTTTTTAAGACACCAGCAAAGAATCAAAGACTTTATCAATGAAAATACTTTATTGCTGCCCCGTCATAAATGTAGCTCTGTCCCTTTCTGCCCTTCGCCCCTGAGTGTTGAAGCATATCCGACGTTCCTCGTGGTTCCCGGCCGCTCACTTCTTGGCTTCGGCGTACTGGTGGAGCAGATCGCTGACATCTGTGCGCCCGACCCGGATCCAGCCGTCTTCCTTCATGTGATACACTGCACGGGGCGACAGAGAGGTACCACCACACCAGTGAGCTTGTGCAAAATGAAAGCAGGCTCTCACCAAACAAGGGGGACGTGGGGCTGGGACTGCAGAATGAGGGTGGGGGGCACTTACTGTTCACCACACCACCTGAGTAGGCATCGCGGTGGGTGGCGTACGAGATGGCCTTCCTGCCGAGTTCGTAGGCCTCCTCCACGCTGAGATCGGGGCAATGGCCGCTGTCCAGGATCCCATAGGCATAGCAGTTCCCGCTTCCCGTGGAAAAGAGGGGGCCACCCAGGCGTACCCCGTTATCGTCTATGTAGTAAAGTCCAGGTCCCTAGAAAAAGAGGAAGAACCCACAGGTCTGGCCTCTTTTGCCTCTGATCGCGGCCGCTTCCACCCAAGTCCCCTGCCTGGCTGATCTCGCACCCACTCCCCACCCGCTCATTCCCACCCCACTCCTTGAAAGTCACAAAGTTGTTTCTCTCCCTCAGGCCCTCATTCTGGCAGCACTTCCCATGCGCCCCCCCAAGACCCACACTAAACCCCCTCCACTAAACCTCTCTTGAAAATGTGCCCTGGGTGAGTTCCCGGCGGTATGATAAATATTTATCAGCCTCGTATACACCATACATTTAAAGCAAAACCTCCTCCCCCAAAGAATCCTGGGAACATTAGTTTACTGACCCCCCCACAGAACAGATAATCAGAGAACTTTGTGTGCCTCCTCCACAAGAGGTCCAGCGGGTAGCAACACAAGAACAGGGCCTTTTCTGCAGTGGCTCCCTGCCTGTGGAATGCTCTCTCCAGGGAGGCTCGCCAGGCGCCTTCATTGCATGTCATCAGACACCAGGTGACAACATTCCTCTATAACTAGGCCTTTGGCTGATTCTATGGCCTTTTAAATATGTTTGTGGGATGGCGGGTTTGTTCTTGCTTTTATTATGTGCTTTGTGTTCTCATTTGGTATTTTTATGTTGTGAACTGTCCTGTGATGTTTAGATGAAGGGTGAAATACATTTTACACATCACTTGGGAAGACAGGCGAACTAATGCCAGTGCACTGGAAGAATCAAGGATCACCAGTGTTGAAGCAATTCTCTTCAACATCATCCAACTTCGTTGGACTGGTCATGTTCTGCGGATGCCTGATTATCGTCTTCCAAAGTAACTACAGTGGTACCTCGGGTTAAGAACTTAATTCATTCTGGAGGTCTGTTCTTAACCTGAAACTGTTCTTAACCTGAAGCACCACTTTAGCTAATGGGGCCTCCTGCTACTGCTGCGCCACCGCCGCACGATTTCTGTTCTCATCCTGAAGCAAAGTTCTTAACCCGAGGTACTATTTCTGGGTTAGTGGAGTCTGTAACCTGAAACGTCTATAACCTGAAGCATCTGTAACCTGAGGTGCCACTGTACTATATTCCGAACATAAAAATGGAAAGCGTAATGCTGATGGTCAACAAAAGAGGTGTAAAGACTCTCTCAAGGCAAATCTTTAAAAATGTAGTATAACAACTGGGAAACACTGGCCTGCGAGCGCTCCAGTTGGAGAACAGTCATGGACTTTGAAGATGCTCAAACTCAGGACGAAAGGGAGAAATGTGCTAAGAGGAAGGCACACTTGGCAAACCCTCACTGTGATCAACTCCCTCCTGGAAACCAATGTCCCCAACGTGTGGATCCAGAATTGGCCTCCACAGTCACTTACAGACTTTCTGTTAAGACTGTGTTCATGGAAGACAATCTTACTCGGCTACGAGGGATCGCCAAAGAAGAAGTTCAGATGAAGGGCGGAGTACAAATTAAACCAACAAATAAATAAACTACAATTCCCAGAACCTTTGAAAACTACAATTCCCAGGATTCTGGGGGGTGGGGTGGGGTGGCTTTAAATGTGCGGTGTTTATTCAGGCAGGACCTGGCTGGCAATGAATGAGGAGGAATCCTAAAATCGCTCTTCCACCCAGACTTCCTCTCTCATCAGGATACCCAGCAGCCCCTCCTTTGACTCACCCCTTATAGTCATCTCTGACCCACTGAGCTCCCATTTTCCTGAGAGATTCCCCCCCCACTCTGCCTGCCCCCAATTGCCCCCCCTCCTTGCGGTCATGTTGCTGGTACCTTCTTGTCCCAGCCGCACAGCATGCTCCCCACAGACAGCCCCATCCCTCTGTACTCAACAAGCATGTTGGCCAGCAGTTTGGAAGCAGCCGAGATGCTGATTCGCTCCTTGTTGCGTAAGTAGTACAACCTGCCGGAAGAAATAATAATAATAATAATAATAATAATAATAATAATAATAATAATAATAAATTAATACTCCACCCATCTAGCTGTGTTTCCCCAGCCACTCTGGGTGGCTCCCAACAGAATATTAAAAACACAATAAAACATCAAACACTAAAAACTTCCCTAAACAGGGCTGCCTTCAGATGTCTTCTAAAAGTCAGACAGTTTTTTATCTCCTTGACATCTGATGGAGGGCGTTCCACAGGGCAGGTGCCACTACCGAGAAGGCCCTCTGCCTGGTTCCCTGTAACTTCACTTCTCGCAGGAAGGGAACCACCAGAAGGCCCTCAGAGCTGGAACTCAGTGTCCGGGCAGAACGATGGGGGTGGAGACGCTCCTTCAGGTATACTGGGCTGAGGCTGTTTTAAAGGTCAGCACCAACATTTTGAATTGTGCTAGGAAGGAAGGAAGGAAGGAAGGGGAGAGGTAAAGAGGGGTAGGAGGAGAACTAAAGGGAGAGTCGCTCTCTCCTCTTCTTTTTCATAACTCCATCACCCCCGCCTTTTTCAGGTGGGCCAACAACCCATCTTGAGGCCTCCCAAGTAAACCTGTGGCGGCCAAGCTCCCATGTCGGGGCTTCACTATCCTTCTGGAATCTATTCAACCAGATCCAGGCTGGGCTCAAATTATAATCCATCAAGAGGAGGTCTGGCCTGGTAATGTTTTGCTGGGACCTGCTGAGCCACCATTTATAGAAGACCCAGGGGGGTGGGGAGTCAGAAGAATAATATCATAACACAATATTCCAGATCCTAGCTTGTGTTTCCCAAAGGGGAAGACCGGAAGGATCCTGCCTCGCTGCTCAAGTTCGCTACGCTACATGTGACTTTTAGGAAGCAAAAACAACAGTTGATACATATCAGAGCAATACCTTTATCAGGCCCACCAAAATATTCACAATATAAGCGTACCAGCTTTCGGGGTCTCCAGAACTCTTCATCAGGCTAGATGAAGAATTCTGCAGAACTCTCAGACCTGCAAAACTGTTTTGTGCCATTTTGGTTGGCCTAATAAAAGGCATTACCTTTGAATGGATAGTGGAGTTTTCTTACGGGTCAGCCCGCCTGCCTTTACACGAGCACACACTCAATAATTCATTTTTTTCCCCATTGCCCTGCCCTGCATATTTGTGAGATGGGGAAAATACCTGCAGAAGACAGAGGTTTACCGAGTTTAGCTGAGATTCCTGCGTCACAGGGGGTTGGACTAGATTGCCCCTCAGGGTCCCTTCCAACTCTACAAATCTCTGATTCTAGGTACCAACCTGCAATGTTTGGCCAGGAGTCGCTCCCAGTACTGGCAATCTGCAGCACTCCCAGACATGGTGCCCAACAAGTAGGGGTTGATCTCAATGACTTTGTTGAACACCTTTGCACCTATGGGGAAGAGAGTTGTTTGTGAAGGGTTCAAGCCAGCGGTGGGGAGCCTCTGTCCCCCACAGTCTAGGCCTAGGTCAGCCAGGCCTCCTCCATTTAATCTGTGGCGCCATTTCAACTGTCTCTGTGGTTACTCACTGATGTAGCTGCCGGATGATGCCCGGGAATCGGTAGCGACGATGACGCCATGCTGGAAAGTGAAGGCCATGGTGGTGGTGCCATGCTCCAGCTCAATCCGCTGCCCGCTGCTGCCGCTGCCCTCGCAGTGGGTCTGCAGGAACTCAGATGGCTGATGAGGGGGGGGGGGGAGAGGAGGCAAGGCACGGAAATGCTTAATGCTTAGAAATCTCTTTTATCTGCCATCCGAAGCCACTTTTGAGACTTCTGTAATACACAGCAACAATAAATTATCCCAATGTTTGGGTGCTTCCTTTCCTCCTAGGAGGACGGCCACAAAACGCCGCCCCCACTCAAACTGGTATCAAGCTGAGCTTCTATAAAGAAGGGGACAAATGTACAGTATATTTGAAAGACCGCTGTCAACACTTGAACTCTTCGGCAGGTTTTAACTAACTCTTGCAATGATGCATAGACTTTAGATATACAGTGGTACCTCGGGTTACATACGCTTCAGGTTACAGACTCTGCTAACCCAGAAAGTGCTTCAAGTTAAGAACTTTGCTTCAGGATGAGAACAGAAATCGTGCTCTGGCAGTGCAGCGGCAGCGGGAGGCCCCATTAGCTAAAGTGGTGCTTCAGGTTAAGAACAGTTTCAGGTTAAGTAAGGACCTCCGGAATGAATTAAGTACTTAACCCGAGGTACCACTGTAATGGAAGGTTGTAAATTAAATGGACTTATTATATGCAGTTTAAAAAGTCACTTAAAGAACCCACGGAGGGGAGGAGGGAAGTCCTGAGATTCGGAAGAATCTTGTGCTATTTTTACCGTATGTGATTATAATTGTGAATGGAGTTGTAAAATCAAACAAAAAACATAAAAAAACCCAAAACAAAATAAACTGGTATCGAGCTGGCAGTGGTGGATTTGGGGCTCTCAAATTTCAGTGGTGTCCTGTGCGATGCCAAAATTTGGCGCCACCACCCACCTCCCGCCCTCTGTCCTAAGTCATTGCGGCACTTGCTGTAGGGGCCTCTCGGCTCAGCACCCCATCCCGTTTCAAAGCGACACATGTCAATCTTCCTCACAGATCTTTCAAGTGCTGGTGGAGGCCGTTGAGCAGAATTCTGCACATGCTCACGGGCAGCGTCATTCTCAGCAGGCAGGCTTTTTAAACGTAGTTAACTTTGCAAAAGACAAGATCGCAAATCATAAAATAAATCCCCAGAAGAAGAGGAGTTTGGATTTGATATCCCGCCTTTCACTCCCCTTCAGGAGTCTCAAAGCGGCTAACAATCTCCTTTCCCTTCCTCCCCCACAACAAACACTCTGTGAGGTGAGTGGGGCTGAGAGACTTCAGAGAAGTGTGACTGGCCCAAGGTCACCCAGCAGCTGCATGTGGAGGAGCAGGGAAGCGAACCTGATTCCTCAGATTACGAGACTACCACTCTTAACCACTACACCACACTGGCTCCCAGAATTACAACAAAGTATCATAAGTGAGATGTAAAAGTAAGCCAGGCATTGCAGGAGGCTGACCTGGAGCCTGAGGCAAACGCAGTCACAAAAGCTCCCTATCCGTCTCCTTTTGGGTCTTCTGAATTTTCATATAACAATTGGAAATGGGGCATAATAATAATGATGATAACATTATTATTATTATTATTATTATTATTATTATTATTAATTTTTATTAAAGCCCGCCTTCCCCGGCTAAAACCAGGCTCAGAGCGGCTAACATCAAATGTATAACACATTAACATAAAATCAGACAATCAATTAAAATACATCCTAAAATCCAATCAGGATCAGAATAAAATCCAATCAGATGGCAACCTGCAGATTATGCCACTAGCCAGAGGGACAGCCCATTTTCCCGAAGGAAAGGGGGATTCCCCACCCTTCCTGCTTGGACTACTGCAATGCATTCTACGTGGGGCTACCTTTGAAGGTGACCTAGAAACTGCAACTAATCTAGAATGTGGCAGCTAGACTGGTGACTGGGAGCAGCCGCCGAGACCATATAACACCAGTCCTGAAAGATCTTCATTGGCTCCCAGTACGTTTCTGAGTACAATTCAAAGTGTTGGTGCTGACCTTTAAAGCCCTAAATGGCCTTGGTCCAGTATACCTGAAGGAGCGTCTCCACCCCCATCATTCTGCCCAGACACTGAGATCCAGCGCCGAGGGCCTTCTGGTGGTTCCCTCATTGCGAGAAGTGAGATTACAGAGAACCAGGCACTACCTTCTTGGTAGTGGCGCCTGCCCTGTGGAACACTCTCCCAGCAGATGTCAAGGCAATAAACAACTATTTTACTTTTAAAAGACAACTGAAGGCAGTCCTGTTTAGGGAAGTTTTTAATGTCTGACATTGTATTGTTTTTAATATTCATTTGGAAGCCGCCGGAAACCCAGCCAGATGGGCTGGGTATAAATACATCATTATTCTTCTTATTATTATTCCTTGCTAGACCCAGGTGGCTACATTCAAAGGAATGCACTTCTGATATGCAGCTTAAACCCGATTTCATCTGTTTGGAGTTGTTTTAGGGTCGCTGCTTTTAAAGAGCTGTCATCCCACCAGGCTTTCTTGAAAGTTAACACAAATCAAGCAAGGAGAAAGTTCAGTGAGGTGCACGTGGGTCCAGAGACAGATGCTACAACCAGTGGCGTAGCGTGGGTTGTCAGCACCCGGGGCAAGGCAAGATATTTGCGCCCCCTAACCCGTGGATTTGCGCCCCTAACCCGTGGATTTGCGCCCCCTAACCCTAACCCCCAGATGTTGCGCCCGGTGCAGCCGGCCCCCCTGCACCCCCCACGCTACGCCACTGGCTACAACAGTACTGAACAAATGCAAAAACACAGTAGCCTCTGGGAGAACAAATGACAGAGGGTGGGAGAGGGAGCCCCATTTAGGGAAGTTTTTAATGTTTGATTTTTTATTGTATTTTTAATATTTTGTTGGAAGCTGCCCAGAGTGGCTGGATAAACCCAGCCAGTTGGGTGAGGTATAAACAACAACAACAACAACAACAACAACAACAACAATTTCCAGACCCTAACATGTAGGTCAAAGCGGGCCCCCAATCTGCGCCTTCCGGAATACAGATACATATTTTCCTGCTTCTGTCACCGCCCAGCAGAGGGCGGCGGGCAGGGATCGCTCGCTGGCGTTGGAAAGGCACTAGCCGCAGTGGCCCTCCCGCCTCTTCTTCGCCCCTTTCCCCATCTCACCTGCCTGCCAGGGGGCACGGCGATCTGGGGCTTCTCTACCCCGAAGGCGTAATGCCCGGGCGCCCCCGGCCGCGGGGTGGCGGCTCCTCCCAGCGGGTTCCAGTCCCAGGCGCCGCGCTCCAGCCTGCAAACGTCGAGGAGCGCCATCGCCGCTTCGCCTCTTTTCTTCTCGGTGAAAGCGAAAGCGGCAGCGCCCGACCCGTGTTTCCTCTCCGTGTCTCCCCCCGCCACCGCTCTGCTCCTCCCTCCCCGCCTCCCTCCGTGCGCCACGTCGGGGATGGGCAAGGGCGCGCTTGGAGAGGTCGGCGAAGGAGCAGGGCGCACGGTTGGGGAGAGGCGCGCACCGAGGGTGCCCTATCCAAACGGACCCCACTCCACCCTCTTTGTTGGAGGGGGCGGGAGAATCTGGGGAAGGAAGTGGGGGGAGCTGTGGGGGGGAGAGAATCCAAAGGAAAGAACCACCCCCCCAGGTTCCCTGCAGGGTTCTGTAAATTTTTGCCATGACCCTTTGGATATCTCCAGGCTCATTGCGCCCCAGCTCTGGTTTTAATCGCTTGCTTTTCTCTCTCTTAGGCTATTTTACAGTGGTACCTTGGGTTCCAGACGCTTCAGGTTGCAGACTCCGCTAACCCAGAAATAGTACCTCGGGTTAAGAACTTTGCTTCAGGATGAGAACAGAAATCGTGCTACGGCGGCGTGGCGGCAGCAGGAGGCCCCATAGCTAAAGTGGTACCTCAGGTTAAGAACAGTTTCAGGTTAAGAATGGACCTCCAGAATGAATTAAGTTCTTAACCCGAGGTACCACTGTAGTTGCTTTGGAAGACGATCATCAGGCATCCGCACAACATGACCAGTTCAACGAAATTGATGTTGAAGAATCATTGCTTCAACACTGGGGATCTTTGCTTCTTCCAGTACACTGATATTAGTTCACCTGTCTTCCCAAGTGATGTGTAAAATTTTTCGGAGACACCGTTGATGGAATATTTTGAGGAGTTGGAGATGGCGTTTATAAGTGGTCCATGTTTCACAAGCATATAGTAAGGTTGGTAGTGCAATAGCTTTGTAAACAAGCATTTTGGTTTCTCTGCGAATGTCCCGGTCCTCAAACACTCTGCACTTCAATCGGGAGAAAGCTGCACTCGCAGAGCTCATGGCTATATCCCCCCACCATGTGAAGCAGTAAATGCCTCTGCCAGTTGCTGGAGAGCTCGCAGCTGGGGAGAGTGCTCCTCTTGCTTGCAGCCTTCCCACTGGTGTTAGAACTTGCAAGGGACCCTGAGGGTCATCTAGCCCAACCCCCTTGCAAGGCAGGAATCTCAGCTGAAGCATCCATGACAGACAGCCATTCGAACATCTGCTTTAAAACATTTAAAAGGAAGGAGAACGTAAGAAGAGACTGCAAAAAAGCTGCAACTAAACAAATAATTGTGGTAACCTGAGTTGGGTGCTACCTTTGTTCCCAACACACTCATGCAGGACTCACAGTGCCGGATTTACATATAAGCTAAACAAGCTATAGCTTAGGGCCCCACTCTCTTTGGGAGACCCCCCAAAAATAAAAATAAAAACTGGATGTACATTTCCAAAATATAAGATAAAAAACAAATAAAATAAAACCTACATACAGCAACAGTGTTTTGTGTTGTGCAGGCTCTTATTTGTTATGTGCAAATGGCTTTAGATACCTATTAGGTCCATAAATTACCATATAGCATACTGGTATATTCAACACAAAAAACAGCGGCAATTTGTTGATGACAAAGGACAGCTGGACATATACCTTCAGTCGCTTAGGGCCTCATCAAAACGAAATCCGGCCCTGTGCAGGAGTGTGCATTTGCTGAATCGGGGTCTCGCAGGCCCTGCAAGAGGGTGCGCTCTGGAATAGGGCACGGTACCCATCGCTGGGTTGGGAACAGACTTGACTTCAACAGCCGCAACTCCATTCTGATTTTTATTTATTTTTTAATCTCCAGCATGCAGTTCCAATCACAATCAAATGAAGAGCGGCTTCTTTACAATCTGATCCTAATAAAAACTCCCTAGCCTTTATTACGCTTAGGGTTGCAGCCTGCAAAGATGGGAGGTCTCACTTGCCGGCAAACAAAAGAAAAGCGAGCACAGAATTCGTGAAACAGTGTCAATAGCAGCTACAAATCGGTTCAAAAGCGAGCAACCGGTGCGCTGCGCTGCTCCTTTCAACCGCTAGGCGGCGCTGGCTACACGCGCCGCGGCGGCCAGCGGGGGGAATCTCCGACGGTTCCAACCTTGCGTGACCGAATCTACCCAGCAACTGATGACGCATCTCATGCCTTCTTTAGCCATTGGTTCGGCGGGACACGGCCAAGTTTATCAGCTGGGCGGAGTGCCAGGCGCTGTACTAGGAGGGGCAGGAGGAGAGGAAACCACACGGGCCGCTTCCTGCCTGTTAGATCGACGCGATAGAGGAAAAAAAGAAGCAGCAGATGGCCAGTGTTCTTGCCCTTCCCCCTTGCCTTCCTGATCAACCCACAAAGTCCACCTTCCAGGCCCCATGAAATCGCAGCTCTGCTGCAATTGCAATTATGTTAGATTTTGGACTTTTGCATTATTTCCCTGAGTTCAAAAGCGGCCCCTCCTGCTGTTTCTGCGGAATGAGGCCCTGGCTAGCTGGCCTCCTCCCCGGTCCTGTCCTTAAAGCACCCGCTGTTTGCAAAGATCCGCTTTCCTAGGAAAGAGTTGCCAACTTGCTTCTTCAAGCAGTGCTCCTGTGCCTTTGACTGCAGAGCAAAAACAAACAAAAAACCTCCTGCCAACTCTCCAGTCCTGGGAACAGCTGCACCAGGTGGATTCCTGCCCGTTGTGTAGCCCTTCAGGCAGGACAGGAAATTCTCAGTCCCTAGAGAGGAGGACAAGCCAAACACTCCCTGAGCTGGAAGTTAATTATAGCCTTGGGGTTTTCCCTTGATGTCATGCTGCAAGTCTGAAGCCTGGTAATGAACTGGCAGGAAACATTTATGCACAGACACCACATCACACGGTGACCCTTCTAGACGCTGCTGGACTCCAGCTCTGACCACTGGCCCTGCTGGGGTTAGGAGTTCAGCATCATCTGGAGGGCCACAGCTGCCCTAACCCGGCTCTAATGATTTTTCCGTGTTCTGTAGTCTTCTTGCTGATGTTCACCTTCCTGAACTCCGTCCTGGAAGTAAACGGGCTCTTTCCACTGGAAAAGAGGCAACCAAGAGGAGATAGCCATCTTCAAATATCTCAAGGGCTGTCACATGGAAGAGGGAGCAAGCTTGTTTTCTCCTGCTCTGGAGGTAGGATTCGAACCAAGGGCTTCACGTTACCAGAATGGAGATTGCGACTCAACATGAGGAAGGGCTTTCTGACAGGAAGAGCTGTCTGACAGTGGAATGGGCTCTCTTGGGAGGTTGTGGACTCTGCTTTCCTGGAGGTTTCCAAGCAGAGGTTGGCTGGCCATCTGTCCTGGATGCTTTAGCTGTGATTCCTCCATTGCAGGGGATTGGACTAGATGACCCCAGGGCTTACATGTGCACAAATTCTTGCCTTTCTGTAGCAACAGGTGATGCTTAACCCCCCTGTCCTCTGAGGTAGGTTAGGCAGAGAGGCAGCAAGTGCCCTGAGGTCACCTGGTGAGGAGATTCAAAATCTGTTGATAACCTTCCCATTACAGTGGTACCTTGGGTTAAGAACTTAATTCGTTCTGGAGCTTCATTCTTAACCTCAAACTGTTCTTAACCTGAGGGACCACTTTAGCTAATGCGGCCTCCCGCTGCCGCCACGCAATTTCTGTTCTCATCCTGAAGCAAAGTTCTTAACCCGAGGTACTATTTCTGGGTTAGCGGAGTCTGTAACCTGAAGCATATGTAACCCGAGGTACCACTGTACTTGTAGTGGTGGAACAACCTTCAACCACCTAGTGCATGGGTAGGCAAACTAAGGCCCTGGGGCTGGATCCGGCCCAATCCCCTTCTAAATCTGGCCTGCGGATGGTCCAAGAATCAGTCTGTTTTTACATGAGTAGAATGTGTCCTTTTATTTAAAATGCATCTCTGGGTTATTTGTGGGTCCTGCCTGGGTTTTTACGTGAATAGAATATGTCCTTTTGTTTAAAATGCATCATTGGGTTATTTGTGGGGCACAGGAATTTGTTCATTCCCCTCCCCCCAATATAGTCCAGCCCTCCACCTGGTCTGAGGGACAGTGGACCGGCCCCCTGCTGAAAAAGTCTGCTGACCCCTGAAGTGCCCTGAACATGCTGGACTGCAGCTGAAGGCCTTGATAGTTGTTGCAACCCAACAACTTCTGGAGGACACCAAGGGGTGGGAGGGAAGAGAAAAACAGGATGACCATAGTCCAAGGATATACAGCGGCCATATAGAAAGGTGTCTTCATTGTCCTGGGGGAATGAGATCCATGCTTTATAGTGAAAAACAGTGAAAGAGAAAAACCCACATAAAAAGTGTGTTTTAATTTATACACATCTACAACAAAGCACATTTCTCTGTTCGCACACGTAAGAAACACACAAAAGCAAAAAATAATAATTCTGGAAAATGAAACAAAAACCTCAACATTTTAAGCGGCTGCCTAGACCTGTTTGAGGAAAAAGATACCATCTCAGAGCACAGCCCCCAAGAGCTCCCCATCTCCATGTTATTGCATAATACAGAACGGAAATTGTCCACTCAAGACCTGTGGCCGGTTCTGCTGTTAAGTAGGGTGAGGCAGCTGCCTCAGGGGCTGGTGGGCCAGGCAGCAGGGTACCCAAGTCACCCCCCCCAAAGCTGATCTCTTGTCCCTCTATGAGGAGTCTCCTCGCTCTCTTAACCACAGTACCTACTTCCTACCAATTTAATTTATCACATTTACATTCCACCTTTTGCTCCAATGAGCTCAGAGTGGCATTCATGGTTCTCCCCCTCCACATTTTATCCCAAAAACCCTGAGAGGTAGGCTAGGCTGAGAGCCAGGGTCAGGCCCAAGTTCACCCGCTAAGCTTCAGGGCCAAACGGGGATTTGAACCCAGGTCTTACTCTGACACTCTTAACCCTGACACCCTGGGAGAAGCGGGGCCTGTTTATGTGGCACATGAGTGTTTTGAAAGTACGGCATGGATGTGACCAACCCCTGAACAGAGGGGAAGTGTGCGCATTTTGCAGAAAACCTTTGTACTATATGACCGAAATGTAACTATACACAGGAAAGCGCCACTTCCGTTGCTACACCCAATCTATCAGGTGGCCCCTGGAAGGCTCCCCATGAGGGACTGTGGCCCTCAGGCCTGAAAAAGGGCCCTTCACACTCCTGGCCCACTGCTTTTTTCAGATTCACAACCTCCCAAAGCGACTCACAAGAACTGAAGCCATTAACCGGGTTTTTACAGTATGGCGTACAAAACAAAATGGAGGACGCTGCCCAGTTGCCAGGGCTACAGTTAGGCCTCGACTGCCCACCCAAGTGACATTTGTGCATGGAGTGGGCGAGGGACGACCTGCCTTTTATCTCAGGCAGCAAAATCTGTTGGGACGGCCCCAATAGTGAGGGAAAGTGTGGGGTGAGAGGACGGTCAAGCGGACAACAGAGGTGGGCCACCTCTGGGTTGATGTAAGGGAGGCAGAGAGGACCATGGGATCGAGGCCTCTGCCCTTTGGCATGTCCTTCGTATAAACAGAGATTCCCACGCACGGGTTTCGAAATCTCAGTCGTGCCGATCTTATATGGCAGGATAGGGATTAACAAATGAGTAACGGCCTCCGCTAGGGGTGCCAACAAGAATAAAATATTTTGGGGTGGGGGAGCCAGGCAAGCCTCGCCCCCACATAATCAATCACAAGATGTGGCCCAAAACACACGGACAACTCCAGATGTAAAGTTATGCGTTTCAAAGAGCTGGAATTTTGTGGGGCTGCCCCTCACAGATATAGGAGATGCCTTGAAATAAAGATTACTATTTTCATGGAGAGATTAGGAGGACAGTAAGCTGCCTTGTAGCATTGGGCCCAGCAATCTCAGTACTGTCTACACTGGCTGGCAGCAGCTGGTCTCCATGGTTTCAGACTGAACCTGGGACCTTCTGCAGGCAAGGTTATGTCCCCTCAGATCTTTTAGCTGAGGTGACAAGCTGCAGGCTGGTGGATTGGGCGCATGCCAGGCATTTCCCCATCCCTCCTGCCAAAAGAGGAGGCAGGGATGATGGGCAACGACCGCATAGGTCTAGGCCAGGGATCCTCCATCAGTTCTGAACCCACTATAGATGCTCGCGGTCCACGTCCACAAAGCCATTGTTGCTGCCCTCAGCTCCATTCTGCTGCCTCTGCACCAGCTGCCAGTAGACGCCCTTCTTCTCCATCAGTTCCAGGTGGGTCCCTTCTTCCTGGATCTCCCCATCTTCCATGACCAGGATGCGGTCGGCACGCTCCACGCTGCGCAGGCGGTGGGAGATGAGCAAGACAGAGCGCCTGCGGCGAGCCTCCCCTTCGTAGATCTCCTTCTCCACCTGCGGAGTAAAGAAAAAAGGAGTTTGCTGGCAGAAGTTGGTAGCCAACTTCTTCCCCTTACCCCAGTTGCCTCCCGAGTTGTTTTTGGAGGGCTCCTGTGCCTTAAATGAATCGTACATCAGGAAAAGCAGCGTTTTCTTTTCTTTCTTTTTTATAAGATTTATTTATTTGGTTTTTCAAATTACAATTTTACAGTCACAGCTCGCAACACAAAAACAAGACTCCAAGCAATCTCTTGGACTCCCCTCCCCTCCTTTGTGGGTCCTGTTGTTAATCATTTCCTCCTGCATGAGAATCCAGATCTTTTACCTCTCCATTGTGTCCAAAATTCAGCATCAAACTACAAGTGCTATTCCAACCCTACTAACAATTTTAACTGTTTACAATGGCTTTTACGATAAGTTATATATTTTCCCCATTCCTTATTAATAAAGAAGAAGAAGAAGAAGAAATTTATTTATACCCTGCCCTCCCCGGCCAGAGCCAGGCTCAGGGTGGCTAACAACAGTAAAATTACAGTAAAAACATAATGGGGGGGCAATGTAAAATACAGGTTAAAATGCAATAAAAAAAAATTGGTCTTCCTGATCATCATCATCCCAACATGAAAGAGGCTGCGGGAAAGATTTTTTATTCCTCCCCCATCAAGCATGGTGTTAAGCGTATAGGCACCCCACCTTGTAAAATCTTCCCACAAAAAGGGTGGAGAGGGAACATACGTCTATCCTCCTGGCCGCCTGGCAAGAAAGCCACTGGGGGAATTGCTGCAGTGACCATCTATTTCTGTAGGGATCGGACCCTTTTTCTAGAATATCACAGTAGAGGCATCCACGCCTCTGGGCTTCTACCCCTCCACAGGCCCAACTTACCTGCTGCTGGCTCTCCATGTCGAGGGCGCTCGTGGCATCGTCCAAGATCAGCACTCGGGGGTCTCGGATCAGGGCCCGGGCAATGGCGACCCCCTGCCTTTGGCCGCCGGAGATCTGGCCTCCTGTTTCTCCAGCATCTGCAGGGAGGAACAGAAATGGCAGCAGTGGGGAGATACTTCTGAAATTCCTTTGCTTCCATCAGAACTAGGACTGTCTCCTGCCTGAAACCCCGGAGAGCTGCTGCCAGCCTGTGTATACATTATTAAGCTAGATAGACTTAGTCTGATTCACTATCAGACAGCTTCCCTTGTTCTCTGAGTCTTTCTAGGTCCAACTTAAAAGTGGCCAAGAAATCAGACACTCAAGACCTTCCCTTCCCTTTGGCAACCAATATCCAATGCGGGGCCGGCCCACCCATGAGGCAAAGTGAGGCAACTGCCTCAGGCGGCAGGATTCACCGGGGCAGTGGATTCTGATGTTGATCTTTCTCCTTGCCTTGTTCCTGATGTAGAGCATCCCTTGCCCCTTCTTCCCTGGCAGGGAGGGGGGAATCCTTTAGGGGTCTGTCTCCGGTGCCAAAATGTTTTGGGCCAGCCCAGATCCACTGCTACCCCGTCCTGCGGCTGGCAGGACTGTGGGGCAGATGGTTCAACTTTCTGGGGGCCACATGCTGGTGACAGGCAGGGCCAGAGGCAAAAAGTGGGCAGAACAATGAATGTACGGTTGACTGGGCCGAAATGTTTGCATTTGCTGGCAGAAGCTGAACTGAAACAGAATCCCTGACAAAGAAGCCTGCGTTTCATGGTATCATTGCACTGAGATTCCAGGGCAGGGGCAAAACCAGACTTTATTTCACGCGAGTCAAAGTCCCAGTTTGGCACCCCCGGATGCACAGTTGCACGCGCGCACACACACACACACACACACACACAAAAGCTGGGGGTCTCAATGACGCCCCTCTGGAGGCTTCACCCAAGGCAAAAAAAAAAGAAAAAAAAAAGGCTAGTTCTCCCATAGCTACAGCTCAGCTCCAGGGTTTTGTTTTTGTGGTTTTTTATGAAACAAGAAAGCTAATATTTATTAAAGGAAATCTATATTTGCCAAACAAAAAGAACTAGGGGGGTCTTTCCTAGCAGGGTTGCCATATTTTGAAGAGCAAAAAAAGAGGACACATTTGCCAAATTCTGCTTTTAACTATGGATCACACTCATTTTTTAAAAAAGAGGACATGTCCTGGAAAAATAGGACATATGGCAACCCTAGGTGGAGATGCAACATGCCATCCTTGATCTAGCATCTCAAGAGGAGAGAGAGAGCCAAAGCATGCTTCAAGAGGGAAGCAGGAAGTGAGGTCAGCAACCCTAAGAATATCAGTCGATAATGCTGAAGGACACTGACACAGGTCAGTGGAAGGAGAACGGTCCAGGGTGTTTGGAGGTTCCTCTATCTACCTTGTTCTCATGCAGATGTATCAGCCTACGGTGGAAGCCAAGTTAAACCCCCACACTTGCAACACCTGCTCAGACAGGGAGAGGTCTTTTCCAGAACTGGTTACTAGTACTGAATCCTTTTGGTTAAGGTGGAGAAGCCACAGATTGAACCCAGAACCCTTCTGCATGCAGAGAATCTGCTCTGCCCCTGAGCCACAATCCCCTCCCATGGGGTCCTTACCAGGGTTAGACGGGGATTTGGAGAACTGGGCGGGTCTGGGGAGGGGGTCCCTACCTGTGTCATAGCCGCAGCTCATCCTGGCAATGAATCGATGTGCTCCCACTCGCCTGGCCACCCCTGCCACTTCCTCCTGGCTCTTCTCCCCCAAGCCGTAAGCAATGTTCCTGTGCAAGGACCGGGCAAAGAGCACCGGGCTTTGGCTCACCAGCGCCACCTGCAGGGAGGGCAGAAGAGTTCATCAGAGAATCTGGAAGACTTTTATTCCAGGGTGTTGCCAAGGAGAATCGAACTGTGCATTTGTAGACTAGGGAGGAAGAGGAATTCATTTGGCTTGCCCTTGCGGTGCACAAAACTGATCCAACATGCCGAAACTTGCTTGCTGATTGGAATGCAAGTCCTGGTTGGATCACACACTTTTAAAAGGGGGAAAAAACACTGAAGAATTTTCAAACTACAGTGGTACCTTGGGTTAAGAACTTAATTCGTTCTGGAGGTCCGTTCTTAACCTGAAACTCTTCTTAACCTGAAGCACCACTTTAGCTAATGGGGCCGGACGCCACCGTGCAATTTCTGTTCTCATCCTGAAGCAAAATTCTTAACCCGAGGTACTATTTCTGTGCTGGCGGAGTCTGTAACCTGAAGCCCCTGTAACATGAAGCACCTATAACCCAAGGTACGACTGTATACAACTATCCAATAAGAATATAGATCACAAGATTACAACATTCTTAGGAAAGAAAGCTTCAGAACTAGAGATAAATTGGGGACAATCAAGCATTTGTGACAGTTTATCTGCACAAAAATATTCTTTCCATAAGAGACTAAATGCAGGTTTCAAAGATGGAATGCCTTGAGAAGCATGCATCTTAGGGGTGCATTAAAATGCGTGCAATATGAAGACTTTTTGTGCACTCTTTTTTTAATAATATGCACAAGTCGGAACGGACCTATGACTGAGCATCAGCAGGACTAAACTATGACAGAATTAGTCCCTCCTTTGCATGGAACTGGGAAGTGGTTCTATAATGACTCCAGCAGGATAAAAGGAGGCTGACAGGCCGATGGAGCAAAACCAAGGCTGAAAATTGCCCTCTGCTCTCAACATGTGTTTTCCTGTGTTGCATAAGATGATGCAGATTGCAAAAGGAGCTCAAAAGAGAGACTCCATTAGGCAAGGCCTCCTTCTACCAGCCTTGCTCTACCCTCTAGTCTCTGCTTCTCAATGTGTATTGTATTGTTTTATGTACTGTGGCTTGCCGTTGTTTTATTGATTATTGATTAGATATTATTTATTGTAACTGTTGAGTGGATTTCTGATTAACTTTTATATGTTGATATTATTATTTTATAATAATATCTGGCAAGACTGGCCCATACGGGCAGGGGTACCTTTACCTTTACCTTATTATTATTTTATACCATTTTAATGATTGTTGAATGGTATATTATTTTATACCATTCTAATGATTGTTGAATGTTACCTTTTTGATGGAGGTTGCCTATTTTAAAGTTATGTTTTATTATCACATTTTTGTATCGCATTAGATTGTTATAAGACGTACATTTTTTTTGTTTCTTTGGCTTGTAAAACGCCTTGAGTATTGTAAGATAGAAAGACGGTATACAAATTAAAAATGATGCTGCTGATGATATGGAGAATGTGCTTTTGAAAAAGCAACGAAAGATTAGGGGAGTCGCAAAGGAGAAGACAACCCATTCCACCCCTGACCTGCTGAAATACAAGAAAGGCCCCTTCGCTCTCTGTTCTGGGGCGAGATCCTCCCTTACCTTTTCATGCAGGAAACGGTGGTCGTATTTGCTCAGCTCTCTGCCATCCAGGGTCACCTGCCCGCTCTGGGGCTCGTAGAACCGCTCCAGCAAAGCCACAAGGGTGCTCTTGCCCGACCCCGAAGGGCCCACCAGGGCCGTCACTGTGCCAGGGCGCAGCTCTAGGGACACTCCCTGTGGGCAGGAGAGAATGAAATGCTCACTGGAAGGAAAGATCCTGAAGCTGAGGCTCCAAGACTTTGGCCACCTCATGAGAAGAGAAGACTCCCTGGAAAAGACCCTGATGTTGGGAAAGATGGAGGGCACAAGGAGAAGGGGAGAACAGAGGACGAGATGGTTGGACAGCTACAAACATGAGTCTGACTAAACTGCGGGAGGCAGTGGAAGACAGGAGTGCCTGGCGTGCTCTGGTCCACGGGGTCACGAAGAGTCAGACACGACTAAATAACAAAACATGCCAAGCGGTGGCAGTGTTGGGGGGGGTTTCAAATATACTGCACATTATCAATGTCAGTTTTGGGGGTCCCAAAAGTCCAGCCCCCTGCAATGCAGAAATCTTTTGCCTGGTGCAGGACTTGAACCCATGGCCCTGGGATTGAGAGTCTCGTGCTCTTCTGACTGAGCTACCCAGCTTTATTCCATTCAGTTTCCCTCTCTAAGAGTCTCGCCTGGTCTGCCCAAAGTTCTCTTTGTGCCCCCTTCTGGGGCTCTGTCTCCCCTCCACCCTCATTCCCAGCTTCTTCCCTCTCTTTATCCCCAAATACCTTCAGCACAGGAGGGCCTTCCCGGTCGGGGTAGGAGAACGAGACGTCTCGCATCAAAACATGCCCCTGCAAATCCTGGGGTGTTAGCGTCCCTGAAGAGCTAATCTGGGGTGTCCGGTCGATGTACTCAAAAAGCTTCTCAGAGGAGCCCACAGCTTTTTCTACACGTGGAGAAACGGAGAGCAGGACCTGCAAAGAGGGGAAGGAGAAAATCTGTGATGGAGGAAGCATTGGGGGAGCCAGGGGCCAGGTCACTGGTCCCTCAAATTCAGTATTGTCGGCACTGATTGGCAGCAGCTCTCCAGGGTCTTTGGCAGGAGAGGATTCTCAGACCTAGCTGGAAATATCGCCAGGGACCTCGGCACCTTTTCCTTTCCCCTATGTTGGTCTTAGGGACACGGGTGGCGCTGTGGGTTAAACCACAGAGCCTAGGACTTGCCGATCAGAAGGTTGGCGGTTCAAATCCCCACAACGGGGTGAGCTCCCATTGCTCGGTCCCTGCTCCTGCCCACCTAGCAATCCGAAAGCACGTCAAAGTGCAAGTAGATAAATAGGTACCGCTCCGGCGGGAAGGTAAATGGCGTTTCCGTGCGCTGCTCTGGTTCGCCAGAAGCGGCTTAGTCATGCTGGACACATGACCCGGAAGCTGTACGCCGGCTCCCTCGGCCAATAAAGCGAGGTGAGCGCCGCAACCCCAGAGTCATTGGTCAGGGGTCCCTTTACCTTTATGTTGCTCTCCTGAACCCCCTGCCCAAGCCCTGCTGTGCGTCCCTGGCCCCTAAAATAAAAACTTACCCTCACTGCTGTGGAAAACTCCATTTCGTAGAGGACAAACGTAACGAGTTCTCCGCTGCTGACGCTTCCCAAAGTGACCAGGCGCCCTCCGTAGTAGAGAATCCCCACCTTGAGAGCCAGGCCGGAGAGCTGGAAGGGGAAAACGGGGCTTGAGGGATGCTTGAAGCTGAGCAATCCAGAGTCAAACCGGTCGCCTGTCCAGCTCAGTATGGCCTACACTGACCAGCAACGACTTCCCAGTGTTTCAGGCAGGGGTCACCTAGAGGTGACGTGAGATTCACCTATTGCATGGAAAGGAGATGTCCTGCCACTTGGCCGCATTGCCTTCCCTTAAGGGCAAAATAATATGGTTCTAAAAAGCTGTTTAAACTGGAAGAAGGGAAGCTGTCTTACACAGAGTCAGATCCTTTGTCCATCTAGCTAAGTGTGTGGTTTTTTAAAAAATTATTTGGTTTTTCAAATTAAAAGTTTACATAAATATATCGATCATCGAAAACAAGATTCCAAGGAATCTCCTCACCTTTGTGCGTCCTGTTATTAATCATTTCCTTCTGCATCTTTTATGATAGTCCAAATCTTTTACATCTCCACTGTATCCAGAATTCACCCTTAAACTACAAGTGATATTCCAATCCTACTAACGATTTGAACTGTTTACAATGGTCTTTCCATCTAGCTAAGTTCCAGTTACAGATAGGTGCCGTGTTGGTCTGCCATAGTCAAGATAAAAAAATTCCTTCCAGTAGCACCTTAAAGACCAACTAAGTTAGTTCTTGGTATGAGCTTTCGTGTGCATGCACACTTCTTCAGATACCCAATTTTTTTTATTTTGACATCTAGCTAAGTGTTACTGACACGAGGGTGGTCAAAGCGGGCTGCAAAAGTACAAAACCCACACAGGCCACAAGGTGAATTACATTTCTATATTGTAAATGAAAGTGTTTGCTATATATTTAATATACACAATTACTGTGGTACCTCGGGTTACAGACACTTCAGGTTACAGACTCCGCTAACCCAGAAATAGTACCTCGGGTTAAGAACTTTGCTTCAGGGTGAGAACAGAAATTGCACGGTGGCAGCAGGAGGCCCCATTAGCTAAAGTGGTGCTTCAGGTTAAGAACAGTTTCAGGTTAAGAATGGACCTCCGTTCTTTCGGAAACCCCCAAGAGGCCTGAGGCCCAATTCCGGCCTCCGTCTCCATCCCCGGCCCCCCGAAAATGGAGTCCCTTACGTCGCTAGTCCACATGGAGGCCGCGTAGGCCACGGCCTCCCACTTGTTCAGCTTGTAGGTCTCCTGCAGCTTCTGGTCGTAGCGCCGAGCGGCACCGTCCTCGTTGGCAAAGCTGCGGACGGTGGAGATGGCCTGGAAGGTCTCTGTGGCCACTTCGTTGGCCTTGGCGAGGGACTCCTGGACCTGCAGCGCCAGGTTCTGGGAGAGGAGAAAAGGCAGGTCAGTGGAGCAGGCGCTGGTGAAGCAAAAAATAGAAAGAAAGAAAGAAAGAAAGAAAGAGAGAGAGAGAGAGAGAGAGAGAAAGAAAGAAAGAAAGAAAGAAAGAAAGAAAGAAAGAAAGAAAGAAAGAAAAGAAAAGGAAAGGGACAAGGAACTTATTTCTATCTATCTATCTATTAATTACAAAGTAATAATCCTAAGTAGGGACACGGGTGATGCTGTGGGTTAAACCACAGAGCCCAGGACTTGCCGATCAGAAGGTCAGCGGTTCGAATCCCCGTGACGGGGTGAGCTCCCGTTGCTCGGTCCCTGCTCCTGCCAACCTAGCAGTTCAAAAGCACTTCAAAGTGCAAGTAGGTAAATAGGTACCGCTCCGGCAGGAAGGTAAACGGCGTTTCCGTGCGCTGCTCTGGTTCGCCAGAAGCAGCTTAGTCATTCTGGCCACATGACCCGGAAGCTGTACGCCGGCTCCCTCGGCCAGTAAAGCAAGATGAGCGCCGCAACCCCAAAGTTGGTCATGACTGGACCTAATGGTCAGGGGCCCCTTTACCTTTACGTTAATAATCCTAAATAAAAAAGAATAAAAATGAGCACCCCACCCCCAATACCATTCCATTGTAACTATCTAACCTCCAAAAATTTTAACACCTCTTGCGATGGTTTGACCCCTTTCCGTTTAAACAGTACAGATTCTACAAACACCCTCCGTATATCCTCAGAATCACTTCTCCTGCATATTCCCCTTCTTACCTTAACAGCACATGTTGATTTATCATTAATAGCTAGCTAGCTAGATACTTTATTACGGTCGGAGACCAGCTTATAAAACACACTTGGGGGTAGCTATATTCCACCACATGTGGGACATAATTCCCGTTTTCCTGGAATCCCCTCCAACGCAACACCAAATATTCCTTGTGTCCCTTTGAAAAGACGGCCATTTATCCTAAAAATTGGCGAGCTTCGATAGGGGGAAGGAGCAGGGAAATTAGAGCACAGAAACTGCCCCTTAAGTGGCGGTCACATTTACTTCAGTTGATCATAGTTGGCAGAGTCTCTCTCTCTCTCCTTTTTAGGGGCAGTCTAAAGAAAGAGCCACATCGGAAGCACAAAGAATCCTGAGAAGTTTATTAATGATTATTATTATTATTTGACTTTATATGCCGCCCTATACCCTGGGGTCTCAGAATAAAATCAAGATATAAAACCAAAAAAGCACAGCTTTCACCTCAGAGAGCTACAATTCCCAGCACCCTCAACAAACTACAGTTCCCAGGATTATTTGAGGGGGAGTTTTCTATACAACGTGGATCTACCCATTACCACTGAATACCGGTTATGGGGGGGGACAACAGCCTTGTCGAGAGAAAGAGATGGGGTACCGAGTTCGAATGACGCCCAGCAGGACCCTGCGTGGCACTCCTGGTTATTTGGGTACCTTGTGAAATTTCCCAGAGAGCTTTGGCACCAGCAGGATGAAGGGCAGGGCCACCGTGACGAAGAGGGTCAAGGGGACCGACAGCCACAGCATCATGGCGTAGAGGAAGACCCCTCGCATCAGGTACCACATCAGCAGGCTGAGGTCGCTGCTGAGGGCCTCGCTCATGGTGTCCGTGTCAGTCGTCACCCGGGAAGTGATGTCCCCTGTAAGGAAGGAGGTCAAGGATGGTGGGGCAGAAGAGGAAATATCTGGGCAAGGTTCAAGGAAAGCGAAGATGACCCAACAGCTGTATAATATTTGCAAGGAAAACTGGGTGGGGGATTATTCCAAATAAAATGTCTTCTATCCCTGTTAATAATAATAATAATACATAATTTTATTTATACCCCGCCCTCCCCAGCCAAGACCGGGCTCAGTGTGGCTAACACCAGGCGCAAAACCATTGATTAAAATCAAACTAAAAAACAAGATTAAAATACAACATTAAACTCAAAACGCAGCCTCATTTCAGTAGAAACTCAAATCAAAAACTTTTTGGGAATGAAAACGTCAAATCTTCACCAAGGCCAACTATCCAGACTAGGCGAGAAAAAAAGCCAGGGAAGTCCCCAGATAGGAGTTCCATCACAGAAAGAGAAAGGAAAAAGGATGGAGGGGAAGGGGATCAAGTAGATTCCAAGCCAAAGGCCAGGCAGAACAACTCTGCATTTCCAGGAATGGGAAAACTTTCCCAACCAACCAGAGCAGCTGAAATCCACTCCTGCTTTTCAGATTTTGAGGAAAATGTGTGTTGTTTGGATGAGCACGGAAATAAATGAGGATCTGTGTTGAATTATGTTGGGTTAGATCAGTGGTTCCCAACCTTTTTTTGGCTGTGCCCCACTTAAGCATCTCTAAAATCCTGATGCCACCCCCCTCCCCCCCACTGACATATAATTCTTATTTTTAAAAAAGTAAACTCCTGTTCACGTGGGGGAAGCCTAAAAGGCCTTTAACTTGGTCTAAACATTCTCAAATTGCCCCCCTTAAAAATCAAATTCCCCCCAGTGGGGGGTTAGATCCTTGAGCCCAAATCATCAGGATTTGGGGGCAGAGAGTGCACATTTCAGAGGAAGTGGTTTTTGTTTTTTGTTTTTTTAAAAAAATATTTATTTGTTACAATTTACAAATCACCTTTCACATAAGCCTGAAGGCGATTTGCAATCACCCATTTAACTCTACTTACACTGTGCTCTAGGGGTTGGGCGATATTATCAGCAGCTAAACATCGCAATATACCAATATATCACGATGTCTGAAATATGGATGGAACTATGTAGAGGCGAGCGCTGCTGGTTCAGGAAGCAGACTACACGTGATTTGAGCCACCAAATAAGTACCTTGTTGTTTCTTTGGAAATGCTACGTTTTGATGGGTTTCCCCCACCGCTAAAACCCCCCAGCTTCAATCCAAATTGAGAAAAAGGACCTAACTGCATTTTAAGCCGATGATGTGGACACAGCAGTGGCATAGCATGGGTTGTCAGCACCCGGGGCAAGGCAAGTAATTTGCGCCCCCTAACCCGTGGATTTGCGCCCCCTAACCCATGGATTTGCGCCCCCTAACCCGTGGATTTGCGCCCCCTAACCCTAACCCCCAGATGTTGCGCCTGGTGCGCCCGGCCCCCCCTGCACCCCCCACGCTACGCCACTGGGACACAGGGTAAATAAAAGGAACCAGGGTTCAAGTCCCCGCTGGGCCCTGAAGCCTTGGGTCTGTCGCTGCCTCTCAGCCCGGCCTACATCGCAGGGCAGTTGTGGGGGGATTAAATGGGGAAGAACCACGTGTGCCACCTTCGAGCTCCTTGGAGGAAAAGGCGGCATATAAAAGCAATAAACAAACACTGTATTTTTCGCTCCATAAGACGCACCTAGTTTTCAGAGGAGGAAAACAAGAAAAACAATATTCTGAACGAAACAGTGGATGTATGATTTTTGTGGTTCATGCTGTGGCCACAGACATGATATGTGATTTGACGGTGAATTTGGGGTGCCCCAATGCAAAAATCCTGAGGATCCATGTGGATCCGTGCCTTGTAACCACGTTTTTGGACTATTGGGGCCCCACAAAACAATGGGTGCGTGATTTTTTTGGTGCAGGCTGTAGCCACAGACATGCTATGTGATTTGACAGTGAATTTGGGGTGACTCGATGCAAAAATTCTTGAAGCTACCAGCATGTGTTTGACCAAATTGCAGGAGGCAGTGGAGGACAGGAGTGGCTGGCGTGCTCTGGTCCATGGGGTCACGAAGAGTCGGACGTGACTAAACGACTAAACAACAAATGCAAAAATCCTGAGAATCCATGTGGATCCGTGCTTTGTAACCACGTTTTTGCTTTGTTTCAACACCTACTTCCCTCTTTAAAAAAAAACACAAAACATGATCTGCTTTTCGCCCCTGGGCAATTCGGCTCCAGGGACCACGCATTCACTCCATAAGACGCACAGACATTTCCCCTTACTTTTTAGGAAGAAAAAAGTGCGTCTTATGGAGCGAAAAATACGGTGATTTAAAAATCCAGAAGAGCTTTAAAATTGTTTTTGGGGGAACGATACAAATTAGCACGAGGCAGCGATCTGAAAAAAAAATGATGCAATAATCATCCAGAAAATAAAATAGTGGTTAAACTTAAAGACAAGTCCCATTCGGTGCAGAGTCTGGTTTTACCTGTCTTGTTCGCGTGGAAAAAGCCGACTTCCTGTCGCAGGACGGCTCTGAAGACGTTGCTCTGGAAGCGAGTGTGGAAGTGGTTCATGGTGGTGTTGTAGAGATAGTCGCACAGGAACTCAGCCAGAGCGCTGAGAGAGAAAAGGAGAGGTCAGAAAGGGAGGCTGGACCTCTGCCTTCCAACACCCCACTTTCTCCCCCCAAAAAACCTTCCTAAAACCTCTCCACCTGTTCCGTACCTGCCAACGGTGAGGGCGGACATCATCCAGAGAGCTCTCTCAAAGGCAGAGGAGTCGGCCTCACCGGTGATCCAGTCGGTCACGTGCCCCGTGTAGTACGGGATCGCCATCTCCCCTACGACACACAAAGGGGGGGGAGACCCTCAGGACTCGGGCAACCCAGGGAAAAAATGGTAGGCGTGGGGTGGAGGTGGGGGTAACAGGAGCTGGAGGCTTCGGTTTCGGGTTGAGAAGTGGGGTGTAGCAAGCTTATCCCCCTTTCTTAGGCTACAGCTCAGTCTTCGCCAACCCGGACGCCATGTGATCGATTATGTGGGCAGGGGCTTACCTGGGCCCCCACAATATTTTATTCAAGTTGCCACCCTTGCCCAGCCCAGCAATGTCTCTGTTATTATGCACCAAAATTAATCTAGTCCTGAAGCTGCAAGGAAATTGCACCCAGGCCTCAAATCAAAGGCGGCGGCGAATACTGAAACTTGGCTGAAATTTGTTGCATCTGAGTAGATGGTGTTGGGTGAAAACAACCAATACAGTGGTGCCTCACAAGACGAAATTAATCCGTTCCGCGAGTGTCTTCATCTAGCGGTTTTTTCGTCTTGTGAAGCAACCCTATTAGCGGCTTAGCTATTACACGGTTTAGCGGCTATTAAAGGCTTATTGGCTTAGCTGCTAAAAGGCTATTAGCGGCTTAGAAAAAGGGGGGGGGGAGCGGAAAAAAATCTCAAGACTTGGAAGACATTTTCGTCTTGCGAAGCAAGCCCATAGGGAAATTCGTCCTGCTAAGCAACTCAAAAACGGAAAACCCTTTCGTCTAGCAGGTTTTCCGTCCTGCGAGGCATTCGTCTTGCGGGGCACCACTGTAAATTGAAACCAGCCGCCAGCAGGTCAGACGAACACCTGCCAGCATTCCTCCACACATGATCTAGACAACAATTAACCTGTGGGACTCATTGCTACAAGATGCTGGGAGGATCAGGAGCATACATAACTTTCCCAAAGAAAAAGGCTGGATGAATACAAAGAGGATGTCAGGTTTCTGGGTGGCTTCCCGCAAGCAAACCACTCGTCTCGCTGCACAGACACCCTCAAGATGCAGAGAGAGACGGACCCAGAGGGGTAATTCTTACTTTTAGAAAACATCTGAAGGCAGCCCTGTTTAGTGAAGTTTCTAATGTTTGAAGTTTCATCGCTTTTTTATTATTAATAATATTCTGTTGGGAGATGCCCAGAGTGGCTGGGGAGACCTGTCCAGATGGGCGAGGTATAAATATTATTATTATTATTATTATTATTATTATTATTATTATTACAAGTAAAACTCTGCACCGGAGGGAGAGCTGGGAAGGGGGCTAGAATGAATATCCCCTAGGGGATAGATTTGAGACCCCCAACCACCCCCAACCACTCACTTACCTAAGGACGAGACCACCAGCAGCACAGCGATGGCTACGAACCTAAGCACATTTGGCCTCATGGTGGCGACAAGGCGCCAAAAGGACGCAGAAGATTTCGTCTCCACCTCCCCCTTCCTGTGGGGGGCGAGGTGGTGCCACAACAGGGCCGATGCCCCCACAACAACATAGCTGAGGGCAAACACATCTGCCCGGGCCCAGTCGTGCGCTAGCTCTAGGGCGACCCCTTCAGACAGAAACAGGTGTTGCAGGGTTGTGTAGCAGGGGACCAGGAAGCTGAGGAGGAGCGCTGCAGGCAAGAGGCTGTCTTGGACCCCGGGACCCCCACAGCAGGTGGCGGCACAAGCCGAGAGGGTCAGCAGCAGGCACCGCGCCAGGGCAGCGGCCCAGGACGCCACCAGGGGGCTCCACTGGGGAAGCCTCAGCAGATGCCAGGCCAGGCGGAGGGTGAAGAAGTCCAGGAGCGCCACTGGGGGGATCCAGAGCCAGGGCACCCAGGAGGGCTTCATCTTCTCTGCAGCTGGCAGGATCCTAGAGAGAGACAGAGAGGAGCAGCTGCCTTCGGAGGAGAGGCCGGCAAAGTGCAGTTCTGGGAAGCCCCACTGAAAAAGAAATCAATCAAGAATCCGGATCAGGCCAAAGATCTCATCTGGGGGGAAAGCAGCAAACCATCACGACGGCGCCCAAGGAAGAAGCAGCCGCCGCCGCCGCCGCAACGCGCAGCAAATCTGCAGCCGCGCACCCAGTTCTCCGTTTCCAACGGAGGACGGAGCTGATCCAGCCGGAAAGTTTCTTTCTGCTGCAAATCGGCGTCGCTAAAAGAGGTTAAAAGGAAGGGCGACGGCGCGCCCTCTGGCGGCCCTACGCCTCTCGCGCCTCTTTGCGAGGGAATAAAAAAAGAGGTTTTTTTAAAAGGAACAGCTTCGGGTGTGTTGTGTAGATCCCGGGAGCTAAAAGTGGAACTGGAGTCAAAAGGGGAGAGAGAGAGGTTTGCAGCCTTCCGTCAGCCGCGCCTCTCTTCTCTGGAAAGCCCCTCCGACCAGCTCGGATCTTCGGGGAAGCGCGGCCGTTTCTGGGAAGTGGAAAACGAAAGTAGTTTGGTCGTTCAGAAATATCTCAGAGGTGGGAAGGGCTAGAGGACGAGAAGGAAACGGCCCGTTAGAAAGGACTGGAGGGGGAAGGGAGTTGCAGATGGCTTTGTGTCTCTGGCAGGATAAATGATGTCTGCAGGGCAGGCGGCGATTCAACCGGTGAAGCTTTTCCTACTAGATGCGCGGAGATGCAACGGGCAAGCTTCACCAGTTGGATTTTGTCAGGCAGCAGGAAAAAGTAGGAGGGAGTTTCCTAGGGGTGAAAACACACGCTCTGCATCTGGCTAGTGCATTTACATTCCACTTTTCGATTTATTGCCATTTTGAAAAAAGAAACACGCGTGTCCGCCCGTCCACACGTGCTTCTTGCACAGAATATCAGGGAGGTGCGTTTGCACATCCGCCAGGGCACACGGGCGCCGCCGCCGCCGCCACGGATGCAGCAGAGACGTCGACTGAGCACCGGGGAATCGTGGAGCTGGTAGGGCACCCCAGAGATCCTGTAGTCCAACCCCAATACTCAACGCTCTCTCTCGCCTTCTCTCACCATCAGCGTGCAGGGCGTCCCTTGCCCGTGCGAATCCCCCCACTTGCCCCGCCCCGTAGCCTCGATCTGTGCGAGGAAGGCCTTGTACTCTGCACATGCTCTGGACCACTCTCGCCATCGCGATTCTTCTACATGCCGGAGGGTTAACGCGCGTTCATTCATTCATTCATTTAGAAATGTGAGCCTCGGCATTGGCAACAGGTTCTGGAGCGGATCCCCGGAGGATCAGGTGTCCAGCACGCTCCGGAGAGCTGGCTGCCAGTAACCTGAGCGCTGGGGAAGCGGCTTGGGATGCCTGAAGACCCAGCGCCCCATCCAGGGGCAGCAAAGGCGGCCTTGGCCACCGCCCCACCGCGCCCCATTGAGCCGGACGGCGACTGCCTCGCAGGTTAAAGTTTAACGCGAGGAGGGGCGCCCTCTGGCGGCCGCGAGCGGCTCCGCAGGCGGCAGCGTCCCCTGTCACTTTCGTTCTCGGTCGGTTCCCGCGGAAGAAGCTGCAGCGCTGCGGGTCGGGGGCCACCATGGACCACCGCGGGCCGCAGAAGATCAGCACCGGCGTGAGTATCTCTGCGTGTGTCCAGGTCGCGTGGGGGGTGGGGTTTGCCTAGGATTCGCAGGAATCCAAACGCCCCTGAACACTTTTTGGGGGGAGGGTCGCTCCCCCCAAATAGGGGGCTGGATATAGATGGGTAGGGGGAGAGCGAAATCGGGGAGGGGGCTTAAGGTACATTCACCCGTTTCATGTTAGGAAAAACGGAGGCAGGAGGGCAGTTTTGCACCACCAACAGTCTCGGATCTCGCCCACACTTTTTAATTATTTTTTTTTAAATTGCCCATACTATTTTACTAAATTGGTGGGTTCTTGCAAGGCAGAAATTGTTTTCAGAGTGAGGCTCCTCCCCCTCTAATCCTATTGGCATATTCGCCTGTCGAAGTACATCATTCTTCCTCTTCCCATATCCCCTACAGAATAGTAATAGAATTGCAGAAACGTAGACTTTGTAGACCCCAGGGAACTCAGCTAAAGCATCCATGACAGATGGCCTTGCAACCTCTGCCTGAAAACCTCTGAGGAAGGAATAGGCAGCTGTTTGCATTTTACAGAGGGGAAACTGAGGCAGGGAGAAAGGTTTCCCCAACATTAAATAACTTATCTGTTAGAATCATAGCTGTCAACCTTCCCTTTTTTTGTGGGAAATTCCCTTATTCTTGCGCCATTTCCCGCTGCTATCCCAGATTGTTAGATATCCCGTAGACTGTCCCCAGGACAGGTGAGGCTGCTGATCCCTTATTTTCAAATCTGTAAGTTGACAGCTATGGTTAGAATTGGTGTGACCTTGCCAGGGCCAAACTCTGCCCACTAGGCCAGGCATAGGCAAACTCGGCCCTCCAGATGTTTTCTGGACTACAACTCCCATGATCCCTAGCTAACAGGACCAGTAGTCAGGGATGGTGGGAATTGTAGTCCCAAAACATCTGGAGGGCAGAGTTTGCCTATGCCTGCACTACACACATTCCCCAAATGGATGAAAAGCAGCTGAGATCAAAGTGAATCATCCCAGAGCTGTGTGCAGTGAACAGTTAATATTCCCCCCCCCCGGATTCTATGATCTGTATCAGTTAATTCAAACTGAGGACACCCCCCCCCCCATTATTCATATTTATTATTTTGCATAAGCTTTTCCGGTTTGGTTGGTGAATCAGCCCCACAATTTAAACACAGCCAATAGCTACCTCACCTCCAGACATTGTTGCACAGAGATCTATGCATTTGGGTGGTACCCCTATACATGGAGGTCTACCTGACAGTAAGTCCCATTGAACTCAATGGGATATTAACAGGAGGTTAATATCATCTGCCTTTTACATAAGAAATATTGTAGCAACAGATACAACCGGCGAAACAGTTTCGTACAAAACAGATGCAATCGGGAATAAAGTTGGCCGTCTTCTGTGCGGATGTGCCAGCCAATGGATTTCGCTCCTTTGCAGAGGCAATGGCGGATAATACTGCATATAAGACAGATAAGCAAGAAGTATGCAGTTTAATAGGGATGCAGGTGGCGCTGTGGGTTAAACCACAGAGCCTAGGACTTGCCGATCAGAAGGTCAGTGGTTCGAATCCCTGCGACGTGGTGAGCTCCCGTTGCTCAGTCCCTGCTCCTGCCAGCCTAGCAGTTCGAAAGCACATCAAAGTGCAAGTAGATAAATAGGTACCACTCCGGTGGGAAGGTAAACGGCGTTTCCATGCGCTGCTCTGGTTCACCACCAGAAGTGGCTTAGTCATGCTGGCCACATGACCCGGAAGCTGTACGCCGGCTCCCTCAGCCTATAGAGCGAGATGAGCGCCGCAACCCCAGAGTCGGTCATGACTGGACCTAATGGTCAGGGGTCCCTTTACCTTTATGCTGTTTAATGGAGAGGGCGGTGTTATGGGTCTGCCCTCAGCCCAGGTCTGGCTCCAGGTCTGAGGGTCCTCTGCTAGCCGCCCCTCCCTGTCAGTGGGTTTCAGGTGGTCTCCCCTAGATGTGGTGGTTGCACTCTTCAGCAGCCCTGGGCGGCTGTGTCTAGCCCCCTTTTCAGTTTCCCAGAATGCCTCAGAGTGATGCTCTGCCAGGTGCATTGTGGGAAATGTAAGGGGATTTTGGCCACCTGATGCTGCCTGGGTGGGGAGAGGAGAAGGAGGGACCCCCCCATCAGCATCATTAATGAATGCTAGAAAAAAATGAGCTGCAAGGAGCATTGTTGTAAAACGTTTCTTCCGCAGTGGTTCCATCTCCTTTGCCCTGCTGGATGTCAAATAATATTAATAATATTTATGCCCCTAGGGATGCGGGTGGCGCTGTGGTCTAAACCACAGAACATCAGAAGGTCGCGGTTCGAATCCCCACGATGGGGTGAGCTCCCGTTGCTCGGTCCCTGCTCCTGCCAACCTAGCAGTTCGAAAGCACGTCAAAGTGCAAGTAGATAAATAGGTACCACTCCGGCGGGAAGGTAAACGGCGTTTCCGTGCGCTGCTCTGGTTCACCAGAAGCGGCTGAGTCATGCTGGCCACATGACCCGGAAGCTGTACGCCGGCTCCCTTGGCCAGTAAAGCAAGATGAGCGCCACAACCAACTGGACCTAACGGTCAGGGGTCTCTTAACCTTTACCTTTATACCCCTGCAAAATGGATCTGTTAACAGACCCCAAAGAGAGGAAGACAACAAATGATCCCTCATAGCACATAGTTATGTCTTTCGACTCACATCCTCACTGTTGCAAGATTGCAAAGCCCAGCTTCCTCTTTAGATTTAAAGCCAGCCAATTTATTCTTCTTATTATTATAATTTTTATTAAATTTTCTGTTTTACCGTTTTAAATACTCATTTTACATCCTTAAAATATCTCTGACTTCCCTTCTTCTCTTTCCATGGTTCATTTTACGTATCATAAACCCCTGCATCTTTTACAAAAACTATACCATTCAGTATTCCATTATTGCATCCACCGAAACTTACTTACACTGTTGAATTTATTTTAATGCTGCCAGCATTTTCAGCTGTACACAGTTATTTCCCAATTTTCAATAAACATTTTCCAATCTTCTTTAAATGTATATTTGAAGCAAATGTTGGAAACAAGAACCAGTGGTATTTAATCCTCTCTTCTCTACAGTAGCCTAATAATAAGAATAACCCTACTCCATTTAGAATCCAGCTGTCTCACTGATTGTCTAAAACTATCAGTGCCAGAGGGCCAGGGCCTCCAAGCACCGACGAAAACCCTATCCCCCATTTCTTCTCCTTTGCAAAAGATGTCCATGGAGTCTGCTTCCCTGGGGCAAATGGGGCCCTGCCCCACCAGCCTCCACCTGCCTACCTGCTAGTCTCAGTATTGCCCTTGTCAAACTCAATGGGGAGGAGGGACAAGCAACAGACTTAGTTGGTTCTGGCGCCACCTTCTGTTCGGCTCCTGGCCTGCTGCCCTACTGGTTCCAAGGGGCACCAGTAACCCCTGAAAAAGTCAAGACTCCCCCTTGTTATTTAGGGGAATTGAATTTAATTCTAAATTATATTCCAGAAACGTGGGAGATTAAAAGGGGTCACACAAAAATGGATGTACCATGCCCTATTAGAAGCAAAAAAACTTGCTTTGATGAACTGGAAGAGCTGCAAAAAGATTCCATTGAGCACATGGATTGATAATATGGACAGACTAGCTACATACAAACGAATTGCATGTCGCAAATGAAGAATGGATAAATATGAAGAAATCTGGAGGGAATATTTAAGTGATAAGGTGGACAGTGGTGGGAAGTAGGGGAGGAGAGGTGGGGAAATATTGTTTAAAAGGTGTTGTTGTTCTTTAGTCATGTTGAGGCATCCAATCATAGCCTGCATTTTTATCAAGGCTTATAGTTTGATTAGGGTCTGTATTTTAAAATGAGCTTAAAGATTTTCAAATGTTTTATGCCAGGCAGAAGACCAACTGCCTAAGTACTTTGGCAAGATGTTTATCCTCCTGGACAAGGGGGGCCCCCTGATTTATAGCAGAAAACAATTCTCAAAGTCGTAAAAAGGGAATTACAGGCTGAGACCAAGGTTACACAGACCCTACATAATTAATAGTTGGTAAACAGTAAAATAAAACCATGTGCCTTAAACTTGAGCCATATTTTCCTAAGGTTAAAGGCCAAGAGTAAATGGAAAAGAAAACAACTCGCTGAGAAGGGAAGTGTAAATAGAAGAAGAGGCTTTTATTTTGAGGCTGTAAACTGGTCCATCCTTTCCTTTGAGAAGGTTTATTCTTCTAAAAAGCTATCTATGATAATGTATGAAATATACTAGCTTAAATGTAATTATGCAAAGGATCTAGAAAGAAAGAAATGTTAAATTCTTATTTCATAGAGTCATATTGCTGTAGGAGACCAGAGGGACAAAAGAGCCCAGCCCCCTGCCAGACAGGAGACGCCATCCAAGCAGTCCTGATATATGGTTGTCAGGCCATTGTTTAAAGACCTCCAAAAAGGAGATCTTTCATGATGATGCATGAGAATGTGAACCCAAGATCCCTGACATCTGTCTAAGATAAAAAATTTAAAACTATTAACCATCTGTTTTGGAGGGCAATAGGGCAAGGAGGGCAAGAGGTGAGCTGGTAATTAAGGTTCCTTGTTGAGACAAATGTAAGATATATGACTACTTATTTGTCATTTATAGATAGAAGAATATATAGCTTTTTGTATCCCATAAAAGGCAATAGGAAATGGGTGTATCTTTTAGGATTGGTTATAGCAATCAGCCAATAGGAAATTCAACCAGGCTGATTGGACAGAGGCAGCCAAAGGAGGAGCAAGGGGCCTGGGCTGAGGGAATATAAGTGCTGGCCATAATGACAGGAGACCAGGCCAGAGCTTGGTAACCATATACCACTGTGCCTCTCATTTATTTGTCTGACAAATAAATTATTATTTTAATTTCTCTATTGCTGCGTTGAATATTTCATTCCAGCTAAGCGTTAACCACAAGCAGGGTGCTACAATGTCCGACTCTTCGTGACCCCATGGACCAGAGCACGCCAGGCACTCTTGTCTTCCACTGCCTCCCGCAGTTTGGGCAAACTCATGCTGGTAGCTTCGAGAACACTGTCCAACCACCTCGTCCCCTGTCCTCCCCTTCTCCTTGTGCCCTCCATCTTTCCCAGCATCAGGTTCTTTTCCAGGGAGTCTTCTCTTCTCATGAGGTGGCCAAAGTATTGGAGCCTCAGCTTCAGGATCTGTCCTTCCAGTGAGCACTCATGGCTGATTTCCTTAAGAATGGATAGGTTTGATCTTCTTGCAGTCCATGGGACTCTCAAGAGTCTCCTCCAGCACCAGAATTCAAAAGCCCCAATTCTTTGGCGATCAGCCTTCCTTATGGTCCAGCTCTCACTTCCATACATCACTACTGGGAAAACCATAGCTTTAACTATACGGACGGTATATCAGTATTCAAATCTGAATTGTCAAACTGTGTTATTAGTGTTACAATGGTTTTTGTCTCATGTGTCTTTTGCGGTTGTTGTTTGTATTAAAAATGATTAATTTTTTAAAAAAACTCCCCCTTCTTTCCCCTTCTGCAGACAACCATCATGGCCGTGGAGTTTGACGGAGGGGTGGTGATTGGATCTGACTCCAGAGTATCTGCAGGGTGAGTGCTGTGCATTTGAGAAAGGGGAGTGTTTATGTGTTTGTGCACAACTGTCTAATGTCTGGCCTCTCCACCCGATGGTGGGGAATCGCAGGGCAGTGTAACATTTCCAAGGCTAGTTTTCTGGGAGGGAGCTTCCTTCCTCCGAGATGCGTATCTCTTTATCCAAACGAGGCCTCCTTGAATGCGTGATGGAAATCCACCTTCCACGGGACTAGTTGCTCGTCCAGTTAAATGGCTGGCTTCCAAAGTTGGAACCACGTGAAGTGTGCCAAGCCTTGCATGAGAGTCAGAATGCCCACCTCTGATTTCCTCTGTTGAAATATTTGTGGGATTTTCTAGAGTTGTGGGAATGTTGATTTTATGCCACTGTAATGTCTCTCTCTCCTTTCACACTGTGCCTTTGACATCTCCTCCCAGGCAGTCCGTGGTGAACTGCGTCTTCAACAAACTGGAGCGGCTTCACAGCAGAATTTATTGTGCCCTCTCTGGCTCGGCAGCGGATGCCCAGGCCATTGCGGACATGGTGAACTACCAGCTAGAGCTGCACAGGTGAGCACTAGTGTCAGCTTCTCAGGTGAGGGAGGGGGCAGGCTGCCAGCCACAGGTGCCATCTCCAGAGGACCTGACACAGTGGCCAAGCGTCACCTTAGCTCAGGTGAATTTCAGGGAAACCACTGCAAAAACAAGAGAGGGGACGTTCCAGTTTTGGCAGAGCATGGGACTCTTAATCTCAGGGCTGTGGGTTCGAGGTCCACGCTGGGCAAAAGATTCCTGGGTTGGGTTGGACTCGATGATCCTCATGTAACTCTGATTCTATGGCAGGTGGGTGGGACGACCCACTTGTCAATCATATGATTGACAGGAGCGTTGTCCACCCAGCCCACCTGTCACAGTTGGCTGTCAGAGACGGGGGTCTAATAAAGATCTGGTCTCCCCAGCCAGAAAGTTTCTCCAACCAAGAGTAAACGGCGAAGAAAATTGGCTACTCCTATTTTTTTAAAGAAATAAATACTCTGAGCATGTACAGTTTCTCATTTTAAAGTGCAGCACCATAACTACTACAGTGGTACCTCTGGATATGAATAGAATCCATTCCGGAGCCCCGTTCGCATCCTGAAGTAAACGCAACCCGCGTGTGCGCATGTGCACGTGTCACGATTCGCCGCTTCCATACATGCGTGTGATGTCATTTTGAGCGTCTGCGCATGCGCAAGCGGTGAAATCCGGAAGTAACGTGTTCCGTTACTTCCGGGTCACCGCGGAGCACAACCTGAAAGCGCTCAACCTGAAGCAACTTCAACCTGAGGTATGACTGTGCAGGAATGTAGTTTCCTTCTGTTTTCCTTGTGCTCAGCACCTTTGCTTGGACACAAGTATAATTTTGTTGTAAAAGAAAAAGAGAGTAATATATATTTTTAAGGGAAAAAATACAGTGGTACCTCTGGTTACATATGCTTCAGGTCATGTACGCTTCAGGTTACAGACTCCGCTAACTCAGAAAATAGTACCTCGGGTTAAGAACTTTGCTTCAGGATGAGAACAGAAATCGCGCGGCAGTGGCAGCGGGAGGCCCTATTAGCTAAAGTGGTGCTTCAGGTTAAGAACAGTTTCAGGTTAAGAACGGACCTCTGGAACGAATTAAGTACTTAACCTGAGGTACCACTGTATAAAGAAAATGAGCATCTGGACTCATGTGGCTATAAACATGTTTTAAAAAATAAGAATAAAGGGAGGATGCTGTGGTGACCAGCCTCAATGATTTGCTCCCCCCCCCCCAATTTTGCCATTTTCACTATTTTCTGCTGCTTTCGAGATGGTAATGAGTGGGGTGGAGGCTGGGTCTTGGCCCTGAGGTCTAGCCTACTACCATCTGCAAGCCTCAAGATGGCGGACCCCATCTTTAAGCCACCTGGCAATTGATTCAGAAGTTAGGTGAACTCAGCCTGGTTTCTGGAAGAAACAAGACAGTTTGTTGGTGCTGAACCGCCCTCTAGTGGCCAAAGCAGGAAGAGGTCTCTGTTCTCTCTTCTCTGTTATCACCTGATTTCCCAGAAAAGGAGACTCCAGACTCAGCCGTTAAGGCTGTTGCTTTTACGAGATATCCTGCAGCCAATCGGAAGCCGCACCTTTGTTTTCCAATGTTTTGGAAGTCAAACTGACTTCCGGAACGGATTCCGTTCGACTTCCAAGATAGCACTGTACACGTGAAAGGGGCTCGTGCAGACCTCTTCACGTTCAGTGTGTATTTTAAAGTGAGGGGAGCATATCCTATATAGAAATAGCAAGATCAGTGCTCTTATTCTCACACGAGAGAATCAGCAGGTTTACGGAGGTGGAGGGGACCCCCAAAATTTGGCAGAAATACGAAAAAAATCAGCTTTTAAGCAGTGATTCTCAACCTGTGGGTCCCCAGATGTTGTTGGACTACAACTCCCATCATCCCAGAGCTCTGGCCTTGCTAGCAAGGGGTGATGGGAGTTGTAGTCCAACAACATTTGGGGACCCACAGGTCGAGAAAGGCTGCTTTAAGGGGAGAAAATGTGAAGGGTGGGGGGAAGACACCCCCCAAAAAAAACAGGCCAGTGAGGTTTGAGCATGCTCAGAAGACACAGAATGCTAGGTGTGTCTGTGGAAAATCAGGCGGGAGAGGGAATGTGATGGAGTATCTTGAAAAAGCGCATGGCTGGCTGGCTGGCTGGCTAGAACCCTGAACAGGAATGCACGGCACTGCTGTGGTTTTGTTGCAGGACCCAATTCCCCTCATTTTTACCTAATGCAAGAAGGGCTTTCACACTCGCCAGAAGCCCGGCTCTGCCCTTGCCGGTCCTGGAAGGATCCTTTAAAAAAGTCCCATATGCTCAGAGACTTTGTGCCTGTTCATTGGGGGAGATAGGAAGCCCAGAGCACTTGTTCTTTAGATGTCCCTTTTATGAAGAGGCACGTAGTGAGACCATTGATCCCTTGCTGGTGAGGCTCGCTGACCTCCCAGAAAAGCAAAAAAAATATGACCTCTTCCTGTTAGGCAAAGATCATAAGACGACCCGGATAGTCGACAGAGTCTGTGTACAGATCTGTGGGCACAGACCATCCCCCAACCCAAACTAGTTCGTTAAGAAAATCCCCAAACTCGGTCCCATGGGTGACTCTGGGTCATCTCTCTGCGGTAGCTTATCTTAAAGTTTTAAATGTCTACATGCTCATCGCATAAATTTTAAATTTATTGTTGTACGTTGTTTTAACTGTTTGTTTTCTTTCTGGGAATGTACCCCCAAGTGTGTTTTATAAGCTGGTCTCCGACCGTAATAAATTATCTATCATCTACAGTGGTGCCCCGCAAGACGAATGCCTCGCAAGACGAAAAACTCGCTAGACGAAAGGGTTTTTCGGTTTTTGCGTTGCTTCGCTAGACAAATTTCCCTATGGGCTTGCTTCGCAAGACGAAAGTGAGTTTGTTCGCTTTTTTCTTAAAGCCGCTTGAAGAGGCGCAGGACCGTGCTTCGCAAGACGAAAAACATCGCAAGACGAAAAGACTCGCGGAATGAATTAATTTCGTCTTGCGAGGCACCACTGTATCTATCTATCTATCTATCTATCTATCTATCTATCTATCTATCATCTATCTTATCTCTCTCTCTCTCTCTCTCTCTCTCTCTCTCTCTCTCTCTCTGCGGAACGCATTAATTTCGTCTTGCGAGGCACCACTGTATCTATCTATCTATCTATCTATCTATCTATCATCTATCTATCTCTCTCTCTCTGCGGAACGCATTAATTTCGTCTTGCGAGGCACCACTGTATCTATCTATCTATCTATCTATCTATCTATCTATCATCTATCTATCTATCTATCTATCTATCTATCTCTGCGGAACGAATTAATTTCGTCTTGCGAGGCATCTATCATCTATCTATCTATCTATCTATCAATCAATTATCTATCTATCTATCTATCTATCTATCTATCTATCTATCTATCTATCTATCAATCTATCTATCATCTATCTATCTATCTATCTATCTATCTATCTATCTATCATCTATCTATCTATCTCTACCTACCTACCTACCTACCTACCTAATCTTTTGTTCGTCTCCCTGGCAGCTTGAACGTAGAGGCTCCTCCCCCTCGTCCTGGCTGCAGCCACTTTGGTGAAAAACATCAGCTACAAGTACAAGGAGGAGTTTTCGGCTCACCTCATGGTGGCAGGATGGGACGCCAAGAAAGGCGGGCAGGTAAGCAGAGAGAACGATGGGCCAGGGATGGTTTCTGGCGTCCCACCTGCTCCGCTCATTCTCTGCTACCTTCCAGGTGTACGGGACTCTGGGTGGGATGCTGACCCGACAGCCTTTTGCGATTGGCGGATCCGGGAGCACCTACATTTACGGCTACGTGGACTCTGCCTACAAGCCAGGAATGAGCCGGGAGGAATGCCGCCAGTTCACCATGAACGGTAGCCGTCTAAGCTGTGTCCATTTCAGGGTGGCGGCGTGACAGGGACATTTTTTTTGGGGGGGGTGGAGAGGTGGAAACAAAGCTGGACTCTTAGAAAGTCTAGTCCCATCTTTACAGAAGGTGCAGGTTTTGACTAAAAATTGGAGAAAAGTAGCTCAGAAAGATGCAGTTTGGAGAACCATTGTTAACCACTGTTCATCGTTGTTAACCATTGGAGAAAATAGCAGTACAGTGGTACCTCGGGTTACAGAAACTTCAGGTTACAGATGCTTCAGGTTACAGACACTTCAGGTTACAGACTGCACTAACCCAGAAATAGTACCTCTGGTTAAGAACTTTGCCTCAGGATGAGAACAGAAAATCGCATGGCGGCAGAGGGAGGCCCCATTAGCTAAAGTCGTACCTCAGGTTAAGAACAGTTTCAGGTTAAGAATGGACCTCCAGAACGAATTAAGTTCTTAACCTGAGGTACCACTGTATTTCCTAGAAATGGGTTGTGGTTTCTATAGCTATGCGAGTGGCTCCATAAAAGCAACAGGGCCCCGTCTGCACTGGGCATTTAAAGTGCTATGATGCCACTTTAGAATATCATGGCTTCCCCCAAAGAATTCTGGGAACTGTAGTTTGGTAAGGATACTGAGAGCTAACAACTCTCAGCATCCTTGCCAAACTACAGTTCCCAGACCCCTTATTCCCTCCACAAATCTACAATTCCCAGAGTGGTTTAACAATCAATCCCTGTTCTTCCCAAGGGAACTTTGGGAATTGTAGCTCTGCAAGGGGACTAGGTGTCTCCTAACAGCACTCAGCACCCTTAACAAACTACAGTTCCCAGGCTTCTTTGGGGGAAGGCTCGACTGTTTCAAGTGCTTTGATACTATTTTAAATGTATAGGCCCTAACAACAACAACAAATTCATTATATCACCCCCGTCCTCAAAGCTTTTTCTACAGCATCAGCTGAATTTCAACGCCCCTTTTCCTTTCTCTTCCCTCTCCTTTCAGCCATTGCCCTCGCCATGTGCCGGGACGGATCCAGCGGGGGAGTCATTTACCTCGCCACCATCACCAAAGAGGGCGTCAAGGAGGAAGTTGCCGTGGGAGACGAAATTCCCAAGTTCTACGACGAATGAATTTTCTCCCCTCCCCTCTTTGTTTTTATTCCCGTTAGTGGAGGGCAGCCCATTTGGACAAGGGGGCACTGCCCCACCAGCCTTAGTGTGCCCCCACCTCCCTTCCTTCTTACTTACAGCAGCCTGCCTTTGGCTCTGGCTCCCCCTAGTGTTGGCCTCCCTGTCTCCTGCCTTATCAGTTCCAATGTGCACCCCCCTCCGCTGACAGTAATAAACTTTGCTAGAGAAAAACTGTGCCCCGTGTGGTCCATGGGACAGAGGCTCTCCACCGCTGTGTGCATGCACGCATGCATGTTCACAGTCGTGCCTGCGCACACTTCTGTGTGGGAATCTGCTTTGTCAACATCTTAATTGGGCTCATAAAGGGGGGGAAAGAATCGAAGTTGGTGTGTCTCCACTGCTTTTGAGGTGCCAGGAATCCTTTTCCACAGCACTGACATGTCAATGGCATCTCAGGCCCTTCATTTGACTGATGCCTGTACAGAAATTGATAAATGGAGAGCCCTTTTGCTGAGAAAGTCAGTCCTTTGTCTTTCTTCTTGTGCAAATGGATCTGTGTGTGTGTGTGTTTCCAGGGTGGATTCCTGCCCTCATGGTTTCTCTCTGCTACAAAACATCCTCACCCTTTTCTCCACAGTCCCTATTTGTATTTTCTCGCTTTCCTGTTTTTTGCGATCCTCCGCTGCCCCTGCCGGCTGCTTTCTTCCCCAGCTGAAATGGAAATCAGGTGATTTCCGAGAAATCATTCAAGGGACCAGTTTAAGCAGGTCAAGTTTATTTTTATTTGTCTATTCAATTTACATGTTGCAGAAGAGCCAAAACACGAACGCACAACACACTTGTGATATCAATGACTTTTTACTCATTTTCTTGCCCTGTACATATTTGGAGTCCATGCAGATGATGGAAAGGCAAGAACAACAAAGGCAAGGTAGTATTGTGCAGCGACTGGCTTATTCTTTCTAGATTTATTTATAACAGTACAGTCGTACCTCAGAAGTCGAACGGAATCCATTCTGGAAGTCCGTTTAACTTCCAAAATGTTCAGGAAGCTCCTGCAACCAATCGGAATCTGCGATAGACTTTCGGGTTCCAAAGAACATCTGCAAGCCAGAACACTCACTTCTGGGTTTGCGGCGTTTGAGAGCCAAAACATTTGTCTCGCAAGGTGTTTGACTTCGTAGGTACAACTGTACTTGCTGCCTATTCAAATAGAATATTCAGGTGGCATACAACGAGATATGCGAATACAAAAACGTAATGCAAAATAATCATAACTGACTAATCTCAAAAGAAATTAAACTGAATGGGCATCCAAAACAGCCTTTGAGGGATGCCCAGAAGGCCAAGGCGAAGAGTCCTCTGATGTACATCTGCTGGAAGGGCAGGGGACCAGCGACGCCAAATGCCCGGCTCCTAGTGGAGCTCAGTCGGGACAACTAATCCTTTTCTTCTGGTAGATCTCCATGATGGGGCTGGGAGAGAAGGGCTCAGGCAGCAGAATTGCCTTGACACCCGGCGGGGGGGGGGGTCTGTAGGGAAGGAGGCAGCCTTAAAGTGTGTGCACTTTAAAGTGAGCCTGGGAACAAGGTGGCAGCTAGACTTAAGACTGGTACGCAGGCTAAGACCCTACCTGCCCGCGAACTGTCTCGCCAGAGTGGTGCATGCTCTAGTTATCTCCCGCTTGGACTACTGCAATGCGCTCTACGTGGGGCTACCTTTGAAGCTGACCCGGAAACTGCAATTAATCCAGAATGCGGCAGCTAGACTGGTGACTGGGAGTGGCCGCCGGGACCACATAACACCGGTCCTGAGTGATCTGCATTGGCTCCCAGTACGTTTCCGAGCACAATTCAAAGTGTTGGTGCTGACCTTTAAAGCCCTAAACGGCCTCGGTCCTGTATACCTGAAGGAGCGTCTCCACCCCCATCGTTCAGCCCGGACACTGAGATCCAGCGCCGAGGGCCTTCTGGCGGTTCCCTCATTGCGAGAAGTGAGGCTACAGGGAACCAGACAGAGGGCCTTCTCGGTAGTGGCGCCCGCCCTGTGGAACGCCCTCCCTTCAGATGTAAAAGAGATAAATAATTACCTGACATTCAGAAGACATCTTAAGGCAGCCCTGTTCAGGGAAGTTTTTAATATGTAACGCTGTACTGTTTTTAACACTGATTGGGAGCCGCCCAGAGTGGCTGGGGAAACTCAGCCAGATGGGCGGGGTATAAATAATAAATTATTATTATTATTATTATTATTATTATTATTATTATTATTATTATTATTAGGAGTTGTAACACAATACTGCCAGCTTGCAGTGCAAAGGAATTTTCTGCCAATGATAAACACGCATGCACGCACACACAAACGACGTCCCGTCTCAGTTCAGCTCCTCCCCATTGGGCAGGACACCTGTGGGTCTTTGACTTTACAGTGGGCTGCTGTGATTTCTAGGCATGGTTGTGAACACTTTTTTTTTTTGTCCCACCACTTTCTCTTTAAAAAACCTGCTGTGGAAAGCCTGGCTGATGCTTGTTGGTGCTGACCTTTAAAGCCCTAAATGGCTTCAGCCCAGTATACCTGAAGGAGCGTCTCCACCCCCATTGTTCTGCCCAGACACTGAGGTCCAGCTCCGAGGGCCTTCTGGCCGTTCTCTCCCTACGAGAAGAGAGGTTACAGAGAAACAGGCAGAGGGCCTTCTCGGTAGTGGCGCCCACCCTGTGGAACGCCCTCCCATCAGATGTCAAGGAAATAAACAAGTACAGTGCTACCTCAGGTTAAGTACTGAATTTGTTCCGGAGGTCCGTTCTTAACCTGAAACTGTTATTAACCTGAAGCACCACTTTAGCTAATGGGGCCTCCCGCTGCCGCCACGCCACCGGAGCACGATTTCTGTTCTCATCCTGAAGCAATGTTCTTAACCCGAGGTACTATTTCTGGGTTAGTGGAGTCTGTAACCTGAAGCGTCTGTAACTTGAAGCGTCTGCAACCCGAGGTACCACTGTACCTGACTTTTAGAAGTCATCTGAAGGCAGCCCTGTTTAGGGAAGTTTTTATGTTTGACGTTTTACTGCGTTTTCAATATTCTGTTGTGAGCCACCCAGAGTGGCTGAGGAAACCCAGCCAGATGGGTGGGGTATAAATAAGTTGTTGTTGTTGCTGCTGCTGCTGCAATTCAAGAGTAAACAGTGGGTAAGAAAAAAGACTCACACCTGTACCTAGAAATCACAGCACCAACAGACGTGTGTCTCAGAAATCAGCTCCCCAAAGCAGTCGTTCCCCACCAACACCCAAAGACAGGCTGGCATATTCGTAGCAAACTCCCTTTCAGGATTTCCTGCCTCCAGAGCTCTCCCTTCTCCAGATTTCCGGTGTTTGTCCACCGCTTCTCTCTGTCCTGCCTCCATTCAGCATCTTCTCATGGGGGCCTGAAGGTTCTCCTGGAGTCTTCCCAGCTCAGGGGGCCAAACTCTTGCCTTTTCTCTCCCCCTCATCGTTCCACACATCTGATTCTGTTTGCTTCTCCAGAGTCCCAGAGACGCAGCCTTCTGCTTGGCAACTTTAATCCGCATCACTCCCGAGATATCCTTCAATCTCTCTGAGGGTTTCTCTGTCACGTGTGTGGAGGAAAAACTTAAACACGTTGAAGAGTTCCCAGAAAATAGACCAGAGGCAATTGATATTTCATCCAGCAGAGCTTTACTGCTACTGAAGGCAAATGAGCAGAATAGTCACAAATCCAATACATTCAGGATTGGCCCTGTCCATAAGAAATACAGTTGCAGCAGACTTAATGGAAACTTAACAATATCTTATAATAAGACTAAAACACTATATACGAAACATCACACCAGAAAGAGAGATAGAGAGAGAATAAAACCCAGGTTTTTTCTGACCTCACTATTAGCCATGTGGCCAGCATGACTAAGCCGCTTCTGACGAAACCAGAGCAGCGTACGGAAACACCAGTTACTTTCCCGCCAGAGTGGTACCTATTTATCTACTTGCACTTTGACATGCTTTCAAACTGCTAGGTTGGCAGGAGCTGGGACCGAGCAACGGGAGCTCACCCCGTCGCAGAGATTCGAACCGCCAACCTTCTGATCGGCAAGTCCTAGGCTCTGTGGTTTAACCCACAGCGCCACCCACATCCCTGAAGCCAGCTGTACTCAGAAGAAATAACCCAAACAAGATCCTTCTTTCACACAGAGAAGAAACCTTCCAGAACCCTCTTGGATTAAGCAGAACAGGAAAGATCTCTACACATCAGATCAATACTTTCTGTACAAAGAAATGCAAACTGACACTCTCGCCATACGAGGCAAATCCTCAAAACCGCATCAGCAAGCAATCATCATTGGGCCACAGGCAACTCTCCCGTGTCCGCCCCGGCTGGGGAATCATGACAAGGCAAGATCAGGATTGCTCCGCATCCTCGAGGTCCACGCATGGGATGACCCCACCCTCTCCAGGGTCACCTGCAGAGGAAGAACAAGACAGGTATGCACGATTGGGGGGGGGGGGTGTTTGCAAAGCACTTTTTCCATCTTCAAAACAAATAGGGCAGACACTGCACTCTAAACGTAACAAACAGAAGTCAGGTGCGGAGGGAGGGTATTAAGAGACACCCCAAATCCAGGCATCTTTCCACCACTAAGCACCAGGGGTGGAGGCAGCGCAACTTCCTCTGGTCTCAGGTCCACCATTGCCCAGCGGGGGGGGGGGGGTAGGGACACACACGCAACTTGCTGATATGCTACACAGACAGAGAGCATTGCAAGTGTCTCTCTGCACCCTGGGAATGTCCCCTGTAAGGTCAGATAAGGCACGGCCTTCATCATACTCCCCTGCTCAGCGCCCGAGGACCCCAGTCCTGCCACTCACCACCTGCCCAGAGTGGGGCCTGATGGGCTCTGTAAAGGACTGCCGCTCCTGCTGCTGGGCAGAGAGAGCTCCGTTTTGTTTTGTTTTTGTTTAAATTGCTGTTATTTTTACCTATGTCATTTTAAACTGTGATATTAATGCTGTATTCTTAGTTTTAGATTTTGATTTATGTGGAAATTGTTTCCCATTTGGTTGGGTATATTTTTTTTAATGTGATTTATGACTTTTGTAATTATGTAAACCTTGTTATGCTGTAAGCCACCTTGAGCATTGCTTTTTTAACTGTGGAAAGGCGGCATACAAATAAAAAATGGTGATACCACCTTCCCTGCAGGATGCAGTTCAGGAGGAACTGGCTGCGCTAGGTTTGAGCAGCCGGCTGTGCACAACACTGATTGGCTGCCCCTGGTGGCATTCACAAGTCTTCACCCTGAACAGCGTTGTCGTTGAATTAAGGCACTAAAATACAGTGGTACCTGGGGTTACAGATGCTTCAGGTTACAGACTCCGCTAACCCAGAAATAGTGCTTCAGGTTAAGAACTTTGCTTCAGGATGAGAACAGAAATTGCGTAGCAGCAACACGGCCGCAGCGGGAGGCCCCATTTGCTAAAGTGGTGCTTCAGGTTAAGAACAGTTTCAGGTTAAGAACGGACCTCCAGAATGAATTCAGTTCTTAACCCGAGGTACCACTGTACAGTGTAATGAACGCATTTCCAAGGCCTGGGAAAACAACCGGAAAGATGTTGAGTCCGCCTGCAACGTATACAGTGGGGGTGTTAAACAGGAAAGTCTTCAGTTTGGAAGCAAGTACACCTCTCCTTTGGGGAGCCATGGGGGACAGAGAGGGAGAACTTCAATGTAAGAAGAGCTCACCTGGCAGGAGGAAAAACTCCACTGACTCCTTCTGGGACATGTCTCTCTCTCTCTCTCTCTCTCTCTCTCTCTCTCTCTCTCTCTCTCTCTCTCTCTCCACCTTGCAGGTTCAGATCAAACCTTGGGAGAGTTGGTTCCTCACACATAGCAGGGCCTCATGGTCACAACAGGGGCAACCTGACCCCTCTAGTCCAGGCACTGACACCTCCAGTCACCTCAAATCTAAATTATTGCAATGTGGGTCTGCTCTGCCCTAGGGGAGATACTGCAACTAGGCTGGTGACAAGAACAGGCCACCGGCAGCCTAGGACACCACCGTTAAAGGACTCAATCTGGCTTTGCATCTGTGAGACCTTTCGAGATTCAGGTGTGGGGGGAAAGGGGGGTATAAAATTTAAAAATAAACCAAGCCTGCCTTGAATCCTCCCATTTTTCTAACCGATGTGTTTTCAGGGCACAACGAAGCAAGGCTTCCTTCCACCTGCCTTGCTCCACTCTCCAGTCTCTGCTTCTCAATTTGTATTGTATTATTTTATGTACTGTGGCTTGCCGTCGTTTTATTGATTATAGTTTGGAAATTATTTATTGTAACTGGTGAGTGGATTTCTCTTTAACTTTTATATGTTGTTGTTATTTAATGCTATTCTAATGATTGTTGACTGTTACTTTTTATGTAGGTTGCCTATTTTAAAGTTATGTTTTATTATCACATTTTTGTATTGCATTAGATTGTTCTAAGATGTACATTTTTTGTTTCTTCAGCTTGTAAACCACCTTGAGTATTGTAAGATAGAAAGACGGTATACAAATTAAAAATGATGATGATGATGAAGGGAGAGAGTCTCAGGAAGCCAGGTCCCAAGCCTTTTTCTGTGCTTTTTATTTATTATTTAATTTATTAAAGTAGCTCTATACCACTGTAACACGCAACATCAGCGCAGTGCAGTGCACAGGTAAAGGATAGGAGAGAGGGGTTTTTTATTGGGGTGTGTGTGTTGTTTTTATCATATTGTTTTATCTTGCATTTTTATGTTGCGAACTGCACTGAGGTCTATGGATGAAGGGTAGTACACAAATGTAATCATCATCATCTCATATAAACATAATACAGAGGAAATATACTTACACATGGCTCAACTAATCGTTCAGTTCTCACCCTGAATTTACCTGCATTAGAATGAGCATGCAAAGAGGAAGGCGTCACTCACCTGACGCTGCCCTGTATCCGTCTTTCCTTTTCTCTGCAGAGACAGAATCAGAGCGTTAGGATGGAAAGAGACCTTGTAGAGATCCTTCAGCTTTATCCTCTGCAAGGAGGAAGGGCCTTGTGGCAGGTGCCTCCTCTGGTCCCTGCCTAATAATCTCCAGGGGTGAATGAGGAACACACCAAGCACCAGGGGATGGGGGAAGTGGAGAAGACCAGCCCATGGAGTCACCTGGGTTCCTTCAAAAGGGGATAGTCTCTCCCACAACAGAGGTAGGTCCCTAATTCCCAGCAAGTCCATTCACAAGTTACTTACTGATGCACACCAAGATCCCAGCAATTCCAGCCGCTGCCAGCAGGACAGCTACGAAGATGCACCCAATAATAAGTCCCATGTTGGATGCTAAAACAGATTAGGGAAAATTAGGGAAATCCAGAGCAATATTTTCCATTCATGGGAGAGGCAGAAAGATGGAGATCTGACATTCAGTTTTATTTATTTGTAATTATAATCCCACCAAGGATTTTAAGGTGGTGAACGTGCTTCTCTCTCTCTACTCCCCCCACCCCCCCACCTATGCAAGGTGTGGAAGAGTTCCCCACAGAATTGGGGAAGCCATAGTAAGGTTTTATTCACACCTAAAAATCAGAGTGTTTATGAATGTTTTGTGAACTCAGAACCACACACGTTTACAGACAAAAAGATGGTGGCCGTCTTTTACCTTTGACATAATATTTTGAGCTCAAGGCCTGCGAGGCAGCAGGTACTGTTCGACTTCTGAAAATGTTCAAAAACCAAGGCGCGGCTTCCGATTGGCTGCAGGAGCTTCCTGCACTCAATTGGAAGCCGCATCAGACATTCGGCTTCGGAAAAACATTTGCAAACCGGAACACCCACTTATAGATTTGCGTCGTTCAGGAGCCAAAACAGACGAGTACCAAGGTGTTTGAGAACCAAGGTAGAACTGTAATTTGCTTTGCTCCCAGATGTACAGAAAGGATCCAACTAGGAATTGCCAATCTATGTTGTTATGCAGCTGTTGGGCGTCTCTGGCTGCTTCCCCTGCCCTTCATCTCTGGGTTTGAAATTCAATAGAAAATGGATAAAATCCCCCTCCAAGAGCCCACCTGGCTCCTCCCAGGCCACGTCCAGAGGCTTCTCCAGGCTGTCATGCTCCACACGGCACCGGAAGCGCTCCCTCTCCTCAGAGTCGATCTTGACACTGAGGAAGAGATAGTAGGTCCCGTCCGAGTTGGGGGCGACCAATCCTCGGAGGGTGCCCTCCTGCCAGACCTCCCCATCCTTCACCCAGTTGGCATCAATCTCCTTGGGGTAGAAGCCATAGATTTGGCAAACGAGGGTCTCCAGGCCGTCATAGTCTGCCTTCCTGGTCACCTTCACCACCGGAGCCTCTGCAAAAATGGCCACATTGGGGTTAACACAGGAATGTCTCTGGTGGCTGACAGGATGGATGCTGTAAAATCAGGGAGAGTCCCCCTCAATCCTGACCCAGAGAGCCAATATCCCACACTCGTAGCATCCTGAATAAATTAAGAAGAACCTTGAAGGAACCAGATTCCTCAGCCTCCCTTGGCATCTTCTCCAGTCTGTTTCTCTCTTGGAACTGTTTCTGGATTCTTATTACAGGGATTCTTATTACCGGAAAGTTTGGTAAATGGTCACAGAAATCGGACAGCGAAAATATTTGAACATACATGCTTTACAGGCCTTCAAAGTAGGCCCCCTCTGATACAACGCACCATTGACAACGTTCATAGAACTGTTAGAAACTTATGGAGAAGTCCTCCTTTCATACTGATTTCAGTTCCTTCATCACAGCAGCTTGGACATGTGAAATGTTGGAAAATCTGTGCCCTTTCAGTGCAGATTTCAGTTTTGGAAAAAGAAAGAAATCCGGTGGGGCCAGATTGGGAGAATATGGAGAGTGGGACAACTCAGTAACCTCAGTAACAATTTCACGCGAAATATGCAATTCTTCCACCATCATTCGGACAAACGCCGATCCCACATCAATAACTCATGAACTCTGTCGACATTTGCTGCCGTTCTGCTTGTTGACAGACTGAGGGTCATTTTCGATGGTTTGCTGCCCTTCACGGAAATGCTTAAACGGCTCATACACTGTCTTTTGAGTTACAGCTTCATCTCCATTCACAATTGTGAGCATTTCGTGGGTTTGCGATGCCAATTGTATGTTCGCATATTTCTCGCTGTCTGATTTCTGTGACCATTCACTGAACTTTCTGGTCACACCTTAACACCTTATACTATTAATGATGATGATGATGATGATAATACAGCAGTACCTCAGGTTACATACGCTTCAGGTTACAGACTCTGCTAACCCAGAAATAGTACCTCGGGTTAAGAACTTTGCTTCAGGATGAGAACAGAAATCATGCTCTGGCAGTGCAGCGGCAGTGGGAGGCCCCATTAGCTAAAGTGGTGCTTCAGGTTAAGAACAGCTTCAGGTTAAGAACGGACCTCCGGAACGAATTAAGTACTTAACCCGAGGTACCATTGTATTATTATTATTATTATTAATAATAATAATAACAATAATAATAATAATAATAATAATACGCTGCCATTCATGAAAAGGGCAGTTGACAGAATAAAATACAAGATAAAGCACAAGTAAATAATTAAATCAAAACAACAAAACAATAACACCCCCTTCCCTCAGACATGTTTAAAGGGCTTCAACCAAAGGCCTGGTTGAAGAGGAATGTTTTCACCTGGCGCCTAAAAATATATAATGAAGGCGACAGGCGAACCTCCCTGGGGAGAGCCTTCCACATGAAGTTTTGTTGCTTGTGTGTTGGCCAACCTGGGCTGCTTTGGGAGGGAGAGATGTCATTTTCTAATCATCATCACCATCGTCTTCTTGAGAGGCTCTAATATTAAAGGTAAAGGACCCCTGGACGGTGAAGTCCAGTCAAAGGCGACCATGGGGTTATGGCGCTCATCTTGCTTTCAGGCTGAGGGAGCCAGCGTTTGTCCACAGACAGCTTTCTGGGTCATGTGGCCAGCAGGACTGAACCGCTTCTGGCACAACAGGATACCTTGACGGAAGACAGAGCACACGGAAATGCCGTTTATCTTCCTGCCATAGCGGTACCTATTTATCTACTTGCACTGGTGTGCTTTCGGACTGCTAGGTTGGCAGGAGCTGTGATAGAGCAACGGGAGCTCACTCCGCCACAGGGATTCGAACCGCTGACCTTCCAACTGGCAAGCCCAAGAGGTTCAGTGGTTTAGACCACAGCGCCACCTGCATCCCAAACTTGTGGTTTTGAGATTTTCCCAGTGAGCTACCTCTGGGCTGAGGGGCAAATGTCACCAGGTCCCCAATGGATGAATTGATTCAGTTCCCTCTAACTTGAAGGAAGGTATTTCAAGTCCTACCCTCACCCCCCAAAACCCACAACAAGCCATTCCCACTCCCATTTATTCCCTATCCCCATCATCAACTTGATCTGGTAGACATTTGGCAGGAACGCCGCCCTATAAGTTGTAAGGAAATGGCCAACTTCCCCCCAATGAGCCCTCCAAAACCCCACCCCTCACCAGTCCTGAGCAGAACTTCCTCCCCGTAGTTCAGGTATTTCCGCAGGTACTCGATGCAAATCTCCTCCAGGAAGTGCTTCCTGCGCTGGTTGGCAGCCAAGTCGGCATCCCACCTCCTCTTGGTCACCTGGGCTGCTGTGTCAGCTGCCGTCCAGGTGAGGGTCTCCTTGTCGAAGGTGACAAAGTCCCTCCCGTCGTAGCCAAATTGGGAATACCCACTTACGTGCCCGTCCTGCCTCAGCTCGCAGCCGTACATGGCTTGCCAGGTGTGAAACCCTGTAAATATAAAGAGGCTCAGGAGGCCAGTGATCTTAACGCCAGGCATCCAAAGACATGCTGAGAAATAGCACTGGGGGCTCCCAGCCACACACAGGGATCTGATGTTCTTAGGGCTCATTCTTTGCAGTGGTGTATCGTGGTTTACCAAAGCCCGGGGCTGTGCAGAGGGAGCAGTGGGAGGGAGGGAAATGGATGGAGTCACCCAGAGTGGCTGGGGAAACCCAGCCAGATGAGTGGGGTAATAATAATAATAATAATAATAATAATAATGCACATTCAACTGCCTAATGTTGTTTGTATCATGCAGGAGACCACAGCTGCAGAGATAAGAAAAGAAGAGTTGTTCCATTGTCTGGAGAAGTCACTTCCTGGTTTGCATGGAGAAGACATTTCCAACAGAGTCATAGAATCAAAGAATTGGAAGGGACCTCCCACCCCCATGACAGATAGCCATCCAATCTTGCTTAAAAACCTCCAGGGAAGGAGAGTCCACAGCCTCCTTAGGGAGACTGCGAGAGGTGAGGTTATAGGGAACCCGGCAGAGGGCCTTCTCGGTAGTGGTGCCCACCCTGTGGAACGCCCTTCCATCATTTTAAAGGAAATAAACAACTATCTGACTTTTAGAAGACATCTGAAGGCAGCCCTGTTTAGGAAAGTTTTAATGTTTTGTCTTTTATCGTGTTCTTAATATTCTATTGGGAGCCACCCAGAGTGGCTGGGAAGCCCTGCCAGATGGGCAGGGTATAAATAATCATCACCATCATCCTCCCATGTATCTACCACAGGCAGAGTTGACATTTGTTCCAGAGTGGAGCCTTCATCTGAGGGAGAAGCTTCAGCGGGAGAGAGAGCCATTCCTCGCCCCCTCCACTCACCTTTGCTCTGGTTGTAAAGGTTCCTTACAATCTCCACGTTCGCTCTGAACGTCTGCTCCCAGCCATGCAAGATCTGCGTCTGCCTGTCCCAGAACTTGGGATAATCCTCCTCTACTTTCTCCATCCAGGGCACCGCAGGTTCTTCCTTCCGGGTATCGCTGTCGTAGTAGTAGATGGGCTGGTCATCTAAGTACCCCACGGCAACGAACCAGGGCAGCCCCTGGCCGGACTCCGACACCCCAGTGTAAAAATTGCGCATGGAGTGGGAGGAAGAGGCTGCAAAAGAAGGGCAGAGTTAGGGATCCTGAAGAGGAGAATCCACACCCCACCAAAAAAAACCTTCACAGACCTTCGCGAGGAAACTAGGAAGACTGCTCTCAAAGTGGTGCTGTCGGTTCCTTAAATTTTAAAGCAGAAAACCATGACATCCTGTGCACATATGTTATCACAGGGGTCTGCAACATAAGGCCCATGGGCCAGAAGTGGCCCGTGGAGGTCGTTTGATCGGCCCAAGAGCCACCACAGAGCCGAGCTGCCCACTAGCGCACTGCGCTAAACTGGCGCAGCACGGTGCAGGGACTCGCTTCCGCAGTGCCGGAAATCGCATCTGCATAGACGCAGCCACCAAAAATTGCACCTGTCCATACGCAGATGCTGAAAATCGCGCACGCAATCCGGCCCATGGGACTGATCCAGCCCAGGCAAGATAAACCTTGCCAACCTGTGTGTTGAAGTGAGTCCCATTGAGTTCAATGGGGCTTACACCCAGGAAAGCAAGGACTTCAGCCTAAATGTTTTGTTCTAGACGAACAATCACAAATGTGACAAGCGCTTGAGGGAGTGGCAAACCGCTGCACCCAGAGACACTGAACGTGTGTATGTTTTGCCAGTTTTATTTTTAAAATACGGTGGTACCTCTAGTTACAGACTCAATCCGTTCCGGGGTGCCGTTCGCACCCTGAAAAGTCTGCAAGTAGAGCACTGCTTCTACGTGTGGCAAAACCCAGAAGTATACACTTCCGGGTTTGCTGGGTTCGTATCCTGAAAAAACACAACCGGAGACTGACGTAACAAGAGATACGACTGTATTTTTATTAAAGATTTTGTCATTTACAAAAATACGTGCATTGTCTCTTTTTTCAAGTTGTGTTTTCTACAGATCGGTTTCATTCGTTGTGAGACATTAGCGTATACAGTGTTAGTGTAAGAAAAAAGGGGAAAGAGAGGGAGGGGGAATGGTGAGTGGGGTGGGGTCGGGTGGCAATGATTCTACTTAGTGTATGTGTGGGGTTTTGTGTCAGCGTCACTTGTGTGGGTTCTCTTACTATTCGCTCGTTGTATTTCCTTGGTGGTGGGAGAGATTGGGGGTAGCCTAATGTGTGGTTGGTTGTCTTTGCTTGGCTGTGGTGATATTTGTTTCGGTGTGTGAGTGAGGGCATGTGTGTGTGTGTGTGTGTGTGTGTAGATCAGGTTAGCCAGACTGATTCATATGCTGTCGGCGGATCCTTCCTGTTGTCTTGTTGGGCTGTGTATGTGATAAAGAGGAACCGTACCGGGACGAAGGCGTCTTCTTCTATTTGTCCCGTGTCAGTTTTGCCAGTTTTAAAGATGAAAGGCAGCTGTGTCTGGAGAACCACTGACAGACAGACAGACAGGACAGCAAAGGGGCAGCAGAATAAGGTGTTCTGAGCATTTGACATTCTCCTAAGCCTGACAACGACCCTGCAATGCAGCAGGTCAGTATTGCCACCCCCGATTTTAAATATGAAAGGGAACTGAGGGTTCTGAAGCTCACATCACCTGGGGGGGGGAATTATCACCAGGCCCCCATAGATGAATTTGCCCAGATCTCTCTAAGCACGGCTAATACGTATGTGTCATTCCTCAAAAAGGGAGGGTGCTATAATTATTTCATTTTTAATTAATTTTCATAATAAAAAAAATTCTTCCAGTAGCACCTTAGAGACCAACTAAGTTTGTTCTTGGTATGAGCTTTCATGTGCATGTACACTTCTTCAGATACACTGAAACAGAAGTCACCAGAGTGAGAGGGTGGGGAGGGCTATTACTCAGAAGGGTGCTGGGAATGGGTGTTTGGCCGACAGGTGTGGTAAACCTGGTCAGTTCGTGAATGGCAGAGGTAAGATTTGAACCAGCCCTCCCCAGCAGAGCTCCCTTTCCCACGAGCTATTCCAACCCCGGCCACTAGGTGGACCAAGGAGCCGACACAGCACATCCTTACCTGAAGCAAAGGAGGACTCGCTTTTGCCAATTACTCCGTAGACTTCCCAGCTCATAGCCACCCAGATCACCCACCCACCCTTGCTGGTAGCTCTCTTCACACATTACCGTGTGCGTTAGGGAAGAGGCCAGCGCTGCATTGGTAGGTAGATGATGATGAGCCCCACAAACACGACCCCCAAGTCCCTTAATTCTCACCTTGCGCGCCTCTGAAACTCTCCCTGCCCCAAGGCGTCATGCAAAACAAAAAGTCTGAGAAAAACAGGTATTTCCCAAGGGATCTGGCTCCACTTCGGGTAGGGAGCTCCCCCCTGGTCTTCCCCCTTTGGATGACAACAAAGTCACACCCACAACCCCGGGATCTTTGGACTTGGGGGTCTTTCTTTCCGCCCCGCCGCGCAGTTCAGCCCCCGGAGGTACTGACCAGCGCAGTCCAGCAGGAGCAGGTGGGCAGCAGCGCACAGGATCCATGGAGCCCCACGGATGAGGACCCCCATCGGGACGAAGCGATCCCCGCCCCGCCAGCAGAAGGGTCCGGAAGAGGAGCCGCGGCGGAAATATTCCACCAATGGAAAAACGGTGTGCAGATTGCGTCGGCGGTTGCTGGGTAGATCTGAAGACCGCAGCGTGGGAGAGATGGACTGGAAAGCGAAAGCGAAACTTCTCCCCTGACTCCGCCCCCTCCGCGTTCCTCTTGCCTCCTCTGCTGGGGAAGTGGGTAAAAATTTGAATGTTGCCGGGAGAGTTTGGAGGGTCCACGTGCATCACGGAGGAGGTGAAAATATTCATTGGAGAACCACAAGGGTTTTGCCAAAATTCTCCTGTAATTCTCCTGGCTCCAAATCGAATACTTTTGAAAGTCCTCAGTGGCCTGGGACCCTGGAAGTGGGGTCTTCTCCCGTCCTCTCCTCCGCAGATAACTTTTCTCCCTTTCCTTTCCCTCCTTTCCAGAGGCTAGGTGGTCGACAACTGCAAACTGCCAAGAGGGAATTTTTGTTGTTGTTCTGGCAGACTTTTAAAGTATGACACACTTTGAACGTTGCCCGTAGCTCAGTTTTCCTGTATGATTGCTTTGTTGCATGGTTTTAAATTTCGATTTCAGAATTTCCGTCGAAAAAGTAGGGAGGGAATCTGAGTAGTGTGGGAAGGAAATGATGCAGGGAGGAGGGGGAAAAAAAGGATCATAGGGACACAGACATGACCTCACTTGATACACCCAGTTCTGTAAGTAATAAATTGATTGTATTGCATTTATATCCTGCCTTTTTGCTGGTTTACAATTTGACATTTCTCCTAAACATAAACCACCCCATCCCTCCTTTTCCTTCTCTCAGGGCATAATGGGGTCTGTTGTCCTGCATCCTATGCAGCTTTGCAATCCTTTCACCGGGGCCAAAAATGTCATTAATAGTGAGTGGTGTCCATTGCCAGACAGTATCTTAAGCTTCCTTTTTTCCTCCTCCCACCCAACCCCTTTTCCTTTTGTGTTGTGTCTTTTTTAGCATAAGTAAGCCTGAATGCAGGGACCATCTTATTGCTGACATTTGTAAGCTGCTTTAGGACCCTTTTTTGGCCTAAGAGCTGGATAAAAACGCTGTAAGTAAAATAGCATCAGCTTCCTGATTTGCATACAATATATATCTTAAATCCTGGGAGGTGGAAATGAAACAGCTGTGACAAATTCCAGACAGGTAGATATTTCTTTATATTCTTTATATTCCAGACAGGTAGATATTTCTTTATATTATTGCTTCAGGTTAAGAACAGTTTCAGGTTAAGTACAGACCTCCGGAACAAATTAAGTTCTTAACCCAAGGTACCACTGTATTATTAAAACAATTTCCTCATCACCACCATAATTTAGCTAAGCATTGAAAAATAATAAGATTTAGGAACATCTAAAGCTGCCTTCTGCAGGGTCAAACTACGGTTCTTCTAGCTTAGAATTCTTGGCACCAACATGTGGCATAGAGTCACAAACAGTATTTTTCTTTTTTAAAAAAGAACACTGCCACCCAAAAATATAGTATGATGGAGAGCAGTAAAAAATGATGCAAAGTTCCCATGTGCTTCTCCCTGCAGAGCAAAAGCCCCAAACCCTTAAATCAGAAGAAGAGGGGGGAAGGTCTAAAGAAATCCCATTTGTGATAGGAAGCACAAAGATCAGCCCATTGTAGGGCCAAGTATGTTTCAACTTGCTGGCTTGACGCAATCCTTTAAACAGCTTCCTCCATCTGGTGTCCCAAGGCCCATCCTGGAATTCTCCAATTGAGTTTCTTTGGATTTCCAGCTTGCGTCTCTTCCTTGAACAGCCCCGTACTGTCCATACAAGGCTATCTCTTATTCGCTGTCCTGCCATTGGGCAGGTAAAATAGCTCCACACAAGTAGGGTGATCTACCCTCCTCTCTGCTCAGATGTCAGAGAGGTTCCTCTGTTTCCGCTGCTCTTCCAGCCAACATATCTGTTACAGAAAAACATACAGGACGGTGTCAGGTGAACTAAGCACAGTGAAGCTGGCAAAGGACGGGGGCATCTGAATAACAGAGTCAGAGCATCTAGTCCAACCCAACTCCCCTTGCAGAGGACTCCATCCCTGGGCATGCCATAGGCGCCGACTCCATGGGGCCTGAGGGGGCCCGAGCCCCCTCAAAAATTTTATTGCGGAAAAGGCGCTGCGGGAGTCGCCGCGGCCGCGGCGGGGCCGCTGCAGAAGGGTGAGTGGCGAGGGCGGGACGGGGCCGCGCGCTCCTTTCCTCGGCTGCCCTCGTCGCGCGCCTTGGCTCCCGCGGCCGGCGAGGGGAGCCCGGGCCGCGCGCGGCTGCTGCTGCCGCCGCCGCCTCTCCTGGGGGCGCCGCCTCCCCGGGCGGGAACGCTGCGGGTGCGCGAGGGAGGAGGGCGGCCCCCGGGGGCTGGGAGAGCCGGGCTGCCATGGCTGAGAGGGCTGCTCTGCCGGGCGCCGCTGACATTGGAACTTAGAAAACTTCCCGGGGCAGGACCCCGGTATGGGCCCCCCCAATATTTTTTATAAGTCGGCGTCCCTGATCAAGACGCACATGAAATGTACAGGTAGGTAGCCGTGTTGGTATCTGAAGAAGTGTGCATGCACACAAAAGCTCATACCAATAACAAACTTAGTTGGTCTCTAAGGTGCTACTGGAAGGAATTTTTTAACGAAATGTATAGGAAGCAAGGACGCGGGTGGCGCTGTGGGTAAAAGCCTCAGCGCCTAGGGCTTGCCGATCGAAAGGTCGGCGGTTCGAATCCCCGCGGCGGGGTGCGTTCCCGTCGTTCGGTCCCAGTGCCTGCCAACCTAGCAGTTCAAAAGCACCCCCAGGTGCAAGTAGATAAATAGGGACCGCTTACTGGCGGGAAGGTAAACGGCGTTCCGTGTGCTGCGCTGGCTCGCCAGATGCAGCTTTGTCACGCTGGCCACGTGACCTGGAAGTGTCTCCGGACAGCGCTGGCCCCCGGCCTCTTGAGTGAGATGGGCGCACAACCCTAGAGTCTGTCAAGACTGGCCCGTACGGGCAGGGGTACCTTTACCTTTACCTTTTATAGGAAGCAAAGATCAAAAGGGCAAAAGTATCCAGTTGAAGCTTGTTATGGATGGGGGTGGGGGGCGCTACCCAACCAACACATCAGAAGCGTTGGCCTCCTGCGCTTTGCTCCAGAGCAAAGGAGCTCCCTTTGCTGCATAGCATGACATGCAACTACATACATACCACTGGTTTCTATACATTTCCCTCCATCAGACAACCTATAGGTAAAGGTAAAGGACCCCTGGACGGTTAAGTCCAGTCAAAGACGACTATGGCATGTGGCGCTCATCTCGCTTCAGGCCGAGGGAGCCGGCGTTTGTCCACAGACAGCTTTCCAGGTCATGTGGCCAGCAGGACTAAACCGCTTCTGGCACAACAGGACACCGTGACGGAAACCAGAGTGCACAGAAACACTGTTTACCTTCCCACCACAGTGGTACCTATTTATCTACTTGCACAGGCATGCTTTTGAACTGCTAGGTTGGCAGGAGCTAGGACAGAGCAACAGGAGCTCACTCTGTCGCAGGATACCGGCAAGCACACACAGCGAAAGTGATGCTGGACCCAATCCTTCTAAATCATCCATCAGAGGTCGATGGATGGATCCAACAGCAACTCCAGCCTGTCCCGTGTAGACTGGATAAACATTGCTTAAAGCTGCTGAAGACTCACACTCCCTTCATCTCTCCCTGTTGGCCTCACTGGCTGAGGCCAAAAGCATTTGGAGGGCACCAGGTTGGGGAAGCCAGCAGTAGGGCATTGGCATGAGCAGGCCTGAGCCAAATACATTGCGGAGGAAGGTGAGTTTTGAGAAGGCACTCAAAGGAAATAAGGGAGGTGGTCCTATGTAGGTGTGTGCGACGGCAGTTTCAGACATACAGGCCACCAGAAGGTCTGTTTTCACTGCTTCTGGTGAAGGACAGAATACCCCTCTCTCAATTTCCCCTTAACGTAAGCTTCTGTTTTCTGGGAGTATGGGAGGTTTAAATGCCGTTACCTTTCCGTTAGAGTATTCTATTTTCTGTCTCCAGTTTTACAGGGACCTTGTGCTGTTTCAAGTTCACACAGGCCCTGAACAAATCCTCCCTTATGCCCGTCTCCCACCCTGGGCCTCTTCCATGCCGGAGGAAAAACTCGCAAAGAGGGACATCTCACTTACTTGGCACAGCTTAGTGTCTTTGCCACATCTCTGCAGAGAGAGAATCAAATTATGAGTTTCACTTGCCACAAGGGAGGGCACACAGCCAAGGCTTGCAAAGCCCCAAAGTCACAGAAATCCCCTACATTTTAAGTGGCCAAATGAAAAGGAACAACGAGAAAAGTTTTCTTTCATAAGTAAAGAGCTTAACTGTGAACAGTTGTGAGACCTAGTCAAACAAGTGGGTTATAGATTCTGAAGCCTCTAGTCGTTTTACTCATGACGATTCTTCAGGACGGAAAGGGATGCAACAGAGATTGTCCAGTCTCACCCTTTCCTGTGGAGAAGGACCTGGGGAAAGATCCTGGCAGACACCCCAGGAACCTGTCACTAGTAAAGGTAGGAAGTCTTCCAGATTCCAAGCACTACCTGATTTCCTTCAACATGTCCCTTTCTGCCTCTGACCCTTCCTTCCGGAAAAGTGCCACCACACCACACTAAGAGGACACACTGCCCTCCACTGTCCTGAGAAAACCCTTCAATCAAAATTTTATTTTATTTTATTATTTAGTCGATTTACTGCCTGGGGCGGCCCTACCCTCTTATCTGCCCCTTAGAGCTGGCACATCATGTGCAGGGCTGTGCCTTGGTGGTGGCAGATTCTCTCCTCCTTGCCCGCTCTCCAGCAGCCACGATGAGCTGCCCAAGGAAGGAGGCTGGCAGCGGCAGCCACGGAGAGGCTATGGGATGTTCCCTCGACTAATCCTCCTAGCAAAGCATAATGGCAGCAGCACCGGCAGGGAAAATTGGGACATTCTGCGATCCTATCAGAAGCCGGTGTGGCCTTCGTAATTCTGGGACTGTCCTCGGAAAATCGGGAAACTTGGAGGGTACATGGTACTTACTGATGCCCATGGAGATGCCGGCCACCAGGACTACAGTCCCCACGATGCATAGAATTAGAAGCCAGCTGTTGAACACTGAAGGTTGAACAGAAGAAAAGAGAGAAATGATTGACGGGGAACCCAGAACAAAAAATTCCTCTTATGGGGTGTCAGGGAACTGCCATTAGCTCAGAGGCAAAAGATGGAAGGGCAGGGAGCCTCCGAAAATCTTGCGAAGCAGTTCCACCTCTGGCGAGGAGGAAAGCCCCACCTCCAGTGGAGAAGAGGTGCAGGGACCAGGGAATGCTAGGGAGAGACTCAACACCGAGCCTGAGCAAACCGGAGAGGCGGGAAGTATGCCCCTGCCAGCGCCGATTCTGCGCGATAGGTTTTGGCGCAGGGAGGGGTGAAAAAGGTTGGGGGTGATGCGACTTTTATGCTGGGGGTGGTACAAAGACCAACCACTCCCAGATTCTGCTAGCAATTGAGCCAGACATGAACTTACGATGCTCTTCACTGTAAATAGTTTGCACCAAGAATAAAGCCTGGAAAAGACAGGTCGGAGTCTTGCCTCTTACTCTCGAGCAATCACACCAGAACCTGACATAGGGGAGGCCACAGGACTTGGGAGCTCATGAAATCCAGAGGGATTCGGGGAGGTAACCAGTACGTTTCGGAGCACAATTGAAAGTGTTGGTGTTGACCTTTAAAGCCCTAAACGGCCTCGGCCCACTATACCTGAAGGAGCATCTCCACCCCCATCGTTCTGCCTGGACACTGAGGTCCAGTTCCAAGGGCCTTCTGGCGATTCCCTCGCTGAGAGAAGTGAGGTTACAGGAAACCAGACAGAGGGCCTTCTCGGTAGTGGTGCCCACCCTGTGGAACACCCTCCCATCAGATGTCAAGGAACAAAGCAACTATCTGACTTTTTAGAAGACATCTGAAGGCAGCCCAGTTTAGGGAAGTTTTTAATGTTTGATGCTTTATCACATTTTAAATATTCTGTTGGGAGCCACCCAGAGTGACTGGGGAAACTCAGCCAGATGGATGGGATATAAATAATAAATTATCATCATCATCATCATCATCTAAGAAAGAGCCCCCCTCCATCTCATCACTCTCAAGGCTTGCACGAGACCTCAATCATCTCAGCAAATAGGAAACATTTGTCTCCAATTGGAGGCTGTCAATATCAACTGCAATGCTGCCAGCTCCCTGGTGTCGTCCCTCTTCCTTCCCCAGGTGAAAATTCACCTCCCATAAGCCTTTGCTCCCTGCTGCCTCTCACCAGGCTCCTGCCAGGCCACATCCAGGTGTTTGGGCAGGGCTTCGTGCTCCACGTGGCACTGGAAGCGTTTCCTCTCCTTGGGGCTGGTTTTAATACCGAGCACGGCATGGTAGGTCCCGTCCGAATTGGGGGCGGCAACTCTGCGGAAGGTATCCTGCACCCAGACCTCTCCGTCTTTCCTCCAGTAGGCATTGATCTCCTTTGGGTAGAAGCCGTAAACTCGGCAGACGAGGGTGGCCGGACCTTTGGAGTCCTCCTTACTTGTCACCTTCACGACGGGAGGCTCTGCGGAAATGACAGAGGCGTCCTCAGAGGCAAGCAGGCTGTGTCCTCCTCAAATGTCCCCACACTCCTGTCAAGCTGGCAAAAATTAATCCCTCCCTTTTCCCTTTATGTTGGAAGGGTTGTGGAAAACTTGGTTCATTTATTCACATTTGGCGGAAATGCCCCCATGTTAAAAACTTTTGGAATAGGGTATTCCCCATTATATCCGCAATTACAGGTCAATCCCTTTCTCCAAATCCTGCCCCAGCCCTATTATCTTTGGACATGGACTTAGGCTCTACCCTGCACCACAGCCAAGTAGTAGGCTCCTTACTGACCACAGCATGAATGGAAGAAACAGTCTGAAATACCCCTGAAGATATCAGAAAATATATAGGATACGGCAATGTCCCAGCGTCTCGCCAGAAGTGTTTGATGGTTCTTGTATTTGACTAAGAACTTGTGGAATATGGATATAAAATTTACAACATGTTATGGTCTAAGAGAAAATGATACGAAAGTGATATATCGGTGGTATCTAACACCGAGTATAAATGTATAAATCTAAACCAAATAAGTGTTGGAAATGTAAAGGATGAGCAAGTGAAATCCTCAATGATACATTGGGCAATAGATATTGGTCATAATATAGACATGGAAGAATGGGGATGATTATCTACAGCGTGTTATGGTTTAAGAGAAAATTTTATGACAATTGTCAGGAATGAACCAGCTCCAAGTGGAACTTTACAGCCAGCTGCAGAATACGGGCAGGAACAGAGAGGTTTAGATTTGACGCAGGCTGAGCAGAGGCCAGAGCTGCCAGCGTCAACTCCCTCTGACCTATGGGAAAGTGCACCTTGGTTTTGGAACAGACTTCTGGAACGGATTAAGTTTGAGAACCAAGGTACCACTGTATTATCCCTCTTCTCCCCCACTTAAAAGCAATCATACACACATTGTTTTGTGAAGAAATAAAAGCAGTCTTTACTTACATAATCTGGGTCTCAAAGCAGCAATTACAGTAGCAAAATGAAGCAAAATTAAGACAGGTTTATAACTACTATCTAAGCTACAAAAGTACAAAATCTAAGTATGAAATGGTGTCTGAGCATCTGCATGTAGTTGCAGTTTATTGCCAAGGCACAGAAAGGAAGTCATCTCAGTTTTTTCGCTAGCCAATTTTACGGGAAAGCTCTGAACCTCTGCCCCTTCATATCTGGCAAAACATGAATCATTGGGTGAATACAATAATGTTCCACATGAGGTACAAAAGGCCTCAACTCCTTGGAATGGAGGCCACATAAGAGTTAACCAGCAGGTCCAGCAAGAATTTCAGGAAGACGTGAAGCCATAAAATACATTGTTAGTGTTTTTATGACTTTCCATAGGGCCGAGGCTTTTATTTAATGGTGGGGTGGTGCAAAGAGGATAATTCAAAGGCGTGGCAGTCTGCACATGTTCTGATATATCCAGCCTGAAGGTTCTCAACATTAAGAAGAGAGATTTATACCCTTTCAAGCAGAAAATTTGGTCAGGTCTGTCTCCACTATGCTTGCGTTCTTTATTTCATTTTTTTAAAAATCATTTTCGTTTGATTTTACAAATACAAAATTATAACAATCCAGATGTGTATCCATATATAGAGATTACTCTGAATCTTGAGATTTCCCCCCAACCCCTCCATGGGTCAACATTTACAACTGCATATTTTTCTATAATCTATATTTTATATCAGTCCATATTATCCATCATATTTGTTACATTACAAGTGAGATTAAATTCCTGATAATGTTTTCATCTGCTTGCAAAGGTCTCCTAAATAAATTATATTTCCCACACGACCCCACCATTCTTTTTAAAAGTTTTTGTCCTCTTGCTTCCTGAGATTCTTTATTTATTTCAAAAGATCGGGATAAATATTCTAGAAGTGTGTCCTCTCTGCCACCCCCTAAGCTGTCGTTTATTATTATTATTACACTGGTACCTCTGGTTGAGAACAGGATCCATTCCGGAGCCCTGTTTGCAACCTAAAAGGAACGCAATCCGCATCTGCGCCGCTTCTGCGCATGTGCATGATGTCATTTCGCGCATCTGCGCATGCGCAGGTGGCGAAACCCGGAAGTAACCCTTTCCGGTACTTCCGGGTCGCCGCAGGACACAACCTGAAAAAACATATCATGAAGCAAACGTAACAAGAACTATGACCGTATAATTACTATTATTATTATTATTAGGCAGCTCTTGGCTCCCATCACCTTTGCAGTGTGGTCTAGGATGGGTTTATGCTGGGTAGAATATGAAAGAATTTCAGCACACACACACCCAACTCAACACAAGTCTTGTTCCCATCTCCCTGCACCTGCCCTCACACAAACACCCACCTGTCCTCAGCAGAGCCTCCTTCCCGTAGTCCAGGTATCTCCGCAGCCACGCAATGCAGTCCTCCTTCCCCACGTAAGCCATCACAGAGACCGTCTGGTTTCCAGTCTGGCTCACCTGGGCTCCTCTCTCGACTGCCATCCAGGAGAGAGACTCCAGGTCAAGGTCGGGGTAGAGCGTCCCATCGTAGGCTACCTGCTCGTACGCTCCTTGGCGCCCCTCTTGGCTCAGCTCGCAGCCGTACCTGACCTGCCAGGTGTGCAGGCCTGGGAGAAGGGGCAAGAGGTCAGTGGGACAGGGGAGTGAGGTCGGGGGACCGGAGCAGGTGAAACCCCCACAGACCCACAGAAGAGGTTTGGCAAAGATATTATTATTATTATTATTATTATTATTATTATTATTATTATTATAAAAATAATTCATTTTTCTTTTTCATTCATTACATACATCTCAAATTCTTAACATTTACTATATATTCCTCCCTCCCCTTGCGCTTCTGATTTGTTCCTATTTTCACCCACTTTGCTATCTCTTAACAGAAAAAGTTATTAATAACATAGCATCAAACCTAAAAACATAAAAATAAAAGTAAATACACCACCATATTTCACTATCTTCTAAACATTTTCTGATGCTGATAATGTGAATGTTTATTTAAATCCAAGATTTTATTATTTTTCACCTCGGGGAAGAAGAGGCAGACTGGATAGCTCAGTCAGTAGAGTGCAAAACTCTTAATCTCAGGGTTGTGGGTTCAAATCCCACGGCAGGCAAAAGATCCCTGCGTTGCAGGGGGTTGCACTAGAAGACCCTCAGGGTCCCCTCCAACTATGATTCCAGCTCCGAGGGCCTTCTGGCGGTTTCCTCACTGAGAGAAGTGAGGTTGCAGGGACCCTGGCAGAGGGCCTTCTCGGTGGTGGCTCCCACCCTTCAACAGCTGACTCTCAGCTCCTGGGGCTACACGACTCCCTCCCACCCCACTGTTGGTTCCTCTAGCTAAGCATCATCAGCACCAAGTTTTTACTTGCAGTTGCTTTCAGGCAGGAATCTCTCTCATCCCTACTTAGAGATGCTGAGGATTGAAAACAGGTCATTTTCCCCCCATGGAAAGCAACAAACATTTTCTGTTTACCTCCAAGTTTAACGTCACTCAAGTTCCGACAGTGCAATCCTATGTACAGTGGTACCTCTGGATGTGAACGGGATCCGTTTTGGAGCCCCGTTAGCATCCTGAAGTGAACGCAACCTGTGTCTGTTACTTCCGGGTCACTCAACCTGAAGCATATTTAACCCGAGGTATGACTGTACTTCGGGACGCGGGTGGCGCTGTGGGTAAAAGCCTCAGCGCCTAGGACTTGCCGATCGAAAGGTCGGCGGTTCGAATCCCCGCGGCGGGGTGCGCTCCCGTTGCTCGGTCCCAGCGCCTGCCAACCTAGCAGTTCGAAAGCACCCCCGGTTGCAAGTAGATAAATAGGGACCGCTTTCTAGCGGGAAGGTAAACGGCGTTTCCGTGTGCGGCTCTGGCTCGCCAGAGCAGCGATGTCACGCTGGCCACGTGACCCGGAAGTATCTCCAGACAGCGCTGGCCCCCGGCCTCTTGAGTGAGATGGGCGCACAACCCAAGAGTCTGGCAAGACTGGCCCGTACGGGCAGGGGTACCGTTACCTTTACCTTTATGACTGTACTTGTCCATGCAGAAGCAAGTCCCTTTGATTTCGGTGGGATTTACGGGCAAGTGTAAATAGGGGCTTCCCCTGAATGCAAAGACAGGCCCCAGGGGATCGAACAGATGAGACCAAGTGTGGTAAAGGTAAAGGGACCCCTGACCATTAGGTCCAGTTGTGACCGACTCTGGGGTTGCGGCACTCATCTCGCCTTATTGGCCGAGGGAGTCGGCATACAGCTTCCGGGTCATGTGGCCAGCATGACTAAGCCGCTTCTGGCGAACCAGAGCAGTGCACGGAAACACAGTTTACCTTCCCGCCGGAGTGGTACCTATTTATCTACTTGCACTTTGATGTGCTTTCGAACTGCTAGGTTGGCAGGAGGAGGGACCGAGCAACAGGAGCTCACCCCGTCGCGGGGATTCGAACTGCCGACCTTCTGATCGGCAAGTCCTAGGCTCTGTGGTTTAACCCACAGCTCCACCCGCATCCCTAACCAAGTGTGGGGCCAGCCGTAAATAAGGCAGTTTCTGCACATGTCGCAGAGAGAAGTGAGGGGCAGATGGGGCTCGTCCACCAGGGAAGGGAGACCATTGAGGAGAAGGAAAATGCTGATCCTAAACCTCTGCTGACTTGCGGAGAAGAAAAGGCTCTCAGGAGCAAACTCTACATAAATCCAGAGTGGAGTCCCAAGGGTGGTTGAATGGCGCCTTGTACGCCTCCTTCGGGCAACTCCTGCAGCTCAGTTGGTACCAAACGTCTTGCTCTGCTTTCCTTTGGAGCACATCGGCGAGGCCAAGAGGGGGGTCTTGTCGTCTGAGCAGCGCAGGACCTCCAGACACACTGCCCAGGCTTGCACCCCAGGGAGGTCACTTGAGTGCTGCTAAGGTTACAGTCTAGCTCCCCTGCTCCCCATTTCCTGACCAGGGGAGGGGGACTCGCTGCCTCTTGCAGCACCCACTCACCTGTGCTCTGCTCGTGGTCACGCTGCACACTCTCCAGAACGACTCGGAAGACTTCCTCAGCGTCCCGAAAGATCTGGGTCATATTGTCCCAGTAATGGGGGTAGTCCTGGCCCACCTTCTGGACCCAGGGCACCTGAGGAAAGGCTCTTTTCCTGTCACTGTCGTACTGAATGAAGATGTGGTCATCAACGGACCCCTGAGCGGTGAACTGGGGCAGCCCCTGGCCAGGCTCAGACACCCTCGTGTAGAAATAGCGCAAGGAGTGTGAGGAGGAGCCTGGAAAGGAAGACAGAGAGGGGCAGAATTAGGGCTCCAGTAGAATCACAAAATGAAGGTATCCCTGAGGGCAATTTAGTCCAACCCCTGGCAATGCAGGAATCTCAGCTAATTTCTATGTATTTAGGAAGGATGTTGACAAGCTAGAACATGCGCAGAGTGTGGGAATGATCAGGGATGCAGGAGAGGATATATTGTTTGATTATGGCCTTTGCAACTTGTGTAAACAAGTTCACAATTTAGCAGAGTAACATTCCCCCTTGTAAACTCACGGCAGATGCGTTTGCTCAGGCTGGCTAAAGCCTCTATAATAACTGTTCTGGTATTTCCCCCTTATTCCCTCATAAAAGATAAGACATGATGCAGTCTTCTATAAAAGTATAAAAAGAGTTTACTCACTCACATTCTGTTCACAATCGGATCCCAGAAGGCAGACTTAGCTTAGAAAAGCAACATACACCTGGAAACTATCCCATAAGGAGACAGTCCCTTTGTCTTCTCTTGGCTGGAGGCCAAGAGAGCATCTTTGGCTAAGTAGATGCTGCTGCTTCGACGAAAGTAGTCATAGAGAGAAAGATGGCTGTCCTGCCCTGTGCTTTTGTCGTTACCTGCACAGGTGAGGCTACGCCCACCTCTAGTCACATGCAGAGGAAGCCTGTCCCAGTCCAGAAGGAAACAGGAAGTTTACCTGCTGGCTGGACAAGCATTCCTCCCCATGTGTAAACATGTTCACTCTAGGGATGTTGTACTTGACTGCTCTTGTGTTTCACATCCCACACAGAGGAGGGCAACTAAGATGATCAAGGGTCTGGAAGCCAAGCCTTATGAGGAATGGTTGGAGGAGCTGAGTAGCCTGGAAAAGAGGAGACTGAGAGGAGATAGGAGAGCCATCTTCAAATATCTCAAGGGCTGTCCCATGGAAGATGGAGCGTGCTTGTTTTCTCCAGCTCGGGAGGGTAGGACTCAAACCAACGGCTTCAAGTTTCAATAAAGGAGATTCTGACTAAATATCAGGAAGAACTTTCTGACAGTAAGAGCTGTCTGATAGTGGGACAGTCTCCCTCGGGAGCTGGTGGACTCTCCTTCCTTGGAGGTTTTTAAGCAGAGGTTGGAACGCCTTCTGTCATGGGTGCTTTAGTTGAGATTCCTGCATTGCAGTGAGTTGGACTAAATGACCTTTGGGGTCCCTTCCAGCTCTAAGATTCTATGATTCTATGATCCATGAATCTTTGTGCAACATGGAGCTCAAACCCTGAGCTATCAATGCTGTCACTCTTTGCTGACTTGAAGAAATGCAATATTTTAGCCGTTATTCACGTGTGGGCGTGTGTATGTTCCTTGCAGTTCCATGCACTCTCTAATAAAAAATATCACCGTGGACAGCACACATGCAAGAAAATTGGCACAATCACATCAAAAGTAAAAAAAAACCCAAATGTCAGTTGAGTCCAATGACCATCGGATTAAAGAGCAGTTCTTTTGTGCTTTATTTTGAAGGCCATAGCGCTTTGCTAGTTGCTTTGGGTCCCTTCTCTGGGGGGAAAAGAATCTAAAAAGGTAATGAATAATATTAGAGATGTTAGCACTGCAATGCTGGGCAATGCCTTTTATTCAGCCGTCTGTTTTCTGCACATTTTACTTTACCACCAACTAAAATGTCACAAAATAGTGACAAACTTTCTAGTCCTCTTTGTTTGCCCCAAACGGATATTGCGCAAGGAAAAACATAAAGCAGAAGTTTTCAGCTCGGTGTTGTCGCTGGAAAGCTCAGCTTGAAGACGTGGTTCCGAGGTGGAGATTGTGGTACGGGGGAAGGTTCGACATTTCCTGTTTTTATTCTGCCGATCTGCTGTTTTCCCTTCAAATAAAGAGCTGAACTACACCTAATGTCGCTGTACCAGGTGGGTGCAGTTGTGGTTGTTATCAAGACTGCAACACGCCAGGGGCAGAGGACACAGGGAGGGGAGGTTTAAAACACAACTTTAAAATCAGATTTTAAAACTACAACTTGCATTGTTCCCCCCAACCCCCCGTCCAATGTTGGAGCCTATCCAACTAACCCTGGCATGTGAAACTTACCAAAGAGGAAAGAGAGTCTTGTGACACCTGAAAAATTAAGAAGCTTTTTTTATGCCACAAGCTTCAAGAAATAGCATTTAATGTAGGAGGTGCAGAAACTGTTTTCCTGAGCGGTTTTTGTGTTTGTGTGTTCACACATGGAGGTGTTTTTTAGGGGGGTAAATATTGAGGCCAGAGGTAAAAGAGATGCAGAAATGTACCTGTTTCCACAACCGTTTCGCCCACCAGGAAGCCAATTAATGCACAGGCCCCAATAAATGCAACCCAGGCGTGCAATTGAATCCTTGCATATTGTGAAAAGTCAACTTGCACCTGCGTTCCTGCCTGAATTCCTTTGGGCGTTCTCCGCAGAGCCCAGCCAGATCTGGGGCAGCAAAATCCGCCTGGCACCGTCATCTTTCAATGACAGGCAAAAACTTATCTCTTCCGCCAGACGGCTTTACAAATTAGGGTGATGTCGCTGGATGTTATTTGTATTTTGCGGCCAAAACAATATTGCAGTTTCTCGCTGCTGTTTGGCTGGAATTTATCCTACGGCCTTTGTTAACTTTTTCATTCATCCAACTTAATGTTATGGTTGGTGTTTGTAAAATGGTGTAAGTTGCTTACGAAGATCATGGCCACTGGCAAATAGAAGGGGAAGAAATGGAGGCAGTGAGAGATTTTACTTTCTTGGGCTCCATGATCACTGCAGATGGCGACAGCAGCCACGAAATTAAAAGACGCCTGCTCCTTGGGAGAAAAGCAATGACAAACCTAGACAGCATCTTAAAAAGCAGACAAAGGTCCGTATAGTTAAAGCTATGGTTTTCCCAGTAGTGATGTATGGAAGTGAGAGCTGGACCATAAAGAAGGCTGATCGCCAAAGAATGGATGCTTTTGAATTATGGTGCTGGAGGAGACTCTTGAGAGTCCCATGGACTGCAAGAAGATCAAACCTCTCCATCTTAAGGAAATCAGCCCTGAGTGCTCACTGGAAGGACAGATCGTGAAGCTGAAGCTCCAATACTTTGGCCACCTCATGAGAAGAGAAGACTCCCTGGAGAAGACACTGGTGCTGGGAAAGATGGAGGGCACAAGGAGAAGGGGACGACAGAGGACGAGATGGTTGGACGATGTTCTCGAAGCTACCAGCATGAGTTTGACCAAATTGCGGGAGGCAGTGGAAGACAGGAGTGCCTGGCGTGCTCTGGTCCAGGGGGTCACGAAGAGACAGACACGACTAAATGACTAAACAACAACAAGTTGCTTACAGACTCCTTTTGCAGCAAGCGGCTAACAATTGAAAACATCACCATCATCTAGTAGCTCAGCTAGTAGCTCAGTTGGTAGAGCATGAGAGTTTTAAGCTCAGGGTCGTGAGTTTGAGCCACACGTTGGGCAAAATATTCCCGCATTTCAGGAGGATGGACTAAATGCAGTGGCGTAGCGTGGGGGGTGCAGGGGGGGCCGGCCGCACCAGGCGCAACATCTGGGGCTTAGGGTTAGGGGGCACAAATCCACGGGTTAGGGGGCGCAAATCCACGGGTTAGGGGGCGCAAATTACTTGCCCTGCCCCGGGTGCTGACAACCCACGCTACGCCACTGACTAAATGACCATCGTGGTCCCTTCCAACTCTGCAATTCTATGATTCTTTGATCTCATCATCCCTGCAAGGACAAGCCAGGCCTAAATAAACTGACGGGAAAGGGCTGCAAGGAGGTGGTGTAAGGGTTAGAGTGTCGGTCTTTGTTACCTGGGAGATGAGGGTTCGAATCCCCACTCAGCCATGAAGCTCGCTGGGTGACCTTGGGCCAGACACTGTCTCTCAGCCCAGCCCACCTCACCGGGTTGTTGTGAGGATAAAATGGGAAGCTGGAGCTCCACCTTCAGCTCCTTGGGTGAAAAAGTGGTGTGTTAAATGTAATAAATTCAGTAAATAAATCAAGAGAAGGAATGGGGGGACTTATGGGAACTGGGGGAGGGGAGATAATGTTTTACCTCTTGCCTGTTTCTTAGGAGGCCTTTAGTTTCCCTTCCTTATTGCTATGGTTCTCCAAGGTGTGTTTCGTAGTTTGCCAGGCGCTGGGCAGAAAAGAAACAACAGAAAAACACAGAAAGCACACACACACACACACACACACACACACACACACATCTACACACCAGACCTTTAAAGCACATTTTCCCCGCTCCCAAAGAACCACAAGAACTCTAAATTGCTGACAGTTTCGGTCTTTCCAGGGTAAACTATAGTTCCATACTTATTTTCCCAAAGCTGAGGGGGGGGGCAGGTTAAACCAGGCAGCACTGAAGTATTTTCGGGGGGGGTAACGGGCTGTATATTTAAATACCGTACATTTAAAGCAGATGCAACACACATTGAAAGCAGCTGCCCCCCCCCAAAAAAGTCCTGGGAACTGTAGTTTGCAAAGGGCACAGGGAATTATAGCTCTGCAAGGGGATAAAGAGGGCTGCAACTCTAGCTCTGTGTATTCATTTATAGCGTTATACCCCATACCCCTTTGGCACTTGAAGTTTTTGTAAGGGTCGCAGGCATTGCTACACAGAGTAGACCCAATGAGCACGACTAACTTTGGTGCGTGAATTTCCAAAGGAGACCTTTTTTATGTGCAGCAAGTGACTAATAAGTGCGATATTGTTGTGAGAAGGACAAGAAAGTTCGCCCCCATCTAAACATATTTAGGAAAATACGTTTTTATCTTTTTAGCACCCTAATCTCTGGGTTGGAGGAGGGGGCAGGGGGTGCCCTGAACAAATATAGATCATTTTCTGCTGGCGAAGAGGCGCTAAGGTATGGATTGCATTGTCTGCAAATCCACTCTCCCCCAACGCGCTCACTGTAAATGTGTTGCGGACAAACACACGCACGTACTGGGTGCCAATTCTGTTCCCGGGTCGACATTTAACCCCCGAAGAAGCCACTCACCTGCGCAGCCCCCCAGCAGGAAGGAAGCAGATCCCAGCAGCAGCGGCAGCAGCAGCAGCAGCCCGACGGGCCACCGGCGCAGACCCATCAGCAGCTTCGCGTTGCACAATTCCCTCTAAGAAGCCCGGGGAACTCGCGGCCACTAGAATCCGGGCAAGAACCGGACATCTCGGGCTGCATGGGTGTCTCTCTGGGGGATCCTTGCGTGCTCGCGCGCTCTGCTGTTTCTTAACAGTTCCTATTTACAACTTTACCTCCGTCTGTGACGCTTTTCTGCCTCCTGCTGGCTACTTCCCGGGTCGAAGATGCAAGCCGGTGATTTCTAAGAAACCACCCGGGTACGTCTGAGCAAGTCACGGGGCGCGTGTAAGAGCAGGGACGTAAATAAACACACACACACACACACACACACACACACACAGTGAAGGACGTCCTGAAATTCTTGCAATCTTGCCGTTTCTTGCAGACGGATACGAAACAGTTAAGAAAATGCTATTTTAATTAGAAAAAGAAAGCTTGGCAAGTTACAGGGAACCAGGCAGAGGGCCTTCTCGGTAGTGGCACCTTCCCTGTGGAACGCCCTCCCACCAGATGTCAAAGAGAACAACAACCACCAGGCTTTTAGAAGACATCTGAAGGCAGCCCTGTTTCGGGAAGCTTTTAATGTTTGATGTATCACAGTATTTTAATATTCTTTTGGAAGCCGACCAGAGTGGCTGGGGAAGCCCAGCCAGATGGGCGGGGTATAAATAATAATAATAATAATAATAATAATAATTATTATTATTATTATTATTATTTATTGGCAAATTCTGGAGCCCCCTTGTGGCGCTCACACACAGTCCCCGGTCGTTCCACGGACTCTTGCCCCTGTGCCGCCACGTCTATTCTCTTCTACTGCCACCAACCAGGTTTTCCCAGTAATATATTCAGACTCAGTCAGGTTGTAACGTATTAACAAAGATTCCAGTTTATTGTGAACGTAAACAAGTTTTAAATACTTTGAAACACAATACAGAGGTACCTCGGGTTAAGTACTTAATTCGTTCCGGAGGTCTGTACTTAACCTGAAACTGTTCTTAACCTGAAGCACCGCTTTAGCTAATGGGGCCTCCCGCTGCCGCCGCACAATTTCTGTTCTCATCCTGAAGCAAAGTTCTTAACCCAAGGTAATATTTCTGGGTTAGAGGAGTCTGTAACCTGAAGCATATGTAACCTGAAGCGTATGTAACCCGAGGTACCACTGTAATCCAATTCCCTCTCTCTGTCTCTAACCCACGCTGGCTCCTATGCCCCCCACCCACAAGAAAGCAACCGAACTAACGGTCTCTCTGTTTCCAGCTGTCTTCCCCAACTGTCTAAACCTTTGGCTAAGCCTTTTTAAAAGAGGTAGGCTCAGTGGCGTAGCGTGGGGGTGCAGGGGGGGCTGGCTGCACCGGGTGCAACATCTGGGGGCTAGGGTTAGGGAGCGCAAATCCATGGGTTAGGGGGCACAAATTACTTGCCTTGCCCCGGGTGCTGACAACACACGCTACGTCACTGGGTAGGCTCCGCCTCTGGGCTTTGCTATTGGTCTCCCTATTAATCCTTCTCTGCCCCTGTACAGACATTTTCAAAAGGACGGGCAAACGCCACACCCATTCATCCCACTCGAGGGGGATCGGAGCCACCTGTGCAAAGAGACAGGCACAAAACAGTCCGCTTCCACCACTGAAATGATCTGGGAAGCCTTTGAAGCATGGGAAAAGCCACGGATCAGGGATCTCAGTCACCCAGGTGAGTAAACTGGTCACTTTTGTGAAACTAAGTGGGCGCATTGCCATTCCATCAGATGCATGAATATATATATATTTTAAAAATTCTCTTTGCAAACCGCTTGGAGTTTTGTTTTGTTTTTTAATCAAATGATGTATACATGTTGTGAAATAACTAAATATATGAATAAATAGAACAGCACACTCGGGCTTTCTCTTGGCAAAAAGGAAAGGGGCTGGTTTCGACCAGGAGGGAAACAGAACTTCCAGGGACTCTCAAGCTTTCCTCTTCTTTCTTTTCTTTTTAAAAAGCATCAAGTTACCAGTCCCTAAGGGACTTGGCTGGCGCTGTGGTCTAAATCACAGAGCCTAGGGCTTGCTGATCGGAAGGTTGGCAGTTCAAATCCCCGTGACGGTGAAGGGACAGGGTACCCAAATCCTGTCTGTGAAATCACCCCAGGCCTCAAAACTGTCCAAAACTCCTTTTGTCTTCTAAAAATCCAAAACAGCTTTTCTCTGCTCTCCTCTGCTCTATCACAAGATGCTGTTCGAAAGGCAAAATGTTACTTTAAAGGTTAATGAATAGACTTTGTCATTGCCAAGAATACTCAGGCCTGAGAAACGAATCTTATCTCATTCAGTTGCAACACCTTTGGACATGTTGGACATTCCCCTTTCCTAGTCCCAAGACAGCTTTCTGTTCATGCTCAGAGGAACCTCAACATGGGGCAGGACTCCTGAGGGAGGAGAAAGGAGGAGGGAACTGGAAAGGGGTATATATGCTTGTGCACATGATTGTGAACTCGTGCATGCTTTTTGTGACTTATCACACTTGCTCCTTCTATCAGTTCATGGATGGTAGAAATAAAATCTTTTTCTCCAAAACTATTCCTTGAGTGTCTGTTGACTCCCACTTCCCTTTCCCAGGCGCAATATTTTTCCCACCCGAGGGCAAAAGCCTCAGAAGGCTACAACGGGGTGAGCACCCGTTGCTCGGTCCCAGTTCCTGCCAACCTAGGAGTTTGGAAAGCACGTCAAAGTGCAAGTAGATAAATAGGTACCACTCCGGCGGGAAGGTAAACGGCGTTTCCGTGCGCTCCTCTGGTTCGCCAGAAGTGGCTTAGTCGTGCTGGCCACATGACCCGGAAGCCCACCTCTGTATCTGCCTTGGCAGGTACAGATCCCCTTTTCATTTCGGCTAATTGGGGCTAAGTTAAAGCCCTCTTTGGGAAAAGATGTGGGGAATAAGCTGCTGAGAAATTTGGCTGTTGGAGTCAAGGTTAGTGATGAAATTAATTCCTGTCGTAGAGGAGAATCAGAAGAGGAGACGGGTAGCTGTCTATGTTTCTATGGTTCTGGTCTCTGTTCTGCCCTCATTATCCTGCACATTTTTTATGTTTTTTAACCAATTTTATTAGAGTTTATAAAGAGAAATACAAAACTTAATACCAAATCTCTTTTTTTAGCCAACGTTAATCTAAGTTTTCATCTATTATTTATTTGTTGAATTCATATACCGCCCTAAACCCAGAGGTCTCAGGGCAGTTCAATGAAATAAATGAAATGAAATGAAAACATAGAGGAAAAGTAAAAGTAAAGAAAGAGGGGGGAAGAAAAAACTAAGAAGAAACAGAAAAGAGCTTCAAAGAGACAATGGGAAATATAAATTATAGAAATTAAAATGCTTCCAATATGTCCAATCAATATAAACAATAATCAGTTCTGCATGTTCTTGAACAGGAAAGGGAGCTTTTCTCAGCCGGAGAGGGAGATCCCTGGGATTTTTCTGCAGTCTCTTGATCCCCCTCCTTTGCTTCAGCCTCAGAGTCTGAACTGCTCTCTGTCACTGGCTCTCCCTGCTCACTAAACCCTGTTGCCCCTTCAGCATCCGACACACCACTTCCCACACTTCTCCCTCTGACCTCTCCTTGGTGTTCCATCACCAGTCCCCAGGCTCTTCTGGGGTTTCCCTTGGGGGTTCCTGGCTGGGGTCTCCCACCACTCCTGGGAGCCAGCATTGTGTAGTGGCTAAGTGTGGTAGACTTGTAATCTGGTGAACTGGGTTCGCGTCTCCACTCCTCCACCTGCAGCTGCTGGGTGACCTTGGGCTAGTCACACTTCTCTGACGTCTCTCAGCCCCACTCACCTCACAGAGTCTTTGTTGTGGGGGAGGAAGGGAAAGGAGATTGTTAGCCGCTTTCAGACTCCTTAAGGGGAGTGAAAGGTGGGATATCAAGTCCAAACCACCAACCACCCTCCTCCTCCTCCTCCTCCTCCTCCTCCTCCTCCTTCTTCTCTTTGACCAGCCATTCCCTGACATCTTGCACCTCCCGCTCGCTGCTAGGGATCTACATCACGCACCACAGCTTTGGACCAGTACACCATTCAATACTTCAACTGGAAACATCAGGAGGCTGCAAATCCTAGACTCATCAAGTTGGAAGGAACCCGAGGGTCATCAAGTCCAACCCCCTCCAATGCAGAAATATTTCGCCCAACTTGGGACTCGAACCCACAACCCTGAGATTCAGAGTTTCGTGCTCTACCTTTGCCGGGAAATTAAAGACTCCATTTCGGGGGTGGGGGAGTCAGGAAGCTTGTGGAAGTGCTGTGACGTGCCCCTTGGGTGGCATGGCAGCTGTGACCCTTGCAGCGCAGGGGCTCAGCTGCAAATCATGAACCTGCACAATAAGCTTCGTTCTCCAAATGGACTGCAGGGCCATCTCGCAGTAGCTGCATGGAAGATGCGGGCAGCCACCAGAGGAGCAGCGTTCAAATCTCTCTGGGCGCAATTCACGGCAGGCAACCAGCCTTTGCCAGCAAGCAGAGATGTCTGGTTGCCGTGGGCAAGAGCCCTCTCCTTCCACAGCCGCCACGAGGTGCAAACACCCAGCGTCTCAGAAGAGGTGCATTTGCACTCCCTGCCAGAGGGTGCAACTCTCCCCTTGCTGCTTTGAAGGAAGGAGCCCTTTCCACCAAGCAAAGGGGTTTTCACATTAGGTATAATTGGTTTAACTCACACTGAAATGGGAATGCCTGTGTGTTGGTGAAAAGGTTTAACAGAGATTTTCCATGGGGTTATATTAAAAGCAAGAAAAGTCATCTCTGAGTTTTAACCAGTTGACAAATGAACTGGTTGTTGTTCTCAAGAAGGTAAGAGGTGAGTGTATAACCTTAGATCACATGTGAGGTTATCGTATTGCAAATCTGCTAACTTGGAAGGGCTCTTTCTCTGTTCTCAAACTCCATGGAGTAATGACTTCCCTTCATTGGGTTTTTTTTAAAGCAGAGGTTGGATGGCCATCCGTCATGGATGCTTTAAGTTGAGATTCCTGCATTACAGGGGGTTGGACTAGATGACCCTTGGGGTCCCTTCCAACTCTACAGTTATTTGATGCAATGTAAATGGCTTGTTAGGAGCACAGCCTTGGGGGCTGAAATGCCAGAATGCTGGCAATGAAGCCTGTGTGAGAGAAAGAGCTATGTTTGCTCGCTCTGATTATAAGTTTATTTTATTTGTAAGATGCGGAGCCCATGCTGGACAGCACAAGATATTATACGGATATTTTGAATATCTCTTTGATGCTTTTTGTTACGTTTTTAAAGAAAGTTCTGTAAGTCAAAGTTTGGGTCGGGACAATGCTTCATTCCCAAAGGACTCAGTTTTATGCATCCAGTCTGTTCAAACTGTGCAATATCGGTATCTGCAATATTCCATACCACCCAAAGTCTTGTGGGCCAAAAGAGCCACATTTTTCAGGGGCAACAACTGGTTGCAGTCCATCTTTTCGGAGAAAATCAGGATCCACATTTCTTCGGGGCGGCCAGCAAAAGAGCTTCACGTGTGGACCAGATCAGGATCTGCATTTCTTCAAGGCTAGCTTGGCCACAGAGCGACAGTCCCCGGGCCATAGTAGTAATAATAATGATAATAATAATAATTTATTATTTATATGCCGCCCATCTGACTGGGCTGCCCAGCCACTCTGGGCAGCTGCCATAATAAATTTTAAAAGCACAACATCACACACTAAAGATTTCCCTGAACAGGGTCGCCCAAGTGCGCCTCGCGGGTGGTGACTTCTTGGATCCCCTTGACAGGAGGAAAAAAGACCCAGAGGGGGAAAGGGCGCTTCTGTCGGTCACCAGTCCAGGCTCTCCTTTTGGCTGGTAATCTTTGGGCTCTTTTCGCCGTAGAACTGGGAGAACCAACGACGGTGCCTCTGGATCGCCCCATCTTCCTTCACCAGAAGCGGTTTGGAGAGGTATTGTTTGTGGTTCCATATCATGACGTCCCGCTCAAACTGAAAAAGGAGACCAACAAAGAAAGAAAAGTCACTCCATTCCAACGATCACGGCAGTAGAGTGACAGGCGTCTGCAAATCAGTCATAGGATTGTAGAGTTGGAAGGGACCTTGGGGGTGCAAACCCCTGCAACAGGAACAGGACAACAGGAATACCCTCACCATTCAGCCCAGACACTGAAGGTCCAGCGCCGAGGGCCTTCTGGTGGTTCCCTCACTGCGAAAAGTGAGGTTACAGGGAACCAGGCAGAAGGCCTTCTCGGTGGTGGCACCTTCCCTGTGGAACGCCTCCCCTTCAGATGTCAAGGAAATAAACAACTATCTGAGTTTTAGAAGACATCTGAAGGCAGCCCTGTTTAGGGAAGTTTTTAATGTTTTAGGGATGTTTTTAATAAGAATCTGCATGCGGTCCCTGAACTGAGACAGAGCGCGGAGAGAAGCACGAAACCTACACTGAGATGCAGCAGGCAGGGGAAGAGGGATGGAGTGCAGGAGTTCTTTTGATAGACTTTGCCCTGCACCCAGGGTTCAAAATCCACCAGCTGCGTTTTACAAACAGGCGCAGGCCCACTTGCAACCATGCCGAAATCTCAGGGTGCCAGGTTGGCGGCATTACATCTCCATATGGCTGCCCCCCCCGATCATAATAATAATAATAGCCAAAGAAAATGTGCCTAAACATTCCACAGTGTAAGCCGTCAGCCCCAGGTTTAAGGTGCCATTTGGTGACTCGCTTATGTATATGAGTTTCTAAGCAGTGGAAATTATTATTAAAAATACAGTCAAACCTCGACTCCCAAACGCCCTCCCTTTTGGAAAGTTTCAGCTCCCGAATGCCAAAAACCCGGAAGTATCTGCCTCTGGTTTTCGAACGATTTTCGAATTCCGGGGATTTTTTTTCCTTTTTTTCTCCATTGACTTGCCGACCGCCCTTTGATCCTCGGTTGTCGTTTCGGAAGTCGAACTGTCTTCCCGGGAATTGGATTACATTTGACAAACCAAGGGTTGACTGTTCCCGTGTACCTCGGATAAGAACTTAATTCGTTCTGGAGGTCTGTTCTTAACCTGAAACTGTTCTTAACCTGAGGTACCACTTTAGGTACCACCTGAGGTACCACTTTAGCTAATGGGGCCTCCTGCTGCTGCCGCGCAATTTTCTGTTCTCATCCTGAAGCAAAGTTCTTAACCGAGGTACTATTTCTGGGTTGGCGGAGTCTGTAACCTGAAGTGTCTGTAACCTGAGGTACCACTGTACATTCAACAACCGAGGTTTGACTGTAATACTAATAACAATCAATTATTTTAAAAGGCAACTAGACATTCCATGTTGGCCACTGCTACCTATGCTTAAGGTGGCATTTGGCAATTCGCTTATATATCTGAGATTATTGTTAGTATAAATTTCACTGCAAAAACAAACAGTGCCTCAACATTCTTCAGGGCCGACCATCACCCAGGTTGAAGGTGCCATTTGGCGATTCTCTTCCCTGCGTTTCTGATGTTGCCTGACCCCTTCGTCAGGGGCGCAGGTCTGGCTGGCTTTCCAGCCCCCGGGAAGGTCTCGTTCTCCCCCCACCCACTGCTTGGGTGCCCCCTGCTGGCACTCCCTACCTGGCTGCACTCTGCCCGGAGGACCATCTTGGCGATGAAGGCGGGAACGTTCTTCTGGAAGTATATTCGGTGGATCACCTGCTGCATGAGGGGCTGCACGGGGGTGACGCTTTGGACGATGATTCCTTGGCCCAGGAGGGGAAACCGAAGGACGAGGAAGACCAAACTGGGCCCCACCTGCAGGGGGCGAGAGAGAGACTGTCAACCAGCTTGGAGGCAACCTCTCGGACTGTCAAGCTTATCATACGTGGTGGACTTGTGATAAAGTGAAGAGATTCTGGGAGCCAATCTACAATGAACTAAAGAAAATATTAAAATATACCTTCTCCAAAAGACCAGAGGTTTTTTTTTTTTTGCTTGGTCTGATGAGAAAGGAGAAAGGGCCAAAGGCTATTCATGTATGCCACAGCCACTGCAAGGACTTTGGTGGCTCAAAACGGGAAATCACAAGAGGTTCCTACCATTGGGGAGTGGCAATCGAAAATGACAGACTACGCGGAATTGGCCAAATTGACAGGAAGGATCCGGAACCAGGACGACCAGAGATTCCAGGACAATTGGAGTAAATTTACTGAGTATTTAAAAGACAGTTGTAAAAACTTAAAATCACTAGCAGGACTGAAGTAACTCCTACAATGTAAAATAGATAAGATGTGAGAATATAATACTCGAAAAAAATGTGATTGTTGTTTAGTCGTTTAGTCGTGTCCGACTCTTCGTGACCCATGGACCAGAGCACGCCAGGCACTCCTGTCTTCCACTGCCTCCCGCAGTTTGGTCAAACTCATGCTGGTAGCTTCGAGAATACTGTCCACTGTTGTCCCCTTCTCCTTGTGCCCTCCATCTTTCCGAGCATCAGGTTCTTTTCCAGGGAGTCTTCTCTTCTCATGAGGTGGCCAAAGTATTGGAGCCTCAGCTTTACGATCTGTCCTTCCAGTGAGCGCTCAGGGCTGATTTTAATTTCGTGACTGCTGTCACCATCTGCAGTGATCATGGAGCCCAAGAAAGTAAAATCTCTCACTGCCTCCATTTCTTCCCCTTCTACTTGCCAGGAGGTGATGGGACCAGTGGCCATGATCTTCGTTTTTTTGATGTTGAGCTTCAGACCATATTTTGCGCTCTCCTCTTTCACCCTCATTAAAAGGTTCTTTAATTCCTCCTCACTTTCTGCCATCAAGGTTGTGTCATCTGCATATCTGAGGTTGTTGATATTTCTTCCGGCGATCTTAATTCCGGCTTGGGATTCATCCAGCCCAGCCTTTCCCATGATGAAATCTGCATATATGTTAAATAAGCAGGGAGATAATATACAGCCTTGTCGTACTCCTTTCCCAATTTTGAACCAATCAGTTGTTCCATATCCAGTTCTACCTGTAGCTTCTTGTCCCACATAGAGATTTCTCAGGAGACAGGTGAGGTGAGGTGATCAGGCACTCCATTTCTTTAAGAACTTGCCATAGTTTGCTTTTGCATAGTCAATGAAGCAGAAGTAGATGTCTTTCTGGAACTCTCTAGCTTTCTCCATAAACCAGCGCATGTTTGCAATTTGCTCTCTGGTTCCTCTGCCCCTTCGAAAAAATGTGATAAGGGATACCAACTGGAGGGAAGTCATAGTCCGGCAGAGCAAAAGGGTTTCTATTTTGATGAATGTATGGATTGTATGGAAAGAAAGATTATGTAAAGAAAACAATAAAAATTATTTGAAGAAAAGAAAAAGAGAACACCAAGGTTGCAGGTTCGAACCCCATCTGGAACAGCTGCCTTGACGGAGGCTGGACTGGATGACCCTCAGAGTCCCTTCCAACTCAACAGCTCCAGGAGTCTGCTGCTCAGCTGCTGCTGTTCAGAGGCATCCTGGTCCTCTGACCTACATAGCAAGCCAAGCCAGAAAGAGAATCTGCCTTGGGGAGGGCAAGGCATAGTGCCTTCAAGCAGCCTGGCCAGGTCACTGAACGAGAGAGAGAGAGAGAGAGAGAGAGAGAGAGAGTGTGAGTATAATGTATAAATCAAATCAAATCAAAGTTGGAAATGTAAAGAGAAAGAAGGTTTTTTTTTAGCATATGTGGTGGTCTTGTAGTAAGGTTAAAGCTTACTGGGAAATGATATATAATGAAATGAAAAGGATGATTAAAGTAATGTTCCTAAAAATAAAAAACTCTTGGGAATATGGGACAGAACTATCTGAACTGTATAGAAACTTATTCATGTATGCTACTACAGCGGCAAGAATGTTAAAGGTAAAGGTAAAGGTACCCCTGCCCGTATGGGCCAGTCTTGACAGACTCTAGGGTTGTGCGCCCATCTCACTCTATAGGCCGGGGGCCAGCGCTGTCCGGAGACACTTCCGGGTCACGTGGCCAGCGTGACATCGCTGCTCTGGCGAGCCAGAGCCGCACACGGAAACGCCGTTTACCTTCCCGCTAGTAAGCGGTCCCTATTTATCTACTTGCACCCGGGGGTGCTTTCGAACTGCTAGGTTGGCAGGCGCTGGGACCGAGCAACGGGAGCGCACCCCGCCGCAGGGATTCGAACCGCCGACCTTTCGATCGGCAAGCCCTAGGCGCTGAGGCTTTTACCCACAGCGCCACCCGCGTCCCGGCAAGAATGTTACTCGACCAGAAATGGAAAGAAGAAGTCCCAGCAGAAGAATGGATACAAAAACTTATGCAGAAAAGGCAAAACCTTGCTGAATTTTTACAGATACATTGTAAACAGATATAAACATTGGCAGGTTGTTGTAATAACCTGCAGTTTCATGAGAGCATATATTTAAAGAAGGTGAATAAATGAACAAATTAAGTGAATTTGGACACGCAGAAGATATTAAAAATAAATTTAAGGAACTGCAGAAAGTGAGGGAAGGAAGTCAACTTTTGAAATGTCAAAATAATTGTAAAATCAGTGAAATGCAGAAATCTGAAAGGTATAAATAAAAATTTAAAGAGAGAAAGAGAGAGAAAGGGGAAGAGGGAAGGAGGAAGACTCCTGGGTCCCTCTTGCCAAATTTACAAACCAAAAGACATATTGATAGCTCCATTAGTGAGAGATCCACTCCACTTCCCAATGGGGAGGAGTTGTGGTGGACCACATGGCCACCCACTCCCCTCAATGGGCGGGGGGGGGGCAAAGTCCTACATCCCCTGGAGGTTCCCAGCCATGTCATTCTCCTGCCAGCCAATCCGCTGGCTGGGGGGGGTGGCCAGGCCCCATTTAAACTGAGGTACGAGCAGGAGAGCTTCCTCTTGACTCGCTTCCTTGATCTCCTGCCCTTCCTCCCTATTTTCAGGTTTTGAATTTGGCCTTGCTATGGACCTTGGTTGGATGCTGTTGAGGGGCCTGGTAGGACTTTTTCCACTTGGCAAATGGGCCATTTGGTTTTCTCCTACCTCGTAGCAATCGTCATAACTTTGTAAGATGGTTAGGCATTGGTTGATCTTATGACAGGGGAGGGGAGGTGTGGCCATCACCTGCCCCTCCAAGCTTAAGGGTATTCCATTAAAGGAATCTGGGGGGTGGATCTTGTCCAAAGTCCGGGACTGGGCTAGGGCCATGGCACAACCCCGTCGAGAACCCAGGGGGAGCTCGAGTTGGTTTGCATTGACGGGTTTCCCCCTACCAGTTGTTGACCCTTGCTGAACTCCCTGCGTGACGGACAGGAGTCAGATATGTTGTTGTTGTTTAGTCATTTAGTCGTGTCCGACTCTTCTTGACCCCCTGGACCAGAGCACGCCAGGCACTCCTGTCTTCTGCTGCCTCCCGCAGTTTGGTCAGACTCATGCTGGTAGCTTCGAGAACACTGTCCCACCATCTCTGTTGTCCCCTTCTCCTTGTGCCCTCCATCTTTCCCAACATCAGGGTCTTTTCCAGGGAGTCTTCTCTTCTCATGAGGTGGCCAAAGTCTTGGAGCCTCAACTTCACGATCTGTCCTTCCAGTGAGCACTCAGGTCTGATTTCCTTAAGAATGGATGCGTTTGATCTTCTTGCCGTCCATGGGACTCTCAAGAGTCTCCTCCAGCACCATAATTCAAAAGCATCAATTCTTCGGCGATCAGCCTTCTTTATGGTCCAGCTCTCACTTCCATACATCACTACTGGGAAAACCATGGCTTTAACTATACGGACCTTTGTTGGTAAGGTGATGTCTCTACTTTTTAAGATGTTGTCTAGATTTGCCATCGCCTTTCTCCCAAGGAGCAGGCGTCTTTTAATTTCGTGACTGCTGTCACCATCTGCAGTGATCATGGAGCCCAAGAAAATAAAATCTCTCACTGCCTCCATTTCTTCCCCTTCTATTTGCCAGGAGGTGATGGGACCAGTGGCCATAATCTTCGTTTTTTTGATGTTGAGCTTCAGACCATATTTTGCGCTCTCCTCTTTCACCCTCATTAAAAGGTTCTTTAATTCCTCCTCACTTTCTGCCATCAAGGTTGTGTCATCTGCATATCTGAGGTTGTTGATATTTCTTCCGGCGATCTTAATTCCGGCTTGGGATTCATCCAGCCCAGCCTTTCGCATGATGAATTCTGCATATAAGTTAAATAAGCAGGGGGACAATATACAGCCTTGTCATACTCCTTTCCCAATTTTGAACCAATCAGTTGTTCCATATCCAGTTCTAACTGTAGCTTCTTGTCCCACATAGAGATTTCTCAGGAGACAGATGAGGTGATCAGGCACTCCCATTTCTTTAAGAACTTGCCATAGTTTGCTGTGGTCAACACAGTCAAAGGCTTTTGCATAGTCAATGAAGCAGAAGTAGATGTCTTTCTGGAACTCTCTAGCTTTCTCCATAATCCAGCGCATGTTTGCAATTTGGTCTCTGGTTCCTCTGCCTCTTCTAAATCCAGCTTGCACTTCTGGGAGTTCTCGGTCCGCATACTGCTTAAGCCTGCCTTGTAGAATTTTAAGCATAACCTTGCTAGCGTGTGAAATAAGTGCAATTGTGCGGTAGTTGGAGCATTCTTTGGCACTTCCCTTCTTTGGGATTGGGATGTAGACTGATCTTCTCCAATCTTCTGGCCACTGCTGAGTTTTCCAAATTTGCTGGCATATTGAGTGTAGCACCTTAACAGCATCATCTTTTAAAATTTTAAATAATTCAGCTGGAATATCATCACTTCCACTGGCCTTGTTATTAGCGATGCTTTCTAAGGCCCATTTGACTTCACTTTCCAGGATGTCTGGCTCAAGGTCAGCAACCACACTACCTGGGGTATACGAGACATCAATTTCTTTCTGGTATAGTTCCTCTGTGTATTCTTGCCACCTCTTCTTGATGTCTTCTGCTTCTGTTAGGTCCTTTCCACTTTTGTCTTTTATTATGGAAATCTTTGTACAAAATGTTCCTTTCATATCTCCAATTTTCTTGAACAGATCTCTGGTTCTTCCCATTCTGTTGTTTTCCTCTATTTCTTTGCATTGCTTGTTTAAGAAGGCCTTCTTGTCTCTCCTTGCTATTTTTTGGAAATCTGCATTCAATTTCCTGTATCTTTCACTATCTCCCTCACATTTTGCTTGCCTTCTCTCCCCCGCTATTTGTAAGGCCTCGTTGGACAGCCACTTTGCTTTCTTGCATTTCCTTTTCATTGGGATGGTTTTAGTTGCTGCCTCTTGTATAATGTTACGAGCCTCCATCCATAGTTCTTCAGGCACTCTGTCCACCAAATCTAAATCCTTAAACCTGTTCCTCACTTCCACTGCGTATTCATAAGGGATTTGACTTAGATTGTATCTTACCGGCCCAGTGGTTTTTCCTACTTTCTTCAGTTTAAGCTTGAATTTTGCTATAAGAAGCTGATGATCTGAGCCACAGTCAGCTCCAGGTCTTGTTTTTGCTGACTGTATAGAGCTTCTCCATCTTTGGCTGCAGAGAATATAATCAATCTGATTTCGATGCTGCCCATCTGGTGATGTCCATGTGTAGAGTCGTCTCTTGTGTTGTTGGAAAAGAGTGTTTGTGATGACCAGCTTGTTCTCTTGACAGAACTCTATTAGCCTTTGCCCTGCTTCGTTTTGAACTCCAAGGCCAAACTTGCCAGTTGTTCCTTTTATCTCTTGACTCCCTACTTTAGCATTCCAATCCCCTATTATGAGCAGAACATCCTTCTTTGGTGTCACTTCTATAAGGTCTTGTAAGTCTTCATAGAATTGGTCAATTTCAGTTTCTTCAGCACCAGTAGTTGGTGCATAAACTTGGATTACTGTGATGTTAAAAGGTCCGCCTTGGATTCGTATCGAGATCATTCTATCATTTTTGAGATTGCATCCCAGTACAGCTTTTGCCTCTCTTTTGTTGACTATGAGGGCCACTCCATTTCTTTTACGGGTTTCTTGCCCACAGTAGTAGATGTGATGGTCATCCGAACTGAATTCGCCCATTCCCGTCCATTTTAGTTCACTGATGCCCAGGATGTCAATATTTATTCTTGCCATCTCATTTTTGACCACCTCCAACTTGCCCAGGTTCATGGTTCTTACATTCCAGGTTCCTATGCAATATTTTTCTTTACAGCATTGGACTTTCCTTTCGCTTCCAGGCATATCCGCAACTGAGCGTCCTTTCGGCTTTGGCCCAGCCGCTTCATCAGCTCTGGATCTACTTGTACTTGTCCTCCGCTCTTCCCCAGTAGCATGTTGGACACCTTCCGACCTGAGGGGCTCATCTTCCAGCGTCATAACTTTCATATGCCTGTTGTCTTTGTCCATGGAGTTTTCTTGGCAGGGATACTGGAGTGGCTTGCCAGTTCCTGCTCCAGGTGGATCACGTTTGGTCAAAACTCTCCACTATGACCTGTCCATCTTGGGTGGCCCTGCACGGCATAGCTCATAGCTTCTCTGAGTTATTCAAGCCCCTTCACCACGGCAAGGCAGTGATCCATGAAGGAGGGGGAAACCATAGCTTTAACTATACAGACCTTTGTTGGCAAGGTGATGTCTCTGCTTTTTAAGATGCTGTCATATAGTCAGGTCAATTCCAATGCCTAAGCCAATAGTTGTGGCCTAAATTTGCCCAATAACATTAACCTAATATCCTTGTGTCTTATTCATCAACGGGTGGGTGGTTGCGGGGTCTCGGCACGCAACATGATGCTGAGAACACCACGATTGCAGTTTCGATCCCTGTATGGGACAGCTGCCTTGCTGTGGGTTGGAATAGAAGACCACTCCACAAATCCATGACAAGAGACAAACCACACACTCACATTTCTCCGCCTCTTTCTGTGATGCTTCTATGATGCTTTCAGGTGGTCTTTGGCTAAGGGGTCGGGCAATGTGTTTAAAAGCTATGACCCAATCTTGTTCTGGGTCTTCATCTCTGTTCTGGGATGTAATAGCGGAGATTCAGGGGGTTGGGATCTCCTCCAACTTTACAGTCCTATGATTCTAGGATACTTAATTTCTGGGTCATGGGTTCAAATCCCACCTTGGGCCAAAGATTCCTGCCATGTGTGTGTGTGTGGCTGAACCAGATGACCCTAGAAAAAGTCGAGAAAGAACACAGTCTACAAACCATCCTCTTACAGCCTCTCCTCGCCACAGACTGTACCTGCCAGGCGGAAACTCTCAGGTCCATGAAGCTGAAGTGCTTTCCGAAGAGTGTGATGTTGTGCTTCAGCTGCAAGCGGGAACAGTGCGCATTGGGCTCCGGATCAGGGTGCCAATCTGCCTGCGGAAGAAAAATGGTAGAGTCATAGAATTGCCAAATTGGGAGAGTGATCTGGCCCAACCCCCTGCGAGACAGGAATCTTGACCCTGAGATACAGAGTCTCATGCTCTTCCGACTGAGCTATTGGGTGGGACCTGCAAGGGTCATCCAGTCCAACCCCGCTCAAAGCAGGAAACATTGGCCCAGCATGGAGCTTGAACCTAGAGTTTTGGAGTCTCATTTTCTTCCACTAGCAACCGAGCTAGAAATTATTGACTTTGGCGTTCAACTTGGCCAAGGTAACCCCAACCCTCCTTTCATAGAATCAGAGAGTTGTCGAGCGGGAATGGTCCCCCAAAGGTCATCTGGTCCAACCCCCGGCAATGTAGGAATGATATTTGTGCTTCAGACGCTGGGTCCCGCCGGGGGAGCCTCCTTTACCTGCCAGTGGTGCCGGAAGAAAGTCCAGAAAGGGGAGTGCATGTAGCGCAGGTCGGCTCCACTCAGGAAAGCGTGGCGGTGGAGGAAGGAGAGGTGGGCCGTATCCGCTCCGTTCTCTGGGATCTCCTGGCATGGAGAAAGGACAGAGCTGCCTGGAACTCTGCAGAGCCTCTGCCAGTTGGAAGGGGCCCCCCAAAGGTCATCCAGCCCAACCCCCACTCAAACATCAAATAATAATAATAATATTTATTTATACCCCGCCCTTCCCGGTTCAAAAACTGGATGGCATCCAAGATGGGCATTCAACCTCTGCTTCAAAACAAAGAAGGGGAGTCCACAACCTCCAGAGACCCTTCCAAGGGGCTGGCTTGGTCTTAAACAGTCCCCCCCTTTTTTAGCAATGAAATTTATTATTATTATTATTATTATTAGCTATTTTCCACCAGTGATATTATTATAAATAATAACAATAATAACAATTTCATTTCTATAGCACTTTATATTTTAAAGGAAAAAATCTCCAGGCTGTTGACAACCCATTAAGGAATCAAATCCAACGGTCCAGAATAAAATAACTTCAAGCTTCAAGGAAATCTCCCATTGCCAGTTCAGTGCAACAATAAAGGTTAAAAAAAAAAACAATCAGTCCTGCTGGACTTTACAACATAATTGTAGAAGACAATTTTGAGCATGCCTTTCCAAATGTAGACGGTTGCTTTGATATGTTTTTAACATTAACAGCCTCAGGCCAGTATCCCTGAAGGAGAGTCTCCACCCCCATCACTCAGCCTGGACACCGAGGTCCAGCGCCAAGGGCCTTTTGGCAGTTCCCTCACAGCGAGAAGTGAGGGTACAGAGAACCAGGCAGAGGGCCTTCTCGGTGGTGGCACCCGCCCTGTGGAATGCCCTCCCTTCAGATGTCAAGGAAATAAACAACTACCTGACTTTTAGAAGACATCTGAAGGCAGCCCTGTTTAGGAAAGTTTTTAATGTTTGAAGTTTTATCGTGTTTTTAATATTTTGTTGAGAGCTGCCCAGAGTGGCTGGGGAGGGTTTAAAGATATTATTATTATTATTATTATTATTATTATTATTATTATTATTCTGCTCTGCATGGGCTTCCCCTCCACACACTCTCCAACCCCGCACAAATCCGGCCACTGAGCCTTACCAAGTGCCACCATCAGATCATGCCATGACGCCTGCCCACCCCCTCCCTCGGGACCCCCGACTCGTCACAGCGCCCTGCCTGGCTGTGCCCCCGCAAGCACCTCAATGTGCACGTTGACAAAGTGTTCGGTGAGGCCGCGGAAGGGGCACGGGCGCGGCAGGAACTCCTCGCGGTCAGGGACTCGCCACGTCGGGTCGATGCCGTCACAGTGGTACCAGACCAGGATCATGTCGCTCACCTCGCACGACGGCCACACCTTGATCTTGGCGAATTCGGGCACTGTGGGGAGAGGGAGCAGGCGTCAGAGGCAGCCCGGTGGGACCCATGTCTCCTGATTCAGATGAAGGCCAGAGAGCTCAGATGAACCGAGCTATACATCCGTGTTCAGCGCTTCCAGTGTGCTTGCGAACTGATATGGAAAAATCCTGGGGTGCAGATATACTGGGGAGCCACTCCCCGTGGGTCCCTTTGGTCAGCAAAAGGAGGAGTCTCCAGCCAAGTTAAAGGAGCAAAATGGCGGCCAGTAAACCTGATCTTTAATTGTTGCAGGAAGGTTCAAATCACACCAAGAGTAGGAACTCCGAGCATAGGGTTGCGTGAGCTTTTAAGACCTCTCTCCATTTCCCATAACACATTCATCAACAGCATCATCGATACATCACAGATATGTCCGTAGGAGTGTTTGGTGTGTTTGGAAGGAACAAGAAGCCCCGACAATAACGAACTGGTGTTACAAGCTACAAGAATTTGCTGAAATGGCGCAGATACCAATTCCCCTGAGAGGCAATTCAAAACAAAAATTTATGGAAAAGTGGGATAGATATAAAACATATGTTCAAAAATACAGTAAAGCTTCGCTGTCTGTGCTAGCATTTGATTGATGTTGGACTGAGACCGAGTTGAGAAATAAGACTAAGAGCACATATTGATATAGGAATATATTAGAAATATACATAATATGTATTAGAAATGTATTATAAATACGTATTTTAAATATATGCATTAGAAATATGTAAAGAAATATACAACAATAAGAGTACATGGATTTGAAAAAAAGGAATATACAACAGGAAAGACAGGGAGTCTAGTGTGTTGGTATGTATATGATTGGGGGGTGTTTCCCCTCTTTGTTCTTTTTTGTTTGTTTGTTTCATTTTCCTTCTAGGTATATAAAATTTGTATATAATTCATGTATACATGTTGGAAATTATATTATAGTAAGTCCTGTAATGTAATATGACCCTTACCGATGTAATATAAGAATGTTAACAAATAAATAAAATGCAAATTCAAGAAAAGAAAAGAAAAGAAGTGTTTGGTGTGTAGAAACATGAGCCCACCGCCCACCCCTGTTCATCATCCTCGTTCCTGACACCTTTTAAGTACCGTATTTTTTGCTCTATAAGACTCACTTTTCCCTCCTAAAAAGTAAGGGGAATTGTGTGTGCGTCTTATGGAGCGAGTGCAGGCTGCGCAGCTATCCCAGAAGCCAGAACAGCAAGAGGGATTGCTGCTTTCACTGCTCAGCGATCCCTCTTGCTGTTCTGGCTTCTGAGATTCAGAATATTTTTTTTCTTGTTTTCCTCCTCCAAAAACTAGGTGCGTCTTGTGGTCTGGTGCGTCTTATAGAGCGAAAAATACGGTACCTGCTTCCAGTGGCAGAGGAAGCTGCGCGGGCGCCTAGGGCAGCACGAGCCGCCCATAGGGGCAGGCCACACCATGGGGCCTCTGGAGTCTGCCTGCCTCCAGAGGCGTAGCAAACCCAGGTGGTACCTGGTGTGGGATTTTTTTTTTTGTCACACACACACCCCCACAGCTCAGGGTAGGCTTGGGAGTCGTGGACAGGTGCCGAATGTCCACCCCCCCTTCCTACGCCTCTGCGCCCCCACCCCACGACTCCCAAGTACCCTGAGCCGTCGGCGGAAGGGGGGGGGCTATGCTGCCTTGCCGGGGCGCTGGCAAAGCTATGTCCTCTCAGGAGCCACGGCTCCCGTCTGTCCGTCCCCCTCCCTCCCTCCTCAGCTCGCTGTAAAGCGGCAAAGTGGGAGCCGCTTATGGCAAGGCGGGGGGGGGGGCCCTCCAGCTTGCCGTAAGTGGCTGCTGCTGGCAGTGGAGGGATCCCACTGCCATCCGTATGGCGCTCCAGCAGCGCCAGTGGCAAACCGCTATGTAAAGCCCATGTGCGACATTGCTACGCACAGCGCATGCATGCGACACTGTGCATGTGTTGTACGTAGTGGTTTGCCACTGGCGCCACCTGAGAGCCGTACAGACGGTGGCAAGATCCTCTGCTCGTAGCTGCAGTCGCGAACGGAGGATCCTCCACATGTGGCGGTGGCGGCACGATGGCTGCTCGCCCAGACAGAGGGAGGGGGCCATATGGGTCACTTGGCCCGGGCCTCCGATTCCAAAGAGGGCCTTGGTCAGCATATTTATCTGTATTTTCCATTTTGTCTTTACATGCAGGTTCAAGCCTTGAAATAAAATGATTTGTCAGCATCACTTTTGTGAAAATTATATACTTACTTATTTATAAGGCTTCAGTTATCCCCAGGGTAGAAAAAAGGGGGGGCACATTATCTACCTGGCCCGGGCCTCTGCCTGTCTCTGCAAGGCCCTGCTCACACCGCTGCTGCACCCGGGTGGCAGGGCAAGCACCCCACAGAGTGCCATTTTGTTACCCTCCCAGACATGGAACCCAGGGCGCACTGCCCCCCTGCCCCCACTTTGCGATGCCACTGCCTGCCTCCTCCCATTCAGCCTCCCTACAGCTGGGGGGGCAGGCAGCGGGCAGACCATGTGGGCAGCACAGAGCCTGTGCGCGGTGGCTCAGGCACACAGCAGGCCCCACGGTGAGTGCAGACCGGCATTTTGTCAGTCCCCTCAGTGGTGACACCTGGGGCAGCCCGTACCCACTGCACCCCCCTTCCTCCACCCCTGCCTGCTTCCCAAGAACAATAAAAGTATTTACACATTGCCCTAGCTGCAAGGCTTTCCCCACAATTCTCCTCTGAAAGTATCAGGGTTCGATCTGCCATCCCAATGGATTTCTGTCTGGGGTTTGGGCTGCCCTCGATCGCCTCCTCCCTCCTATTGCGAGGCTACATTCCCACCTTATGGAGGGGCAAGGAGTGTGTGACCTTATGCTTAAGGGATTATGGAAGCAGGGGGACCCTCTTCAGATTCCCCTCTTCCAGAGGAGTCATTAGCCATAGGAACCAAGGAAATCCATCAAACCATTGAATTTGGGCGATTATTTGATTCTATGTTGGATACTCAGGGGAAACAGTACAATTCATGTTATCTGCTTATTGCCACAATTTTATAGACTGCTTTTCTGAGACTCTTTGCTGTTGTGTAATATGGTGCCTGTGTCAAAGGTCATTGTCCTGGCCTTAGTTTGAGGCTGTGGTGGGGACTTGGGATTTGGGGGGAGTCATTTAATTGCCCCCCATTCCTGGTTTTAACAGAACCTATGCTTATCTTCAGGGATTTCTGCTTTGCCAGGCCCCAGGTGCAAAACACGTTCAGGGTTCAATGAGATGGCCAAAGGCGTCTCACCTTTCTCGGCGTACGGGATCCTGACACACTTGCCGCTCTCTCCGTCGAACTGCCAGCCGTGGAACGGGCACTCAATGCAGCTGCCCACTACCTGGCCTCCAATACCCAGGTTGGCGCCCAGGTGAGGGCAATAGGCATCCACCACACAAACTTTCCCATCCGAGTTCCGGAAGACGGCAAACTGCTCCCCTGCCGGAGGCAAAGAAAGAAGGCAGGATGAGGCCCAGGGAGCTAAGGCTGGCTCTTCTCTCAGCTAGGACAAAGGATTTGATTCTCAACCGGGTGGGGGAAGCCCAAAGAGAATCCCTAGATGTAAGGTTGCCATACAGTGGTGCCCCGCAAGACGAACACCTCGCAAGACGGAAAACTCGCTAGACGAAAGGGTTTTCCGTTTTGGAGGTGCTTCGCAAAACGAATCTCCTATGGGCTTGCTTCGCAAGACGAAAATGTCTTGCAAGTTCCTGCGGGTTTTCCCCTCCCCCCCTTTTTCTAAGCCGCTAAGCCGCTTATCAGCTGATCCGATAAGCTGATAAGCCGCTAAAAGCCGCTAAAAGCCGCTAATAGCGCTAATCCGTCAATGGGCTTGCTTCACAAGACGGAAAAACCGCTAGACGAAGAGAATCACAGAACGGATTCTTTTCATCTTGCAAGGCACCACTGTATTTCATAAAGTGAAAATTCAGACACAAAAGTTGGGCAAAGTTGGGGAGGGGGTAAAAATGAGGTTTTTTACCAATTTAATAGGAAAATTGGGTTGTCGTGTTCCCAGGTTTCAACCTCTGCTAAAAAGCCCCCAAGAAGTGAGAATGATTTCTTCACTCTTCGTCAAAAGCAATGGCTAGGCAAAGAATTATAGACACCAAGAGACGACAGGGCTGCTTAAGGTGCCCCATCTACAAAATTGTAGAAATCGAGAGATATATAGCTGCACCAGCAGCATATCTCTTTTTTCTTGTGTCCAAAAATGCAAGAAGGGCTTTCACGCTTGCCAGAAGCTCGGCTCTGCCCTCGCAGGTCTTGGAAGGATCCTTTTAAGAAGTCCCATATGACCAAAGAATTTGCGCCTGTCCATTTGCCCTGAACACATATTTTTTAGATGTCCCTTTTATGATGAGGCACGTAGAGATACCATTGACCCCCTGCTGGTGAGGCTTGCTGACCTCCCGGTAAAGCAAAAATTCGATCTTCTCCTGTTAGGCAAAGGACACAAGGCGACCCGGATTGTCGCCAGATTCTGCGCACAGATCTGTAGGCGCAGACCACCCCCCGATTCACTCTAGTTAAGAAAATTCACAAACCCGGATCCACGGGCGACTTTGGGTCATTTCTCTAAGGTAGTCTATTTTAAAGTTTTTATGTGTTTATATGCCTATCGCACTTTTAAACTTAAAATCCGTTGTTGTATATTGTAAGTTAAATGTCTGTTTTGCTACTGGGATTGTAGTACCGTTTGTGTTTCTCAAGCTGGTTTCTGACCATAATAGATTTCATGTTCACGTTCACTCTTTGTTGCTGAAGTTGCACTCAGCTCTGTCCTCTGTTTTGGTGGCTCATGTGAAAGGGGTCTAGGAGCATCAATGGACCACAAGCTTAACATGAGTCAACAGTGTGATGTGGCAGCAAAACAACAACAAACTAACGCTTTTCTAGGCTGCATCCACAGAAGTCTAGTGTCCAGGTCCAGGGAAGTCTTAGTCCCATTCTATTCTGCCTTCGTCAGACCAAACCTGGAGTCCTGTGTCCAGTTCTGGGCACCACAATTTAAGAAGGACGTTGACCAGCTGGAAGATGTGCAGAGGAGGGCGACCAAGATGATCGAGGGTCCGGAAACCAAGCCTTAGGAGGGAGCTGGGTAAGTTTATCCTCAAAAAGAGGAGATAAGATCGGCATCTTCAAATATCTCAAGGGCTGTCACATGGAACAAGCTTGTTTTCTCCTGCTCCGGAGGGAAGGACCCAAACAAATTGATTCAAGTTGCAAGGAAGGAGTTCTGGCTAAACATCAGGAAGAGTTTTCTGCCAGGAAGAGCAGAGTGACCTCTCTCCTTCCTTGGAGGTTTCTTTTTTTTTTTTTAAGTAATATTTATTAAGATTTTAAAAACAAACATAGAATTATACAGTACAATTCACACAAATCATAAGTAACAATTTAAAAAGGATAAAAAAAGAGAATGAAAGAGAAAGAACACACATAGAAAAAAATTATATAAACAAGAGGAAATAACAATAGTTAGATATATAAAAAAGAAAAACATAGAAAGTTTAAAATTAACTCCATCCTTCAATCATCCTTTATCTCATTGATTCTTTGACCTCTTCACACCTCCTCTTTTGTATTCCCATTTAAAAAGTCCTTTCAGCAAATCCTTACCCTCTGTCACTTTTCATAACTCTGTGTCATCACCTATTGTAAATATATATTTTTAAGTGTTAACAATCCATACTTGCATGCTCTTAAAAAACTTTTTACCAATACCACTTATTTTCCATCCAACATCATTTTAACATTCCTTAATTTTACAGTATTTCTGCAAGTAGTCTTTAAATTTCTTCCAATCTTCTTCCACCGACTCTTCTCCCTGGTCACAAATTCTGCCAGTCATTTCTGCCAATTCCATTTAGTCCATCACCTTCATCTGCCACTTCCTTGGAGGTTTCTAAGCAGAGGATGGATGGCCAGCTGTCATGGATGCCTAACTGAGTTTCCTGAATTGCAGGGGGTTGGACTAGATGACCCTTGAGGTCCCTTCCAGATCTATGGTGGGAAAGGAAAGCTGTTTGAAAGGGGTGACTTAAGGAGAAGAGTCCCGGAATGAAGAAAACAGGATTTCAGCCTAAAGCCGTAATTTGGGCAAATGCCCGATTTAAACAAAAGAGAGGCTGTTGCAAAAACGAGGCGTGGAAAAATCTCGCGTCCACTTTGCTTGTGTGACACCCGGCGTATGATAAGACGCAGCTTCACGGTTGGAGAATATTCCCTAGAGCAAAACGCAGCTTGTTTTCTCCTGCTCTGGAGGGTAGGACTCGAACCGACGTCTGCAAGTTTTATCCAGCTCTGAGAAGAGGAGTGAGTCTGGGTGGGGCCAAACGGAGCCCATCCTGTTCACACAGCGGAGAAGCAGGGAATGAAAAGCAAAGTCTGCTATGCTCCATGGCTAGATATAGACTCATGGAATGGTTGGAAGGGACCCCAACCCTGCAGTGTGGGAATATGCAGCTGTCCCATACGGGGATCAAACCTGCAACCTTGGCGTTATCAGCAGCACACTCTCACCAGCTGAGCATAAGGCTCTTAATCTCAGGGTTGTGAATTCAAGGCCCATGTTGGGCAAAAGATTCCTGCACTGCGGGGGTGGGCTAGATGACCCTTAAAGGTAAAGGGTAAAGGGACCCCTGACCACTAGGTCCAGTCGTGACCGACTCTGGGGTTGCGGCGCTCATCTCGCTTTATTGGCTGAGGGAGCGTACAGCTTCCAGGTCATGTGGCCAGCATGGTTCTGGCGAACCAGAGCAGCGCACAGAAACACTGTTTACCTTCCCCCCCTATTTATCTTCTGATCGGCAAGTCCTAGGCTCTGTGGTTTAACCCACAGCACCACCCGTGGGCTAGATGACCCTTAAAGGTAAAGGGTAAAGGTACCCCTGACCGCTATGTCCAGTCACGGACGACTCTGGGGTTGCGGCGTTCATCTCACTTTACTGGCCGAGGGAGCCGGCGTACAGCTTCCGGGTCATGTGGCCAGCAGGACTAAGCCGCTTCTGACAAACCAGAGCAGCGCATGGAAATGCCTTTTACCTTCCCACCAGAGCTGTACTTATTTATCTCCTTGCACTTTGATGTGCTTTTGAACTGCTAGGGTGGCAGGAGAAGGGACTGAGCAATGGGAGCTCACCCCGTCGCAGGGATTCAAACCACCAACCTTCTGATTGGCAAGCCCAAGGCTCTGTGGTTTAACCCACGTCCCACCTGCGTCCCTGCAGATCCCTTAGGTCCCTTCTAACTCCACAATTCTAACGGTCTGCTACTGCTATGCTTCATACGGCATAAAAATCCAATCAAACGGCTCAAAAACAGCAAGAGTAGCCGCCCGATGCCTCTGGGAACCCACAGTCGTGCAGAGATGCATAGCTTCTCCAGAGCGCAGAAATGACTTTGGATACGAGCTGCAGAATTCAGCTTTAAATAATAATAATAATAATCTGATATTGTAAATTTATTTGTAAAATTAGTAAAACTTCCCCAGAGCGCCATCTGTTGTGCATTGCAGGTTTGGGACTAGACGACCCCCTGGGCTTCTACAATGCTGGAGAGCTCGGTTGGTTAGAGTGTGATTGCTGAGAACACCAAGGTTGCAGGATTGATCCCCATACTGGGCAGCTGCCTCTTCCTGCCTAGCAGGGGCTTAGACTAGCTGACCCTCAACATAGGAGCCAACTATGCTTTGGCCCCCACAATCAGATATTTTAGGGGGCTGCCCCCCCAAGTTGATAAGCATTGCCATTCAAACGGTGTTTGTGTATGTTTCCACTTTCTCTTGGAAAACCCACTGTTTACTGCTGAAACAGAACAAACATCCATCTTTGGAAAGCCTGACTGATGCTTGTTGGTGCTGACCTTTAAAGCCCTAAATGGCCTTGGCCCAGTATACCTGAAGGAGCGTCTCCACATCCATCGTTCTACCTGGACACTGAGGTTCAGCGCCGAGGGCCTTCTGGCGGTTCCCTCACTGCGAGAAGCCAAGTTACAGGGAACCAGGCAGAGGGCCTTCTCGGTGGTGGCACCCGCCCTGTGGAATGCCTTCCCATTAGATGTGAAGGAGATAAACAACTACCAAACTTTTAGAAGACATCTGAAGTCAGGCCTGTTTAGGGAAGCTTTTAATGTTTAATAGGTTATTGTATTTTAGTGTTCTGTTGGAAGCCGCCCAGAGTGGCTGGGGAAACATATATGTTGTTGTTGTTGTTGTTGTTGTTGTTGTTGTTGTTGTTGTTGTTGTTGCGCACTGCATCATGTGATCAATGTGGGCACTGCATCATGTGGGCCTGCGCCCCCCCCCAATATTTTATTCAAGTTGGCATCCCTCAGGGTCCCTCCCAATTCAATGATTACATGCCAGAGGTTTTCCACCTTTCTGAGTCCTCCTCCTTCTTCTTTGGCCTCAACGGTGTCTCCGAAATAATTTTTGAGTCCACAGCTCCCTTGACCAACTACATCCTTTCTGCTGCAACCCTGTGGGGCTCAGGAGCCCAGTTATGCCACCCCTTGCTTGCAGAGCCAGCAGCCCCTCACCCCTTTTCGAACACCCTCCATTGTGGAGCATTCCCTCAGCCTCCCCTCCTCTCCCCTTTCCTTGCGCGTCCTCTGGGCAGCCACTGCTGCCGCCCTTGGTCTCTGAGCTGCCCCCCTGCCCCAGAGAGAGGTGCCTCCTCACACTGCCCCACAGGAGCCTGGAAAGAGGGTGCCCCCAGCCTTAATGGCCCAACAGAGACTGGCCAAAGAAGAACGTGAGGCCGGCACCTTGGGTGGCAGCAGCAGGCATTGCCAGGCCTGCATGGCACAATGGCTCTCCTTCAGCACTGAGCACTCAGCTGCCAGGCAGGCGTTGTACACAGCAGGCACAAGGAAGGCCAGCGCAGAGCCTGCCTGCCCGGCCTCCCACTTGTCTGTCCATTCCCAAGAGCGGGGGCTGGCGGACTGGCTGGTGGGGCTCCCTCGCCCGCTTGCTTGCTTACTCTGAGGCCGCCTCAGCTCCTGGTACCCAGCACCCCCTGGCCAGCCCCAGAAGCACCATTCACCTGTGGAACTTGTAGCCAGGGCTGCTGCAACATACAGTTGTGCAAGCCTTTGGGAGGCCGAGAAGCGAGAGGGCATCAGAGGAGGGAGGGAAGGAAAGAGGGACAGAGGCTAGGGTTGCCCACAGCACCCCTCACCATCCTTCAAGGCACCCCAGGGTGCCATGGCATACTGGTTGAAAACCACTGTTATATATCTCATACCCTCCAACATTTCTCCAATGAAAATCGGGACGTCCTAGTCCATAATGATAATTTTACTACGTATTAATACACCACATATCTTACTGGGTTGCCCCGGCCACTCTGGGCAGCTTCCAACATATATAAAGACATAATAAAACATTAAGCATTTTAAAAACTTCCCCATACAGTCGTACCTTGGAAGTTGAACTGAATCTGTTCCGAAAGTCCGTTCGACTTCCAAAACGTTCAGAAACCAAAGTGCAGCTTCTGATTGGCTGCAGGAAGCTCCTGCGGGCCAATCGGAAGCCATGGAAGCCCTGTCGGACGTTTGGCTTCCAAAAATAGTTCACAAACCGGAACAGTCACTTCCGGGTTTGCGGCATTCGGGAACCAAAACGTTCAAGAATTAAGCTGTTTGAAAGCCAAGGTACGGCTGTACCTTCAAACGATTTGGGAGTTGGATAACTCCGTACCCCCCAACATTTTTCCAGTGAAAATAGGGACGTCCGAAGAAAAAGCGGGACATTCCGGGATCAAATTAGAAACCGGGATGGCTTCTCTAAATCAGGGACGTCCCTGGGGAATAGGGACACTTGGAGCTTGTGCTGATTTACAAGCAGTGTGAAGATCTGGCTGGGAGCAGAAGGGCCTGCTAAACTGGACTGCAGGAAACGCATTTCTCAAGGTCAACCGGGAGACGTTTTTCCATCTGAAGCCACTGCCCTCGGCCCAGCCTCATCCATGGGGGGCAAGCAAAGGAGCCAGAAGGGCTTATCAGCACCCAGGGACAGCCTCTTTTCCCGCTGCCACATCTTGCTCACAGAATCCCAGAATTTTCGAGTTGGAGGGGATCCCGAGGGTCATCTAGTCCAACCCCCTGCAAGCCAGGAATCTTTTGCCCAATGTGGGACTCAAACCCACATTGCTTAAAAAAACAACCTGGGTCTAACTGACCCCAATGGAGTAGTCTGACTCAAATTGATTCGTTTTTGGGGGTGTCTTTTCTGACAATCCCAAAGTTTTGAGAGTAGGCAGCGCTGAAACTGCCAAGGCGGAGGAAGATGGTAAGTTGGTCGCTCTGCCGAAGAGCGCTTAAATTCTCTCAGAAATGATCCAGTTAGGAAGCTCTCCGGACATGAATATGTTCCTGGGAAAGACAGAAGAAAGAATAATCGGGTCCCATATGGGGCGGAAGATTCTTGCCTTGCAGGGGTTAGACTAGATGACTCTGGAGGTTGCTCCCAACTTGATAATTATAGAATTCTATGAAATAGCTCAGTTGGAAGAGCAGGAGTTTCTGAATCTCAGGGTTGTGGGTTCGAGTCCTGCGTTGGGCAGAAGATACCTGTTTTGCCTGGGGTTGGTCTAGATGACCCTGGGGGTCCCTTCCAACTTGACGGTTCCAAGGCTGAGCAGGGCGGAGGGGGAGGCGGTCTGCCTTTGGCACGCTGCTCACTTTGCCAACCTGCTTTTCTGGCTCTGCCGCACGGAGTGAGGAACTGGAGGAAGGGTCAAGCAAAAGCCGTTGAGAATGCCTCCGCTGGGGTGGGGCAGCCGGAAACTCAGTCTGGGCAGTGGCGGACTGATGTTTCGGGGTGGCCCAAAGTCCTGCCTGCGGTGGGGTCCCCTTCGCAAGCAGCAACAAGGCCGGGGTCACCCCAGTGACCTTTTCCCCAGGGTTCTTCCAGGACAGCTCGCCCCGTTTTCTTTTTTTTTTTTTAACATCTCACTCAGTCCAAAGCAGAAATGCTTGATGCAAAAGGCGGCTGCTTTTCGAGAGTCCTAGAGCTGTCGTGTTGGAAGGGACCCTGCGGGTCATCTAGCTCAACCCCGGCCCTCCAGATGTTTTGAGACTACAGTTCCTATCATCCCTGACCATTGGCCTTGTTAGCTAGGGATGATGGGAATTGTAGTTCCAAAACATCTGGCGGTCCAGAGTTTGCCTATGCCTGGTCTAGCCCAATGCAGGAATCTTCAGCCCAACAAGGGACTCAAACCCACGTGGGTCAGAAATGCAAGGATGAAGCCTCTTTGCTGTGGGCCTTGCAGGCTGGATGTTGCCTTCTGAAGCCTGCACCAAGCAATGGAAACCTCCTGCCCGGAAGCTTGGATTCGCTTGGACTTGGGTGGAGACTTTTAATCTCCGGGTTGTGGGTTCGAGACTCACCGGGGAGGGGAGTCCTGTGTTACAGGGGTTAGACTAGATGACCGGCGAGGTCCCTTCCAACTTGGCCATTCTAGGGTTCTATGAAAACAGCAGGCTTGGAAGGGACCTGAGGGTCATCCAGCCACCCCCTGCAATGCAGGAAGATGCAGCTATCCTTTACAGGGATCGAACCTGCAGCCTTAAAGGTAAAGGGTAAAGGGACTCCTGACCATCAGGTCGTCGTGGCCGACTCTGGGGTTGCGGTGCTCATCTCGCTTTACTGGCCGAGGGAGCCGGCAAACAGCTTCCAGGTCATGTGGCCAGCATGACTAAGCCGCTTCTGGCAAACCAGAGCAGCGCACGGAAACGCCGTTTACCTTTCCACCGGAGCAGTACCTATTTATCTACTTGCACTTTGACGTGCTTTTGAACTGCTAGGTTGGCAGGAGCAGGGACCGAGCAACGGGAGCCCACCCCATCGCGGGGATTCGAACCGCCGACCTGATTGGCAAGTCCTAGGCTCTGTGGTTTAACCCACGTCCCACCTGCGGCCTTAGCTAAACTCTCACCCTTTCTTTCACATTAGCTCCCAGTTCAAGTGTCAATTGCTGAGTCTGGGAGTGGCGCAAAACGAGGACAAAACCTTGGCATCCGTTTGGAGTCCGTCATCAGACAAGGTTGGCTGCTGGGGTGTCAGCATGTCACCTTGGTTTACCCCATTGGTGGGGCGGCACACCATGTCCACAAGCCAGCGCACAACTAGAACATCAATTTGGAGGAAAGTCAACATTTCTGGGTGACACCTTAATGAAGCTGACTTGAATCTGCTTTCGCCCGCAGCCCCTAAATGCCCACGCTTTCTTCCTTATTGCGATGGGCTCTTCTCGGTCATGGGTTCAAGCCCCTCATTGGGCAAAAAGGTCCTGCTTCAAGCGGGCTGGACTAGATGACCCTGGGGACCCCTTCCAGATCAACAATTCTTCGATTGCAAAGTCGAACAAGGCGGCGAGGTCTTGCCTTTGACATGCCGCACACTTCCACAACTCGTTTTTCCGGCTCTGCCGCACTGGCTGGGGAACTGGAGAAAGGTTCGTTCTGAATCCTTTAGGAATGCCTCCGCTGGGGTGAGAAAGCCAGGAGCTGGCCACTCCGTGAAGAAGGCAGCAAAAAAGGAGTCTGCCAAGGCTGCAGGTTCGATCCCTGTAAAGGACAGCGGCACATTCCTGCCTCGAAGGGGGTTAGACTAGAGGACCCTCGAAGTCCCTTCCAATTCTGCAATTACACGGAATGCAATACGGAGAGCGCCAGAGATCCGCCAAACTCATCTTTGCTTGAAAAGGCCTGGATGAAAGTGGGACACCGAGATAGCTCCATCAGTAGAACACGAGGCTCTGAATGCCAGGGTCATGGGTTCGAGTCCAGACTTAGGCAAAAGATTCGTGCTTTGCAGGGGGGTTGGACTTATTCCAGGGTCCTTATCCTTTTGATTGTATGAGAAGCTTTTGCACACATCCAACCGAGAGCTGGGCTAGAGGGAAACTTGATCTTCCTTGCTGAGGCGAGATTCCCTAAGGAACACATCCCCATGTGGAGATTTCTGGGTGCCAGGTTAGCGACTGACATCTTACCTGGCTGCTCCCTCCAGCTTTCTTAAGCAGATAAGCAAAAGAGCTTGTTTATGACATTTATATCCCACCCTTTTTCTCCAAGGGTACATGGTTCACTTCACTGCTTAGTTGAGCCCTACAAACAGCCCTGTGGGGCGGGCTAAAAGGCAGCGACCCACTCCAACGTCACCCTGTCAGTTTCATGACTGAGTGGGGACTTCAGCCCGGATCTCCCAGGTTCTGGTCCGACCCTCTAGCCCAGGGGTCAGCAAACTTTTTCAGCAGGGGGCCGGTCCACTGTCCCTCAGACATTGTGGGGGGCTGGACTATATTTTGGAAAAAAATAATGAACTAATTCCTATGCCCCACAAATAACCAAGAGATGCATTTTAAATAAAAGGACACATTCTGCTCATGTAAAAACACACTGATTCCCGGACCGTCCTCAGGCCCGATTTAGAAGGCGATTGGGCCAGATCCGGCCCCTGGGCCTTAGTTTGCCTACCCATGCTCCAGCCACTACACCTCACTGCCTTCCTAAATTAAGTCGGCCCATAAAGATGAGGAAAGCAAAATATCCCTTCAAGAAGGATCTGAAATATTTCCCAAGGAGCTTGATGGTCCGATTGGATGTTTGAACGTGTTGGAATTTTTTCCTTTAAAACATAAAGCAGGATAGAAATGAACTGAATGATAAGAATAAGAAATGTCATTGCAAAAAAGAAAAAAAGAGATGCTTACACATTCCGTGGTGGCAACCGCAAGCCAGGTTTAAGGTGCAATTACCATAGAGTTGGAAGGGACCCAAAGGTCATCTAGCCCAACCCCCTGCAATGCAGGAATTTGGCAATTAGCTTATGTATCTCAGTTTCTAACAATGTCTACTTCTGGCTGCAATATCAGGCCAACCTTACTGGGTCTGTTTTTTAGGACTTACCGAGGTAGAATATGTGATCAGTAAATAGGTAAAAAAATTACCACTTCTAAGAGCTGATGGTTCGCAAAAAAAGAATTTGAACTATTATTATCTTATTTATATGCTTCCCATCTCACTGGGTTGCCCCAGCCACTCTGGGCAGCACCCAACAAAATATTTAAAACACAATAAAACATCGACCATGAAAACCTTCCCTGTACAGGGCAGCCTTCAGATGTCTTCAGAAAGTCAAATAGCTGTTTTCTGAAGGCTTGCTCAGCTTTGCAGTAGGCACACAAAAACACACACCCTTTTGTGACTGGCCAAATGGATATTGAGGCCATAAAGCCTTCTGGCAACACCGCAACCCGGTTATTGCAAACAACTCGCCAAGTAACTCGCTACAAAAGGCAAACGGCTCGCTTTGTTCCTGGTTTGATTAAAGGGTGTATTGCCGCCAATCGTGGGTGAGCCGACAAAAGAAGCTCTGACAACGAGGCTTGGCAAGGTTTGAGTTTCCTCAGCATCTCCAAGGACACCAGTGGGATGAAGAAGACGCGGAGCTCTGTGTAGGCAAACAGCATTGAGAGTTTCTAAAACAAGGAGCAACGAAGAGAAGAAGTGGGAAAAGAAAATTGCCCGGCTTCTGGGTGGGCTGCTCCAAGTTGGGCAGAGAAAGGAGTTGGCAGTGGGTGCCAGGAGACGGCAAGGGGCACCCAGGTTTTGCCACCCTGTACGCCAGCGTTAGAAACCGAGGTGTGAAAGCTAGGAGCTGAATGGCACCTTAAACCTAGGTTATGGGCGCATCAATGAAATATAATTTTAATACAAAGCTGAAAATGAATGAACTGCAGCTAAAATATTGTGTTCATTTGTCGCATGGCCTAATCCTTCCCCTGCCCACATCCCTTAATCTTTTTAAGAGGGTCTCTTAATCTTCAGAGAGTAGCTGGAAGTGGGGAGGCAGAAAAAGGTCCCCCTTTCCTTCCACTCTGCAGTTTTAATCTGAAATCTTAGGCGCAGCACTGCGCCCAGAGCTCAGAAACTGCCCACGCTAATGAAAGTCCCTGTCGCAAAATGTGCCTAGGACAATGGGAGTTTTAAACACTGCCGTACGCAAATTGTAAAAAAATGTGGTGGTTCGGCGATGGGCAGTGCTAGAAATTCACACTTAGAAGCTGATCGCCAAATGGCACCTTAAACCTAGATTGCAGTCGCCACAACAGAGTACCTAGGCGGCATTTATTATTTATTATTATTATTATTATTATTATTATTATTATTATTATTATTATGCATTTCCACTGTTGGAAACTCAGATATATAAGCTTAAATAGCACCTTAAACCTAGGTTGCGATAGCCACAACAGAATATCCAGGTGCCTTTTTTTGAGGTGAAATATATTATTATTATTGGTATTGTTATTCATTGCATTTCTATACTGTTTTATAGTTTAAAGAAAAAAATCTCCAAGCTGCTGACAACACATTTAAATGTGAAATAAAACAATCTGGAATAAAACAAATTCATGCTTCAAGGAAAATATTTCAGGTCACTTTGCTTTGCCTATATTTATTTACCTACTGAATTTATAGCGCTGCCCTGTAGCAGAAGGACTCTAGGAAGGCAGTGGGGTGTAGTGGTTAGAGTGTTGGATGAGGAACTGTGAGATTGGGGTTCAAATTCCTCCACTCCGTCCTGAAACTCACTGGGTGACCTTGGAGTCAGTCAAAGCCTCTTCACCTACTTCACAGGGTCGTTGTAGGGATTAACTGAGGGGGAGTGTGACTGGGAGTGGCCACCGAGACCATATAACACCGGTCCTGAAAGACCTACATTGGCTCCCAGCACGTTTCTGAGCACAATTCAAAGTGTTGGTGCTGACCTTGAAAGCCCTAAACAGCCTCAGCCCAGTATACCGGAAGGAGCGTCTCCACCCCCATCGTTCTGCCCGGACACTGAGGTCCAGCGCCGAGGGTCTTCTGGCAGTTCCCTCACTGCGAGAAGCCAAGTTACAGGGAACCAGGCAGAGGGCCTTCTCGGTAGAGGCACCCTCCCTGTGGAACGCCCTCCCACCAGATGTCAAAGAGAACAGCAACTACCAGACTTTTAGAAGAAGTTCAGGGAAGTTTTTAATATGTGACATTTTAATGTATTTTAATCTTTGTTGGAAGCCGCCCAGAGTGGCTGGGGAAACCCAGCCAGGTGGGCGGGGTACAAATAATAAATTACTATTACTAACTATGTACTCTTTGGAGAAAAAGGTGGGATATGAATGCAGTGAATAAAGCTCTTCTGCTTCACTGCTTAAGAAAGCTGGAGGGCCCAGCAAGATGGAGATGTCAGCCGCCAGCCTAGCATCCAAAAGTCTCCACATGGTCGCAATCGGACCTGCGCTGGTTGCAAAACGTGCCAGCCACCTGGGGACTTTCTAGTACTGGTGATGGGGTTTGGGCAAAGCTTAGCAGGGAAGGGCAGGGGCAGCGACACCCCTCCCAGCCGCTGCCATCACCCTCCTGCCCTCTAAGTTCCCCCCTCTAATCTAACTCTTTAAAACAAACAGGGCAGCTCTTTGGGGTTGGGAGCCAATGAGAAGTTCCTGAGACTGGATTTGAGTTTCCTGTGTAGACAGGATTGTTCGGAACGGTTTCAGTTGCAGGAGGGTACCTAAACCTGCAGTTCAGAGGACAAAAACTGAATGGGGATGTGCATTTTTTAAGAAAAATTGTTGGCCTCTGAGCGCTGCCTGTCAGCACCCACTGATTTTGTCTTTTCTGCCAAACACATCTGCAAAGTGCTGACAGTGAAGAGGAGGAAGAGGAGAAAGGGAAAGTCATGGAGCTATAAAATTGGAAGGGACACCAGGGGTCATCTAGCCCAACCCCCTTAAAATGCAGGAATAAACTCAGCTAACGCATCCCTGACAGATGGCCACCCAACCTCTGCTTAAAAACCTCCAAGGAAGGAGAGTCCTCCACTTCCCAAGGGAAGTTCTACTGCCGAACACCTCTTACTATCAGAAAGCTCTTCCTGATGTTTCATTGGAATCTTCTTCCTTGTAACCTGAAGCCATGGGTTCGAGTCCTACCCTCAAGAACAGGAGGAAACAATCTTGCGCCATCTTCCATGGGACAGCCCTTGAGATATTTGAAGATGGCTATCCTGTCTCCTCTCAGTCTCCTCTTTTGCAGGTTAAACAGACCCAGCTCTCTCCCAAGGCTTGGTTTCCAGACCCTGGGCCATCTTGGTTGCCCACCTTTGCAGACGGAGAGCAGAATTTAAGACAGGGGTCAGCAACCTTTTTCAGCCGTGGGCCGGTCCACTGTCCCTCAGACCTTGTGGGGGCTGGACTATATTTGGGGGGGAGTGAACAAATTCCTATGCCCCACAAATAACCTAGAGATGCATTTTAAATAAAAGGACACATTCTACTCATAAAAAACACACTGATTCCTGGACCATCGGTGGGCTGGATTGAGAAGGCAATTGGGCCGGATCCGGCCCTGGGCCTGAGTTTGCCTACCCCTGATTTAAGATTTCCAGCATTCAAGTTGCCACATACACACACCAGAGGGCCATCTAGCCGAATCCCTTGCAATGGAGGAATAAAAAGCATTTTGCAAAATTTGCTTCCCGTAGTATATATTCTCGCAGGTGTCTCAGAAGAAAGATTCTATTGACTGCGGTCTTTTCTGGGTGTAATTGGAGTGTTTTGTTTTTTTCTTCAACAGAGATTGTCAGCGATTCTTGAGCTGAGATTCCTGCCTTGCAGGGGGCTGGACTAGAAGACCCCGGGCTCCCTTCTCTGTCAACCATTCTGGGATTTTATAGGTGCCATTCCTGACTCGCAGCAGAGACTGTCGCGTCATGGAAAGCCTCTCCGCGGAAAGGAAGGCAGAAAGAGTTCCCCGCAGCTAGCAAGCCAACTTTCAGAGACAAAGCTACCGCCGACCCTCGTGGGGACACCCTGGATTCCTTTCCAGGGGGTGTAATCCAGAGGCCGGCGCCTGGCAGGGCTTGCCAACAGCACTTATCAGCAGGATTCCGGTGCGCGCTTTTACGCGCAGCTGATTCCGGTGCGCGCTCGGCATGGCTCCACTTCCAAGCTGCCCGCACTTCCTCCCGCGCCGCAATCTGCCCATGCTCCGGAACCTCACTTACCCAGCGCAGCCACGTTGCGCACCTCTCCGCGGGCCAGCTGCGCCGAATCCAACAGGCGGAACCAGCCGTTGGGGTAGACGGGCGGCAGCTGCCCGATCCGCCGGCTCCTGCGCGCTCGCCTGGCCGCCTCTGCGCGGCTGCACCCGGCTTCGCCCGCGTAGCCCACCTCGTCCGGGCCGCGCAAGAGCCGCAGAGGGCGCAGCGCCAGCCACGAGAGCAGCAGCACCCCGAGCAGCACGATCCAAGCCCCGGGATCCGCGGAAGGCAGCGCCCAGAGAAGCCACTCGCGCAGAGCCATCGCGCCCCACCTGCTGCGCCCGGCTGCGCGCCCGGACCTCTTATGGGCGCCGGCAGGAGGCAGCCCCACCCCGCCCAGCCCAGCCCAACCAAGAGGGTTTGGCTGGAAATTTGACCCCCGGGTGCAGCCTCCCGGGGCGCCGCTGGGGCTCTGCGCGCCTTTGGAGTGTCTGCGCTTAGGAGGAGAGTTCCTAAAAGCCAACGATCCTCTCCTTCCCGTTTCCCCGGGAGGCGGCATCTGGCTCTGCAAGTTTGCGAGAGAGACTCCTGGGATCGTCGGCCTTGGAAGGGACCCGAGGGTCATCTAGCCCAACCCCTGGCGATGCAGGAATTTCCTATCTGGAGGGGAGGAAGGGCCATATACAGATTTAAACAAACAAATGTTCTAAGTGGAAATTGTGCCCTCCCTGGCTCTTACAGGATCAATGGCAAGGATGATGTGCCTTTCACCCTCGGATGCACACTAGTCAGCTTCCAGATCAGTCTCAGATCAGAGGCGGTTTTAGGCTTGAGTAACAGAAGGTTGGCGGTTCGAATCCCCACGACAGGGTGAGCTCCCGTTGCTCGGTCCCTGCTCCTGCCAACCTAGCAGTTGGAAAGCACATCAAAGGGCAAGTAGATAAATAGGTACCGCTCCAGCGGGAAGGTAAATGGCGTTTCTGTGTGCTGCTCTGGTTCGCCAGAAGCGGCTTCGTCATGCTCGCCACATGACCCGTAAGCTGTACGCCGGCTCCCTCAGCCAATAAAGCGAGATGAGCGCCGCAACCCCAGAGTTGGTCATGACTGGACCTAATGGTCAGGGGTCCCTTTACCTTTACCTTTTAACCAGGCTGCTGCCCTGCAAGGGTCACCGAAACAACGCTGGGGAGGGAAGGAGAGGGGTTACGCCAAATTTTAGCCTTGCACAGGGCATCTCTGAAATCTGAAAGCCCAAAGTCCGCCACGCTCTGATTCAACTCTGACAGCCTCTCTAGTTTCCAGCCACTCAGTTTCTCAGGATAGGCTAAGTTGGGTCTCTAGACCAGGGGTCAGCTAACTTTTTCAGCAGGGGGCCAGCCCACTGTCCCTCAGACCTTGTCTGGGGCCGGACTATATTTTTGGGGGGAAATGAATGTATTCCTATGCCCCACAAATAACCCAGAGATGCATTTTAAATAAAAGGACACATTCTGCTCATGTAAAAACACACTGATTCCGGACTCCCCGCAGGCCGGAATTAGAAGGCGATTGGGCCGGATCTGACCCATGTGCCTTAGTTTGCCTATCCATGCTCTAGTAGAGGGAGGGACAAATTAACAATAGATGCCATTAAAAATCACTACAAATCAGGCTCAATATCCTCCCCCCTTTTTAAAGGGACACAGCTTCTAGTTGTGTGTATCTGGCACATTTCTGATGAATACAAACATGTTCCTGAAAATCAGCTGAAAAGTAAAATTAGCCAAAAGCCAGCAGAAAAGTGACTTCCCCTCAAATGCAAGTTACTGCTGGGATTCCTGTATGGCAAGGGGGTTGGACTAGATGACCCTCGGGGTCCCTTGCAACTCCTCAATTATATGATTATACAGTGGTACCTCGGGTTACAGATGCTTCAGGTTACAGACTTCGCTAACCCAGAAATAGTACCTCGGGTTAAGAACTTTGCTTCAGGATGAGAACAGAAATCGCGCAGCGGCGGCAGCGGGAGGCCCTATTAGCTAAAGTGGTGCTTCAGGTTAAGAACAGTTTCAGGTTAAGAACGGACCTCCAGAATGAATTAAGTTCTTAACCCAAGGTAAAGGGACCCCTGACCATTAGATCCAGTCGTGGCCGACTCTGGGGTTGCGGCACTCATCTCGCTTTATTGGCCGAGGGAGCCGGCATACAGCTTCCGGGTCATGTGGCCAGCAAGACTAAGCCGCTTCTGGCAAACCAGAGCAGTGCATGGAAACTCCATTTACCTTCCTGCCAGAGCGGTACCTATTTATCTACTTGCACTTTTGTGCTTTCGAACTGCTAGGTTGGCAGGAGCAGGGACCGAGCAACGGGAGCTCACCCCGTCGTGGGGATTCGAACCGCAACCTTCTGATCGGCAAGTCCTAGGCTCTGTGGTTTAACCCACAGCGCCACCCGCGTCCCTTAACCAGAGGTACCACTGTATAAATCAGAATGGCTGAGGGAAAGCTAGGATCAAGGAGCATGATAAATAGGGCTAAAAGAGAGCAGGAACTGAGTCTCCAAAGTTCACAGCGAAACGTGACCAGGCTCCTTCTGGTCTCATCTCACACACCAATCTGAGATCAACAATCTGGGCCACTGACTGGATCCAGGAAGCTCTTTTTATGTTGTTGTTTTCAATACTGTTTTTACTTATTTTCATGGTACAAAAGATAAATTTTGAGAAAACAATTGTTACCACAGTAAACTTGTCCTGATAAAATTGCAGACTTTTTATCATGCCATGTGTTTGAAGTTTCATTTCATTACTCTAAGAGATCACACCACGTTTCCAGAAGAGTTCTGAGGAACTCTGCCACAGTCTGAACAATTTATGCATTCAATAAACATTTGCCATATGTCATAAAAGGGATATGGATTGTGTTCGCCCTTTGCTGCTATTGCCTGGCATGTTACTTTCTCAGCCAATGCTATTGACCATACAATGGTACCTCGGGTTAAGTACTTAATTCATTCCGGAGGTCCGTTCTTAACCTGAAGCTGTTCTTAACCTGAAGCACCACCTTAGCTAATGGAGGCTCCGGCTGCCGCCGCACCGCCGGAGCACGATTTCTGTTCTCATCCTGAAGCAAAGTTCTTAACCCAAAGTACTATTTCTGGGTTAGCGGAGTCTGTAACCTGAAGCGTATGTAATCTGAAGCGTATGTAACCCGAGGTACCACTGTACTCTGTTATACAGTGGTACCTCGGGTTACAGATGCTTCAGGTTAATAATAATAATAATATTTTTTTATTTATACCCCGCCCATCTGGCTGAGTTTTCCCAGCCACTCTGGGCGGCTCCCAATCGAGTGTTAAAAACAATACAGCATTAAATATTAAAAACTTTCCTAAACAGGGCTGCCTTCAGGTATCTTTTAAAGATAAGATAGCTGCTTATTTCCTTCACATCTGAAGGAAATGTGGGTTTCCCTTGCTGAATCCAGTATCCTTCTGGTCAGGACCAGACCTGGAGGCAGGGATAGTCCTCAAACAACGTTCCACAGGGCGGTTACAGGCGCTTCAGGTTACAGACTCCGCTAACCCAGAAATAGTACCACGGGTTAAGAACTATGCTTCAGGATGAGAACAGAAATCGCGCAGCGGCGGCAGAGGGAGGCCCCATTAGCTAAAGTGGTACCTCAGGTTAAGAACAGTTGCAGGTTAAGAATGGACCTCCAGAACGAATTAAGTTCTTAACCCGAGGTACCACTGTACCAAGAATCTATGTTCAGCCTATCACCAGCATAGGAGACCAGCAGGAGACTGCTGCTGCTGCTCTGAGTGAGTGCTGGGAGGACCGCTCCCTTTCCTGCCAACTCCATCTGGCCTAGGGAGTGGGGCCTGCACTCACCCCCACAGTTTAGAGGCCTGAGCAGCTCCCTGCAGCAAGTGACAAAATGGTTTTAAATGTTTTAAGTGCTTTTAATTTGCTGCACCTTAAATGGTGGTTGTTGTTTTTTATAATATTTTATAATTTTATTATTTTATTTCTGCTTGGGGTTGGATAAGTATTTAGTCAGGGTGGGAAGTAGTTTAATTTTAGCACTATTGTTTCTTGCTTTGCTTTTTTATTATTCTGTTATTATATAGTTTGTATTTTGCTTTCTAAGGGGAAGGGTCAGGGCTGCCTGGGAGTGGGCCTCAGCCAATAGAATGGCTGGGGCAGGTTCCACAGGGGGGAATGTATTGGGACACCCGATCTCAGTGATCACGGGCAGGAGGAGGAGTTACGCTAAGACCAGACCATGTCATTACCAAGGAGGCAGGGTTAGTCGTTGTTTGAGGACTATCCCTGCCTCCAGGTCTGGTCCTGACTGGAAGGATACTGGAATCAGCAAGGGAAACCCACATGACCTGAAAGTGTTGCTGTGCAATGCCAGGTCAATGATGAATAAAACCACTGCCATCCACAACCTGATTGTAGGTGGAGGATTTGACCTGGCATGTGTGACAGAGACCTGGTTGGATGAAGCAGATGGGCCTGTCCTTGCCGCTGCTTGCCCACCAGGTTTCTCTTATGCACAGCAACCCAGGTCGGAGGAGCACCGGAAACAGCTTAGGCACATGGGACGCGGGTGGCGCTGTGGGTTAAACCACAGAGCCTAGGACTTGCCAGTCAGAAAGTCGGTGGTTCAAATCCCTGCGACGGGGTGAGCTCCTGTTGCTCGGTCCCTGCTCCTGCCAACCTAGCAGTTCGAAAGCACATCAAAGTGCAAGTAAATAGGTACCGCTCCGGCGGGAAGGTAAACGGCGTTTCCATGTGCTGCTCTGGTTCGCCAGAAGCGGCTTAGTCCTGCTGGCCACATGACCCGGAATCTGTAAGCCGGCTCCTTTGGCCAATAAAGCGAGATGAGCGCCGCAACCCCAGAGTCGGCCACGACTGGACCTGATGGTCAGGGGTCCCTTTACCTATGCACAAGCGTTATTTGCGCATACGCAAGTGTTATTTCTGGTGCACATCTGGGTCGGAGGAGGCCCGTGCACATGCGCACAAGCTATTTCTGGTGCTCCTCCGACCTGGAAGTGCGCCAGAAATAGCGTGCGCGCACGCACTCCCCCGCTCTCCGGCCTGCTGCACGATCGGCGCTGGAGACACCGGCCCGAGGCGCTGTAAGTTTGCTGACCCCTGGGCTAAGAGATTATCTTTAGCTTAACCGCGAGCAGACAGGAACCTAAGCCCGAGTAGCACTAGTACAGGGGATTTTCAATTGTTTTCTTGTATATCAAGCTTATTTCTTTGAAGACAGCATTCCAGAAGGGTTTGATCATGTAACACCACCACATATGGAAATATGTACCTTTGACTGTGCATCCCCTCCGACAATTGGGATTGACTTCCCTACATATTCGGGATAACCTCACCTGTGTATATCACCACGAATGCTGCCCTTATTTTTTGAAGAAACTGATTTCAACAGTCTCCCTGACTACAAAGTCACCCATTTTTCATTTGGGATTTGCACTTGGATGGATATGTCCACTTCCTGCGACATTTTTGTGTACAATAGATTGCCATATTCTCGTGTTATTACAGCTTCAAAAATTGAGGGAGCTCGGCCCTTAGACAGTGGAGAGAAGTTAACCAAGATGTGCTCTACTGCTCTTTGTTTCCTGTTTACTGGAATGGAAATGTCTGGGTTTGACAGCAGTCTTCACAGCTGGTTAAAGTGGTACCATGATCATTTAAGGTTTGCTATGGCAGCTATGATCATGGACGCGGGTGGCGCTGTGAGTTAAACCACAGAGCCTAGGACTTGCCAATCAGAAGGTTGGCGGTTCGAATCCCCACGACGGGGTGAGCTCCCGTTGCTCGGTCCCTGCTCCTGCCAACCTAGCAGTTTGAAAGCACAAAGTGCAAGTAGATAAATAGGTACCGCTCCAGCGGGAAGGTAAACGGCGTTTCCGTGCGCTGCTCTGGTTTGCCAGAAGTGGCTTAGTCATGCTGGCCACATGACCCGGAAGCTGCACGCCGGCTCCCTCGGCCAATAAAGCGAGATGAGCACCGCAACCCCAGAGTCGGCCACAACTGGACCTAATGATCAGGGGTCCCTTTACCTTTACTTTTTATGGCAGCTATGAATTGTTCTTTCTGTTCCCAACCATTCCAATCTAAGTATTGCTCTGCTTCTTTAAAAGATGGGTGAATGCCAAGAGGGATAAGGGGGGATATTGGGGGAAACAGTTTTCTAAACTTTGCTTTTCATAATTTAGTTTCATGTGGAGAAAAGGGTTTGCAATAGTATGGGTTTTCAGTAAGGAGAGTAAAAAGGTAGACACACTATATATAGGATCTGAAATTTCTGTATCTACCCATGGTTTTCCTTTTTGCCCATGGATCAGTGACATCAAATGCTTTAGCTGGAAGGCGTTGTAATGAGCTTGGCAACGTGGGATTACGAGCCTGCCGTTTTGGACACTTCCATATAATTCTGGAGCCCAGTTGTGCTTTTTTCCCTTCATGAATAGACTTGTTTATTCAGCACTAACAAATTTTAAATTGTCTGGGTGTAATGATGATTGGCAGCACTTGAAAGAGGAAACAAACATTTCAGCAGGATAGCCATCTTTACCGCAGCCACGTGTCCTGATCATGATAAACCTTTCCAAGGTTCAAGATTTGGTCGTACCTGTAGGAATACTGGTGTGAAGTTTTCTTTCTTTGGAGCGAATAGATTTTTAGCTGTGTGTGTGGGTATTCCAGTGGCAGGTTGTGAAATTTTTCATAGGAGAACAGATAGGGCTGTATATAGTGTTAGGGTAATCTAATACAACCGCCTGCAAGGCAGAAATCTCCACTCAAGCATCCCTAAAGGAAAAGGGACCCCTGACCATCAGGTCCAGTCGTGGCCGACTCTGGGGTTGCGATGCTCATCTCGCTTTATTGGCCGAGGGAGCTGGCATACAGCTTCTGGGTCGTGGCCAGCATGACTAAGCCGCTTCTGGCGCACCAGAGCAGCACATGGAAACGCCGTTTACCTTCCCACTGGAGTGGTACCTATTTATCTACTTGCACTTTGACGTGCTTTCGAACTGCTAGGTTGGCAGGAGCAGGGACCGAGCAACGGGAGCTCACCCCGTTGCAGGGATTTGAACCGCAGACCTTCTGATCGGCAAGTCCTAGGCCCTGTGGTTTAACCCACAGCACCACCCGCGTCCCTCAAGCATCCCTGGCAGATGCCTGAAAACCTTCAATGAAGGAGGATCCACAACCTCCCAAGGAAGTCCATTCCCTGGCCAGCCAATTTGCCGGTTCCTAGCAGTTTGCAAAAAGAAAAGTTTGGCTTTGCTTTGTTTTTTTGAAAAAGACAGCCCCAGGTGGACAGGTGGATTTTCCCCCCCTTGGAAAAAAAACATTTTAAACACCCCTCCATTCTTCATCATCTCCCTTTCTATGACCATGTTGTTGCTGGTTGTTGCTGATTCTTCAGGTTATGACAGATTGGGGCTGTGGGCTTTTTTTTATTAAAACACCACACTTTGAAAACACAAATACAAACACACAAGGCTGAAGCAAAGGAGGAAGTGAGATATGAAGGTTTCAGGGATCTTGTCTTCCACCCCCATCCCATGGGCACGTCAGGCTTTCCGACTGCTCTTCCTTAAAAAAATGAAAGCTCTGCAGTTCTGCTTCAAACAGCCACTTCCTGCTCAGGTGTGGGTATTGCTCAGCAGAGCTGTGCAGTTTTGCAACCTTCAGAGGTAATCAGAGAGAGAAAGAGGGAGAGAAGACAGACTCTGTATGCACACACGTACACAGAGCTTGGAGACACTGGCCAAGCAGGTAAACAGAAAGATCCTGCTGAGGACAGTAAGGGAACTAGGCTAATAATAATAATAATAATAATAATAATAATAATAATAATAATAATAATAATTTTTATATACAGCCCTATACCCGGAGGTCTCAGGCTAGTCCCACAAGTCCATGAACCATATGCCACTAGGGTATTCCAACTGTTTTAAAGAGATTTTAGGTGGTTTTAAATTAGCTTATTTTCATTTTAAATCTTTTGAATGGTATTGTTTTAATATTTTGATGTTTGCTGCCCTGAGCTCCTTTGGGAGGAAGAGTGGGATAAAATTTTAAAATATTTTGGTCATCTTCTTTTCATCTTAGTGGGAGAACTTCCTCCTGGGTTTGCGGACTTTTGGGGCAACTCCACCTTGGTCATTTCCCACCACCCCCTGCCCCAGATCAGATGAAGAAGAAGAAGAAGAGGAGTTTGGATTTGATATCCCGCCTTTCACTCCCCTTCAGGAGTCTCAAAGCGGCTAACATTCTCCTTTCCCTTCCTCCCCCACAACAAACACTCTGTGAGGTGAGTGGGGCTGAGAGACTTCAGAGAAGTGTGACTGGCCCAAGGTCACCCAGCAGCTGCATGTGGAGGAGCGGAGACGCGAACCTGGTTTCCCAGATTATGTGACTACCGCTCTTAACCACTACACCACACTGGCTCTCAAGATATCTCAGATATCTTGAGATATCTCAGATATCTCAGACTGATATCTCAGATATCTGCACATTCCTTTTATTATATTCCCAACCCTCCTTTCTTCCGCCCTGGAACCAAAGGCAGCATCCAGGTGGTTTTCCCCACCCCCAGGCCCTGAGCAGGATTCACACCCTCTTGGCTTCAGCAACACAGCGGCCTCATGTAACTTAAGCCCACCCCTGCAAAACCACAGATTATGTCCCCATCTCGCTTTGGACACTTGTTCTTCAGTCACTTTGCAATGGAAGACCAATTATTGGCACCTCTTTGCCAGAGGCTACAAACTCTGAATATTCTCAGGAACTTCAAGATCTCTGGAACTCCTGTGATAAGAAGGAAAGAAGCACTAAAGAAGAGGGGGGGCACCCTTGTTTATTTCAGACCAACAAATATTGCAAAAGGAATAATAACAATTACATCCAGTGTCTTCAAAGCAAGATGCAGCAAATCCATTGAGGCCTAAAAGAGTTATGCATTCTTATTTCTTGAAAAGTGTCTCCTTAAGGAATGCCAGCCTATGAGAAGGGAAGGAAGACGGTGGGAATTGCAGAATGGGCAGAGTATGTTCCTCAAGGGCCACAGGTGGAAAAGCAAGAATGGGCGAGATAAAAATTAGGCAAATTGAAGGCAACAAAACCAGTTTACTTTGAAGAGTCCATGTGGTCTGACTCTCAATGGGTCACCCCTCCTAGAAGACTGTGGGGACCAGGCTAGAAGTCTCATGAACTGCAGCCAAAAATATGGGGCTCCTTATTTCAGATCAAATTGTGGCCATGCAGCTCCTCACCTGCCTCTTCTCCTTCCCGGCTTCCTCCTTGGCTGTCAGCAGGATCAGTCCCTCTCATCTCCTGTATAAGAGTCGCTATACCCCATCCCTTCAGCCTCTCTACCTCTTTCTCAGTTCCCCACTTTCTCCATTTCCCCCTTCAGCTGCTTCCTCCTCCCCCTCCAGCCTGTTTCTCAACTCACTGCCCCAGGGCATCATGGGAGCTCCAGGGTGGAGCCCCAGAGAACGGCAGCTGGTTGTCCTGGACGTGGAGCTCCATGAACCAGGCTGGAGAACTGGAGCCTTGAAGGTATCGGGACAGAAAGAGGGTCTGGAGGAAACTGCCTCAGCAGCTGCCATTGCCACGGGGAGGGTCTGAATGCCCCCTGGAGCTCCTCATTCTCTGCTGGGGAAGGGATTGTAAAGGAAAACACAGCAACAAAGAACCAAGAGAAACCATCAAAATCGCTGCAAGTCATGCTCAATCTCCCCTCCCCTTTTTAAAGCTTTTAGTTGTGTATATCTGGCACAATTTTGATTAACACAAGCACATTTCTGAAAATCAGCTGCGAAGCACAATCAGCCAAAATCCATCAGAAAAACATGATTATTCTCAAATTCAAGTTACAGCTGTAGTCAGAATAGATGGGTGAGAGCCAGGATTAAGGAACATCCTAAACAGCATTAAAGGACAGGAGGGGCTCTGAGCCTCTGCAAATCACAGCCAAACTTGGGCAGGCTCCTTCTGGTCTCATCTCACACACTGGGCTGGTATGAAACTGCAGAAATAAAGAACAGGAGTGTTTCAAAGTTAAGCCAACATCATGGTGTGGGGGCATCAGCATTACAGAGCTCGTGGGAACCCAAAGGACATCTAGTCCAGCCTCCCAAGGAAAGCCACCATCCCTCATCATGTCAGATCAGACCTAAGATATGCTAGGAGTGTCACCAAAATGGGCCTGTAGAGCAAATGCCTGCAGAGGGCATCTCAAGCAAGTGAGCCAAGCTGCACACTTTGGGGGAATACCGGAAGGACACAAAGCAGTCCTACCAGAAGGAAAAATCTCTTCCTGAACCCAAAATGTGACCCCTCTTATTGAGATCCTGGGGAGAACCCATTTGTCAGGTGGAGGGGATCCTCTGTGGAGCTCAGATGGACAGACAGAATGAGTCACAAGAGCAATTTTCAGCTCAATGGACGCTGCAGATTATGGCGCTCTTGGAAACCCCAAGGGGGGTAACAGAAGCTTTTCCTCATTTGAGGATGTTCCGCACAGACCTCCTTTGCCCGCACCTGCACCCCCACTTACCCTTGGTGGAGCTGTCGGACCCCTGGTCATTTGCTGCAAAAGAGAGGAAGCACAGGAGTCAGGATCCTGGGGAGGGAGATCCCATCCCCCCAGCCCTTCTCCTCCCTCCTTCCAACCCCATCCCAAATACGGGTAGGGGCCTAGGAAGAGTTCAGGGACAGGGAGCCCAGAGGCAAGGGGGCTCAAGGACAGCAGTGGGGGGAGAAGCAGATGCTGGAGGGCAAAGAGAGATGGGCACAGCATGGCATGGAGGCAGCAGGGGACTAGAGCGGGGGTGGGTGCGATCTGGGCAGGAAGGCAGAAGGAGTGGGGGAGAGCAATGGTGGGTTCCTAACACCCACAGACTAGAGCTAACCAACCAAATCTTTAGCTTCAGGTTCTAGTAGATTAAACCCCCAGAGATCCCTCTCTCCCCACACCCTCGGCTCTTCCTCCTGCTCCTTCTTGGAGCCCCTCCCTCAGCCGACAGTCTCTCTGCAGCCTTTTCTGGCCCTGAAGGATCCCTTGCTGTCCACAGACAGGCTGAGCAGACAGGCTTGAGCTTTCCATCAGGGTCTTGGGCTTAAGAACTAGGCCACCACCAGGTTTAGTCTAGTCTGTTTGTAACCTGTTCCTGCTCCATATTGGGGGGAAATATGTCAGACAGAGAGAGGGGAGGAGTCACTCACTTGGGGTTTTTTCGTACGCTGCTTTCTCGCTCCGTTTCCCTGTGAAGACAAAAGCAGAAGGTCAGAGCTGGAAGGGACCTCCAGAGGCCACACAATCCCATTTTGACAACCTGGCTCTCAGATGCTGAAACCTTCCCAGCAGATGCTTCTCTTGTCTCTTCCAAACACCTCCAAGGAAGGGGAGCCCAGAAGGGGAGCTTTTCAAGGAACTCATGTTACAAAGAAATAGAAAAAAATGAGGAAACTAAATTAAAAAATCAACATGGGAACCATGGGAATCCAATCCCTTCACTCATTCCATTTCAGATTATTATTTCACTCCCAGCAGACCCCTAAATTTGCCCAGAGAGGGTGGGGGGAAGAGATAATGAACTTTAAGAGTGCAATTCTAGGCAAGTCTACTCAGAGGAAAGTCCTATTCAGTTCAATACAGCATCCTCCCAGATCAGTATTTATTTATTCATTTACTGAAGATAGCAGGGTGCTTCACAACATAAAAATACAAAATGAGAGCACAAAATACAGACTAAAGCAAAAACAAACCAGTAACTCCCCTCCCACAAACACATTTAAAAGGCCAAAGGCCTGGTTAGAGAGAAATGTTTTTGCCTGGCACCTAAAGGTTTGTAAGGAAGGCTCCCTGGTAAGTGTGCAAAGGTCTGAAGGCTTAGGACTGATTAAAACGTTAGGTGGGAAGTGAACTTCCTGAGCACAGAGTGAGCACAAAGCAATGACCAACAGGACTTTGGGTTCATGTTCAAAGGGTGTTTTATGGGGAGGGGTCTCTGTAGGGATGCCAGCGACAGTTTCCAGGAAGCCCCACCAGCACATTTCCAGTCGGAGGCCGAGACAGAAGGACACAGGAGAGGCAGCAAACGTATCCAGGGTTTACTTACTGCGGATGATGAAGAAGATGATCCCAGAGACCAGCAGGATGGCAGCCATGACACCCAGAATGGCTCCCACAATGAGCCCCAGGTTGACTAAAAGGGGACAAGAGACATTTTTATTCAGACTGGCGGCAGCAGCTCCCCAAGGCCTCAAGCAGGAGATTGGAGTGGAGGTGCTGAGCTATGAGCCCGGGAGGATTTTACGTGTGCAAAGCAGGCCCTCTCTCTCTCTCCTGACAGGCCAAGGTCTTCTCTGTTGTGGCCCCAATACAAGGGAGTTTTTCCCCCACCAGAGTCCAGCATTAGAGGTCTTTAAAATAACCAATTCATTTAAGGAAGACAGTTGACAGGCACACCTGTATCATCACAGACTCCAGACTTAAAAGCAGCTCTCCTCCTGCTCAGGCGCTTCAGCCTTCTCTGTCCTGACCCTGAGAGGAAGGGATTCCCTCCCCTCTGAGACCCCCCAGAGCCCAGCATTACAGGCCTTCAGGGAAGACACAACCCCTTAGGAAGAAGCATCTTGTGTAGGGTTGCCATATGTCCGGTTTTTTCTGGATGCACCCTCTTTTTCAGACTTAAAATGTCTGTCCAGACAAATTTTTTAATTGAGGCAAAATGTCCAGGTTTTTTTGTTTGTGTAGAATCTCTGACGTCCGTAGCGCTAGTGAGTGAGCCCTGGTCCCCTCTGCCCTGCCTGTGTGAGTCTTTGGCTCAAGGGCCACTTCCATAATCCTCACTAGCCTGCCTGTGAGAAGGAGAGTCTGGGCTGTGGGTGGGGATGTGCGTTCATGGGCTCCTGCTGGGGAAAAGGGAGTCTGGCTCTTAGACATTCTGCTTTGGTTCCTGCAAGCGCAGCTTTCCTGGCAGTGTTTGTGAGAGACGAGCGTTGTTATTAAAATTCCTGCTTGCTCTTCCCAGCGGTGTGCGGGTGTTTGGGCTGAGTGGAGATGAGTATCAGTTTTTCTAGCTGGGCGCGAGTGTGAAGAGGAGCGAGTGAGAATCTTTTTCACTGTGAAGTACAGTCAGTCCCGGGCTCCCTCTTTTAAGTTCACTGCCCCTTTTTCAGTCGCAGGGAGTGTGAGTAAGTCAGCCATGTGGAGGAGGTTGCATGATTTTGAAGAAATAACACATCTGCCCATATTCTGTGACATCACAACTGCTTGGACTTAAGGCAAAAAGGTGGCAGCCGGTTTTTACCTACGACATCCAATTTGAGTTTAAGGTCTATGAGACACTTGCCAGAAAAGGCTGCATCTCTGTCGAAATCTACAGATTCTTATTCTGTTGCTTCCCTCCAGAGCAGCCTTTCTCAACCTGTGGATCCCCAGATGTTCTTGGGGATCCAGAGCTCAGGGATGATGGGAGTCGTAGTCCAACAACATCTAGGGACCCACAGGTTGAGAACCGCTGCTCTAGAGACACAGACAGGATCCAACTGGGGTTCCCACCTGAGGAGTTGGGTGGAAACCCTCCTCCCAGAGCCCACCCCTTCCCCTCCTGTCTGTCTCTCACCAGGCTCCTTCTCCCAGGCCACGTCCAGAGGCTTCTCCAGGCTGTCGTGCTCCACGCGGCACCGGAAGCGCTCCCTCTCCTCGGGGTCGATCTGGACACTGAGCAAGAGATAGTAGGTCCCGTCCGAGTTGGGGGCGACCAATCCTCGGAGGGTGCCCTCCTGCCAGACCTCCCCGTCCTTCACCCAGTTGGCCTCAATCTCCTTGGGGTAGAAGCCGTGGACTTGGCAAACGAGGGTCTCCAGGCCGTCATAGTCTGCCTTCCTGGTCACCTTCACCACCGGAGCCTCTGCAAAAAGGGCCACATTGGGGTTAACAGAGAGACATCCACAACGGGAGCCTGAAGGAATCCTGTATTTTTTAAGAGCAGAGGAGCAGGGACCCAAGGGGAAACCTAGTCGCAATCTCACATCTGCAGAAATTTAAAAAGAACTGCGAATAAATAGGATTTTCCTCAACCTCCCTTGGCATCTTCCCCAGTCAGTGTCTATGCTGGAACTGTTCTTAGCTGTTTTTTCCTTTGTTTGCCAAAGCAGACTCCTTTGGGATGGAGGGCTGGGTAAAAATTAAATTACCGTATTTTTCGCTCTATAACACGCACCCGACCATAACACGCACGTAGTTTTTAGAGGAGGAAAATCCGTAGGCATGCCACCCATAGGCATTCCCTCCATAACACGCACAGACACTTCCCCTTACTTTTTAGGAGGAAAAAAGTGAGTGTTATGGTGCAAAAAATACGGTAATTTGTCATCTTGATAAAGCTCTAATGCTACTCAAACATGACAACTTGTGGTTCCAAGATTGTCCCAGGGAGCTGCCTCTAGGCTGAGGGGCAAATTTCACCAGGTCCCCAATAGTGGGATTCATTCAGATCCTTCCAGGTTGCAAGTCATGAACTGATCCTGATTTCTCTCTTGAGGGGGAAGAAATGCTGGACTCGCTGCTCTCTGTTCTCCGGGACTTTTCAGCCCAATAATTAGTGAACAAAGCCAACTGCCCTGGGAAAGACAGAGCTCCTTTCTAGTTCTCCCGCCTGCTCTGAAAGGGTCCCTTGAGGTTGGAAAGGGCCCATCTCCCTTCTCCACGGCAGCCTCCCCTGGAGTGGAAAGGGCAGACCAGGAGGCCAGGAAGCCAGCAACTTACGCACATTTAACTTGTGCACATTCAGCTTTACGCAGTTGCCAAAAATATTCTAAAAACCAAAAAGAGGAGGTGGGCATCTGGGAAAGAAGGACTTTGGCAAACCCAATCGCCCTTGAATCCAATGTGTTTTGACTATACACCATTTTGGCTTTAGGCACAATCCTCAGAATGTAACCCTTGTTTCAAAACCTGGCTCCCTGGGTAGCTGTTTGTCTGAAGGGGCTGTTCCAGGATCCCACCCACTTTGCAGTGCCTGGACTGGAAACTCAGGTCTAGGAGGGGATGTGACTCTGCTGGGGGAGCAGCAAGGAAGGAAACCCAAACAAGACCTCCCCACCCCACCCCCACCTGTCCTCAACAGAACCTCCGTCCCAAAGAGGATGATTCCCAGCCTCCTTTGCACGTTGTCACCCTTGAAAACACTTTATTGTGGCTTTTGGAGTGAAATCCTCAACCTCAAGAAATATGCTCGGTGTCTCTGGGGTGAATTATCACCAGGCCCCCATAGATGAATTTGCTCAGATCTCTCTAAGCACAGCTAATACATATGTGTCATTCCTCAAAAAGGAAGGGTGCTAGAATTATTTCATTTTTAATTAATGTTCATATTAGCAAAGCTAATAGAGACAGGAAGAAAGCCAGTCAAAACCCTTGATCATTTGATTGGCCCCCTGAGCCAGATTCCTGAAGGCGGAAGAGTGGACTGTACCATTTCAAGGCAAGGGGTTGGGGAAGATGACACTTCTGAATGTTCCCCATGGAAAAAAGTACTATTCCTCACAAATAAAAAATATTAGAAGGTAGAAGAGGGAATGCCCATACTCTCTCACCATGTGCAGGATTTCTGCTTCTAGGCCACGAGTGGCTAACCTACAGACTTAGTGAGGGGGCCACATTTTCTATTTAAAAAAAGGTTAATTAATTAATTTTTAAATACTTTTTAGCGGGGCCAACTAAAAAATTACGTGAAATGTAAAAGTGTTTCAATGCTGTTTTTCGTCGTTTAGTTAAGATTTAAAAATACCAAAGGTAAATTATCCCACTCAGTAATCAGGATTACACGTGATTTTTTAAATAAGTTCAGTGGTTTTATTAGAAATTGTTAGTGTTTTGAAAATGTCCACTGGGGCGCTTTGATACACTCTAAAAGTGCCTCGCTCGTGTACAATAGTGCCCCAATATACAAGTTTGCATGAAATCTCTAAACTAATTTCCTACCTATGAAATTTGAAAAGAAAAAAACTGTTGTTGACTATGTGGGCAAAGTCATTTCTAAATATAATATGACCGATTATCAAGTGTCATATCTGAGGAAATATCCAGGATCTTGTATGTTTGTCTTCCCCAATGTAGACGATAAGGCAAGGATGATTTCAAGGATGTTGTTTTGCCAAAACCAAATTTCTCAAAGGACACATCTTGAACATCATCTCTATACTTTTTCTTTTAACTTCAGTGGATATAATGTGCAATAAGCATTTTGTTTAAATTATAAGCATTTTGTTTAAATTACTATTTTTTGACTACCTAATGTGAGATCTTATACTTTTTAAAGGGCTGATTATGATCTCTCACAATAAAAAAAAAAATTAATTATTTGTAAATAATTGCCATTCTCATACAATTTACGCTTTGTATCAAAGTGCCCCATGCACTGTATCAAAGTGCCCTGTAGGTGGAGCAGAATGATACAAAACCCATTTTTCATGTCACTGCCTTTGAGATTTTGGAAGAAAGGAGGGGTATAATGCAAGATCATATTAGTTATTCTCATTTCTGGTTTACTTCTCTCCCATCCCAGAGAGAGCCCTTTCCGCTCATCCGGAACGTCTACCTATCTAAACGTTAGCCATGAAGAAGACCTGATTCATCTCTGCTGCCTGTTGAATGACACCTTTCCACCTTAACATGGCAAACTGGATCTAAGGAGAGGCTGGATATTTGTTCCGACTTTCAGCGAGGAAGCGAAAAGTTCTCTGGGATAAAGAGGGAGACTGAACTCGGATGAGGCCATTCTGGGCCCGAGACAAGATGGCCGTCAGGGAAGGGACACAGTCTGGCTTTGGCCTGCGGTTCCACGCAGAGCTTGAGCAAGGAGTCCCCCAGCAGATCAAAATGGAGGAGGAGGATACCTCGGATTCCACCTCGGGGGAAGGGTTGGAAGAAACCCCTTACATCATCCAGGCCGGAAGCATCCGCAAATTCCTGCAGAGGCCTCCCGGAGACCAGGAAACTGGCAACGGGCTGCTTTGGGAAACCCAATGGCAGGACTTTCTGAAGACTCTGGAATACCCACCACAGATCCTCGAGGAACCCACCCCGTGGGACAACACCAAGTCTTTCCTGGCCTCCTTTGAGCAAGTGGCTGAAGCGTGCCGGTGGCCCCGAGATGACTGGATGGCCCATCTTCTGCCAGCCCTCAGCGGGGAAGCTGAGCAGATCTTCAGCAACCTGGACACCAGAGACAGGATTAACTACGACAAGGTCAAGGCGGCCATCTTGCGTGGGGATGCCATCATCAGGGAGAGGCAGCGCCAGAACTTCCGCTGCTTCTGCTACCAGGAGGCCGAGGGGCCAAGAGGCGTTTACGGGCGGCTCCAGCAGCTGTGCGGTCAGTGGCTGAAGGTGGAGAGGCACTCCAAGGAGCAGATCCTGGAGCTGCTGATCCTGGAGCAGTTCCTGAGCATCCTGCCACCCGAGATGCAGAGCTGGGTCGGGGAACATGGGCCGGAGACCTGCTCCCAGGCGGTGGCCCTGGCCGAGGACTTCCTGCAGAGGGCATATGCTGGAGAGAGTGGGGAAGAGCAGGTGAGAGTCTAGATTTTCCAGCTTTGACTTAGGTAAGTTTCTCTCTTCAAGGTTACACCCCTGCTCTCAACAGCAATGCCTGATGAGCTTGTTCAGGTATGATGAAAGCAGACAAATATCCTAGGCAGAGGAGATGGGGGTTGCTTGCTCAGCAACAAAAAGTTGCAGCATGGTTTGTTCCTTGTTCAGGTTTCTAGACACTCTTTTCCACTGCGTTTTTTTGGGGGTGGGCAGTGATTCACTGTATTTACCGTATTTTTCGCTCTATAGGACGCACCGGACCATAGGACACACTGGACTATAGGAGGGGGAGAACAGGAAGAAAAAAAATTCTCCCCCTCTCTGCTCAGCGCCCTTCAGCGAAGCGGCAGGAGAAACAGAGCCCCTTCCATTTCTCCTCCCGCTTCACTGAAGGGGCGCTGCGCAGAGAGGGAAAACTGTGCAGCGCCACTCCAGCGAACCGAAGCCTGGAGAGCAAGAGGGATCGGTGTGCACCGACCCCTCTCGCTCTCCAGGCTTCAAGCAGCTATCCGCAAGCCTTCGGAAGCAGCGGGAACTTCTGCTGCACTCTGAAGGCTTGCGGATAGCTGCCTGAAGCCCCCGGAGCGCAGCGGGTGTTCTCTGCGCTCCGGGGGCTTCAGGTGGCTTCAGCGAAAGCAACGCGAAGCCTCCGGAGCGCGGGGGGAGCTCTCCCTCTGCGCTTCGGCGGCTTCGCATTGCTATCGCTGAAGCCAAGGAGCCTGCATTCGCTCCATAGGACGCATACATATTTCCCCTTCATTTTTGGAGGGGAAAAGTGTGTCCTACAGCGCGAAAAATACGGTATTTATTACCTTCATAGACCACC
>NC_041313.1:117811752-117844630 GCF_004329235.1 Podarcis muralis | reverse complement strand
GGTTCTTCTCCTCTCCGTTTTGTCCTCGCAACAACCCTGTGAAGTAGACCAGGCAAAGAGGATGTTGGACAAGACACAGATCAGGAGTGGGGAACTTTTGGCCCTCCAGATGTTGCTGAACTTTAAATCCTATCAGCCCTGGCAAACACGGTCAGTAGCTAGGGATGATGGGAGTTCGAATTCAGCATCAGCTGGAGGGTCACAGGTTCTTTCACACCTGATACTGATTTTAAAAACCTTATAAATGTATAGATCTTTATACAAACTTCAAATTAGATTCTGAGCATGGGCATGGGAGATGTCAGAGGAGTATAAAATTATGCACGGTTGTGGACTCTCCTTCCTTGGAAGTTTTTAAGCAGAGGATAAATCTGTCATGGATGCTTTAGCTGAGATTCCTGCATTGCAGGAGGCTGGACTAGATGACCCTCGGGGTCCCTTCCAATTCTGCAATTCTATAAAAGATTTCTCTCTCTCATAATACTAGAAATTGCAGACATGCGAAGGAGGAGTTTGGGAGATTCAGAAAAGGCAAAAGAATAGAGTTAAACCATGTTATCCGCTCCGAATGATGGTTTATGGCTACAAAAGGAAATCAGGCAAGTTCATGGAAGGTATGGCTATGAACGGCCACTAACTCTGCCTCCACAATGGAAGGCAGAAACGCTTCTGAATGCCAAGGAAAAGAGAAAGGATAGCCAAGGCAAAGCCTGCACAAATTTCCTGCTGCTCCACACCTGCCAGAGTTGCTAGAAACATTTTGCCAGAACCTTGGGAGCTGTGGGCAGTCTCTGGTTCATTTGCTTCATTGCCAAATTAATATTCTTGTTTGGAAACGTGGCTGAATTGCAGCTCAGTGCAGCGCTAGGAAACCTTGGAGTAGAGCAGCAGCACTAGGGAACCATCTTCTATTTGTTATTATTATCTCCAGACTGAGGTTTCACATTCTCTTGACAGGCAGGCAGGCTTCCGGGAAAGGGGTCCTCCCATGACAGAAGTGGGCGTGGCCAAAGTAAAAAATGGGTGTGGCAAAGGAGGCAACTCTTTCCTTTGAAGAGCAGGGCACATTCCAGCCATGCAAGAACCCAGAGATTTTGACACCTACACGCTCGGAAAGCAAGAGGCATTTTCAGAATTTTGTGGCACATTCCAGATGGGAGGTTCAGAACATGACCAGTGAGAAGTGTGGCCTGGGAAGGGCCAGACAGAGAAGCCCACATTAAGCCTTCCTGGCAGGGCCTGATCTCACCTCACCCTCGGTTTAGAACCACCTGTATTACATTCAATAGTCTATGGGTTTTTCCCCCGTTGTGCAAACTTCAGGGGAGGGGTGGGGACTCTGGTGGGGGACACATTGTGCTCCTTAGAATCATAGAATCATAGAGTTGGAATAGACCACAAGGGCCATCGAGTCCAACCCCCTGCCAAGCAGGAAACACCATCAGAGCACTCCTGACATATGGTTGTCAAGCCTCTGCTTAAAGACCTCCAAAGAAGGAGACTCCAACACACTCCTTGGCAGCAAATTCCACTGTCAAACAGCTCTTACTGTCAGGAAGCTCTTCCTAATGTTTAGGTGGAATCTTCTTTCTTGTAGTTTGGATCCATTGCTCCGTGTCCGCTTCTCTGGAGCAGCAGAAAACAACCTTTCTCCCTCCTGACATCCTTTTATATATTTGAACATGGCTATCATATCACCCCTTAACCTCCTCTTCTCCAGGCTAAACATGCCCAGCTCCCTTAGCCGTTCCTCATAAGGCATCGTTTCCAGGCCATTGACCATTTTGATCCTTCTGGGGCAGTTTGTGCACCTCTGGTCCCCACCTGCACTCAACTCTCACCTGTGGCTCCTAGAAGCTGTCAGCGTGTGACAGCGGCCACAATCCCAGGGAATGGCTTCAAATAGCTATCTAAACCAGGTCAGGGCAGCCAATGGGCCTCAAACCCTCAGTGAGTTAGGAACTTTCCCTGCATGTGCAGACAGGCCCCGGCAGATTGAGCGGACAAGACTAATCATGGGTCCAATGGTCAAGAAGGCAGTTTCTGCATGTGCTGTAGAGGGAAGTGAGGGGCAGATGGGGATTGTCCAACCAGGAAGGAAGCCCATTTAGGAGAAGGGAAACTCAGATCCTAAGTCCCCACTGCCTTGAAGGATATCTTCGGGAAAAGAAAAGGCTCAGGAGTAAACCCTACACAAATCTGAAGTGGAGTCCTTAAGACAGTTGGATGGTGTCTTGTACAGTGGTACCTCTGGTTGCGAACGGGATCCGTTCCGAAGCCCCGTTCGCAACATGAGCAGAATGCAACCCGCGTCTGCGCGTGCCGCGATACGCTGCTTCTGCACGTGACGTCATTTTGAGCGTCTGCGCATGCGCAAGCGGCGAAACACAGAAGTAACCTTTTCCAGTAATGAAAAAAATTAACCTGAAGCAAACGTTCCCTTCTTGGTTGCCCACAAACTTGACATGAGCCAACAGTGTGACGCGGCAGCTAAAAAAGCCAATGCAATTCTGGGCTGCATCAATAGGAGTATAGCATCTAGATCAAGGGAAGTAATAGTGCCACTGTATTCTGCTCTGGTCAGACCTCACCTGGAGTACTGTGTCCAGTTCTGGGCACCACAATTCAAGAAGGACACTGACAAACTGGAACGTGTCCAGAGGAGGGCAACCAAAATGGTCAAAGGCCTGGAAACGATGCCTTATGAGGAACGGCTAAGGGAGCTGGGCATGTTTAGCCTGGAGAAGAGGAGGTTAAGGGGTGATATGATAGCCATGTTCAAATATATAAAAGGATGCCATATAGAGGAGGGAGAAAGGTTGTTTTCTGCTGCTCCAGAGAAGCGGACACGGAGCAATGGATCCAAACTACAAGAAAGAAGATTCCACCTAAACATTAGGAAGAACTTCCTGACAGTAAGAGCTGTTTGACAGTGGAATTTGCTGCCAAGGAGTGTGTTGGAGTCTCCTTCTTTGGAGGTCTTTAAGCAGAGGCTTGACAACCATATGTCAGGAGTGCTCTGATGGTGTTTCCTGCTTGGCAGGGGGTTGGACTCGATGGCCCTTGTGGTCTCTTCCAACTCTATGATTCTATGATTCTATGTAACAAGAGGTATGACTGCACAGCTCTGTCCTGCAACTCCTGCAGCCCAGCTGGTGTCAAATGTGTTGCTCTGCTTTCCTTTGGACCACATCAGCGAGGCTGAGGGGGGTCTTGTCGTCTGGGCAGCCCAGGACCTCCAGACACACTGCCCAGACTTGAACCCCGGAGAGGTTACTTTGGTACTGCTAACGCAGTGGTCTGACTTCACCGAGACAGAAAAGGTCTACATCTCTATTCCACTGGGCTGCTACAACAAAATCAAACCTTGATCAGAATCCAATGAATGTTGGTGCTTTGGTCAGGATTTGGCCTGGTGTGCAGTGATGCTCACCGGCTCACCAGATAAACAGTATGGTGCGGGTGTGACTTTGGGAACTGGTGCCAATTTGCAAAAAGAGGAGAGTCATCATGGTTGGCAGACCTTTGGGGAGGGGGCCTGAAAGGCTGATTCACCCCTGGCCACCATCCTGGGTTACATATTCCACACTTGCACATAGTCCAGGTACCCCCAAACTCGGGTCTCCAGATGTTTTGGGACTACAATTCCCAGCATCCCTGACCACTGGTCCTGTTAGCTAGGGATGATGGGAACTGTAGTCCCAAAACATCTGGAGACCCGAGTTTGCCTGACATAGTCCCACTCCTCAGCTGATGGGTGGACACTGTAAGAGCAGCCCTGCAGGATCAGGCCCAACATCCGGCTTTCACAGAGGCTAACCAGATGCCCCAATGGGAAACCGACAAGTGGGACCTGAGGGCAACAGCCACACTCTCCACGCTTCTGAATTCCAGCAGCTGTTATTCAGGGGCACAGGCTGCCTCCTAACAGCAGAGGTCGAGGATCACCATTGTGGCAGCAACCACTGGTAGCCTTATCTTGCCTGAATGTGGCTGATCGCCTTTTAAAGCTTGGTGGCCATGAGAGAGCAATACAGTGGTACCTCGGGTTACATACGCTTCAGGTTACAGACTCCATTAACCCAGAAATAGCATCTTGGGTTAAGAACTTTGCTTCAGGATAAGAACAGAAATCGTGCTCTGGCGGTGCGGCGGCAGCAGGAGGCCCCATTAGCTAAAGTGGTGCTTCAGGTTAAGAACAGTTTCAGATTAAGAATGGACCTCCAGAACGAATTAAGTACTTAACCTGAGGTACCACTGTATATAAAACACATGCATACATACATGCCACTGCTATCAAAATCGGGGACACAGAAAAAAATAGCTGGGCCCCCCAAAACCAGATCTTCAAACTGAAGCCCAACCTTTCATTTTGGAGGGTAAGTGCACAGCAACAAAATTTCGGGCAAAGCTCCACCCTGCTGAAACCCCCTCTTCTGCATCATTTAAAAAGGCGTGGGAGTCCTTTCCTCGGTTTGCACGGGGCCAACCCTGCTCGTGCCCCCGTTTGCTTAACAGCAAAGCGACGTTCTTTTTAGGGAAGTTTTTAAATATTTGATTGTGTTTTTCCTATTCCGTTGGAAGCCGCCCAGAGTGGCTGGGGAGGCCCGGCCAGATGGGCGGGGTATAAGTAATAAATTTCACCGCGAGAGGCCAAGTTACAGGGAACCAGGCAGAGGGCCTTCTCGGTAGTGGCGCCCGCCCTGTGGAACGCCCTCCCATCAGATGTCAAGGACATAAACAACTACCTGATATTCAGAAGACATCTGAAGGCAGCCCTGTTCAGGGAAGTTTTTAATATGTGACATTTTAGTGTATTTTTTATCTTTGTTGGAAGCCGCCCAGAGTGGCTGGGGAAACCCAGCCAGATGGGCGGGGTACAAATAAATTATTATTATTATTATTATTATTATTATTATTATTATTATTATTAATTTAATAATATTTTGCTTAAGTGTTTAAATGCCTCGGTGGCTTCTTTGTTCTTGGCGCTTTCCCCTTTTATTCCCCGGCTTCAGCGGCTGATTTTGCGGGGAGAAACTTGAACGCCAAGGGAGCAGTTGGAAGAAGAAAAAGAGGAAGAGAAAAGCTTCCCCTGTTGGATTTCTGCCTGCCGTCCAGCTGTCAGAAAGCGCAGAACCCGCGGAGAGGAGAAAGCCTGGCTCCCTCCCATGCTGCGTACTCACCATCCTCCCCTCTACCATCGCAAGCCGCTTTCCCTCGCTCGGCTCCTTCCTCCATTCATCCGCCGCTGAAGGCAATTCAAACAGGAAGGAACTTTCGCGTTTTTTCTCTCTCGCCCCCTTTCCCCAACAGACACGTTCTTCCGGGGCCTCTCTAGGAGCCGCAGCTCGTTCTCCTTAACCCTTAGAGAGCCGCGATGAAGAGCTGCGTGCGATGGAAGCTGCGGATTATCATCTCATCCAAAACCTCGTAAAAATGCGCGGAGTCTTCAGGAGGATTGTAGGCAGATATATAAGCAAGCACATCTGAGGTATATATCAGATATGCAGATGACACAACCTTGATGACAGAAAGTGAGGAGGAATTAAAGAAACTTTTAATGAGGGTGAAAGAGGAGAGCGCAAAATATGGTCTGAAGCTCAACATCAAAAAAACGAAGATCATGGCCACTGGGCCCATCACCTCCTGGCAAACAGAAGGGGAAGAAATGGAGGCAGTGAGAGATTTTACTTTCTTGGGCTCCATGATCACTGCAGAGGGTGACAGCAGCCACGAAATTAAAAGACGCCTGCTCCTTGGGAGAAAAGCAATGACAAACCTAGACAGCATCTTAAAAAGCAGAGACATCACCTTGCCAACAAAGGTCCGTATAGTGAAAGACATGGTTTTCCCAGTAGTGATGTATGGAAGTGAGAGCTGGACCATAAAGAAGGCTGATCGCTGAAGAATTGATGCTGGAGGAGACTCTTGAGAGTCCCATGGACTGCAAGAAGATCAAACCTCTCCATTCTTAAGGAAACCAGCCCTGAGTTCTCACTGGAAGGACAGATCCTGAAGCTGAGGCTCCACTACTTTGGCCACCTCATGAGAAGAGAAGACTCCCTGGAAATGACCCTGATGTTGGGAAAGGTGGAGGGCACAAGAAGAAGGGGACGACAGAGGACGAGATGGTTGGACAGTGTTCTCGAAGCTACCAGCATGAGTTTGACCAAACTGCGGGAGGCAGTGGAAGATAAGAGTGCCTGGCATGCTCTGGTCCATGGGGTCACAGAGAGTCGGACATGACTAAACAACAACAACATCTCATCCAAAGCCTCCTAAAAATGCGTGGAGTCTTTCAGGAGGATTGTAGGAAGATATATAAGGAAGATATATAAGCAAGCAGGCAGAGGAAAGGGATGAAATAAACAAACCCAGAGGGTTGTGGGTGGGGCAAATGCTATTTGAATCAATTTCACCAAGGAAATGATCAGAAACAAAATTTGCAAATATTCACAGGTCCCTTGTTTGCAGGCTTCCCTGAGGCATCTGGTTTCCTAACTGGGTGCCGTAGGATTGGTTAAACTAGATTTGCCTGTGACCTCATCTAGCAGAGACACACAAACACCCGGCGAAATAAATGGAAATTACGGTAAAAGTGTGTAACTCTAGCAGAATGCTGCTCATCATTTATATTTAAACTTGTTTAAATTGAGTCATTTGTATTCCTCCTCCATTTATTATTATTATTATTATTATTATTATTATTATTATTATTATTATTTATTATTATTATTATTAAGGCAACTTTCAAGGCTTGTTTTCTCCTGCTCAGGAGAGTAGGACTCAAACCAAAGGCTAAAAGTTACAAGAAGGGAGATTCTGACATAGGGGAAAACTTTCTGACAGTAAGAGCTGTCCGACAGTGGAATGGATTCCCTCTGGAGGTGGTGGACTCTTTTTCCTTGGAAGCTTTTAAGCAGAGGTTGGAGGGCCATCTGTCACGGATGCTTTTGTTTTGTGTTTTGACATTAGCAGTCTTGTACTTTAATAACCTGAAATACTGCAAAAGTGTGCTCCACCCTCCCCCACCCAACCTGGCCTGCACCCCTTGCCATAGCTGTCAACTTTTCTCTTTTCTTGCGAGGAATCCTATTTGGAATAAGGGAATTTCCCTTCAAAAAAGGGAAACGTTGACAGCTATGCCCCTCGCCCCAATTGTGTCTCCAGCCCCACACCCCATCCCGTTCTTTCCCATTTCAATGGGGCCACCACAAAGCCGTTCCAATGAGAAAATGGAAGAGTAATGAAATTCCCTCTATACAAGATTGGATCCAAAAGCTGACAGAATATGCAGAATTAGACGGTCTATCAGAAAAAAAATAAAGAATAAATCGAAACAGGGATTTGTTTCAAAATGGGAGGTTTTCAAAGTATATTTGAAATACAAATATAGTAGTTTAAACTCGGTTGCAGCATTCGTGGAACTTCAGTAACAGTTGCAAGGCAGATATAACAATTAAGATTGTTAAGTTGTGGGTGTACATATCAGAAGACACAGCGATTCTTCAAACAGCTCTTGTTTATTCACAGGCCAGAACAGAACTGAACTGAAGGGTTCAGCCAGCCTGCTTATATAGAGCTCCACTACAACGTAACTGTAACAACTTTCTGAAACTATCCAATCACTGAACATCACTTTCAATCCCTTATTTGCATATGTGGACCTGAGTGAAAACTATCTACAGTATCCCCCTGCTGGCCCAGGGTGAGAACTTCAGTACATAACAAAGATATATTAAGAAAAAGTTTAATAATGATAAAAGTGTGTACTGGCAATAAATTATATAAAATTGAAATATGGAATAGACGGGAGGTTGGGTCTTTAGTGTTAAGACCAATTTATGTCTTATTGTTTGTTAAGAAAATTCAGTATTTATTGTTGTTCTTGTGTGTAATTTGGTATTTGTGTTTTCTTTTTTTTCTTTTCTTGCTGTCTCAATAATAATAAAAAGCTGTCCCTGTGAGATTTGGCCAAGTGGGGTAAGGTAGGCCCATAAGGGGCAGACAGGAACCACCCCAAATCTGTGAGCAGCTTCCCTCCCCAAAAAACCTCTGCCCCAGCCCACCAACCTGGCAGTTCCCTCCGGAACCAGTAAATTGTGTATTTGCGTAAAAAGGTCCCCCACTCCCAGAGGTTGAGGTGTGTGTGTGTGTTGTAAAACCAAGTCCTGATTCCACCCCAAAAAGGCACATGCTGTGTTAGTAGACCCCCTTTCTCCCGCCACCCCAAAAGGATGGCTCTACATGCGAACACCCCTTCCTGCAATGCTAGTGTCCCCGTCCACATTTCACATCTGCGGGGAAACGGATGCTCTAGTTGAGATTCCTGCATTGCAGGGGGTTGGACTAATAATAATAATAATAATAATAATAATAATAATAATAATTTTTATTTATACCCCGCCCTCCCCAGCCAAGACCGGGCTCAGGGCGGCTAACAACCAATAATAAAAACAAGTTGATTAAAATACAATTTTAAAAACAAGATTAAAATACAACATTAAAACATTAGGATGCAGCCTCTTCACAGGGACGCGGGTGGCGCTGTGGGTAAAAGCCTTAGCGCCTAGGGCTTGCCGATCGAAAGGTCGGCGGTTCGAATCCCCGCGGCGGGGTGCGCTCCCGTTGCTCAGTCCCAGCGCCTGCCAACCTAGCAGTTCGAAAGCACCCCCAGGTGCAAGTAGATAAATAGGGACCGCTTTCTAGCGGGAAGGTAAACGGCGTTTCCGTGTGCGGCTCTGGCTCGCCAGATGCAGCTTGTCACACTGGCCACGTGACCCGGAAGTGTCTCCGGACAGTGCTGGCTCCCGGCCTATAGAGTGAGATGAGCGCACAACCCTAGAGTCTGGGAAGACTGGCCCGTACGGCCAGGGGTACCTTTACCTTTACTCTTCACAGGAGGAGAAAGGAAAAAGAAAGAGGGGGAGGGAATCAAACTGATTCTAAGCCAAAGGCCAGGCGGAACAACTCTGTCTTACAGGCCCTGCCAAAAGAAATCAGATCCTGCAGGGCCCTGGTCTCATGAGGCAGAGCGTTCAACCAGACCGGAGCCAAAGTTGAAAAGGCCCTGGCTCTGGTTGAGGCTAATCTAACTTCCTTAGGGCCCAAGACCTCTAGGGTGCTGCTATTTATGGACCTTAAGGTCCTCCATGGGGCATACCAGGAGAGGCAGTCCTGTAGGTACGAGGGTCCTAGGCCGTGAAGGACTAGATGACTCTAGGGGTCCCTTCCGACTCTACAATTCTCTGCAATGCTCTCAACAATGTCCCACTGGAGCATACAGTAATGCAGAGGTAAGGAACCTTTTTCGGCCCAAGCGCCTCATTCTCTTGTAAACAACCTTCTGGGGGCCAGGTGACAGCGTGAGCCTGGGCCAAAGTCAAAAACAGATGGAGCCAAGAATGCAGGTTTTGCCTTTGCTGGGCCCTAATAATAATACTAATAATACTAATAATAATATGCTTTTGAATTATGGTGCTGGAGGAGACTCTGGAGAGTCCCATGGACTGCAAGAAGATCCAACCTATCCATTCTGAAGGAAATCAGCCCTGAGTGCTCACTGGAAGGACAGATCCTGAAGCTGAGGCTCCAATACTTTGGCCACCTCATGAGAAGAAAAGACTCCCTGGAAAAGACCCTGATGTTGGGAAAGATGGAGGGCACAAGGAGAAGGGGACGACAGAGGACGAGATGGTTGGAGAGTGTTCTCAAAGCTACCAACATGAGTCTGACCAAACCGCAGGAGGCAGTGGAAGACAGGAGTGCCTGGCGTGCTCTGGTCCATGGGGTCACAAAGAGTCGGACACAACTAAATGACTAAACAACAACAACTATTTATTTATTTATTTATACCCCACCCATCTGGCTGGGTTTCCCCAGCCACTCTGGGCAGCTCCCCACAAAATATTAAAAATATAATAAAACATCAACCATTAAAAACTTCTCTAAACAGGGCTGCCTTTTATTTCCTTGACATCTGATGGGATGGCATTCCACAAGGCAGGCGCCACTACCAAGAAGGCCCTCTGCCTGGTCCCAGTGTGGCCTGGAGCCAGTGTGGTGTAGTGGTTAAGAGCGGTAGTCTCGTAACCTGGGGAACCGGGTTCGCGTCTCCGCTCCTCCACAGGCAGCTGCTGGGTGACCTTGGACCAGTCACACTTCTTTGAAGTCTCTCAGCCCCACTCACCTCACAGAGTGTTTGTTGTGGGGGAGGAAGGGAAAGGAGAATGTTAGCTGCTTTGAGACTCCTTAAAAGGGAGTGAAAGGTGGGATATCAAATCCAAACTCTTCTTCTTCGTCCCCTGTAACCTTGCTTCTCGCAGTGAGGGAACTGCCAGAAGGCCCTTGGAGCTGGACCTCAGGTCCGGGCTGAACGATGGGGGTGCTTCCTTCCTACTGAGGCATCTGATTAGCCACTGGGGCGGGGGAAGGATGCTGGACTAGACTATTGGCCTGATCCTGCAGCCAGGCTCTCGCTGGGTTTTAATGCTAGGCTAGTTTCTGCACATGCTCTCACATACAAGCCTCTATCTCCTCTCCGGGCAAGGCATGCTCAGAGTTCAAGGACTCGTTCCAGTCAGGCGAAATTATCAAGCACTATGCAGAGCAGAGCCAGCGAGGAAATGTGGCCTGGGGGAGAGGTCCAGAGAGCTGCATTCCTCAGGTTTCTCGACCTTGAAGCAAAGCCTTTCCTGCAATTTAATTTCCGTGCTGGAGAAAAAAAGCACTTTAGTTGAATGAATATGTGACTTCCATATAGCTGTGAAGAGCCCTGCTGGGAAATAAAAATCACACTGGTTCCCTACTTATGGAGCCTCTTCTTTATTGCATCCCCCCAAACATACATCCGGAGTCTTAAAAATGGGGCAGGGACTCATTTGTCCTTTGCTCATGCGACACAAATGCAGCCAAGTTACGTTCCATTATAAACAGACACCAACACTGCGATGTCAAAACATTAAATCTATTTCATTTTAATGGGGTAAAGTTAAAGATAAAGGGACCCCTGACTATTAGGTCCAGTCGTGGCCAACTCTGGGGTTGCGGCGCTCATCTCGCTTTATTGGCCAAGGTACAGCTTCCGGGTCATGCGGCCAGCATGACTAAGCCGAACCAGAGCAGCGCATGGAAACACCGTTTACCTTCCCGCCTATTTATCTACTTGCACTTTGACATGCTTTTGAACTGCTAGGTTGGCAGGAGCCTGGACCGAACAAAGGGAGCTCACCCCGTCGTGGGGATTCGAACCGCCGACCTTCTGATCGGCAAGTCTTAGGCTCTGTGGTTTAACCCACAGCGCCACCAGCATTAATGGGTTACATGCACTTAAATAAGGGCAGATGCCCACAGAATAATAATAATTGGTTGACAGGACAACTTTTTATTCAACTTGTGGGTTCTGTGTCATGTTCCATTGTAAACGTAGGCCCCCCCTCCCGGTGAAACACTGGCAAGCTGTTAGTAATACAGCCGTACCTTCGTTCTCGAACGGCTGAGTTGCCGAACAAATTGGCTCCCGAACTCCGCAAACCCGGAAGTAAGTGTTCTGGTTTGCGAACGTTTTTCAGAAGCCAAATGTCTGACGCAGCTTCCGCCTGTAGCCAATCGGAAGCTGTGCCGTGGTTTTTGAACGGTTTCAAGAGTCAAACGGACTCCCGGAACGGATTAAGTTCGAAAACCAAGGTACCACTGAATTAGCAGATTCTTTCCACTGCAATAGCTGGAAACTGCCCGTTTCCCTCCATTTTGAATATAAACTGTTGCATAAACTCATTTCCAATTGCAGCACGACTGGTCACTCCCTGACGAAATCCCGTCGCTTTTTATACCACAAACACTCTGGTTTATTCCCTTTTATTCCGTTAACATTGTCATGAAGAGCGTCCCCTATAGATGGCATTAATGCTGTAACCCTGGGGAAGCAGCACAGAACAACTAATGAAGTGGAATGACCTGTGGATGATCTGCTATAAATCTGCCACTAATGCACTATTATTGTGTCAATAAATGAGAGGTTTCAGAAGACAGACAGACAGACACAGACAGACAGACACAGACACAGACACACACACACACACACACACACGTAGAAAGAGAGAGAGCCCCAGATACTTTCTTGATCATTGTCTTTTGTCATTCTCTCTTTATTCAAGAGAGGTAAGCCTTGTAGCAAAGAGAAGAGCCATCAGCAAACTTGGGTAATCGCCAAGGGTTACAGAAGTACCAAATACCATAATTTTCTATGTATAAGATGAGTGGGGGGTATGCAGGGGTACACATACCCCTACTACTACTACTATAACAACAACAACAATAATTTATTATTTCTACCCCGCCCATCTGGCTGGGTTTCCCCAGCCACTCTGGGTGGCTTCCAACATAAATTTAAAAATACATTAAAACATCAGTCATTAAAAACTTCCCTAAACAGGGCTGCCTTCAGATGTCTTCTAAATGTCATATAGTTGTTTATTTATTTGACATCTGATGGGAGGGTGTTCCAAAGGGCAGGAGCCACTACTAAGAAGGCCCTCTGCCTGGTTCTCCTAAACATTTTGTGAATCTTTGTACTTTTGTCCATTCACTGTATTTATCTGAACTTATAAAATGGTGATTTTCTTGAGTCAAAATGAGAGTACCCCATAACATTTATTTTATTTTATTTATTTTTAGGGGGGAAATCACTGTATAAGATGCCCCCATGTATATTTTTTTTGAACCCAAAATTAATAAATCAATATTTCTTGAGCTTTTTTTGGGAGGGGTTGCTGCCACCAAAAGCTTACCCACCCACCCACTGCCTATTTTTTAAAAAGGAAAAAAAATCATTTTACACACAGAAAAATATGGTAGTATTTTTTTAATAAAAAACAACAACCAAAATATTAAGGGGTGTTGGGAAGCTCTCCAAAACATCCCAATAAAGACTGAGCATGCTCAGTGGCAACGGAATGTTGTCGAGACTGTTGTGGGATGTGGGGTGGAGGAAAATCTGGAAACTGAGGCTATGGAATGAAATCCTATTAAGGACTGAGCATGCTCAGTTGCCACGGAATGCTGATTAGCGGTGAAATCCTGGAAACTGGAGAGGCGGAATGGAATGGAGAGGCTTGGCTTTTGGACATTTTCCACACTGCAATGCTTGTTGTAGGCCCCTCTAGTACAGAGTTGGTTCCTGCTTACTAGATCCTTTCTTTAAAATGGAGACATCAGGGACTGACCACTATGCTCAGTGCTCTACTGCCGAGTTACGGCTCCTTCCTCCCCCCTAAAAAGCACAAAACAATCCCTAAACAAGTTCCCAGAAATGATGACATCATGCATGCAACGAAATCTAGGCATGTCACTCGGAAATACCCCCCCCCCCATCTCTCGGATTTATTCCAAAATTACATGTGGATGGGATGAGGACGTTAACAAAGTTTGTCTTTGTTCCTGCAGCGAAAATTATATAGTTTATTTACAAGGGTGGGTTTGCTTTCACTGATGGTCTCTGGCCACCCAGAAACCTTCCTACTGACTGAGCACCAAGAATGCTTTGCCAGCACCGTGGGTTCGCTCATGTCTGGCAAGGTGCGCTTTCCGACTGAAGCTCCTACCGCAGTCTTTGCATTCATGTGGCTTCTCTCCCGTGTGGGTCCTCTCATGCGCCACAAGGGTGGACCTGGCGCCAAAGCATTTATCGCAGCACACACATTTGAATGGTTTCTCTCCCGTGTGGTCCCTCTGGTGATTAAGGAGGTGTGATTTCTGACTGAAGCCCTTTCCGCAGTCCAGGCATTTATGAGGCTTCTCTCCAGTGTGGATTCTCTGATGACTGTTGAGATTAGTCTTCTGGCTGAAGGTTTTCCCACAATCCGGGCATCTGTGCGGCTTCTCTCCCGTGTGGGTCCTCTCATGCGCCACAAGAGTAGATCTGCCACCAAAGCACTTCTCACAGTGTGAACATTTATACGGTTTTTCTCCGGTGTGGGTTCTCAAATGTCCAGTAAGGAGGGAGCTCAAGTTGAATGTTTTCTCACAGACAAAACATTTGTAAGGTTTATCTCCCGTGTGCAGCCTCTGATGATTCGTGAGCTGTGATTTGTTGCTGAAACTTTTCCCGCAGTCTGAACACTTGTGCGGCTTCTCCAAAACATGGGTATTTTCGTGGGCCATCAGAACTGACCTCAGACCGAAACTTTTTCCACACTGTGAACACTGAAATGGTTTCTCTCCGGTGTGGATTCTCTGGTGACTACTAAGGTGAGCCCTCTGACTAAAGCTTTTCCCACATTCAGAACACTTATGGGGCTTATCTCCCGTGTGGGTTCTCTCGTGAGCAATAAGGACAGACTTGAAACTGAAACTTTTGCCGCATTCCAAGCACTTATATGGTTTCTCACCCGTGTGGATTCTCTGGTGTCTTCGAAATGTGGCGCTCCAACTAAAGATTCTCCCACACTCAAAACACTTATAGGGCTTGTCTCCTGTGTGGATTCTCTGATGACTAATAAGCTGCGAGCCGGCGCAGAAGGTTTTCTCGCAGTAGGAGCACTTATAGGGCTTCTCTCCTGTGTGCATCCTCTCATGCACAATAAGGTTTGTGCTCCTGCTGAAACTTTTCCCACAGTGAGAGCACTTAAAGGGTTTTTCTCCCGTGTGGATTCTCTTGTGGATGTTAAGGTCCGATATCTGGCTGAAACACTTCCCACAATCCAAACATTTGTAAGGTTTTTCTCCCGTGTGAGTCCTCTTGTGCTTGATGAGATCAGTACTCCAGCTGAACTTTTCCCCACAAATTTTGCAAGTCTTTTGTCTCTCACCTGCTGGAGTCTCCTGCCAGGCCATGGTTTCACTGAAGCTCTTGCGGAGGTCTGCTTCACTCCCTTGGCAGTCTCCTCTCCAGCTCTCAGGCCTGGACTGACTCTCAAATGTACTGTGGTGATCCCTGCACTGGGTAAGGCTGGCTTCTCCTTTCCCCGCTGCCGGTATAGATGGTTCTACTCGATCGATAAATCCAAGGACACCTTTTTCCTCTTCGTTTTCATGTAGCGTTGCTGTGGCAGAAGAACAATCGTTTCCTGCAAGGAAGAAAAAGAACCACACAACAGGAAAGGTTCTTAAAAAGTGTAATTTAATGTAGAGATAGCTCACCCACATCCTCCAGGCTCAGGAAGGGTAATACTTAACAAAAAGAAAACAAAATAGCTTATGTAGTCTTAAAATATACCATATTTTTTGCTCTATAAGACTCACTTTTTCCCTCCTAAAAAGTAAGGGGAAATGTGAGTGCGTCTTATGGAGCGAATGCAGGCTGCGCAGCTATCCCAGAAGCCAGAACAGCAAGAGGGATTACTGCTTTCGCTGCACAGTGATCCCTCTTGTTGTTCTGGCTTCTGAGAGTCAGAATTTTTTTTTCTTGTTTTCCTCCTCCAAAAACTAGGTGCGTCTTATGGTCTGGTGCGTCTTATAGGGTGAAAAATGCGATATTTTAAGAAGAGCTTTGTGGGATCAGGTCAAAGGCCCATTGAGTCCACCATCTTGGAGAGCTCAGTTGGATAGAGAGCAGTGCTGATAATGCCAAGGTTGCAGGTTCAATCTGTGATTCCTACTGGCAAAACCTATTAGTGTTTTGCAACTTTCTGACTAGTTGCAGGACCTTAGCCAGGCCTAGCAGAGTAAATGCAGAGTTCATGAAAGCAATTGGCAACTTGGCTGCAGACAGGATGGACGAAGCAGGAACCAGGAACTTGTAGTTAGGTATCTATTATATACAGTGGACTATTTACAGAAACAGAACAGAACATGGATCTTTAGCTAGCTCTCTCTTACACGACTCACAACTCCTGAACTCAAACTCGTACTAACACATTCCAGTTAGTAGGCCATTAATCATTGCTCCCGTGAGAGAGCTTGACCAATCACAGAGCTGTCTCCATGCCTCTGTATCACCAGGCAGACTTACTCCTTCAGATTGCCTTCTGGCTGTCTGCCAAACCCTAATTGACTCTGTGTGAGTAGCTGCACGTATTCAGATTCCCAACAATTCCTGCATTGTAGGGGGTTGGACTAGATGATCCTCAGAGTCCCTTCCAACTCTGTGATCCCCTTCTCACAGTGGCCAACCCAATGGGAAGCCTACAAGCAGGATCTGAGTTCAAGAGAGCTCCTCTCCTCACTTGAGATTCCCACAACTGGTATTCTGAGGCCTATGAAAGTGGAGGAATAATAGCAATGGCTTTGTGTCTAGTTGTTTTTAATTAGAGTGTGGATTTTAGCTGTGCTTTAGATCTAATTTTAGGGACGCGGGTGGCGCTGTGGGTAAAAGCCTCAGCGCCTAGGGCTTGCCGATCAAAAGGTCGGCGGTTCGAATCCCCGCGGAGGGGTGCGCTCCAGCTGCTCGGTCCCAGCGCCTGCCAACCTAGCAGTTCGAAAGCACCCCCGGGTGCAAGTAGATAAATAGGGACCGCTTACTGGCGGGAAGGTAAATGGCGTTTCCGTGTGCTGTGCTGGCTCGCCAGATGCAGCTTGTCACGCTGGCCACGTGACCCAGAAGTGTCTCCGGACAGCGCTGGCCCCCGGCCTCTTAAGTGAGATGGGCGCACAACCCCAGAGTCTGGCAAGACTGGCCCGTACGGGCAGGGGTACCTTTACCTTTACTATATCTAATTTTACCTGTGCCCTAGGCTCAGAGAACTTTTTTGATCAAGCAGTCTTGAAATATTTTGAACAAACAAAGATAGCCCTCATGGCTAGTAGTCATATGATGTCAGACTCTCATCATCCCTGGTCACTTGAGAGTGTGTTTTAAGAGAGGAGAACTAGCCCCGCTGTACATCGGGGAGGGCTGTGTGGAGAGAGTCTCTTCCTTTCACTTCCGGAGGCGGCGCGAAATAAGTAATGGCGGTCCTCTTTGCGCTGCGAAGAGGGGCTCCGCAGGAAAGGGTCGTTCGCTGCGGCAAAGCGACGACCCATTAAGATAAACCACGAGCAGAGTGAGCTCGTGGCCGTGGGATCCGGCGGGCACCTAGAGCGACCCCCAAAACGAAGAAGGGTCCCCGTAAGGGGGTCCGGAAGCGCGGAGGGGAAGCGGTGCTGTGGATTCATCGCTCTTTCTGCGGGAGTGAAGCCGCGCGGCTGTTGCTGATGAGCGCCGACCTTTCTTCCTTAAGAATTGGACCTTAAATCATCTACTCGTGAGTAAGAAGAGTATTAATTTCGGGACTGTAAATTGAAAATTTGGCTGAAAGCGGGAGACGAGAAAAAGGAAGTCCGTCTCCCGGTAGCGCTTAGAGATCAAAGGCAAAGGAATTGACAAGCTGGAAGCAACAGAAAGAGACTTTAAAACGGGAAGCTTCATGCGTCTGGTAGAGCTAGTAACTGAAGGGAAAGGCAAGCTTTTATTTTTCTATCTGTTATTGTGTTGATTTTATTTGAGGATCCTCTCCTTTACTGGACTCTAAAAACTTTAAAAACCCCAGTCCCGGGCTGGCAGGGGAAAAAGGCTGCTTTGCGGATACATATACAAAGTTGAAATGGATACATAGAGGCACCATTGGTGGATACAATTAAATAACTGTATCTTGCATCTTTAGAAAAACTATTGTGGCAATATTGAAAGGGCTCTGCTAGTGGAAAAAAGTTTTCTTTAAGGACTATTGTTAATTTACTTAACTGCAGGAACTTTAGTGGCGACTGAAACTTTCTTTCTTCTTTCCTGAGCTGCAATAACACTCCCTCTAGTGGAGTTTGGGATTTACAAATTCCTGAGAACCAACTTTGTTTTGACTCTCTGTGGTTTGGTTATCTACTTTGAGGCCTGTCTTTCTCATGGAACATTTGACAGTTTGACCTTGAATCCAAAGACAGGTGTGGAATGAGTGGCCCACCAAAACAAGAGCTGCGTCGAAAGCAGGAAAAGGCCAATTAGTACAAACAACTCTGATTTCTCAGGCTCGCAGATCTTCAGTCCCTGCTGTCTTACAGGGAGCTGTACCCTCAACAACAGCTCCATCTAAGGAAGCCGAACAGGCAACAACTGAGGATATGGCAGCTGGGGGATCTAGCACTCTTTTAGAGGAAATGCTACAACAATTTGCAATTTTGAACAAAAAGGTTGATGACCAAACTGCAAAAATTGACTTAGCTACATCTTCAATCACTAAACTTTCTGAACAGGTGGCTAAGCATTCACAAGACATTGGGAATTTAAAGGACGCTACATCTGAAAATCGGAAATTGGCCGAAGCTGCGAATGAAAAAGCAGGTCAAGCAATTCAGAAAGTGGATGAATTGAAAGGAGAAGTAAGGCCGCTTCACAAACATATTAGTGACCAGCAGGCCTACCTGTCTATGGTGGAACTGAGAAACAGGGAAAATAATTTGAGATTACGCTCTATCCCAGAGATTGAGAAAGAGGACTTGACCGGCTTTTTGACAGCAGAATTCTCTAAATTCTGGGGTATAGAGGAAGATACAGATTTTAAAATAACAACTGCATTTAGACTGGGAAGAGTTGCCAGGAAGGACAGGCCTAGAGATTGTTTGATCATCTTAAGGACCAAGCAAGAGAGAGACAAACTACTTGACCTACATTTCAATAAAGCACTTGAGATCCAGGACAGAAGAGCACAAATTTACAAGGACATTCCTAAACAACTACTGGATCTCAGATCTAACTACACCGACCTAGCTGGACTTTTGAGAAGCAACGGAATACCTTACAGGTGGGAGTTTCCACAAGGCTTATCATTTAACTACAAAGGAAAGAAGATTAAAATCAAAACGAAAGAGGATAGCCAGAAGTTTCTACACGATCACGGAGAAGACCTGCAGAAGGGAATAGCAGTCCCTTGGCCTCCACCTGAGTCTGGGAAAGAGCCAGCACCCTCGGATTTAGACAAGAAAGAAGACACCCCATAAAGAGCAACAACAGATTGATACAGGATGTCTCTACAGCTGTATAGCTGGAATATTAATGGCGCAAATTCCCCGGAAAAACGCAAAAGGATCTTTCATATTTTGAAGAAGGAACATTTGGACATAATCTGTCTGCAAGAAACTCACGTGACCAGGCTTCACAGGAAAGTGTTAATAAACAAAAGATTAGGCCAAGAATTTATCTCATCAGACAGAGTTAAAAAGAGAGGAGTGGTGATCTATGCAAAAGAGAATCTATCACCAAAATTTTTGTTTAAAGATGAACAAGGAAGAATCCTGGCAATTGAAATACAAATCCAAGGAAAAAAAGTTTTGATATTAGGAAATCTACGCACCAAATGAGGGGAAATCAGAATTCTACAAGAAGCTTCATGAGACATTACTGGACTATCTGGATTATTCTAACATCATTATGATGGGAGACATGAATGGGGTGGTCCTCTACCTATATGGACAAGTCACAGAACCAGAACTTGAACTAAAGATGGAAGACTACCAAAAACTTTCTTCGAACTAACTGACAATATGGACTTGATTGATCTATGGAGGACGAGAAACCCCCTAGGTAAAGAAGGAACTTTCTTTTCTGAGGCTCACCTGTCATGGACAAGAATCGACCAAATTTGACAACTAGAGGGCTGGCACCTAAGACCACAAGAGTAGAAATCTGCCCAAAGACATGCTCCGACCACAACGCTCTGAAAATGGAAAATGAGATTTACTACTGCCGACTCCTTCAGATGGAAAATGAATGACAACCTGCTAAGAGATCCAAGAGATGGTAAAGAAGGCCCCAAAAAACTTTAAAGGACTACTTTGAAATTAACCTTAACACCTCGGTGGAAAAAAGAATAATCTGGGACGCAAGTAAAGCTGTTATGAGAGGGTTTTTGATACAACAAAACACGATCAAGAAAAAACTTTGGAATAGGAAAAAGGATAAGATATTAGAGAAGATTAGAGATGGAGAGAAAAAATTAAGATTGAATCCAAAATCAAAAGAGACTTTAAGAGAAATTAAATTTCACCAGTCACCATATATGAAATTGATTAACCAAGAAGTGGAATGGAAAATCAAACAAATGAACCAAAGATCTTTTGAATCTGCGAATAAATGTGGGAAGCTGCTAGCTTGGCAGTTGAAAAAGAGACAAAAATTAAATTTATGTTACCAATCTAGAAGTTGAAGGAAAAAACATCCAGAAACCGGGAGAAATTAGAAAGTGTTTCCAGAAATATTTCAAAAAACTGTACACCCAAGGGCCTGAGGAAGTGACTGAGATAGAACAGTTCTTGAAAGATAATGGCCTACCAGAACTATCTCAAGAGAAGAGATCAATCTTGAATTGTAAAATAACACAACAGGAAATCGAGGTTGCCATACCAGAATATGCAGCTAGGCAAATCTCCAGGCCCTGATGGACTTACCTCCAAGTACTACAGACGTTAAAGGACTACTTGACACAACCATTAATGGAGGTTTGTAACCAGATTATGGGGGAGGGAGGGCACCAGAAACGTGGAAAGAAGCATTCATCACATTGATACCTAAAGTGGAGACTGAAAAGACTCAACTCAAGAACTACCGTCCCATCTCACTCCCTAAATGTGGATTACAAAATATTTGCAGACATTTGGCAAATAGATTTAAAAAGGTTTTAAATGAAGTAATTCACAAGGACCAAGCAGGCTTTCTCCCAGGTAGAATTTGTTTGACAATACTAGGAATATTATCGATATTCTGGAACTTTTACAAACAATATTAACACTAAAGCAGTGTTAATTTTTATTGATGCGGAGAAGGCCTTTGACAATATTTCTTGGAAATTTATGAAGAAAAATTTGGAAGGGATGGGAGTGGGAAGGGGGTTTGAGAACGGAATAGAAGCAATCTATTCCGAACAAAAAGCTAAGTTGATAGTGAACAATGTGGTGACAGAAGAACTTCAGATTGAAAAAGGAACACGTCAGGGGTGCCCCCTGTCCCCTTTATTGTTTATCTCAGTCCTGGAGGTCTTGCTGAACATGATAAGGAAGGACCGGCAGGTACAAGGAGTACGGGTCGGAGTGAAACAATATAAACTGAAAGCATTTGCAGATGACTTGGTTTTAACATTACAGGAGCCAGAATCTAGTACAAAAAGAGTTTTGGGAACTGATCCAGAAATTTGGTCGGGTGGCGGGTTTCAAGTTGAACAAACAAAAAACTAAGGTGTTAGGGAAAAATTTGACAGTTACTGAAACAGAAGGGTTTCAGAAGGAAACAGAACTAAATATTGTTAAAAAAGTGAAATACCTGGGGGTCAATCTTTCTTCCAAGAACTTGAATTTATTTAAAGATAATTATGAGAAATGTTGGTCAGAAGTTAAAAAAGATTTAGAAATTTGGTCAAGACTGAATTATCCTTGTTAGGCCGAATTGCAGCTATAAAAATGAACGTTTTGCCAAAGATGTTGTTTTTGTTTCAGGCCTTGCAGATTGTGGACAGAGTGGAATGTTTTGGAAAGTGGCAGAAGGATATTCTCAAATTTGTCTGGCAGGGCAAAAAGCCCCGAATAAAGTTTAAAATACTAACTGATGCAAAGGAGAGAGGGGGTTTGCCCTGCCGGACTTAAGGTTATATTACGAAGCTGCAGCCTTCTGCTGGATGAAAGATTGGATTTTGTTAGAAAACACTGATGTCCTGGATCTGGAAGGCTTTAATAATTCGCTAGGTTGGCATGCGTATCTGTGGTATGACAAGGCAAAAACACATGGAATGTTAAAAACCATATTGTCAGAAAAGCAATATTTATGGTCTGGAAAAATACAAAGACTTATTAGAGTAAAACTCCGAGGTGGTATCACCAATAGAGGCCAAGGCTCGGAAAAAACCCAATATGGAGGCCGGCTGGCCGAAATATTGGGAAATAATAGAAAATTGGAGACAACTGGAGGTTGCAGAGCTTTGAAATTAAAGGGTAAAGTGCAAGATTGGTTCATTATGCCCAAATTAATGAGGTTTTTAAGTTAGATAAAAAAACAGGATTCCAGGTGGAAAAATCGAAACTTGAGACAGAATTGTTAGAACCAAAGACCAAGCTATTATCGAGAATGTATAACTTGCTGCTTAAATGGAACACTCAGGATGAGACAGTTAAATCAGCCATGATAAAATGGGCTCAGGACATTGGTTAAATATCATGTTTGAGACTGGGAAAGGTTATGGACCACCGGTATGAAGTTTACGGCATGTAATGCCTTGAAAGAAAACATTATGAAAATGGTATACAGGTGGTACATGACCCCAGTCAAGCTTGCTAAGATTTACCATTTGTCCGATAACAAATGCTGGAAATGTAAGGAGCTGAGGGACATTCTTTCACCTCTGGTGGACCTGCCCAAGAGTGAAGGCCTTCTGGGAAATGATCTATAACGAGTTAAAAAAGGTGTTTAAATACACTTTCCCTAAGAAACCGGAGGCATTCCTCTGGGCATTGTCGGCCAGAAGGTGTTAAAGAAGGATAGAACTTTTTTTATGTATGCTACACAGCAGCAAGATTCTTATCGCTAAGCATTGGAAGACTCAAGATTTGCCCACACTGGAGGACTGGCAGACGCAACTGATGAACTACATGGAACTAGCCTGAGATGACTGCCAGGATCCGAGATCTGGGAGAAGAAGCAATGGAGAGGACTGGAAAAATTTAAGGACTATTTGCAAAAGTATTATAACTATATGAATCTTAAGATGTCGCATGATTTGAAATGTCAGCCCAGCAATATAAGTGGATCATTTATGAAAGTTGAATTACCTATGAAAGAATCAAAGTTTAAATGGGTAAAAAGGAATATTGTAAGATTTTTAAACTAATTGGAATATAAGAGATTTAAACTTAAACTTAAATAGTAATTGAAAGTACAAAAAACACGTGAAACAAGGTTATAACTTGCTGATGGTTTTATTGCAAGAATGCATTACGGGGAGATGTGGGGAAGTCGATAGAAATCTGAAATAAGTTGATGAAATGGTCTGGTTTTGTTGTGCTTATCTCTTTTTATTTCTTTTTTTTCTTTATTTTCTTTTTCGTGCTTTTTTATTTTTGTCACTGTTATATTGTAATCTGGAAAAAGACGCAATAAAAATTATTATAAAAAAAAAAAAAATAAAGGAGGATTAAACACATTCATGGAATATAAACCTGACATGAACCTATACAGAACCTTCTTAGCAGCAGATCTCTTTATACCTTACCCTGGATAAACAATGAAGGGATCTTCCTTTCATTCTCTAGAAGCAAACTTCTTGGAGCAAGGTGAGCCAATAGAGTGCTGTCCAGATATTGTTGGACTTCAGCTCTTCTTATCCCTGCCCATTGACCATGCTGGCTGAGGACTGATAAGAGCTGGAGTCTGCCAAGATCTTGAGGATGCCATGTCCTAGAGTCATTTGGTTGGCCACTGGGGTCGGGAGGATATTGTACTAGATGGATCTTTTTATCTGGCCCAGGACTCCCAACTCATGTTTCTGTGAATATGGAAGATGGGGACTGCTACCAAAAAAACTGGGGTAGTGATGGTGTTGTCATCAAACAAACAAGCCACCCCTCAATGTTTGGTTTACAGCCTTCTGAAAGGTCAACTGCATCTCTCATTCCAGCTGCAACACCACTTCTTTCCATGGTTCAGTGCAGGTTTCATAGGCCCACTTTTTATTTCTATTTTTTGCTCCATGTAACTCCCTGAGTTATTCTGCACGGCTCTGTCTTTGGTAGGTCATAACGTGGGCCATTACATTTCCCTGTGGGTATAGTGACAGCAGCTGCTTTCCCCCTCTATTTGTCTTGCTCGGCTGCTGCGGACCCTGCCCATGGGTAGCAGAAGTTTATTACTTTCCCCCTCTTGTGTTTGGTTTTTTGTTTCTCTTTCAGCTTCGCCATGCCAAAGTGCACTCCTAAGCTATCACAGAAAGTTTGCTTCATTGGTTACATTTGGATTTATTTTTTTTCCAAATCACTTTTTATTGTAGAAGCTATTACTATGTTCCCTATTCGACAGTGGCCATAACACTGAATCTCGGAGGGCCTCTGTCCTATCAGTGCTGACCTCCTGTAATTCTTTGTGTCAAATTTGCCCATGCACATCTGTTTGAAGCAGAGGGTCTATGTAATGATATTTTACTCTGGCACTCGCCCCCTGATCCTAAGCCCTTATCTGCTGCTGAGACAATTTCTTGTTGTTGAATTGTTGAAGTGTTTGAGGACACTTCTTCCTGCAATTCAAAATCAAGGGCAAACAGGTTGCAGACAAACATCTTGGGCATGATTCAACTATTTTTTCAGGCATGGAATGAGGTCTGCTCGTGCCATGGAACATTGCCCCCCCCTCACCCTGTGCATGCCTGTGGAGGGTGGGTGAGGGACCCCAGAACAGATTTTTGTGTAGAGGAAGCGGGGGGAGGAGTGTGTGAGTGGACCTAATCCATCGCAAAATACCACCCATTTAATTATTATTTGCTTATCCCAGTTTTCTACCAAGGTCCATGTCCATGGTTCTCTTCTACATTTTATCAGCTTAATAATATTTTCTGATCCATTTTCCCCCCATATCTACAGTTTGTTGGATTTCCTCTTTTGTATGATTTGATTTATGTTCAACCCTGCGCGTCCATAGCTTTTGTCGCTGTTTCTGTTCCGCAGCTTTTCGTCTTCCAAAAAAATATACATTATTTGCCTTCTCCACTGTGGAGAAATTATGTAACTTACAAAAATTATGTAATGGTGTTGTCATTACATTATTTCATTTCAGTGCAAAAGAAAAACAATGTGAATGGGAAACAATAATAAGAACTCTTCTTCTTCTTCTTCTTCTTCTTCTTCTTCTTCTTCTTCTTCTTCTTCTTCTTCTTCTTATCACATTGCATATCATTTGTGGACTGAAAAGCAATAGCAGCAGCAAATACCAATTTTATTTGCCGGGTTGATTTCCATTCTGGACATCGATCAGATTAAGTGAACATTGGCAATTTCTACTCACATTTCCATTTTCATCTGAATTCCTTGACATCCCTACCTCCTGTAGCCTTTTAAAAGGAGGAGGCTTGCACACAATGGAAGGAGGCCCAGCCCCTTAACTGCCCTATCTCCCAGTTATCTAAGGACTACTATCTTGAGACACAACCTTGCCAACAAAGGTCCATATAGTTAAAGCTATGGTTTTCCCAGTAGTGATGTATGGAAGTGAGAGCTGGACCATAAAGAAGGCTGATCGCTGAAGAATTGATGCTTTTGAATTACGGTGCTGGAGGAGACTCTTGAGAGTCCCATGGACTGCAAGAAGATCAGACCTATCCATTCTTAAGGAAATCAGCCCTGAGTGCTCACTGGAAGGACAGATCCTGAAGCTGAGATTCCAATACTTTGGCCACCTCATGAGAAGAGAAGACTCCCTGGAAAAGACCCTGATGTTGGGACAGTTGGAGGGCAGAAGGAGAAGGGGACGACAGAGGACGAGATGGTTGGACAGTGTTCTCGAAGCTACCAGCATGAGTTTGACCAAACTGCGGGAGGCAGTGGAAGACAGGAGTGCCTGGCGTGCTCTGGTCCATGGTGTCACAAAGAGTTGGACACGACTAAACGACTAAACAACAACAACTATCTTGAAGTCATAAACTCTCAGACCAGGGAGAGGTTTATACTAAAGCCTCTTTCCTATCTCACTTCAGCACTCTGTTTCCGCATGTTCCATGGATATGTGAAGCTGGGAGTGAGCTCACACATACTGGACCCACCTTCCTTGCATTTGGGGTTGAAGATAGGAAGAACCCTCATATGTTCAGGTGGATGTGCAGAGGCTCTTCTTTGCACTCAGAAGCCCTGTGCAATTTGGCACCCAGGTCACATGATGGAGAGTTTGGCTGAATGCAAGTTTCTGGAGGCAAACTTCTGAAGTGGGCTTCAAGACAAAGGGAGCTCCCTTGGTTTATTGACCAGGTCCTTCTCTATAGCCTATTAGTGCTGTGGCAAGGATAAGCCCAATTCAGTATGCCATACAGTGCCTGTCTAATTTCCGTCGCTCCAGATTACTCAGGAAAGTCTACCAGAGAAACACAATTTTAGATTATAGTCTGTTTGGATGAAGGTGTCTGTGAAGCTGAGGTAATTGCATGTGCTATTGCCAGATATAAGTGAATCTATTTCAGGTCAAGTTAACTTTTGGAGGTTTGTAGCTATAATTCCTTTCCGTTGCTGAAAATGTGGAATGGAAATGACTTAAAAATAAAAATGCCCCCCAAATACTATTTGAATACATTTTTAATCTATGTATAAAATATGTATTCCCCACTCAAAATATGCTTAAATATATGTATTTTATGTGCTATGCACATTGTTTTATATATACATATTATATTTTATATATAAACTTCAGGGAACTGTGTTGCGACATTCAGAGAAGTGCAAAATTGCAAGGATACATCAGCTCCAATCTTCACATTAGTCTGCAATATACAGTGGTACTCGGGTTACAGATGCTTCAGGTTACAGACGCTTCAGGTTACAGACTCCACTAACCCAGAAATAGTACTTCAGGTTAAGAACTTTATTTCAGAGTGAGAACAGAAATCGTGCTCTGGTGGCGTGGCGGCAGCAGGAGGCCCCATTCGCTAAAGTGGTGCTTCAGGTTAAGAACAGTTTCAGGTTAAGAACGGACCTCTGGAACGAATTAAGTTCTTAACCTGAGGTACTACTGTAATATCATATAGGAGCACAGGAAGCGACCTTGTACTGAGTCACACCAATGTTGTGTCTAGCTCAGTTTACACTGACTGGTGGAGTTCTCCAGCGTTTAACACAGGGAATCTTTCCCAGCTCTACCTGAAAATGCTGAGAGCTGAACCTAGGAATGGGGAACAATCCAGTTTGGTTCACATTTTAATGAGAACCCACCTAATTCTCAACCTAGAACAATATGTGAACCAAAACGCAGTTTTCTTTTGGAATTTGCCCTTCTCTGAATTTTGCAATGCAGTTCTCAGATACCTCAAATGTGTGTATTTTAGGGGAAGTTTTCATGAAAATGCGTACGTTGGTGAAAGCCACATGCAAAAATCATAGTCGTCAATATTCATTTTATGTATATCATAGAATTTTAGAGTTTCTTGCTTCTATGTGCACCACGAGCCAACACTCTGGGCTCCCCTTCTCACTCCTCCACTCAACATCCTCACAAATGCCCCTGTTTTCAAGTCCTGGTCATGAGAGCTTCGCCTTCTGGATTTCTTCCTGCAGTGGTTAGGACCTGAACCAATGGATTCAAATTACAAAAAAGGAGATCCCAACTAAGCAGCAGGAATAACTGTCTCACAGGAAGTGCTGCTCAACAATGAAGCACGCTCCTTAGAGAGGTAGCATCAGACAGTAAAGAGGAAAAACAAAGCACAATAGTCCCACTTCACGGAACACAGTAACACAAACATCCTGTCTGCATCACTTCCCACTCTGTGGAGTCAAACCATATACTGTCACGTGAAAAACAACGATCACATGACTGCAATCACAGAGCAGGAATTCGAACAGGGTGTTGAAACTGAGGCGATACCAAGATCTTCCCCACTCAATTGCACTTGCTAAAGCTCCTTACTTCTCTTCCCCCCCCTTTTTAATGAATATTTATTAGCATTTTCTATAATGAAACAAAAACAAAAGTAAACAAAAAATAACAAACATACAAAAATACAAAACTTAAAAACAATTAAAAACACATAAAATTTCAATTGCTTATTTCTTTTAACTTATTTCTCAGACCTCCTCACACCTTCCCTTCTTGTATTCCAATTCAAATTATTAGCTCAGCAATTCCTTATCACTTATTTCTCAACTTTAACTTAATAATTTAATTTAACATATTATTATTTTACTTTTTCTCTTTCATCCATTTCCTCAATTTATTTTTCCTAACCTTATTTTCATTTAGTTCATTTTAAAAAACCAATTTTGTCTTATCCAAACTTAAACATCAATAGGTAAAGGTAAAGGTACCTCTGCCCGTACGGGCCAGTCTTGACAGACTCTAGGGTTGTGCGCCCATCTCACTCTATAGGCCGGGGGCCAGCGCTGTCCGAAGACACCTCCGGGTCACGTGGCCAGCGTGACAAGCTGCATCTGGCGAGCCAGCGCAGCACACGGAAACGCCGTTTACCTTCCCGCTAGTAAGCGGTCCCTATTTATCTACTTGCACCCGGGGGTGCTTTCGAACTGCTAGGTTGGCAGGCGCTGGGACCGAGCAGCGGGAGCGCACCCCGCCGCGGGGATTCGAACCGCCGACCTTTCGATTGGCAAGCCCTAGGCGCTGAGGCTTTTACCCACAGCGCCACCCGCGTCCATCAATACTCATTCTTAAAACATTTTTTCTAAAGCCGACCCAAATTCCCTTCCACGAATTTCCCAATTTTCATACAAATAACAAAACAAAATAAAAGCAGAACAAATTATAATTATGTACCCTTTGGATTCCCAAACTCCACCCCCCTTTCCCAGTTTCAGTCCCCAACAAATGTCCATCAGTCTTAATCTACTATCAGCCTGGAGATCTCACATCCGAGGCTCTTAGTTCTCTCTCAATTCCTCTCTGCCGGTTTTTTTTATAGTCCTTAATATTGAAACCAAATCTCGGAGAAGCTCTGGCCCAACGGGATCCATGTTTCTTCCAGCCAGACCTCCATACTTAAAAGTGGAGCCCGAATCTTGTTTCTTACTCCTTTCAAGTCCAAATGTCCCCAAAGCTCCAACTTCCACCTTAAGCAAAAATCTCCTTACTTCTCACTGCCATCCGCTCTGAAAACAACAGCAGCAGCAATGTTGCATCCTCTCCCTCCCCCTTTTCTTTCCTTGACTGCTGAGAGAAGCTGGTTTGGATTTAAAGTATCCATTGGGTAGCGAGGGAACCTGGTGCAAATGAATATCTGCACGCACAACTTGTGAGCGCTATGCTTCATGGGCCTTTGGGGTGGCTTCATCTTAGCTCAGCATCTTTCAGAATGGGCCATAGGAGCAGAGAGGTAGCAGCATCGCCTGCTGGACCTTGGACCTGCTCCCCACACCAATTCAGTGATGCTAGAGAGAGAGGGAGCCATGTTGCAGTGCTCCGTGTGTGTTTATATGTAAAGAAGGTAGATTAGCCAAAATGCTGAGTTGCTGAGTTCTGTTACGCAAGCTGCGCAAACTCTGCGGATCCCTAAGTGTACCGGTGTCTGTTGGCATCGGTCGCTGTGATGTTTGGGCTGAAGAAAGCTTTTGAAGCTCCTGAATGAATGACCAGGAGGGCATGTGTCTCTACCAGGGTCCTACTTGAGTGTAGGCCAAGCTCCTGACACACCCACCACTCCCTAGAGTGGTCAGTTCTCTTTTGCAGCTGCCTCATTTCAATGAATTTTTGTTTACTGTCATGAAAATCTTATATTAGGCTCAAGTGTATAGAAAAATGTATGTTAGGGCACACTAAAATGCTGATGAAATTGCATGTGGGCTTTTTTTAAAGCAGAATGATGCAGAAAATAAATGAAATGACTAAGATTGGAAAAATGAGAAACAGAGGTGAACTGAAATGGACACACTTGTCTGTCCTTAACTGAACCTAGTACTTTTTACAGGAAAGGCAGATGTTCTCTTTCACTGAACTATGGTAAAAAAAGTTCCTCAAGCATCCCCACTTAATGAAGCCCAATTCACATGGTGCCCCATTCAGGAAATCCTTGGGGTGGGGAAAAGAGAGAAAACACAATTCCCTCTGGTCACATACAAGAAGATGTTGGGGTCTGTGGGAAACAAAATTAAGATAACTTCAGCTAGTCCTGGATATGGCTAGATCTTTTTAAAATTTCACTGCAGTGTGCTTGTATATCTTAAACCTGGCATGCATCAGCATGTGGTACAACAATAATGTCTGTAAGATGAAGGGAATGAAGTCTTTATGAAGTGCACTATCAGACAAAGCATGAGAGAGACACTGGAGAATTGTTAGTGGTTCCATCTCGAACCTTAAGTGTCTTGAAAAACAAGCTAATGAACTTGCAACTACAAGAACTGCAAGTGTAGTTTCACATTAGCAAAGTTTAGGAAAAGCACTTTAGACCAATTACAGAAAGCTTTCAATGTAGATTTTTGAGACATATTGAGTTAAAGCAAGTGGCACTTTATATGTCCTTGTTTTTCCAAAAATTGGTAAGAACTATAAGGGTCAAATCCTTAAGATTTTTGACATCTGTCGAACAGTTTGAGTACTCTTGTTTTTAATTAATAGCATCAATGTCAGAGACATAGGCTGGCTATTAATCTTGAGCCAAGATACTGGTGAGGATGAAGAGTCACTAGAACTTACTACCTTAGCAGTATGTGTGAAGATATTTCTAAATAGCATAAGTATGATTGCTGGAAATGCATTCTTGAGGTCCAAGTCCTTCAGGTCCCTGATAAGCCATGCAATTCACTCTTTGTGAAAAGCAGATACACAGGCATGCATACTGAGACTTTAGATTAAGGAAGGGGAACCTGAGGTCCTCCAGGTTCTGTTGGACCCCACTTCCTGTCAGTCCCATCTGCTATGTCCAGTAATCAGGGATGGTGGGAGTTGTGTCCAACAACAGCTGGAGGGCCAAAAATACTCCATCTCTCATTTAGATGGGACAGATAAACTTGGCTTGCTTATTTAGTGTTCTTTGTTGGCATCCATTTGCCTCAAGAGACAATGGTGTGTGCCTCCATGGGTGAAGTCCATGGGTGAAGTTTTCCACTGTGTTAACAGCACCAAAGTGACCTCTCTGGGGTGCAAGCTGGGCAAGTGTGTATGGAGGTCCTGGGTTGCCCTTCTCGTCCTCACTGGTGTGGTCCAAAGGAAAGCAGAGCAATACATTTGGTCCAGCCTGGCTGCAAGAGTTGCTGGAAGGAGGTGTACTAGGCACAATCCAACCATCTTAGGGACTCCACTCTGAATCTGTATAGCTTTTACTCCTTCACCTTTTCTCCCACCTTTTCTTGTAGTTGCAAGGCAGCAGAGGTATAGGATCAGAGTTTTCCTTCTAGATGGGCTACCTCCTCACCCTAGGTGGACAAGCCCCATCTGCCCCCCATTTCCTTCCATAAACTGCTTTCTTGGCATTTGAACCCACTATTGGTCTTGCCTGTTAAATCTGCCTATCTTGCAATGCAGGGGAAGTCCATAACTCACTCAGGGTTTCAGACCCATCAGCTACCCTCACCGGGTTTAGCCAGCCAGTCAAAGCTGCTTCCTATGGTGTGGCCTTTGCCACTTCCTGACAGCTGCTAGGAGCCACAGTTGAGAGCTTAGTGTAGGGTGGGGACCCAAAGTGGACAAACTACCCAGAGGGAGCATGACATGTCCCCCACCAGAGGAACTACCCCTCTTCTAACACCCCCACACTCAATTTGGTGTTCCACTGCATTGAAAAAACTGTAGGATTCTGAACCACTAACTTCATCTTCAGCTCTAACCAGGCAGCGGTAGCCCATCCTTCCTCACCGCCTGAGGCAAAACTTCAGCATCACTGGAGAAGCAAAGAGAAGCAGTGGTGTTGGCTTACACTGAGATCTTATGACAGTCTCATGAGATCTCTCTGGAACCCAGAAGCTGCAGTCACTCTTCCTCACCTTGGGGGTAGGTGGCGGGTAGGTGCCCATGACAGCGCTGGAGAAGGGTGGGGAGGTGGCATTGACTGACAGTGAGATCTCACCAGAACCCAAAAAGTGCCACCTCCACAACTTCTCCTCACTTCTCTGGTGCTTGCAGTGGTGTGAGGCCACCCCTTGGATTCCACTGCCCAAGGCAGCTGCCTCACTCTGCCTCATGGAAAGGCTCACTGTGGAACCAGGACAATAATGTTCACCAACTTAAAAAACAAACTTTGATACTATAGATCCTGTGGACTTTGCAGCATCCCATCAGCCTTTCCAGCAAGCGAAGTCAAACAGCAAATGACTTTTGGACTGACTGAAGTCAAGTGATCACTGGGCTTTAATATAAATTTAGGACGGTTGTGTGGCTGTTGGATATAAATGCAGGTGCACTACAATGATGGTTTCCATTTTTGTGTGTGTGTCCAGTTTATGGAAGGCTTGTCTTGTTCATGTTACTAAGTACAGAGACTATAAGTGACAGAGGGCTTGTGATTGAAGGATTCAGCTGTGAATCAAAGGGCCTGGAATCCTTGAACATTATTTATTATTTCAAAATATCTTCTGGTTGCTGGATTCAGGGCCTGCTATTTGCAATTGGATACTGAGGCCCAAGAATGGCAGAGGGGTGGTGTTTGGTGGACAATTAACTCCAAATATACAGATAAGGTAGGGAAGAGTGATTGTGGGACATTGTGATCCTATATGTAAATGTCTCTGGAATTAAGTTCTATTGAATGCTTTGGTACTTCTGAGTAGGCTTTGTAGTGCTTCATCTGTCAAGTGAACCTTTTTCTGCTTAAAAAAAATGCAACATTACAAATTATGCCAAAGCAATATTTACCTGAATTCATGTAGGGAAACCCCTATATGAAACTGTTGTTGCTGTTGTTGCCCTGCCTTTTTCCCTGACAGGGACTCATGGGGTCTAGGCAGTGCCTCCTCCAATATTTTTGAGGTGGTGGTAATTTATTATGTTGAAGCTATCTACTTCTGTCAAAGGTTTTGTCAGAAAGCATTTATTATCTTTTCGTTAACTTACAGTTGATTAGTTTTCAGATGATGGTAATACTGATAATATTTATAGTGGAGGGATCTGAAAAACATGAGGGTGTTGGGGGTGAAATTTATTTTGGGTGGTTTTCCTGGATTTATCTTGAATAGAATCAATTTTCTACCAAAAGAAGAAGCAATTTTCCACCGTCCAGACTTTTTGATGAACATTTTTAAGCAATTCTAGCGCTGGGAATGAAAATCTTGAATAGTACTTGAAAAGAGATTTGAA
>NC_041313.1:117799042-117811727 GCF_004329235.1 Podarcis muralis | reverse complement strand
TTGATTCAGTCTGCATTTGAAGGCGATCTTACGCAATTGGCATTTTCTGGGGGGAAAACACGCAAAACGAAACAGCCATCCTTTGAAATCTGCGCTTCTCTAATTTTTGCAATGCAGTCCTCCAGCCATGTAATGTGAACAAAAATGGATAGAGTGAAGTGTGCGTTGAAATGTGTATATTAGTGAAAACAAAACAGAATTGTATTAGGAGAAACTGCATACAAAACTGTGCATATTAGGAGTAACTAGCAGTAAAATGTGAATTGATTTTCACCAGGACTTGAAAATATAAATTGCAAGCTGATGTGGAAGTGTGGAGAACAGAACTAAATACTAGAAAGTGAGATACTGAAAGAAATTGAATTTAATTTCTCTTCATCCCTACTCTTACATATGTGCCATTAATAGCCTGGATAGCACAGTTGGGTAGAACGTAGTCCTGATAACACCAAGGCTGCAGGTTCGATACCCATACGGGACAGCTGCATATTCCTGCATTGCAGGGGGTTAGACTAGATGACCCTCAGGGTCCCTTCTAACTCTACAATTCTATGAAAAATATTAACAATCTGCATCCAAGCAACTCAAATTTCCCACTGCAAAACACTTGAATTCCGACGTTGGCATAAGTTATATGAAATGCACATACATACACTCATTGTGCTATAGGTAGTCAGGGGAAAGAAGGGCCCATAGGAGGCAACTCAGAATGGCTTTAAAAGAGGATTAGATAAATTCATGGAGGATAAGGCTATCCATGGATATATAGATACACACACACACACACACACACACACACACACACAGAGAGAGAGACATAAACTCCACGGCACCTGTCATTCATAACACTTAATGCATCTGATGAAAGGGACTGTAAAGGTAAAGGTAAAGAGACCCCTGACCATTAGGTCCAGTCGTGGCCGACTCTGGGGTTGCAGCGCTCATCTCGCTTTATTGGCCGAGGGAGCAGGCGTACAGCTTCCGAGTCCTGTGGCCAGCATGACTAAGCCGCTTCTGGTGAACCAGAGCAGCGCACAGAAACGCCGTTTACCTTCCCGCTGGAGCGGTACCTATTTATCTACTTGCACTTTGACGTGCTTTCGAACTGCTAGGTTGGCAGGAGCAGGGACCCAGCAATGGGAGCTCCTCCCGTCGCAGGGATTCGAACTGCTGACCTTCTGATCGGCAAGCCCTAGGCTCTTTGGTTTAGACCACAGCGCCATCTGCGTCCCTTGAGACGTCATGGAATCTGTGGTTTAGATCACAGCACCACCCGTGTCCCAAGTGGACTGTAGTAGCAAACAAAAACTTAAACCACAATTAATGTGTTCGGTCATTAAGGTTTCATCAGTCAGTCTGTCTGTCTGTCTGTCTGTCTGTCTGTCTGTCTTTTGCTACAGGAGACTGGCATACCCACCATGATTGTAATCAATAAAACGAACACCCCTGTCACTTAGAACATTTCTAGACCCCAAACACACCCCGTCTCAAAATAAACACACAGCTTTTGTTTCGCATCATGGGCATAGCCAGAATTTATGTTTTTTTTGGGGGGGCAGGACACTCACCTGTCACCATTCTCTACCCGTCTGGCTCTGACTATCAGATTCGGAATGAAGTGTCTGGACAACTTTTTTTAAAAAAAATGTTTCTTTCGACCACAAGTACTCAGAAAAACCTGTCAAAATCTTTCCACAATTTATGTTTCAAGTATTATTATTTATTTACTTGATTGGGGGGCAAGGGTACTGCTTTCCTGCCTACGCCCATGTTTAGCATCCAAGCTAACTATAGTCCTGGTAGTGAAATTACCTTATCTCCATAGAAAGAGAACAGGGCAGGAAAGAGCCGTGGGCTAGTGACTCTCAGGGCAGAAAACTGTCTGCTTAATGGAAGAGACAAACCAGACTGACACTGAACTTGGCAGAACCCACGACCTAGAAGGACGGCCTGGGAACAAGTATATGGGTCTGGTTTTTGTCGGCGTTTTAGTTTTGCAGGGGAAGTTCCAGACCCTCCAACTGCCCCTATTTTCCAGGGACGGTCCTGGATTTACAGAAGCCTTGCTGATTTGATCCCGGAATATCCCGCTTTTCCTTAGGACGTCCCAATTTTCATCACAGAAATGTTGGAGGGTATGGAGTGCTCACACACACGCACACACTTTGAAATGATACACCCAATAAAAGCCAAATTTGGCGCAGGTTCCTTATACAACATGTTCTTTTGCAGTTCACGATGAACTGCAGTTAAATATATATACAGTGGTACCTCGGGTTAAAAACTTAATTCGTTCTGGAGGTCTGTTCTTAACCTGAAACTGTTCTTAGCCTGAACTTCTTAACTTTAGCTAATGGGGCCTCCTGCTGCCGCTGTCACACGATTTCTGTTCTCATCCTGAAGCAAAGTTCTTAACACGAGGTACTATTTCTGGGTTAGCAGAGTCTGTAACCTGAAGCGTATGTAACCTGAAGCGTCTGTAACCTTAGCTACCACTGTGTGTGTGTGTGTGTGTGTGTGTGTATAATGTTACGGATTCACTGACATGGGAAGGGTTTTGTGTGAGCATTTTGCTCTGGCCTGGGTGGAAAGAGGGAGGGGACGTCACTGCTGGCTGACACTAGCTGTTCTTAACCTCGCTTGCGCCTACAAGCATTCATTAAATTCCTTCCTCTTCTTTGCAATTGCAATGAATACCACTTTGCCCCCCCTACCCCTCCACCATAATACAGTGGTACCTCGGGTTAAGAACTTAATACGTTCTGGAGGTCCGTTCTTAACCTGAAACTGTTCTTAACCTGAAGCACCACTTTAGCTAATGGGGCCTCCTGCTGCCACCGCGCGATTTCTGTTCTCATCCTGAAGCAAAGTTCTTAACCCGAGGTACTATTGCGGGGTTAGCGGAGCCTGTAACCTGAAGCGTCTGTAACCCGAGGTACCACTGTAAATGGAAGCTGCATGCAACCCACTTGAGAGCTCACCTCTTCGGGGATCTGGCCCCCTTCCTATGGGGAGCAAGGGCTCGGCTTCCTTCTGCTGCACATGCAGCCGCTGCGAGATTATCGATTATCGCTCCTGGTGCTGCTTGCAAGGATTCAAACAGGCCATTTCCTCCCCCGCCCCCACCAGGAAGCCGCTCTCATGCTTCGCCAGCTGCACAAAACTGGGGGCTTGCTGTTTCTCAGGCTTTCTAGGCAAGCGGAGGAGCTCGCTCGGTTTAACCCTACAGCGCCCCTGTGGCAGAAAAAACGGTGCAGGGAAGCCCCACCCGCACTACGCATTTATAGCGCAATAACACCTCGATCGCTCATGAGATGGGGGTTGTAACATCTGGAAGGCCGCAGCTTCCCCTCTCCTGCTATCATGCTAATATTAAACCCATTCTCTGGATGTGAATGTTTAATGCAGTCAACAGGCCAGCTTCCTGGAAAAAGAGGGAGATCTCAGCAGGCTTGGGCAGAGACCAAAGTTTGCAGAAAAAAGAATAATAATAATAGTAACTGGGTGGGTGAGGGAGAATCCTAAGGGGTGTGTATGTGTGAAAATGGCTGTGCATGCTCAGTGGTTGCAGAATTTGGACCGTTGGTAGGGAAATGCAATGGAGTATCCTGGAGTAGGGCATGGCTGGCAAAAATCAGGCCCAAGACAAGTGTACAGCATAGGCCTAGCCAGGGGGCAACTGCTCACCCACAAATCAAGTAAATAAATAAAAATACTTAACTAACTGACCAATTGTGTTGCAGATAACTTGGTTCTGCCCCCCTTAACATAAAGCCTGTCCCCCAAATAAATCCTGGCTACACCCATTGCATTCACTATCGGCACATATTTATTATTCATTTTAAATGAAATGAGCAGTGAACAATTGTATTTATTTATTCCTTTATTCTCTATTCCACTTAACCATCGACGTCTCTAATAAAATTGCAAAAAGGGGAATGATAAAAATTCACCATAAAATCTAACGAGAAATGTCTGTGGAAGAAAGGAGGTCTTTGTCATGCGCCTGAAGTTCTGCAGAGAGTATGGCTTATACAATGGTGGAGTCAGAAGGGGGACCCTGGGGGTCATCTAGTCTGACCCCCTGCAATGCAGGAACCGCAGCTAAAGAGTCCCTGGCAGATGGCCATTCCAAACTCTGCTTAAAAACCTCCAAGGAAAGAAGAGTCCACCACCTTCACCAAAGGATCCCAAGAACTATAAGGGTGTTAAAAGTTTTTCAGAGGCTTTCATTCCCCTCACCGAGCTGACAGTTCCCAGAGTGGTTTAATAATAAATAATAATAATAATAATAATAATAATAATAATAATAATAATAATATAATAATAATAATAATAATAATAATAATAATAATAATAATTTATTTATACCTCGCCCTCCCTGGCCAGAGCCGGGCTCAGGGCAGCTAACAGCAGTAAAATTACAATAATAATTTTTTAAAAACCAATTTAAAATACAGGTTAAAATATAAATTAAAATGCAGCCTCATTTTAATAGTAGCCCATAGATCAAAACCATAAGGGGAGGGAAACATAAGGGTCTGACCAAACCAAAGGCCAGGTGGAACAGCTCCATCTTGGAGGCCCTGCGGAAAGATGTCAAGTCCCACAGGGCCCTAGTCTCTTGTGACAGAGCATTCCACCAAGTCGGGGCCAGTACTGAAAAGGCCCTGGCCCTAGTTGAGACCAATCTAACCACCTTGCGACTTGGGACCTCCAAGGTGTTGTCATTTGTGGACCTTAAGGTCCTCCACGGGGCATACCAGGAGAGGTAGTCCCATAGATATGTGGGTCCTAGGCTGTATCCCTTTCCCAGGGTTCTCTCTGCGAATTGTACCTCTGTGGGGAAAACACGGGTCATCTCAGCAACTCTCAACACCTTTAAAAAACTACAACTCCCAGAATCATTTGGGGGAAGCTGCTGCAAGTGGTATGTACATCCAAGGGAGACAATGGAGTGTGCCTCCGGAGGTGAAGTCAAACCGCTGGAGAATCTGTCACTTTGCATTTCTTAGTACAGAAAGTATTGATCTGATGTGTAGAGATCTTTCCTATGGTAATTAGTTCAAAAGGGTTCTGGAGACTTCTCTGCGTGAAAGAAACAAGCAGAAGGCTATTCCTTCAGAGAAGCTGAGTACAGCTGGCTTAAATTGCTCCTGTTATCTCTTTCTGCCAAGGTCATGCTGACTATAATAATAAGGCCAGAAGAGCCTGGGTCTCACGCTTTCTCTTTCTATCTCTTTCCCTCCTGGTGTGGTGTTTGGTACATAGATAGTGTTAAGGTTTTAGTCTTATTTTAAGTTATTGTAAGTTTAAGTTAAGTCTGTAGACAGTGCCAATCCTGAATGTATTGGATCTGTGACCATTATGATCATTTGCCTTCTGTAGCAGTAAAGCTCTGCTGGATGAAACACAATTGCCTCTGGCCTATTTTTTTTTGGGGGGGGGGATCTTGCAACGTGTTTAAGTTTTTACTCTAACTATACATTGAGTTCTGCTCTGGATCAATATTGAGTAGAATTCAGGACAGAATCACAGCGCCTGCTGTGGCTGCAGGGACTAGTAACTTGTACCTGCTGCCTCCCACAAGATACCAGCCGAGGCTCTTCAGAATGGTGCAACTGATTTGCTGACTGAATGTACAGGTATCATTTCAGAGATATCAAGGTCTTACAATAAAAGCAATCTGTGATATACAGTGGTGCCTCGCAAGACGAAAAGAATCCGTTCCGCGAGTCTCTTCATCTTGCGGTTTTTTCGTCTTGCGAAGCAAGCCCATTAGCGCCTTTGTGGATTAGCGCTATTAGCGGCTTAGCGGATCAGCTGATAAGCGGTTTAGTGGCTTAGCGGATCAGCTTATAAGCGGTTTAGCGGATAAGCGGCTTAGCGGATCAGCTGTTAAGCGGCTTAGCGGATCAGCTGTTAAGCGGCTTAGCGGCTTGGGAAAAAGGGGGGTAAAAGGAAAAAAACTCCGCAGGAACTCGCAAGAACATTTTCGTCTTGCGAAGCAAGCCCATAGGAAATTCGTTTTGCGAAGCACCTCCAAAACGGAAAACCCTTTCGTCTAGTGGGTTTTCCGTCTTGTGAGGCATTCGTCTTGCGGGGGACCACTGTACTGGACTAAAATATAAATGGAACAGCGCCAACTTTCCCCAAGGATAGCCTACCTACAGGAGGGGAGGGGAACCAGATGCCCTCCAGATACCTCCATGGGTTAGAGTGTGGTGCTGATGATGCCCAGGTTGCAGGTTCGATCCCCGTACGAGACAGCTGCAAATTCCTGCATTGCAGGGGGTTAGACTGGATGACCCTTCCATCTCTACAGTTCTGTGATGCTGGACTCCATCTCCCATCATTCCTGACCATTGGCCATGCTGGCTGGGGTCACCCTACATATTTACAGGCCTCTGTGTGGGCTTTGGCTTCTTCCCCCAAAGAATCCTGGGAGCTGCAGTTTGTAAGGGTGGCGAGAGTTCTTAGGAAGCAGAATTGGATACGTGTCGGAAATGCAAAGAAATGAAGGGAACGTTTTTTCACATGTGGTGGGCATGTAAAAAGGTTAAAGAATATTGGGAAATGATCTATGATGAGTTGAAAAAATGTTTAAAATAACTTTTCCCAAAAGACTGGAGTCCATTTTGTTAGGAAAAATTTAGACTGAAGTCCCTTAGTGTCAACAAAATTTATTTATGTATGCAACAACGGCAGCAAGAGTTTGGTTAGCCCCAAGATGGAAAGTGAGGGAGGTCCCAGGCAAAGAAGACGATCAACGTAAGGTGGTAGAATATGCAGAGCTTGTAGGTTTAACATATAGAATAAGAGAGCAAGAAGAACATATATGGAAAATATTTGAGGATATGGAAAATAACTGTACACAGCTGAAAATGCTGTCAGCCTTAAGATAAAATCAACAGTGTAATTAATGTTTGAGTGACGTAAAAGTGGAGAACAGACTAAACGGCGACAGCAAAATATGCAGGAATGAAAGATAAATAAAATGAACGGAGGAAAGAAAAGGATGGAAGTTGTGGGATATCTAACAGTATGTAAAATGCTTATTTTAAGATTTAAAACTGAAAATTTAATAATTTTTTAAAAGAGTTGTCAGGAGGCCTCCTATTCCCCTCACAAGAGCTCTCTGTAGGGAAAACACTGAAGCCTAATTTGATGAGCAGAATACCTGGCCTCTAGTGGGCGGGGCTTTCATGCTGTACTCTAGAACAAGCCCCTCCCTTCAGGCTGTCAGTTTAAAAAGAGAGTTCAACTGTCACTTACCTCAAGGTGCTTCGTTTCCCTCAGTCAGCATGTTACTACGCTACGTTTCTCTACTATGAAAGCTTTGTTTCATATATATATCCAGTGAGCTGTTCACCTCACTGCATGAAAATACAAACGCTGCTAAAGGAGAAGGTGGAATAACGTATGGGCTCAAAAGAGATGATATTTCTCTGACAGGAGGACAGTTTTTTATTCACCCCTCTCCACAACGCTTGTCATTCCCAGAACCCCCTAGGAAGCCTGTTAGACCGCTCTGAGAAATAGAGCTCCGTGAGGGGAATAAGGGTCTCTAAACAACTCTAAGGTTGCCATATTTCAAACAGTGAAAATCCAGACAGAAAAGTTGTTGAGGTTGTTGACCTTTTTTTTTTTTAACAAATTCACCAAAAGCTGAAAAATGAAAAAACGAAGTTTTTGAGCTACAGTGGTACCTCACAAGACGAATGCCTCGCAAGACGAAAGAGTTTTCCGTTTTTTGAGTCGTTCCGCAAGACGAATTTCCCTATGGGCTTGCTTCGCAAGACGAAACGTCTTGCGAGTTCTTGCGAGTTTGTTTCCTTTTTCTTAAAGCCGCTAAGCCGTTAACAGCCGCTAAGCCGCTAATAGCCACTAATGGGCTTGCTTCGCAAGGCGAAAAAACCGCAAGACGAAGAGACTCGCGGAACGGATTAATTTCGTCTTGCGAGGCACCACTGTATTTCTGACAAAAACAACACTGCCAACATGGGTTGCCATAAGTCTGGATTTTCCTGCACACTTTTTTTTTTGGGGGGGGGCAATTTCCACTGCTTCCAGCTGTAGTATTCTGGATGTTTGGGAGATTCTGGACATATGGCAACCCTAAGCAACTCTCACCACCCTTAACAGCTCCCAGGATTTTGGGAGTGGCATGATACTGCTTTATCGTTTTGATGACACCTGAGTGGAGACACTGAAATTAAGAAACATGACTTAACTGTGGTCCAGTGGGTCTATTCTGCAAAGGACCTCAATAAATCAGCAGTTCCCAAAATGTGGTCCGCAGGCTTCATTCAGGCATGCCCACATTTAATTTCATAGTGACTTTTAAATGAATTTCTATTGCTTCTTTTATTTGCCACATTGTAATTTATTGCATTACCATTTGAATGTTATTGGACGCAAACAGACGCACGATTTAACAAATCAAAGCAGCAATGGAAATGCCCTTTTGAAATTACACAGCATCCAGCACAGTGCGTTACAATTGCTACAACAGGCAGCAAAATCATTAAGTGGCCCACCAACACTCTCAATTTTCAAGCGGTCCATATGGCGCAGAAAGTTTGGGAACCACAGCAATTGGTATTTTTTCAAAACCAAACATAAATGGGGAATAGACTCATGTCCACAAAGGTAGTCATCACGGCACTCTGTGGTGTGGTCTTAAAAATGAAGATAACCAACTCATTTTTTATTTTACTTCTGGAAATGTAAAGTAAGCCATAGAGGTGGATATTTTCAAAAATCGAGTTCAAAGTACCTGTCCTGTGGTAGGAAACGGGTAACAGCTGTGGCAGGGAGGAGGTTGGAGAGAGAGAAAATAACTCCAGAGATAGGCAAAAATGCAAATAGCAAATGAATCATTTCCAGTCAACTGTAAATGAACATTAAGAGGGAGACAGAAAGAAATCTTCTTCGGCTGAAATCTGGAAAAGTGACTGCTTGGTTGGGAGACAGACCTGTAAGAAAATGTTGGTTCTGCAGTTGGACTTGTATGCTTGAGCTTCTAAGTCCCATTATTTTCTGACCCTGGTGTTCCACTCCCAGCTTGTGTCAGTGGCAGACCTTGGCTTTCAAATTTGAGCAGGGCCCTGGGCGATGCCAAAATTTGGTGCCCCCTGCCTCTTGCCTTATAAGTCATTGTTGGGGGGGGCCTGCAGCGCCCTCCCAGCTCAGCACCCAGTGCGGGCGAACCAGTCGCACTCCCCTAAATCCGCCTCTGCTTGTGAAGGTGCTCAGATAAACGAGCTGGTCAAAGTGAAGAGCTCTGGGCTCTTTTGCCTTTTCCTGGGCCAGGCAAAATCTCATCCTGTAGGAAAGTGTTTATGTGAAATGCAGCAGGAATAAAAAGATATTTCCACACAAAGATTTATTTGTTTTCTTCCCCCCATGGAGCATTTGCAGAACGTACAACCTGGGCAACAGCGAGGTCTGCAAACACTGCTGGAAACACGTCGTTTGCTGAAAAGAAGCAATACTGTAGCCAGTGAAATGCCATGGTACACCTACATCAACATAACTTTCACCTGCCTAACGTGTCTCTCCCGCAGGTGCTGTAACTCTCCAATGGTTTGAACTTTACCCCCAAAGGCACACACCAACAACAAAACAAGGCTGTTCTGTTATTATGCCCTGCTATAGAGGAGGGGGTGGGTTTGCTCCTGACTGGCTAGTGCTCATGTGACATCATACGTGATTACTAGCTCCTGACTGGATGGTGCTGATATGACCTCACACCCTGATGTGTCAATTTGTCCCTTTTCTGAAAAATGGTATGGGGGAGAAAGAGCAACGATGAAGGGGTCTTGGTGGACCACAAGCTGAACATGAGTCAACAGTGTGATGCAACAGCAAAAAAAGGCTAATGCTATTCTAGGCTGCATCAACAGAAGTCTGGTGTCCAGGTCAAGGGAAGTAATATTCTCTATTTTGCCTTGGTCAGACAACACCTGGAGTCCTGTGTCCAATTCTGGGCGCCAGAATTTAAGAAGGATGTTGACAAGCTGGAATGTGTGCAGAGGAGGGCAACCAAGATGATCAAGGGTCTGGAAACTAAGCCTTCTGAGAATCACTTGAAGGAGCTGGGTATGTTTAGCCTGGGAAAGAGGAGACTGAGATGAGATATGATAGCCATCTTCAAATAACTTAAGGGCTGTCACATGGAAGCAGTGGCGTAGCGTGGGGGGTGCAGGGGGGGCCGGCCGCACCGGGCGCAACATCTGGGGTTAGGGCAAATCCACAGGTTAGGGGGCGCAAATCCACGGGTTAGGGGGCGCAAATCCACGGGTTAGGGGGCGCAAATTACTTGCCTTGCCCCGGGTGCTGACAACCCACGCTACGCCACTGCATGGAAGAGGGAGCATGCTTGTTTTCTTTTGCTCTGGAGGGTAGCACTCAAAACCAATGGCTTCAAGTTACAAGAAAGGAGATTCCTCCTAAGCATTCAGAAAAACTTTCTGACAGTAAGAGCTGTGGAACAGACTTCTATGAGAGGTGGTAGACTCTCCTTCCTTGGAGCTTTCTAAGCAGAGGTTGGATGGCCATCAGTCACGGATGCTTTAGCTGAGATTCCTGCATTGCAAGGGGTTGGACTAGATGACCCATGGAGCCCCTTCCGATTCTAAGTGACATCACACCCCAGCATGGCCGTTGTCTCCCACACCACACCCCCAAACAGCGCAGCCATAGTTGAAAAGCGCAAAACTTGGACCTTAAATGTAATCACAGCAGACCCTGAACAGGCTTTGCCGCAGAAAGAGTTTGGGTTCCCGCCCCCCAAGGCTCAAGTCCAGGCATTTGATGCATCATGTTGTCTATGCACTGTGCTCTGTGAAGGACCGTGCATACCACAGAGGCTGGGAGCTGAGCAATTCTGGACACACACATTCACAGCAAGTCAGGTTAGTCCACTTTTCTCTGCAGGGCAACCTCTGCTAGCCCTGGGACAAGTATGTGCAGGAGATTGGACGGTGGCTGCCAGCCATGGTTCGAAAGACTGAGAAAGACAGGATTTCCTAACATCAGCTGTGAGAACAGAAAGCCAAGCACATCCCCCCCCCACATAACACAAACAGGTCTCCCCACATCATTCTCACAATAATTTGGAAGGAAGTAACTTTGGACTTGTTCCTGGCAGCAAGTTGCACAGCCAGAGAGGGACCACTTGGTTGTTTCTTAGGATAACGGAAAGTCCGCTCTGCCAACAGACCCATAAAATATTGAAAAATGAAAAATTGTTTTTAAAAAAAGCCCTAGATTGGTCAGCAGCCTGGATTTCTCTCTCTCCTTTTTAAGAGGTGTCTGGTTCCTTATACAACATAAAAACATTCTGTCCTGCACAGATTCCAGGGTTTACTCCAAGGTTTACTCAAACTAAGAGTTTCAACGGCAATCTGAGCATAGCTGTCAACGTTTCCCATTTTTTAAGGGAACTTCCCTTATTCCGAATAGGATCTCTCACAAGAAAAGGGAAAAGTTGACAGCTATGAATCTGAGTGTTTCTATGGCTTCTTTCCCATGTGGATTTTCTGACACAGATATATTTTAAAACCTAAGCAGTGTCTTTCTCTTGCACCACTTGTTCCATATGTAGAAATTTCAGTAGCTGTAGAAGATTTTCTGGAGCTCAGGAGCAGAACCTGGCTTTGAATGGCTCCAGGATCAATTCATTGTTTTGTTTTGTTTTTAAAAATGGCCTCAAGTAGTAAGTGGCTATTCTTGGGTTCTTCTGTTCGTAAGCGATGGGAAAGTCTTTATCCTCCCGAGATCTTGGAATGCTGCAGCCAATCAGAATAGAAAATAAAGGGCTGGATGGACAAATAAACTGAAAGGCAGCTTCAATGAGACCCCACTCCACTCCACCCAGTCTAGGATTCTGACTCTGCTCCTGTTAGGTTGATGAAGGAGGGTGCAAAAGATGAGCCAAGGCAATCTGTCACAAGGAGACTTACTGAGGGCGACCTGGAATCTTTTAGAGTTGTCTAGAAACACCACCACTTGGCCCACTGTTGCTCATCCTTACAAGTTCGGGCAGTTTTCCTTAAAATGCCCTATTTTGGCCAGAAGAAGGTGATGATGCAGCTGTCGAATCACCCTCGCATCCCATATGTCCTGAGTTCAAAACCTGATGCAGATTCAAGTTCCGCCTTTTCGACGGAAAGATCTGAGCTCACAAGGGATGCTTCCCTTTGTTTAAAGCATTTACCTCAGCTGATTCCTCCATGGCTTCACTGGTGAACAGCAAATTTTTGAGTAATGACCAAAAACGCTGTCTGAAGCATGGTGTTTTGCCAAATATATTTTCCTCGCCACCACCTACTGACTAATAAAATCCACTGTTGTTTAAGTCCATACACTTTTATGGCCTTCTCGAAGTGTATGGGCACATAATTCAGGATCTTGCTTCCTTAAGTGTGGATTCTCTGATGCTTAATAAGGTTCTCACCTGAACAGAAGCTTTTCCCACAGTCTGAGCATTTATAGGGGTTCTCCCCCGAATGAATCCTCTGGTGCCTAATGAGGTTTGAGCTCTGGCTGAACCCTTTCCCACAGTCCAAACATTTATACGGCCTCTCCCCAGTGTGGCTTCTCTGGTGTACCACAAGCTGTGATTTGGTGACAAACGATTTCCCACAGTCCAAGCATTTAAATGGATTCCCCTTCATGT
>NC_041313.1:117733842-117798042 GCF_004329235.1 Podarcis muralis | reverse complement strand
GGTTCTTCTCCTCTCCGTTTTGTCCTCGCAACAACCCTGTGAAGTAGACCAGGCAAAGAGGATGTTGGACAAGACACAGATCAGGAGTGGGGAACTTTTGGCCCTCCAGATGTTGCTGAACTTTAAATCCTATCAGCCCTGGCAAACACGGTCAGTAGCTAGGGATGATGGGAGTTCGAATTCAGCATCAGCTGGAGGGTCACAGGTTCTTTCACACCTGATACTGATTTTAAAAACCTTATAAATGTATAGATCTTTATACAAACTTCAAATTAGATTCTGAGCATGGGCATGGGAGATGTCAGAGGAGTATAAAATTATGCACGGTTGTGGACTCTCCTTCCTTGGAAGTTTTTAAGCAGAGGATAAATCTGTCATGGATGCTTTAGCTGAGATTCCTGCATTGCAGGAGGCTGGACTAGATGACCCTCGGGGTCCCTTCCAATTCTGCAATTCTATAAAAGATTTCTCTCTCTCATAATACTAGAAATTGCAGACATGCGAAGGAGGAGTTTGGGAGATTCAGAAAAGGCAAAAGAATAGAGTTAAACCATGTTATCCGCTCCGAATGATGGTTTATGGCTACAAAAGGAAATCAGGCAAGTTCATGGAAGGTATGGCTATGAACGGCCACTAACTCTGCCTCCACAATGGAAGGCAGAAACGCTTCTGAATGCCAAGGAAAAGAGAAAGGATAGCCAAGGCAAAGCCTGCACAAATTTCCTGCTGCTCCACACCTGCCAGAGTTGCTAGAAACATTTTTGCCAGAACCTTGGGAGCTGTGGGCAGTCTCTGGTTCATTTGCTTCATTGCCAAATTAATATTCTTGTTTGGAAACGTGGCTGAATTGCAGCTCAGTGCAGCGCTAGGAAACCTTGGAGTAGAGCAGCAGCACTAGGGAACCATCTTCTATTTGTTATTATTATCTCCAGACTGAGGTTTCACATTCTCTTGACAGGCAGGCAGGCTTCTGGGAAAGGGGTCCTCCCATGACAGAAGTGGGCGTGGCCAAAGTAAAAAATGGGTGTGGCAAAGGAGGCAACTCTTTCCTTTGAAGAGCAGGGCACATTCCAGCCATGCAAGAACCCAGAGATTTTGACACCTACACGCTCGGAAAGCAAGAGGCATTTTCAGAATTTTGTGGCACATTCCAGATGGGAGGTTCAGAACATGACCAGTGAGAAGTGTGGCCTGGGAAGGGCCAGACAGAGAAGCCCACATTAAGCCTTCCTGGCAGGGCCTGATCTCACCTCACCCTCGGTTTAGAACCACCTGTATTACATTCAATAGTCTATGGGTTTTTCCCCCGTTGTGCAAACTTCAGGAGAGGGGTGGGGACTCTGGTGGGGGACACATTGTGCTCCTTAGAATCATAGAATCATAGAGTTGGAATAGACCACCAGGGCCATCGAGTCCAACCCCCTGCCAAGCAGGAAACACCATCAGAGCACTCCTGACATATGGTTGTCAAGCCTCTGCTTAAAGACCTCCAAAGGAGGAGACTCCACCACACTCCTTGGCAGCAAATTCCACTGTCGAACAGCTCTTACTGTCAGGAAGCTCTTCCTAATGTTTAGGTGGAATCTTCTTTCTTGTAGTTTGGATCCATTGCTCCGTGTCCGCTTCTCTGGAGCAGCAGAAAACAACCTTTCTCCCTCCTCTAGAATGACATCCTTTTATATATTTGAACATGGCTATCATATCACCCCTTAACCTCCTCTTCTCCAGGCTAAACATGCCCAGCTCCCTTAGCCGTTCCTCATAAGGCATCGTTTCCAGGCCATTGACCATTTTGATCCTTCTGGGGCAGTTTGTGCACCTCTGGTCCCCACCTGCACTCAACTCTCACCTGTGGCTCCTAGAAGCTGTCAGCGTGTGACAGCGGCCACAATCCCAGGGAATGGCTTCAAATAGCTATCTAAACCAGGTCAGGGCAGCCAATGGGCCTCAAACCCTCAGTGAGTTAGGAACTTTCCCTGCATGTGCAGACAGGCCCCGGCAGATTGAGCGGACAAGACTAATCATGGGTCCAATGGTCAAGAAGGCAGTTTCTGCATGTGCTGTAGAGGGAAGTGAGGGGCAGATGGGGATTGTCCAACCAGGAAGGAAGCCCATTTAGGAGAAGGGAAACTCAGATCCTAAGTCCCCACTGCCTTGAAGGATATCTTCGGGAAAAGAAAAGGCTCAGGAGTAAACCCTACACAAATCTGGAGTGGAGTCCTTAAGACAGTTGGATGGTGTCTTGTACAGTGGTACCTCTGGTTGCGAACGGGATCCGTTCCGAAGCCCCGTTCGCAACATGAGCAGAATGCAACCCGCGTCTGCGCGTGCCGCGATACGCTGCTTCTGCACGTGACGTCATTTTGAGCGTCTGCGCATGCGCAAGCGGCGAAACACGGAAGTAACCTTTTCCAGTAATGAAAAAAATTAACCTGAAGCAAACGTTCCCTTCTTGGTTGCCCACAAACTTGACATGAGCCAACAGTGTGACGCGGCAGCTAAAAAAGCCAATGCAATTCTGGGCTGCATCAATAGGAGTATAGCATCTAGATCAAGGGAAGTAATAGTGCCACTGTATTCTGCTCTGGTCAGACCTCACCTGGAGTACTGTGTCCAGTTCTGGGCACCACAATTCAAGAAGGACACTGACAAACTGGAACGTGTCCAGAGGAGGGCAACCAAAATGGCCAAAGGCCTGGAAACGATGCCTTATGAGGAACGGCTAAGGGAGCTGGGCATGTTTAGCCTGGAGAAGAGGAGGTTAAGGGGTGATATGATAGCCATGTTCAAATATATAAAAGGATGCCATATAGAGGAGGGAGAAAGGTTGTTTTCTGCTGCTCCAGAGAAGCGGACACGGAGCAATGGATCCAAACTACAAGAAAGAAGATTCCACCTAAACATTAGGAAGAACTTCCTGACAGTAAGAGCTGTTTGACAGTGGAATTTGCTGCCAAGGAGTGTGTTGGAGTCTCCTTCTTTGGAGGTCTTTAAGCAGAGGCTTGACAACCATATGTCAGGAGTGCTCTGATGGTGTTTCCTGCTTGGCAGGGGGTTGGACTCGATGGCCCTTGTGGTCTATTCCAACTCTATGATTCTATGATTCTATGTAACAAGATGTATGACTGCACAGCTCTGTCCTGCAACTCCTGCAGCCCAGCTGGTGTCAAATGTGTTGCTCTGCTTTCCTTTGGACCACATCAGCGAGGCTGAGGGGGGTCTTGTCGTCTGGGCAGCCCAGGACCTCCAGACACACTGCCCAGACTTGAACCCCGGAGAGGTTACTTTGGTACTGCTAACGCAGTGGTCTGACTTCACCGAGACAGAAAAGGTCTACATCTCTATTCCACTGGGCTGCTAAAACAAAATCAAACCTTGATCAGAATCCAATGAATGTTGGTGCTTTGGTCAGGATTTGGCCTGGTGTGCAGTGATGCTCACCGGCTCACCAGATAAACAGTATGGTGCGGGTGTGACTTTGGGAACTGGTGCCAATTTGCAAAAAGAGGGGAGTCATCATGGTTGGCAGACCTTTGGGGAGGGGGCTTGAAAGGCTGATTCACCCCTGGCCACCATCCTGGGTTACATATTCCACACTTGCACATAGTCCAGGCACCCCCAAACTCGGCCCTCCAGATGTTTTGGGACTACAATTCCCAGCATCCCTGACCACTGGTCCTGTTAGCTAGGGATGATGGGAACTGTAGTCCCAAAACATCTGGAGACCCGAGTTTGCCTGACATAGTCCCACTCCTCAGCTGATGGGTGGACACTGTAAGAGCAGCCCTGCAGGATCAGGCCCAACATCCGGCTTTCACAGAGGCTAACCAGATGCCCCAATGGGAAACCCACAAGTGGGACCTGAGGGCAACAGCCACACTCTCCACGCTTCTGAATTCCAGCAGCTGTTATTCAGGGGCACAGGCTGCCTCCTAACAGCAGAGGTCGAGGATCACCATTGTGGCAGCAACCACTGGTAGCCTTATCTTGCCTGAATGTGGCTGATAGCCTTTTAAAGCTTGGTGGCCATGAGAGAGCAATACAGTGGTACCTCGGGTTACATACGCTTCAGGTTACAGACTCCATTAACCCAGAAATAGCATCTTGGGTTAAGAACTTTGCTTCAGGATAAGAACAGAAATCGTGCTCTGGCGGTGCGGCGGCAGCAGGAGGCCCCATTAGCGAAAGTGGTGCTTCAGGTTAAGAACAGTTTCAGATTAAGAACGGACCTCCAGAACGAATTAAGTACTTAACCTGAGGTACCACTGTATATAAAACACATGCATACATACATGCCACTGCTATCAAAATCGGGGACACAGAAAAAAATAGCTGGGCCCCCCAAAACCAGATCTTCAAACTGAAGCCCAACCTTTCATTTTGGAGGGTAAGTGCACAGCAACAAAATTTCGGGCAAAGCTCCACCCTGCTGAAACCCCCTCTTCTGCATCATTTAAAAAGGCGTGGGAGTCCTTTCCTCGGTTTGCACGGGGCCAACCCTGCTCGTGCCCCCGTTTGCTTAACAGCAAAGCGACGTTCTTTTTAGGGAAGTTTTTAAATATTTGATTGTGTTTTTCCTATTCCGTTGGAAGCCGCCCAGAGTGGCTGGGGAGGCCCGGCCAGATGGGCGGGGTATAAGTAATAAATTTCACCGCGAGAGGCCAAGTTACAGGGAACCAGGCAGAGGGCCTTCTCGGTGGTGGCGCCCGCCCTGTGGAACGCCCTCCCATCAGATGTCAAAGCGATAAACAACTACCTGACATTCAGAAGACATCTGAAGGCAGCCCTGTTCAGGGAAGTTTTTAATATGTGACATTTTAGTGTATTTTTTATCTTTGTTGGAAGCCGCCCAGAGTGGCTGGGGAAACCCAGCCAGATGGGCGGGGTACAAATAAATTATTATTATTATTATTATTATTATTATTATTATTATTATTATTATTATTAATTTAATAATATTTTGCTTAAGTGTTTAAATGCCTCGGTGGCTTCTTTGTTCTTGGCGCTTTCCCCTTTTATTCCCCGGCTTCAGCGGCTGATTTTGCGGGGAGAAACTTGAACGCCAAGGGAGCAGTTGGAAGAAGAAAAAGAGGAAGAGAAAAGCTTCCCCTGTTGGATTTCTGCCTGCCGTCCAGCTGTCAGAAAGCGCAGAACCCCCCAGAGAGGAGAAAGGCTGGCTCCCTCCCATGCTGCGTACTCACCATCCTCCCCTCTACCATCGCAAGCCGCTTTCCCTCGCTCGGCTCCTTCCTCCATTCATCCGCCGCTGAAGGCAATTCAAACAGGAAGGAACTTTCGCGTTTTTTCTCTCTCGCCCCCTTTCCCCGAACAGACACGTTCTTCCGGGGCCTCTCTAGGAGCCGCAGCTCGTTCTCCTTAACCCTTAGAGAGCCGCGATGAAGAGCTGCGTGCGATGGAAGCTGCGGATTATCATCTCATCCAAAACCTCGTAAAAATGCGCGGAGTCTTCAGGAGGATTGTAGGCAGATATATAAGCAAGCACATCTGAGGTATATATCAGATATGCAGATGACACAACCTTGATGGCAGAAAGTGAGGAGGAATTAAAGAACCTTTTAATGAGGGTGAAAGAGGAGAGCGCAAAATATGGTCTGAAGCTCAACATCAAAAAAAACGAAGATCATGGCCACTGGTCCCATCACCTCCTGGCAAATAGAAGGGGAAGAAATGGGGGCAGTGAGAGATTTTACTTTCTTGGGCTCCATGATCACTGCAGACGGTGACAGCAGTCACGAAATTAAAAGACGCCTGCTTCTTGGGAGAAAGGTGATGGCAAACCTAGACAGCATCTTAAAAAGCAGAGACATCACATTGCCAACAAAGGTCCGTATAGTGAAAGACATGGTTTTCCCAGTAGTGATGTATGGAAGTGAGAGCTGGACCATAAAGAAGGCTGATCTCCGAAGAATGGATGCTTTTGAATTACGGTGCTGGAGGAGACTCTGGAGAGTCCCATGGACTGCAAGAAGATCAAACCAATCCATTCTGAAGGAAACCAGCCCTGAGTTCTCACTGGAAGGACAGATCCTGAAGCTGAGGCTCCAATACTTTGGCCACCTCTTGAGAAGAGAAGACTCCCTGGAAATGACCCTGATGTTGGGAAAGGTGGAGGGCACAAGAAGAAGGGGACGACAGAGGACGAGATGGTTGGACAGTGTTCTCGAAGCTACCAGCATGAGTTTGACCAAACTGCGGGAGGCAGTGGAAGACAGGAGGGCCTGGCGTGCTCTGGTCCATGGGGTCACAGAGAGTCGGACATGACTAAACAACAACAACATCTCATCCAAAGCCTCCTAAAAATGCGTGGAGTCTTTCAGGAGGATTGTAGGAAGATATATAAGGAAGATATATAAGCAAGCAGGCAGAGGAAAGGGATGAAATAAACAAACCCAGAGGGTTGTGGGTGGGGCAAATGCTATTTGAATCAATTTCACCAAGGAAATGATCAGAAACAAAATTTGCAAATATTCACAGGTCCCTTGTTTGCAGGCTTCCCTGAGGCATCTGGTTTCCTAACTGGGTGCCGTAGGTTTGGTTAAACGAGATTTGCCTGTGCCCTCATCTAGCAGAGACACACAAACACCCGGCGAAATAAATGGAAATTACGGTAAAAGTGTGTAACTCTAGAAGGATGCTGCTGATCATTTATATTTAAACTTGTTTAAATTGAGTTACTTGTATTCCTCCTCCATTTATTCTTTATTATTAAGGCAAATTTCAAGGCTTGTTTTCTCCGGCTCAGGAGGGTAGGACTCAAACCAAAGGCTTAACGTTGCAAGAAGGGAGATTCCGACATAGGGGAAAACTTTCTGACAGTAAGAGCTGTCCGACAGTGGAATGGATTCCCTCGGGAGGTGGTGGACTCTTTTTTCCTTGGAAGTTTTTAAGCAGAGGTTGGAGGGCCATCTGTCACGGATGCTTTTGTTTTGTGTTTTGACATTAGCAGTCTTGTACTTTAATAACCTGAAATACTGCAAAAGTGTGCTCCACCCTCCCCCACCCAACCTGGCCTGCACCCCTTGCCATAGCTGTCAACTTTTCTCTTTTCTTGCGAGGAATCCTATTCGGAATAAGGGAATTTCCCTTTAAAAAAGGGAAACGTTGACAGCTATGCCCCTCGCCCCAATCGTGTCTCCAGCCCCACACCCCATCCCGTTCTTTCCCATTTCAATGGGGCCACCGCAAAGCCGTTCCAATGAGAAAATGGAAGAGTAATGAAATTCCCTCTATACAAGATTGGATCCAAAAGCTGACAGAATATGCAGAATTAGACGGTCTATCAGAAAAAAATAAAGAATAAATCGAAACAGGGAATTGTTTCAAAATGGGAGGTTTTCAAAGTATATTTGAAATACAAATATAGTAGTTTAAACTCGGTTGCAGCATTCGTGGAACTTCAGTAACAGTTGCAAGGCAGATATAACAATTAAGATTGTTAAGTTGTGGGTGTACATATCAGAAGACACAGCGATTCTTCAAACAGCTCTTGTTTATTCACAGGCCAGAACAGAACTGAACTGAAGGGTTCAGCCAGCCTGCTTATATAGAGCTCCACTACAATGCAACAGTACAACTTTCTGTAACTATCCAATCACTGAACATCACTTTCAATTCCTTATTTGCATATGTGGACCTGAGTGAAAACTATCTACAGTATCCCCCTGCTGGCCCAGGGTGAGAACTTCAGTACATAACAAAGATATATTAAGAAAAAGTTTAATAATGATAAAAGTGTGTACTGGCAATAAATTATATAAAATTGAAATATGGAATAGACGGGAGGTTGGGTCTTTAGTGTTAAGACCAATTTATGTCTTATTGTTTGTTAAGAAAATTCAGTATTTATTGTTGTTCTTGTGTGTAATTTGGTATTTGTGTTTTCTCTTTTTTCTTTTCTTGTTGTCTCAATAATAATAAAAAGCTGTCCCTATGAGATTTGGCCAAGTGGGGTAAGGTAGGCCCATAAGGGGCAGACAGGAACCACTCCAAATCTGTGAGCAGCTTCCCTCCCCAAAAAAACTCTGCCCCAGCCCACCAACCTGGCAGTTCCTTCCGGAACCAGTAAATTGTGTATTTGCGTAAAAAGGTCCCCCCACTCCCAGAGGTTGAGGGGTGTGTGTGTTGTAAAACCAAGTCCTGATTCCACCCCAAAAAGGCACATGCTGTGTTAGTAGGCCCCCTTTCTCCCGCCACCCCAAAAGGATGGCTCTACATGCGAACACCCCTTCCTGCAATGCTAGTGTCCCCATCCACATTTCACATCTGCGGGAAAACGGATGCTCTAGTTGAGATTCCTGCATTGCAGGGGGTTGGACTAATAATAATAATAATAATAATAATAATAATAATTTTTATTTATACCCCGCCCTCCCCAGCCAAGACCGGGCTCAGGGCGGCTAACAACCAATAATAAAAACAAGTTGATTAAAATACAATTTTAAAAACAAGATTAAAATACAACATTAAAACATTAGGATGCAGCCTCTTCACAGGGACGCGGGTGGCGCTGTGGGTAAAAGCCTTAGCGCCTAGGGCTTGCCGATCGAAAGGTCGGCGGTTCGAATCCCCGCGGCGGGGTGCGCTCCCGTTGTTCGGTCCCAGCGCCTGCCAACCTAGCAGTTCGAAAGCACCCCCGGGTGCAAGTAGATAAATAGGGACCGCTTTCTAGCGGGAAGGTAAACGGCGTTTCCGTGTGCGGCTCTGGCTCGCCAGATGCAGCTTGTCACGCTGGCCACATGACCCGGAAGTGTCTGCGGACAGCACTGGCTCCCGGCCTATAGAGTGAGATGAGCGCACAACCCTAGAGTCTGGGAAGACTGGCCCGTACGGGCAGGGGTACCTTTACCTTTACCTTTACTCTTCACAGGAGGAGAAAGGAAAAAGAAAGAGGGGGAGGGAATCAAACTGATTCTAAGCCAAAGGCCAGGCGGAACAACTCTGTCTTACAGGCCCTGCCAAAAGAAATCAGATCCTGCAGGGCCCTGGTCTCATGCGGCAGAGCGTTCCACCAGGCCGGAGCCAGTGTTGAGAAGGCCCTGGCTCTGGTTGAGGCTAATCTAACTTCCTTAGGGCCCAAGACCTCTAGGGTGTTGCTATTTATGGACCTTAAGGTCCTCCATGGGGCATACCAGGAGAGGCAGTCCCGTAGGTACAAGGGTCCCAGGCCGTGAAGGACTAGATGACTCTAGGGGTCCCTTCCGACTCTACAATTCTCTGCAATGCTCTCAACAATGTCCCACTGGAGCATACAGTAATGCAGAGCTAAGGAACCTTTTTCGGCCCAAGCGCCTCATTCTCTTGTAAACAACCTTCTGGGGGCCAGGTGACAGCGTGAGCCTGGGCCAAAGTCAAAAACAGATGGAGCCAAGAATGCAGGTTTTGCCTTTGCTGGGCCCTAATAATAATACTAATAATACTAATAATAATATGCTTTTGAATTCTGGTGCTGGAGGAGACTCTTGAGAGTCCCATGGACTGCAAGAAAATTAAACCTCTCCATTCTGAAGGAAATCAGCCCTGAGTGCTCACTGGAAGGACAGATCCTGAAGCTGAGGCTCCAATACTTTGGCCACCTCATGAGAAGAGAAGACTCCCTGGAAAAGACCCTGATGTTGGGAAAGATGGAGGGCACAAGGAGAAGGGGACGACAGAGGACGAGATGGTTGGATAGTGTTCTCGAAGCTACCAACATGAGTCTGACCAAACTGCGGGAGGCAGTGGAAGACAGGAGTGCCTGGCGTGCTCTGGTCCAGGGGGTCACAAAGAGTCGGACACAACTAAACGACTAAACAACAACAGCTATTTATTTATACCCCACCCATCTGGCTGGGTTTCCCCAGCCACTCTGGGCAGCTCCCCACAAAATATTAAAAATATAATAAAACATCAACCATTAAAAACTTCCCTAAACAGGGCTGCCTTTTATTTCCTTGACATCTGATGGGATGGCATTCCACGAGGCAGGCGCCACTACCGAGAAGGCCCTCTGCCTGGTCCCAGTGTGGCCTGGAGCCAGTGTGGTGTAGTGGTTAAGAGCGGTAGTCACGTAATCTGGGGAACCGGGTTCGCGTCTCCGCTCCTCCACATGCAGCTGCTGGGTGACCTTGGGCCAGTCACACTTCTCTGAAGTCTCTCAGCCCCACTCACCTCACAGAGTGTTTGTTGTGGGGGAGGAAGGGAAAGGAGAATGTGAGCCGCTTTGAGACTCCTTAAAAGGGAGTGAAAGGTGGGATATCAAATCCAAACTCTTCTTCTTCGTCCCCTGTAACCTTGCTTCTCGCAGTGAGGGAACTGCCAGAAGGCCCTTGGAGCTGGACTTCAGGTCCGGGCTGAACGATGGGGGTGCTTCCTTCCTACTGAGGCATCTGATTAGCCACTGGGGCGGGGGAAGGATGCTGGACTAGACTATTGGCCTGATCCTGCAGCCAGGCTCTCGCTGGGTTTTAATGCTAGGCTAGTTTCTGCACATGCTCTCACATACAAGCCTCTATCTCCTCTCCGGGCAAGGCATGCTCAGAGTTCAAGGACTCGTTCCAGTCCGGCGAAATTATCAAGGACTATGCGGAGCAGAGCCAGCGAGGAAATGTGGCCTGGGGGAGAGGTCCAGAGAGCTGCATTCCTCAGGTTTCTCGACCTTGAAGCAAAGCCTTTCCTGCAATTTAATTTCCGTGCTGGAGAAAAAAAGCACTTTAGTTGAATGAATATGTGACTTCCATATAGCTGTGAAGAGCCCTGCTGGGAAATAAAAATCACACTGGTTCCCTACTTATGGAGCCTCTTCTTTATTGCATCCCCCCAAACATACATCCGGAGTCTTAAAAATGGGGCAGGGACTCATTTGTCCTTTGCTCATGCGACACAAATGCAGCCAAGTTACGTTCCATTATAAACAGACACCAACACTGCGATGTCAAAACATTAAATCTATTTCATTTTAATGGGGTAAAGTTAAAGATAAAGGGACCCCTAACTATTAGGTCCAGTCGTGGCCAACTCTGGGGTTGCGGCGCTCATCTCGCTTTATTGGCCAAGGTACAGCTTCCGGGTCATGCGGCCAGCATGACTAAGCCGAACCAGAGCAGCGCATGGAAACGCCGTTTACCTTCCCACCTATTTATCTACTTGCACTTTGACGTGCTTTTGAACTGCTAGGTTGGCAGGAGCCTGGACCGAACAAAGGGAGCTCACCCCGTCGTGGGGATTCGAACCGCCGACCTTCTGATTGGCAAGTCTTAGGCTCTGTGGTTTAACCCACAGCGCCACCAGCATTAATGGGTTACATGCACTTAAATAAGGGCAGATGCCCACAGAATAATAATAATTGGTTGACAGGACAACTTTTTATTCAACTTGTGGGTTCTGCGTCACCTTCCATTGTAAACGTAGGGTCCCCCTGGTGAAACACTGGCAAGCTGTTAGTAATACAGCCGTACCTTCGTTCTCGAACGGCTGAGTTGCCGAACAAATTGGCTCCCGAACTCCGCAAACCCGGAAGTAAGTGTTCTGGTTTGCGAACGTTTTTCAGAAGCCAAATGTCTGACGCAGCTTCCGCCTGTAGCCAATCGGAAGCTGTGCCGTGGTTTTTGAACGGTTTCAAGAGTCAAACGGACTCCCGGAACGGATTAAGTTCGAAAACCAAGGTACCACTGAATTAGCAGATTCTTTCCACTGCAATAGCTGGAAACTGCCCGTTTCCCTCCATTTTGAATATAAACTGTTGCATAAACTCATTTCCAATTGCAGCACGACTGGTCACTCCCTGACGAAATCCCGTCGCTTTTTATACCACAAACACTCTGGTTTATTCCCTTTTATTCCGTTAACATTGTCATGAAGAGCGTCCCCTATAGATGGCATTAATGCTGTAACCCTGGGGAAGCAGCACAGAACAACTAATGAAGTGGAATGACCTGTGGATGATCTGCTATAAATCTGCCACTAATGCACTATTATTGTGTCAATAAATGAGAGGTTTCAGAAGACAGACAGACAGACACAGACAGACAGACACAGACACAGACACACACACACACACACACGTAGAAAGAGAGAGAGCCCCAGATACTTTCTTCATCAATGTCTTTTGTCATTCTCTCTTTATTCAAGAGAGGTAAGCCTTGTAGCAAAGAGAAGAGCCATCAGCAAACTTGGGTAATCGCCAAGGGTTACAGAAGTACCAAATACCATAATTTTCTATGTATAAGATGAGTGGGGGGTATGCAGGGGTACACATACCCCTACTACTACTACTATAACAACAACAACAATAATTTATTATTTCTACCCCGCCCATCTGGGTTTCCCCAGCCACTCTGGGTGGCTTCCAACAGAAGGTTAAAAATACATTAAAACATCAGTCATTAAAAACTTCCCTAAACAGGGCTGCCTTCAGATTTCTTCTAAATGTCATATAGTTGTTTATTTCTTTGACATCTGATGGGAGGGTGTTCGAAAGGGCAGGAGCCACTACCAAGAAGGCCCTCTGCCTGGTTCTCCTAAACATTTTGTGAATCTTTGTACTTTTGTCCATTTACTGTATTTATTTCCCCCTATCTGAACTTATAAAATGGTGATTTTCTTGAGTCAAAATGAGAGTACCCCATAACATTTATTTTATTTTATTTATTTATTTTTAGGGGGGAAATCACTGTATAAGATGCCCCCATGTATATTTTTTTGAACCCAAAATTAATAAATCAATATTTCTTGAGCTTTTTTTGGGAGGGGTTGCTGCCACCAAAAGCTTACCCACCCACCCACTGCCTATTTTTTAAAAAGGAAAAAAAATCATTTTACACACAGAAAAATATGGTAGTATTTTTTTAAAATAAAAAACAACAACCAAAATATTAAGGGGTGTTGGGAAACCCTCCAAAACATCCCAATAAAGACTGAGCATGCTCAGTGGCAACGGAATGCTGTCGAGACTGTTGTGGGATGGAGGAAAATCTGGAAACTGAGGCTATGGAATGAAATCCCATTAAGGACTGAGCATGCTCAGTTGCCACGGAATGCTGACCGGTAGCAGTGAAATCCTGGAAACTGGAGAGGCGGAATGGAATGGAGAGGCTTGGCTTTTGGACATTTTCCACACTGCAATGCTTGTTGTAGGCCCCTCTAGTACAGAGTTGGTTCCTGCTTACTAGATCCTTTCTTTAAAATGGAGACATCAGGGACTGACCACTATGCTCAGTGCTCTACTGCCGAGTTACGGCTCCTTCCTCCCCCCTAAAAAGCACAAAACAATCCCTAAACAAGTTCCCAGAAATGATGACATCATGCATGCAACGAAATCTAGGCATGTCACTCGGAAATACCCCCCCCATCTCTCGGATTTATTCCAAAATTACATGTGGATGGGATGAGGACGTTAACAAAGTTTGTCTTTGTTCCTGCAGCGAAAATTATATAGTTTATTTACAAGGGTGGGTTTGCTTTCACTGATGGTCTCTGGCCACCCAGAAACCTTCCTACTGACTGAGCACCAAGAATGCTTTGCCAGCACCGTGGGTTCGCTCATGTCTGGCAAGGTGCGCTTTCCGACTGAAGCTCCTACCGCAGTCTTTGCATTCATGTGGCTTCTCTCCCGTGTGGGTCCTCTCATGCGCCACAAGGGTGGACCTGGCGCCAAAGCATTTATCGCAGCACACACATTTGAATGGTTTCTCTCCCGTGTGGTCCCTCTGGTGATTAAGGAGGTGTGATTTCTGACTGAAGCCCTTTCCGCAGTCCAGGCATTTATGAGGCTTCTCTCCAGTGTGGATTCTCTGATGACTGTTGAGATTAGTCTTCTGGCTGAAGGTTTTCCCACAATCCGGGCATCTGTGCGGCTTCTCTCCCGTGTGGGTCCTCTCATGCGCCACAAGAGTAGATCTGCCACCAAAGCACTTCTCACAGTGTGAACATTTATACGGTTTTTCTCCGGTGTGGGTTCTCAAATGTCCAGTAAGGAGGGAGCTCAAGTTGAATGTTTTCTCACAGACAAAACATTTGTAAGGTTTATCTCCCGTGTGCAGCCTCTGATGATTCGTGAGCTGTGATTTGTTGCTGAAACTTTTCCCGCAGTCTGAACACTTGTGCGGCTTCTCCAAAACGTGGGTATTTTCGTGGGCCATCAGAACTGACCTCAGACCGAAACTTTTTCCACACTGTGAACACTGAAATGGTTTCTCTCCGGTGTGGATTCTCTGGTGACTACTAAGGTGAGCCCTCTGACTAAAGCTTTTCCCACATTCAGAACACTTATGGGGCTTATCTCCCGTGTGGGTTCTCTCGTGAGCAATAAGGACAGACTTGAAACTGAAACTTTTGCCGCATTCCAAGCACTTATATGGTTTCTCACCCGTGTGGATTCTCTGGTGTCTTCGAAAAGTGGCGCTCCAACTAAAGGTTCTCCCACACTCAAAACACTTATAGGGCTTGTCTCCTGTGTGGATTCTTTGATGACTAATAAGCTGTGAGCCGGCGCAGAAGGTTTTCTCGCAGTAGGAGCATTTATAGGGCTTCTCTCCTGTGTGCATTCTCTCATGCACAATAAGGTTTGTGCTCCTGCTGAAACTTTTCCCACAGTGAGAGCACTTAAAGGGTTTTTCTCCCGTGTGGATTCTCTTGTGGATGTTAAGGTCCGATATCTGGCTGAAACACTTCCCACAATCCAAACATTTGTAAGGTTTTTCTCCCGTGTGAGTCCTCTTGTGCTTGATGAGATCAGTACTCCAGCTGAACTTTTCCCCACAAATTTTGCAAGTCTTTTGTCTCTCACCTGCTGGAGTCTCCTGCCAGGCCATGGTTTCACTGAAGCTCTTGCGGAGGTCTGCTTCACTCCCTTGGCAGTCTCCTCTCCAGCTCTCAGGCCTGGACTGACTCTCAAATGTACTGTGGTGATCCCTGCACTGGGTAAGGCTGGCTTCTCCTTTCCCCGCTGCCGGTATAGATGGTTCTACTCGATCGATAAATCCAAGGACACCTTTTTCCTCTTCGTTTTCATGTAGCGTTGCTGTGGCAGAAGAACAATCGTTTCCTGCAAGGAAGAAAAAGAACCGCACAACAGGAAAGGTTCTTAAAAAGTGTAATTAAATTTAGAGACAGCTCACCCACATCCTCCAGGCTCAGGAAGGGTAATACTTAACAAAAAGAAAACAAAACAGCTTATGTAGTCTTAAAATATATTTTAAGAAGAGCTTTGTGGGATCAGGTCAAAGGCCCATTGAGTCCATCATCTTGGATAGCTCAGTTGGATAGAGAGCAGTGCTGATAATGCCAAGGTTGCAGGTTCAATCTGTGATTCCTACTGGCAAAACCTATTAGTGTTTTGCAACTTTCTGACTAGTTGCAGGACCTTAGCCAGGCCTAGCAGAGTAAATGCAGAGTTCACAAAAGCAATTGGCAACTTGGCTGCAGACAGGATGGACGAAGCAGGAACCAGGAACTTGTAGTTAGGTATCTATTATATACAGTGGACTATTTACAGAAACAGAACAGAACACGGATCTTTAGCTAGCTCTCTCTTACACGACTCACAACTCCTGAACTCAAACTCGTACTAACACATTCCAGTTAGTAGGCCATTAATCATTGCTCCCGTGAGAGAGCTTGACCAATCACAGAGCTGTCTCCATGCCTCTGTATCACCAGGCAGACTTACTCCTTCACATTGCCTTGGCTGTCTGCCAAACCCTAATTGACTCTGTGTGAGTAGCTGCACGTATTCAGATTCCCAACAATTCCTGCATTGTAGGGGGTTGGACTAGATGATCCCCAGGGTCCCTTCCAACTCTGTGATCCCCTTCTCACAGTGGCCAACCCAATGGGAAGCCTACAAGCAGGATCTGAGTTCAAGAGAGCTCCTCTCCTCACTTGAGATTCCCACAACTGGTATTCTGAGGCCTATGAAAGTGGAGGAATAATAGCAATGGCTTTGTGTCTAGTTGTTTTTAATTAGAGTGTGGATTTTAGCTGTGCTTTATATCTAATTTTAGGGACGCGGGTGGCGCTGTGGGTAAAAGCCTCAGCGCCTAGGGCTTGCCGATCAAAAGGTCGGCGGTTCGAATCCCCGCGGAGGGGTGCGCTCCAGCTGCTCGGTCCCAGCGCCTGCCAACCTAGCAGTTCGAAAGCACCCCCGGGTGCAAGTAGATAAATAGGGACCGCTTACTGGCGGGAAGGTAAATGGCGTTTCCGTGTGCTGTGCTGGCTCGCCAGATGCAGCTTGTCACGCTGGCCACGTGACCCGGAAGTGTCTCCGGACAGCGCTGGCCCCCGGCCTCTTAAGTGAGATGGGCGCACAACCCCAGAGTCTGGCAAGACTGGCCCGTACGGGCAGGGGTACCTTTACCTTTACTATATCTAATTTTACCTGTGCCCTAGGCTCAGAGAACTTTTTTGATCAAGCAGTCTTGAAATATTTTGAACAAACAAAGATAGCCCTCATGGCTAGTAGTCATATGATGTCAGACTCTCATCATCCCTGGTCACTTGAGAGTGTGTTTTAAGAGAGGAGAACTAGCCCCGCTGTACATCGGGGAGGGCTGTGTGGAGAGAGTCTCTTCCTTTATCTCGGTGAAGACCTTACTTGGAAAATAAATACAACCCAGGTGGTTAAGAAAGCCCAACAGAGACTCCCTCTCCTCAGAGTATTGCAGAAGAACGATGTCAATCAACATCTGATGATCTCCTTCTACCGGTCCACAATAGAAAGTGTCCTTTCAGACTGCATCACGGTGTGGTGCGCTGGTTTGACATCATCTGATAGGAAGTGCCTACAGAGGGTGGTGAATACAGCACAAGATATTATGGGCTGTCCCGTGAATCCGCTGGATGAAATAGTGGAAGAACGTTGCCTCAGGAGAGTGAGGAAACTTCTCAGGGATGATTCACACCCTGGCCAGCACTTTCTTGATCTCCTGCCCTCAGGCAGAAGATACAGAAGCATGATTAGTCGCACCAACAGGGTAAATAACAGCTTCTATCCATGGGCTGTTAGGCTGCTGAATGAAAAGATAACAACAGGGCAACTGACTCTCGGGTTTGGTGGGTGTGCGTCAGTAAACAAGGGGAATTAAGACTAAGAGAGCTGAGTGGGGGGGTGATCTTGTAATCTCACTGTATACAAGTTGTACAAGTGACAATAAAGTATTTCAATTTCAATATAGGGAAAAACATATTTTTAAAATAAGTACAGTCGTACCTTGGTTTTCGAACAGCTTAGTTCTCGAACGTTTTGGCTCCCAAATGTCGCAAACTTGGAAGTGATTGTTGCGGTTTGCAAACTATTTTTGGAAGCTGAACGTCCAATGGGGCTTCAGCGGCTTCCAATTTTCTGCAAGAGCTTTCTGCAGCCAATCAGAAGCCGCGCTTTGGTTTTCAAACGTTTTGGAAGTCGAACGGACATCCAGAATGGACTCCGTTCAACTTCCAGGATATGACTGTAGATCCTTTTTGCACAACACATGTTACAGCTGAATGGGAGCTCTTTATCAAGAGACAATCTCTCTTTAAGGAGCGGTTGCTGACTGGTACGTTGCTGTAGTTAATAAGATGCTAGACTGAACAGGTCGTGACCCAATCCATCTTTGTTCTGAAGCAGCAAGAACCAAAGTGATCCATCCCAGCCCTTGTGAAGCCAACTGTAATGATTAACTATTATTCAGACTATTAATAATTCTACAGCACCAAGCCTTATTTGTGGTGGTTTGAGAGTTATGCCACCAAACAATCTAAAAGCGACCTGATACCCACTTCTTCCGGACTCTCACGTAACAACAATATTTACCGACTATCTCGTTGGCCTCGTCGCACTCCTGCTTGCTCTCCCCAGAGAGGCCCACCTCCGATGGAGTCAGCTCTTCTTGGGGGGAATTCAGGGATTCACCCTTCCTGACTAGGCCTCTGTACTGTAACAGAGAGAAGATGTTGCCTTATATACCAAGCAAATTTACATGCAATGAGAGGCAGTGCAGTGCAGTGGTTAGAGTGTTGGACCAAGATGTGGGAGACCAGGGTTCAAATCTCCACTCAGCCATAAAGCTCTGGTTCGCCTGAAGCCTATGACCCTGTTTCTGGATCACTGCTGGATACAGGGATCAGGGCAAGGGGCTAATAATAATAATAATAATAATAATAATAATAATAATAGCCCCCCCCATCTGAGTGGGTTGCCCCAGCCACTCTGGGCGGCTTCCAACATATATAAAAATGTAATGTTTTGTTTATTTGTTTGTTTGTTTATTCATTCCACTACTGTGGCCCGTGTTTTGTTAACCCAAAAATGGAAAATGAGTGAGGTTCCAACTAAAGAAGAATGGCGACTTAAGCTGATGGAATATATGCAGCCAGCAGACCTAACATACAGAATAAGAGAACAAGAAGAACATATGTTTAACATATTGGAAAATGTTTATTGAATATATGGGGGGAAATTGCATACACCTGAAAACACTGGCAGCATTAAGATAAATTCAGCAGTGTAAATACAGTGGTGCCCCGCAAGACGAATGCCTCGCAAGACAGAAAACCCGCTAAATGAAAGGGTTTTCCGTTTTTGAGTTGCTTCGCAGGACGAATTTCCCTATGGGCTTGCTTCGCAAGACGAAAATGTCTTGCGAGTCTTGAGATTTTTTTCCGCTTCCCCCCCCTTTTTCTAAGCCGCTAATCCGCTAATAGCCTTTTAGCAGCTAAGCCGCTAATCCGATAAGCCTTTAATAGCCGCTAAACCGTTAATAGCGCTAATCCACTAAGCCGCTAATAGGGTTGCTTCGCAAGACGAAAAAACCACTAGACGAAGAGACTCGCGGAACGGATTAATTTCGTCTTGCGAGGCACCACTGTATGTTTTGATGGATGTAATAATGGAATATTGAATGGCTTTGTTTATGTAAAATATGCAGGGATTTATGGTATGCAAAATGAACCATGGAAAAAGAAGGGAAGTCGTTGATATTGTAAAGACGTTTAAATGAGTATTTAAAATTGTGAAACAGAAAATCTAACAAAAATTATATAAAATAAAAAATAAAAATGTAATGAAACATACAACATTAAAAAACTTCCCTATACAGGGCTGCCTTCAGATGTCTTCTAAAGGTTGTATAATTACTTATCTTCTTGGCTCAGGAATCACATAACTTCAACATCTCTCCAATGAATATAAAGGTAAAGGTAAAGGGACCCCTGACCAATAGGTCCAGTCGTGGCCAACTCTGGGGTTGCGACACTCATCTCGCTTTATTGGCCGAGGGAGCTGGCGTACAGCTTCCAGGTCATGCAGCCAGCATGACTAAGCCACTTCTGACAAACCAGAGCAGCTCACAGAAACGCCGGAGTGGTACCTATTTATCTACTTGCACTTTGATGTGCTTTCGAACTGCTAGGTTGGCAGGAGCAGGGACCGAGCAAAGGGAGCTCACCCCATCGCGGGGATTCGAACCGCCGACCTTCTGATCAGCAAGTCCTAGGCTCTGTGGTTTAACCCACAGCACCACCCGCGTTCCACCAATGAATATAGAGACATCCTAAAGAAAAGTGGGTCATTCCGAGATCAAATCAGAAACCGAGATGGCTTCTGTAAATCCGGGGCTGTCCCTGGGAAATAGGGACACTTGGAGGGTCTGTGACTGAGTATATAAGGGGTGAGAAGATCTTTGAGGTAACCACATTAAATGAATCGAACATACTCACTTGTTCCTCTAGCCTTCCATCCTCTTCCTGCCCTAGCAGGAAGTCCTCGGCCAGGGCCACTGCCTGGGCGCAGGTCTTTGCGCCGCGATCCCTGACCCAGCTCTGCATCTCCGGGGGTAGGATGTTCAGAAGCTGCTCCAGGACCACCAAGTCCAGGATCTGCTCCTTCGAGTGCCTTTCCGGCTTCAGCCACTGGCGACAAAGGAAGGACAGTCGGGCGCAAACCATGCGCGGCCCGTCCCCTTCCCGGCAGCGCAGTTGCCTAAAGAGCTGCTGGGACACATCCCCGCTGTCCGGGATATTGTCCAGGTTCTCTTCCTTCACCTGTGCAGCATCTGCCATGACGGCGGCTTCCAAGAAGCCACAGGTCTTCTGCCCATCAAGGCTTGGTGGGAACAGAGTTTCTCGTCTGGACGACCCCTCAAAGGAAGCCACGTGGGCTTGGGTGCCCATGGCCACGCTGGGCGCTTCCTCCAACTGCGGGTTCCCCCACTGCAAGTGAGGCGACTCCACCGTCTTTAGGAACTCTTGCCACTGGGCTTCCCAGTGCTGCGCCAACCCCTCGTCCGGCTCTTCTTTGACCTGCCCCCGGTTTCGAAATTCACCCCCGTTGACCTGAGAAAGGCTCGTTTCCTCCAAACTCTCCCTGGAGTCCTTTGAGCCTCGAGTCTCCATTTTCCTTCTTGGCAGCATCTTCTGCTCTATAGGAGTCTGGGAAGAGGAGCCCAAGGGTGTTTCCTGCTTGGCAGCCATTTTGTCTTGGGCCGGTCCCCACTTCCTCTAAAGCCATCTCTGCCCTTTCACCCTCCGGTCCCCATTTTCTTCATGGCATGCATAGCAGGCGAAACTAGTCTTTGGTTTCCAATCCATCCTCAATGTTTTGCAACAAGGTGGTTATGCAGAGCTTGTCGAGTCCTCTCGGCAAGCTGAAGCTGCTGCGTTGAATGGGCTTGTGGTTGAATGGAAGCTACCTAAGGAAAATAATAAGAATAAGAATAATTTATTACTTATAGCCCGCCCATCTGGCTGGGCCTCCCCAGCCACTCTGGGCGGCTTCCAACAGGATATTAAAAACACAATAAAAGATCAAAAATTAAAAACTTCCCTAAACAGGGCTGCCTTCAGATGTCTTCTAAAAGTCAAGAAAGTTGTTTATTTCCTTGACATCTGGTAGGAGGGCCTTCCACAGGGCGGGTGCCACTACCGAGAAGGCCCTTGGAATGGAAGGAGGATCTGTACATGAAAGAAAAAAGGATCTGTCCATACAGTTTCTAAAAGCTGCTTATTCAACAATCAAAGGCCTATTTAACAAAAAATTGTCTATTTATTATGGCAGGTGTGAGGAACTTCTTTTTCCGCAAATTATTTTTATTAATTTTCCAAATTATTACACATCAAACCAATTTAAATTAATTTAATACAATTTCTTAAAATCAGGTTTCCTGCTCCTGTTCCGAACATACAATCACCTTCATTTTTTCACAATGCCACATCATTTCTTATTTAGAGTCCAGCTGACGTCCTTCACTTGCTGGGTGGGGAACTTCTGGCCTTCCAAATATTGCTCCTCCATCAACCCTTATTTATTAAGCAGGGGGCAGCAGAATTTCTAAATCTGGGCACTCTAGACTGTCACTACAGTAAGCCTACAATTTGCATACAATTCGGCTTTACGCACTGGCAAATATATATATATATATATATAAATTTAAAGGGGACTGGTGTCCGCCATTGAACCCAAGGTGTTTTGACTATACACGATTTGGGCTTTAGGCGCAATCCCCGGAATGTAATTCCTGCGTACGTTGTGGGCTTACTGTATTTGCGGGATGGTTTCAATCACGTACCAGCCAATTCCCGGGCCCTGAGGAAGTCAGATTATCCTCCACCAGGGCCAGGGCCTTCTCAGTGATGGCTCCGACCTGCTGGAATGCTCTGTCCCATGAGACCAGGGCCCTGCAGGATTTAACCTCCTTCAGCAGGGCCTGTAAGACAGAGCTATTCCGCCTGGCTTTCAATCTGAACTTAGCAGGATCTTTTATTCCCCTTCCTTCCCTCCCCCTCCCCTTTTTATGAAGATTACCCACTCTGGGATCCCACAGCTAATTCTCCCCTGGTCTCCTCTCTGGCCCAAATAGGACTAATTTAGCTAGCTAGCCCTGGTGATCATCTAATGTTTATTGGATGGATTTCCCCCCTAAATCGATTTTTGATTTTATTGTTATTCACATTTTATACCGTATTTTATGCTGTTTTTTGTAGCATCAATTACCGTATTTTTTGCTCTATAAGACTCACTTTTTCCCACCTAAAAAGTAAGGGGAAATGTGTGTGCGTCTTATGGAGCGAATGCAGGCTGCACAGCTATCCCAGAGGCCAGAAGAGCAAGAGTGATTGTTGCTTTCACTGCGTAGCAATCCCTTTTGCTGTTCTGGCTTCTGAGATTCAGAATATATTTTTTCTTGTTTTCCTCCTCCAAAAACTAGGTGCGTCTTGTGGTCTGGTGCGTCTTATAGAGCGAAAAATACGGTAAGTGTTTTAAATTTGCTGTTAGTCGCCCTGAGCCCAGTTTTCTGAACCAGGAAGGGCGGGGTATAAATTTTTTATTATTATTATTATTATTATTATTATTATTATTATTATTATTATTATTATTCCAGTTGTGCAAAGCTGACTGGGAGGTCTGGCACAACAAAAAAACCCTTCTCCAAAAGACCAGACTTTTCTGCTGTAAGCGATGGGGAAAACACACAGGAAAATATGGCACGACACTTGCTTTGAACCAACTACCCTCCCTGCAAGCAATCAGAACGAATGTCCAAATGTTATTATTATTACTAATAATAACCTCCCTGCGAAACTGAGCAGGGTGGGTGCTCCATAAACAGGTGGTCTAGAGCACTCTGAAGAGAGAATTTGACAGCTGGAGTCAGGGAGCTCCTGCATCTATTTTTAACATCAAAATAGTACTAATAATTGAGACACACACACCCAACCTGGCTGCCCGCCTCTCTCTCCTGCCGCTCCTGGCAACCGGATCAAAACGGTTAAAAACTGAGACTACTGCAAGATATTGCAACAAGCAATAATTTGCAGCCCACTCGCTTTCCCTGCCGTTGCAGATAGCTATTGCAGTTCACCTTCTAACAGGAGCTTTCCTCAACTCACAGTCTTCTTGCAGCAGCTTGCCAACAGGAGAGGCCCTTTCCTCGCTGTTGCACACAGCTGTATACAGTATATTCCTTTTTCCATTCATTTTTGGCCATGCTAGGAAGCTCTGCTTGATCTGTTCAACCCTTTGGCTTGGCTCATACGGTAAGCATGTCATATGCCCTATCCCCCTGTTCCTGGAAGTCTGGAATTTGGTTTGGCTCATTTAAATTCTGATTTTTTTAAAAAAGACCAAATTATAATCCAAATTGTAATACAGTGGTACCTCGGGTTAAGTACTTAATTCGTTCTGGAGGTCTGTTCTTAACCTGAAACTGTTCTTAACCTGAAGCACCACTTTAGCTAATGGGGCCTCCTGCTGCTGCCGCACCGCTGGAGCACGATTTCTGTTCTCATCCTGAAGCAAAGTTCTTAACCTGAAGCATTATTTCTGGGTTAGCGGAGTCTGTAACCTGAAGCGTCTGTAACCTGAAGCGTCTGTAACCTGAGGTACCACTATATATATATATATATATATATATATATGCTTTCGTAGATTTTCACGGGTACAGGAATGCAGGTTTTGGTGTCCTCGGGTGTCTTCCCGTGTAAAAGTTGGGGTGTCTAGGCGACGTTTCGACGAGGTCTCACTCGTCATCTTCAGGCTGGTGCTTTCGGCTTCTTGTTACTGGAACAGAGCAGGATCTCAGTGTTTGAGTTCCTATAAATACTGTTGAGGGGGTGTGGTGTATAGCCTCCAATGTTCTGGGCAGAGAGGAAGTTCCCAGGTTAGTGATTTCAAGATATCCCTCAAGTAATTAAGGAACAAAAGAAGAAAAGGCACACTAACCTGGGAACTTCCTCTCTGCCCAGAACATTGGAGGCTATACACCACACCCCCTCAACAGTATTTATAGGAACTCAAACACTGAGATCCTGCTCTGTTCCAGTAACAAGAAGCCGAAAGCACCAGCCTGAAGATGACGAGTGAGACCTCGTCGAAACGTCGCCTAGACACCCCAACTTTTACACGGGAAGACACCCGAGGACACCAAAACCTGCATATATATATATATATATATATATATATAATTTTAATTGGATTATTATTGGATATGTTAATAGGATGTCTTTTATTGGAAAATTAATAAAAATGATTAAATTCTGAATTTTAAATTGCTATAACCCACTCTGGGACCTGCTGGACAAGGACAGGTAATAATAATAATACAGTAATAATAATAATAATAATAATAATAATAATAATAATAATACTGTATTCATGTATATGTTTATAAACGCTAGTCGCTTGGATACCTTTTGGCAGCAAGTGACTAATAAATTTTAATAATAGACAATAAAACTTAAAAGTCTCCAAGTGATTAACATTTAGAAGCCTATACCTAAAAATATTCTCTCACATCTACATCAATTCAGTGTTGGTTGTTGTTGCTGTTGCTGTTGCTTACCTTCTGCTGCGGAGATCTTTCTCACAGGGCAATCCTATCTTTATGTCTTTGCAGATATAAGTCCCCTTAAAAACAAAAATGCTTCCAGGGGGCTTTGAACTTGAAAAGGCTGCAATTGACAATATTCCTCACGTAGCCCAGTCCTGTCCATCCAATATTTACTCTGATTAAATCTCAGCTGTTTTCAGCACCGGGTCGTCTCCCTTGTCGCCTCGCTCGATTGCACGGCTTTCTGCACGTGCTCAGATGCTGTGTTTCATCACCGCCGTTGCTGAGATTTTGGGGTTTTTTTTGCACTTAAATGGTTACTCTACACATTTTCTTTCTGTGCTCAGGAATTTCTTGATCCCTAGCAAAAATCAATCCTGCCTGTTCCTGTGCACCCAACAAAGACCGAGATCAGGGACAGGGACACCCAGTCCTGACACCCTCCTTGCCATAGCTGTCAACGTTTCCCTTTTATCAAGGGAAATTCCCTTATTCCGAATAGGGTTCCTCGCAAGGAAAGGGAAAAGTTGACAGCTATGCTCCTCGCCCCGCCTCCCTCCATCACCCATTGTGCTAGAGAGCACAGCGACAGCTCGTGTGAACGGCCCCTTTAAGAGCCGGGATCAATAGAGTTCCGGGTGCTAGAGAGGACCAAACAGGGTTTTTTGGGGTGGGGGCGGGCCCCTTCCTTTCCTTTCCTGTCCATCAGAGGAAGCTGCACATTCTGCACGGCTGCAAGGAGGAGCAGAGGTGAGAGCCTTTTGCGCAGGGAGAGGGGTATCAAAGGGGAGGAGCAGGGGAGGAGCAAAGCAAACGCATCAGCTCAAGGCGCTAGTCCCTTTGAGGCAGGCTGAAGATGCATCATGGGGGCAGGGCTCCTGTGCCTTTATTTTTTTAGGGGGAAAAGGGTTACCAACGAAGCCAGCCTTTCTCAACCTGTGGGTCCCCAGATGTTGTTGAACTCCCATCACCCCTAGCTAGCAAGGCCAGAGCTCAGGAATGATGGGAGTTGTAGTCCAACAACATCTGGGGACCCACAGTGGTGGTGGGGGGAGGGAAGGGGTCTTGCTTTCTCCTTTTAACAGACCTTTGACATGCAGGAGTTGGGAGATGAATGCTTTCATTGCAGGGAGAGAAATATTGCATGCTGCACATCATGCTCCCCTCCCCCCCTTCACACTTTGGCACTCACTTTCTTTTTATGTATAAATTTTGTTTTTGCATTCTCTATTTTACATGAGCAAATGAATTAAATACATAAATACATAATACCTTCTGACTTCCTCCCCCTCCCCCCAATTGTGGATTTTAATGTAATGATTTCCCCCTCTGCATCTCTATCATAACTCTTATTTTTAATAATTCCTTTGCCAAACCATAGTTCAATTTCTTACTGCCAGTTTTCTGTCAATCCTGCCGATGTATGTAGTTGTTTACAATAGCTTTTCCAAAAAATTACGTATAAACTTTCCCCATTCTTTATTAAAGACCTCCTCTTCCTGGTTTCTAATTCTTCCTGTAAGTTTTGCCATCTCTTTGGCACTCAGTTTCAGAGATGCACCAAAATATTTCATTTCCAGCCTTAGAATGATAGAATCCTGAGTTGGAAGGGACTCCAAAGGTCATCTAGTCCAACCCCCTGCAATGCAGGAATCTCAGCTAAAGCATCCATGACTGATGACCATCCAACCTTTGCTTGAAAACCTCCAAGGAAGGAGAGTCCACCACCTCTTGTGGGTGTCTGTTCCACTGCCGAACAGCTCTTACTGTCAGAATGTTTTTCCAAATGTTTAGTCGGAATCTCCTTTCTTGTGACCTGCAGCCATTGGTTTGAGTCCTACAATCCATAGCAGGAGAAAACAAGCATGCTTCTCTTCCATGTGACAGCTCTTAAGATATTTGAAGATGGCTCTCATATCTCCTCTCAGTCTCCTCTTTTCCAGGCTAAACATACCCAGCTCCTTCAAGCGCTCCTCATAAGGCTTAGTTTCCAGACCCTTGATCATCTTGGTTGCCCTCCTATGCACACATTCCAGCTTCTCAATATCGTTCTTAAACTGTGGTGCCCAGAACTGGACACATTATTCCAAGTGTGGTCTGACTAAGGCAGAACAGAGTGGTACTATTACTTCCCTTGATCTGGACACTATACTTCTGCTGATGCAGCCTTACCTGTTTCTCTCCTTCCACATTCCTATCTTCCTCCTCTCCTGGTCTGCCCCGCAGAGGACCTTAAGGTCCATGAATAATCATAGTTTAGAGGTCCCGGGCCCTAAGGAAGTCAGATTATCCTCCACCAGGGCCAGGGCCTTCTCAGTGATGGCTCCGACCTGCTGGAATGCTCTGTCCCATGGGACCAGGGCCCTGCAAGATTTAACTTCCTTCCGCAGGGCCTGTAAGACAGAACTATTCCGCCTGGCTTTCAACTTGAACTTATTCCCTTTCCTTCCCTCCCCCTCCCCTTACCCGCTCTGGGATCCCACAGCTATTTCTCCCCTGGTCTCCTCGCTGGCCCAAATAGGACTAATTTAGCCAGCTAGCCCTGGTGATCATCTAATGTTTATTGGATGGATTTCCCCCCTAAATCGATTTTTGATTTTATTGTAATTCACGTTTTATACTGTATTTTTTGCTGTTTTTTGTAGCATCAATTGTGTTTTAAATTTGTTGTTAGCCGCCCTGAGCCCAGTTTTCTGAACCGGTAAGGGCAGGGTATAAATAAATTATTATTATTATTATTATTATTATTATTATTATTATTATTATTAGAGAATAGTGCCCTGCTGTCAGCCATCTGGAAAACCATCAACTCCTGAAGATGCCCTCTGCTTCGTCTGAATGGGGAGCTTGCCCGGCGTTCCCCAGGATGAAACAGTTTCGTTGACATACTCCGCTGAGGAATTGCAGCAGGACTGGAGGCTTGGACTTGGATAGCGGACTGAGAGAGGCCTGAATCTTTCCTTGGTGGGTTTTGGGTGGGACGAACACAAAAATGGCTACGGAACAGGAAGCATCGGCAACCCTGGGCCTTTGTTTCAAGTCTGCGCCGGAGGATGTGGCTCTGCCCCTTGTGGACCCTGAGGGTCAGGATTCGGCAGCCAGGTTGGAAGGGCCTCACAAACTCCACCACTCCGACCTTTGTGTGGGGAAAGAGGACCTCCTGAGCGGCAGTGGGGAGCAGGCGGTCAGAAGACCCAAATGGGGTAACCCACCACTCCTGCTTCCTGCCCCTTGGGACGTCACAAAGACTTGCCTGCCTTCCTTGGATGGGCTGGCCGATTCGAGCAGAGAACAGGCCACACAACTCCTCCCAGGCCACGGTGGGGAAGCCAAACCGGCCTCCAGCTGCTTGGACTCTGAGGTGGGCTACTCAGACCCACGGGGGGATCCCTCGGAAAAGGGTGCTGTCGCCATGGAGGTACAGCGGCTGAACTTCCGCCACTTCCGCTACCAGGAGGTCGAGGGACCACGGGAAGTGTGCAGCCAGCTCTGGTACCTGTGCCACCGTTGGCTGAAGCCGGAGAGGCACACCAAGGAGCAGATCCTGGAGCTGCTGATCCTGGAGCAGTTCCTGGCCATCTTGCCCTCGGAGATCCAGACCTGGGTGAAGAAAGGAGGACCCGAGAGCTGCGCCCAGGCGGTGGCCCTGGCCGAGGGCTTCCTGCAAGGACAACGGGAAGCTGGGAGTTGCGGGGAGCAGGTGAGGTCAGATCTGTCCTGGACAAGACTTTAGAAAATGGAGAAACAGAGCAAAGGAGAGTTGGCTGCTCCCAGATGTATTTTATTCCACTGATCCATCACTTCCCATAGAATTGCATCTTGGAGAAGTACTGTATTTTTCGCTCTATAAGACGTACTTTTTCCCTCCTAAAAAGCAAGGGGAAATGTGTGTGCGTCTTATGGAGCGAATGCAGGCTGTGCAGCTATCCCAGAAGCCAGAACAGCAAGAGGGGTTGCTGCGCAGCACTCCCTCTCGCTGTTCTAGCTTCTGGCTTAGCCCCTCAGTCCCTTCCCCCACCTCCCGGAAAAGCCCCCAAGAGCCGCGCTCCCTTTAAAGAGCCATGCAGAGCTTTTCCCCGAGGAGGGAGAAGGGCAACCTGTCAGTGATGGACTGCCCTTCTCCCTCCTCAGGGAAAAGCCTGCAAACGCCGTGCACACGCTCCATGCGGCTTGTGAAAGGGAGTACTGAGCAGAGCTTGGGATGCATACAGGCTCTGCTCAGCACTCCCTTTAAAGAATATTTTTTTTCTTCCATTCCCCCTCTAAAAACTAGGTGCGTCTTATGGCCAGGTGCGTCCTATGGAGCGAAAAATACGGTAACTCTTTTTCTTATGCATTCATGATGATTTGTGCTCTGGAAGGTATTGGGGCAGTGACACACAATCCGCCTTACGGGTGCTCATGTGGTCTAAACTACTTAGCCTCTTGGGTTTGCCGATCAGAAGGTCGGTGGTTCGAATCTCTGCGACGGGGTGAGCTCCCATTGCTCTGTCCAATGTTTTTTTCTAAAAAATGTTTAGGGGTACTCTCATTTTCCTACTCATGTTGAAATACTGCCCCTCAGTGAGGCTAAACTTACATTCACAAAATGTTTAGGGGTATTTTCTGTATCCCCCCAGAAAAAAAGCACTGGCTCTGTCCCAGCTCCTGCCAACCTAGCAGTTCGAAAGCACGCCAGTGCAAGTATATAAATAGGTACTGCTGTGACAGGAAGGTAAACAGCGTTTCTGTGCGCTCTGGCTTCCGTCATGGTGTTCCGTTGCGCCAGAAGCAGTTTAGTCCTGCTGGCCACATGACCCAGAAAGCTGTCTGTGGACAAACGCCAGCTCCCTCGGCCTGAAAGCGAGATTATTGTTTGCACCTGGAAATGTTTTGTGGGTGAACATGCTGCGTCCTTTCCAATCCACGCATGGCCTGTAACTTCCTTAGTAAATTCGGTAACGATTTTTAAAACTGCAAATGTTGGGGTGTGGGTGTGCCGCTTTTGTTGTGTTGTAGTGCAAGAGCTTCCCTTCCGGTCAGCAATAGCACAGTGACATTGGGGCAGCAGAACAGCTAGTAAATTGGGAATGATGTGTGGGCAGTCCAGTATAAATACACCACAAATGTGGCTGGGTCCACAAATGTGGCTGCTGGAACCACATAACACCGGTCTTGAAAGACCTACATTGGCTCCCAGTATGTTTCTGAGCACAACTCAAAGTGTTGGTGCTGACCTTTCAAGCCCTAAACGGCCTCAGCCCAGTATATCTGAAGGAGCATCTCCACCCCCATTGTTCTACCCAGACACTGAGGTCCAGCACCGAGGGCCTTCTGGCAGTTCCCTTGCTGCGACAAGCCAAGTTACAGGGAACCAGGCAGAGGGCCTTCTCATTAGTGGTGCCTGCCCTGTGGAACGCCATTCCATCAGATGTCAAGGAAATAAGCAGCTATCTTATCTTTAAAAGACATCTGAAGGCAGCCCTGTTTAGGGAAGTTTTAAATATTTAATGCTGTACTGTTTTTAACACTCGATTGGGAGCCTCCCAGAGTGGCTGGGGAAACTCAGCCAGATGGGCAGGGTATAAATAATATATTATTATTATTATTATCCCTTTCAAGCTCATCCAATCCGACTTCTATTTCAAGTACTGTGGTACCTCGGGTTAAGAACTTAATTCATTCCGGAGGTCCATTCTTAACCTGAAACTGTTCTTAACCTGAATCACCACTTTAGCTAATGGGGCCTCCTGCTGCTGCTGCGCTGCCGGAGCACGATTTCTGTTCTCATCCTGAAGCAAAGTTCTTAACCCGAGGTACTATTTCTGGGTTAGTGGACTCTGTAACCTGAAGCGTCTGTAACCCGAGGTGTCACTGTACAGGACTTCTCTTGAAGAATCCTGGGAGCTATAGTTTGTCAAGAGTGCTGGGAACTGTAGCCCTGTGAGGGGGGGGCAAATTCTGGGTGTGGGGGGGTGGGGAGTCCTGTGCTTTAAATGCAAATACACCAGTCTGGAGGGGATATAAAATCAGTTTTTAAAAGATGTATTTATAGAGGAGGCAGCAATGCTTCTGAACACCAGGTCCTCATTGGCCGTGTGATGGAAATCCTCGCTTCTCTTTTTTTCCAGGGCGTTTACCAGCAGGAGATGCCTGTGAATCCCCTTGAAGCTGATCAGGCTCCTTCAGAGACAGGAGAGAAGCAGCCTGGTGCAGAGGTGAAGCAGGAGGGCAACAGGGGTGGCCGCTGCATGGGTAGGTGTGCTGATAGGGCACGTTGAATTTTCCAGCTTTCAACCCCCCCAAAATCAGGGGTGCTAAAAAGTTGTAACATGACTTGGGGCTTCAGAAGATATTTTGGTGGGATTATTGTAATTCAGTTTTGCTTGCTACGCGAAATGTGTGTAAAATGGCATAAAAAATACTAAGTACTTGCGGTTTTATTATATATTAATATTATTTTTATCATTTAGTACCATTTAGCATTGTGTGATATTTTCAACCAAATTTCCTGAGATCCAGGAGGAGGTTTCCATCTATGTTTTGCAGACCACCGGCTGCCATTTTGATTCAAGATGGCACCACAAACGTTTCATAACTGAAATGGCGTAAAAATTGCTAATCACGTTTGCCAAGTACTTGCGGGTTTATTATATATTAATATTATTTTTATAATTTAGTATCATTTAGCATTGTGTGACATTTCCAACCAAATTACCCACGGTTGTTCTTGAGATCAAAGAAGAGGTTTTCATCTATGTTTGCAGACCACCGGCTGCCATTTTGATTCAAGATGGCACCACAAACGTTTCATAACTGCACTGTTTTTAACCCGTGGTTTAAAAATGGACCAGATTTTATGTGTTTGTTTGTAAGAATCCCTGAGCAGCCCTGCATATGAGGCTACTAGCAGGAAACAGTTTCCCAAATGGACCTCTCTTCGTTCTCTGAAGGCCACCCCGTTTAGGGAAGTTTTTAATGTTTGATGTTTTATAGGGTTTTTAATATTCTATTGGGAGCCGCCCAGAGTGGCTGGGGAAACCCAGCCAGATGAGTGGGGTATAAATAATAAATTATTATTATTATTATTATTTCACTCCCAGATGACAGACAGACGAGAGAAATGGAGGATTCACAGGTGAAAATTTCAGAGCCGGTGGAGCTGCCAGACAAGGGGGAAGGAAGGCGTTTCCTACCGGCAACAGAGGAAGAAGAAGATGCTCCTTCGACGCAGCCTGGACCCAAGAGGAAGTTGGGAAAGGGCCCAGAGGAGAGCGTCGCTTGCGGAGAAGCCTTTGCCCACCTCGGCGAACCCACAAACCAGCCGAAACCTCCCCGAGGCAAGCGGGAGACCACCTGTGGAGTTTGTGGGAAGAGCTTCAGCCGCCGGACGGGCCTGCTGGCCCATGAGAGGGTGCACACGGGCGAGAAGCCCTACAAGTGCCCTCACTGCGGGCGCAGCTTCCGCTCCAAGTCCACCCTGGTGGTTCACCAGAGGACCCACACGGGCGAGAAGCCCTACCGGTGCCAGGCCTGCGGGAAGAGCTTCCCGGTGACCACGCAGCTCATTGAGCACGAGAGGACCCACTCGGGCGAGAAGCCCTACCAGTGCGCCGAGTGCGGGCAGAGCTTCCGCCAGCGCTCGCACCTGAAGAACCACCAGAAGATCCACACGGGCCTCAAGCCCTTCAGGTGCTCGTACTGCGGCAAGGGCTTCAGCATCAGCTCAGACCTCATCCGGCACGAGAGGGCCCACACCGGAGAGAAGCCCTACCAGTGCCCGGACTGCGGGAAGCGCTTCTGCAACAGCTCACAGGTCATCACGCACCGCCGGGTCCACACCGGGGAAAAACCCTACAAGTGCCTGGAGTGCGGGAAGGGCTTCGCCGTCAGCCAGCAGCTCATCCGGCACCAGGCGGTCCACACGGGGGAAAAGCCCTACCAGTGCCTGGAGTGCGGGAAGACCTTCGGCGTCAGCACCCTCCTGGCCGGGCACCTGAGGATCCACACGGGGGAGAAGCCGTACGAGTGCTCCGAGTGCGGGAAGCGCTTCCGCCTCCGCTCGACGCTCATCACGCACCTGAAAATCCACGCGGCGAGGAAAAGTTAGGGCCGGAAGGGGAAGGTCAAGAAAGATAGAGGGGGAGTTTGTGTAAAGAGGAATCAGTGCTAGGTAAAAAGGTTTGAATCCCAGTGAAGGGGTGAGCTCCCGCCTTTGAAAGAAAGACAAAGGTAAAGGACCCCTGGATGGTTAAGTCCAGTCATAGAACCATAGAATCATAGAGTTGGAAGAGACCACAAGGGCCATCGAGTCCAACCCCCTGCCAAGCAGGAAACACCATCAGAGCACTCCTGACATATGGTTGTCAAGCCTCTGCTTAAAGACCTCCAAAGAAGGAGACTCCACCACACTCCTTGGCAGCAAATTCCACTGTCGAACAGCTCTTACTGTCAGGAAGTTCTTCCTAATGTTTAGGTGGAATCTTCTTTCTTGTAGTTTGGATCCATTGCTCTGTGTCCGCTTCTCTGGAGCAGCAGAAAACAACCTTTCTCCCTCCTCTATATGACATCCTTTTATATATTTGAACATGGCTATCATATCACCCCTTAACCTCCTCTTCTCCAGGCTAAACATGCCCAGCTCCCTTAGCCGTTCCTCATAAGGCATCGTTTCCAGGCCTTTGACCATTTTGGTTGCCCTCCTCTGGACACGTTCCAGTTTGTCAGTCTCCTTCTTGAACTGTGGTGCCCAGAACTGGACACAGTACTCCAGGTGAGGTCTGACCAGAGCAGAATACAGTGGCAAAGGCGACCATGTTGGTGTTTTGCAACTTTGACCTGTTGCAGGACCTTAGCCAGACCTTAGCAGAGCATACGCAGAGTTCTTGAAAGCAGGCAGGATGTATGAAGCAGGAACCAGGAACTTGTTACTTATAGCTGTGTTTATTATTTACAGCAGACTTCAAGTTACTATAGTGGTACCTCGGGTTACATACGCTTCAGGTTACAGATGCTTCAGGTTACAGACTCTGCTAGTCCAGAAATAGTTAAACCACAGGGAATTGTAACTCTCTGAGGGGGACCAAGGGTCTACTAACAGCTCATCAGTATCCTTAAAAAAACCACAGCTCCCTGAATTGCTTGAAGCCAGGATTGCTTGAAGTGCTATCGTAGCACTTTAAATGTATAGGGTGCGTGTGGCTCCTGACCCACCAAAATGTCGAAAGCGCTTCTCGTACAGGACCCTAGTTTGCACATTGCACGGAGCCAAGCCACACAGGCTCCCAGGGACGCTTCACTCCTCGCCCAATAATTTGCCGCTGTGCTGAGCTAAGCTTGGCTTGGTGTGTCCCCCAAACCAGGGGTCATGGTTGAACTAGCCCTGGTTCAGACTAACCATGATTTGGCCTGTGGTTTACGGCTTGTAGTTTGGACAAGCTAGACCCACAAGCCCAGGTTGGGATGGAGTGCTAAGCTAAGCTACGGCTTACAATCATCAAATCATATAGCTGGAAGGGACCCTAAGGGTCCTATAGTCCAACCCCCTGCAATGCAAGAATCTCAACTGAAGCATCCAGGGCAGACGGCCATCCAACCTCTGCTTGAAAACCTAAGTTCAATCTAGAACAGAAGCCTAGCAAACAGGACAAGGAAAGTGGCCGCCATCTCCTCTCCCAGAGTCCACACATTCAAGCTAATCCAGTGTTTCCCCAACTTGAGTCATCTGTTTTGGGACTACAGTTCCCATCATCCCCGACCGCCGGTCCTGCTAGCTAGGGATGATGGGAGTCGCAGTCCCAAAACAGCTGGAGACCCAAGCTGGGGAAACGCAGAGCTAAGCCATGGCTTGGCTTGGCATGACACGTGAACCAGTCTATCTTCACAACAACCCTGTAAGGTAGGGCAGCACAAAATCCTTAGCGGGAAGACGAGATAGATTGTCTGAGGCAGGGGCAGCTTAAGAGTACCACAGGTGGGCGCGCATTTAGATCCTTCTGAACTACAACTCCCATCAGCCCCAGCAAGCATTGGGGTGTTGGGAGTTGTAGTTCAGCAACATCTAAGCATGTGGTTTGAACCTTACCCGTAGTGCGGCTTCTGAGCGTTGTTCTCTGACTTTTGAGGAAGGCTGAAAGAGGGTTTGTGCGAGGAGATGCTTTGAAGAGCGACGGAGTAAGGAACGGAATATTGCTTGGAAGGTGGTTACGAGGCAAAGGGTGTTTGTGTGGATATTTGGCGCGTTAAGATTTGACCCGTAGTGGAAATGTGAAAAACCACCAAGGAGGTGACTTGTAGGCAAACTGAGCCCAAGAGGGGCGTCCAGTAAACCTTTCTTTCCAAATAAATAAGTTCCAAACTTCCTGTCTCGTGTTTTCTGTCTGGGTGGTGGGCTTCAGGGGCTGGTGGCAACCTTTTTCATGTCAAGGCCCACCCAAAAGGACCTGGTGTTGGGCAAAGCCAAAAGCGAGGGGCCATTTCCCCCCCTCCTGCTGCCACCCCCTTTTCTCTCTCCCTTTCTTTGACAGTCATGAGGATGTGTAGGGAAATAGCTTCTGATGAGGCTTTTGAAATTATCATTATTATTATTATCATTAATTAATTAATTAATTAATTATTAACAATTTATTACCTGCCCTTCACACCATGGCCCCAGGGAGGGTTGCAACCATTAAAATGCAATATCAAAAACAATTCAAAACAAGTTACGAAAATAAGACGGGTCTTTAAAATATACAGGCGCCAAAAGCCAGGGCAAAAATGTGTGTCTTCAGCGTTCACCAAAATTAGGTCTGGAGTCTAGAAGGATCATTGACACAGATGGTGGGAGGACAAACATTTGGCCCTCCAGCAGTTGCTGAACTACATCTCCCATCAGCCCTTGGCCATGCTGGCTGTGGCCAATAGGAACTGTAGTTCAGCATCTCGAGGACGAAAGGTTCCCTACACCTGATTTGTGCTGCTCCTTTATTGATGGCCCGAGGTTTTACACATCTGAGGGGAACTAAGTGGTGGACATCCTTTTAGGGTGGGGGAGCCATGTTCTTGAGGTGGGTGGGTCCAGAATTGAAAGTGGGTGCGTTGACGTCAAAGGGGTGGGTAGGGTGCTGGTGGATAAGCACCCCTTTCTCCTTTGTCTTTACCCCATCTACCCCTCCTTCTCACCAACATGAAACGAAGCTGAGGGCCACATGAAATTGGACTGAGGGCCACTTGATTATTATTTATTTAATGGATCTCTTCCCACAAGGCGTTCCTGATTAAACATGCCACAAAAACATATACAAAATGATTGTGCATATAAAAACAGCTTTAAAATTGCATATCTGGATGCAATTAAAAGCCAATTACATATATTTGGAAACAGCAAGACATAGGCAGAGTCAAGTCAAATCCAGTCCAGATACAAACTGGAATTTTAAAGCAATGCAGTCACCTGTTGTGCCATCTTACCTTGTGACAAATGCCTGATGTTTCGAGGAGGCACCCTGACAAAGGGACTGCCCAAAACAGAAGGGGTGTAACCCCCAACACACCATTGTTCAGGGTGAGCTCTCTCTTGGACAGCATCGAGGGGATGCTGTTGCAACAGTATTGTTCAATAAAGATCGCCTATGCTCAAGGATTCCCGGATGTCCATGCAGGTCTTTGGATTGCAGGGAGAATTTGCATTGGCTAAAATTCTCCCTGGTATTTTTCCGTTATCAGTGCTGAGGGTTGTTATGCGGCACCCCTGTTCCCTTCCGAGAGCTACGATTCCCTGGGAAGAGGCCAAGACTCCCGGTGATCAATCAAACCTGCGCCTGGTTTACCTCAGCGCGGAGCGGGGACGTCTCTGCCAATCAAACGCTGCTGAGGTAAACCAGGTGTTTGAGTGGCAGAGCTGCCGCCCCTCGGCCTCTTCCTCCCCTCGCCATCACCAGGAGTCTTGGCTTCACGGCGGGTTCCGGCTTTGCGACGTGGGCCGGATTTATGAGCCGGGGGGGGGTGCATCCGGCCCCCGGGCCATAGTTTGCCGACAAAGAACAAAGGACAATAGTCCCACATCACGGAACACAGTAGTACAAAACATCCTGTCTCCGTCACTTCCCACACTGTGGAATGAAAACATACACCGTCATGTGATAGACAACAATCCCATGATTGCAAACATGGAGCAAGAATCCTAACAGGCTACCCATCTCTAGGAAGGTTAGAAAATGTTCATTAGGGAGCCCATCATCTGGTGAGACATACCTTATAATAACAGTGAGCTGATCAACATGGTACAGGACAGATAAACTGAAGTACTCTGCAGTTTTTAAATCCTCTAAAATTGATCCTCTTACTTTAAATGCCATCATTTGGGTAAATTCATCACATTGTTTTAGAAAGGTAGGATGTGACACCTGATCCTCCATTTCCAAATTCATTTACATGGTTTGCAAGAAAAGGATCAAATTTTGCAATAAGTTCAAGTTGTTGTTTAGTCATTTAGTCGTGTCTGACTCTTTGTGACCCCCTGGACCAGAGCACGCTAGGCACTCCTGTCTTCCACTGCCTCCGCAGTTTGGACAAACTCATGCTGGTAGCTTCGAGAACACTGTCCAACCATCTCGTCCTCTGTCGTCCCCTTCTCCTTGTGCCCTCCATCTTTCCCAACATCAGGGTCTTTTCCAGGGAGGCTTCTCATGATGTGGCAAAAGTATTGGAGCCTCAGCTTCAGGATCTGTCCTTCCAGTGAGTTCAAGTAATCCAATGTAATTCCCGTTGTGGGGAGAACCAAATCTTTCCTCATCTCCTCTTAAGGTAAACCATGCTCTGCCAGAGTTATTATGCCCACAACAACTCATTCAATAACATGTTTCCAGTGCTGCCGTTCATTATGAATTAGATCCATTTCAGTCCGGTTTCCGTCCTGGTTTTGGGTCAGAGACGGCTCTGGTTGCCCTAACAGATGATCTCCGTAGACAACTGGATCGAGGCGGGTCAGGACTGCTGATCCTTTTAGATTTGTCAGCAGCCTTTGACATGGTCGATCATGATCTTCTGGACCACCGCCTCACAGACGTGGGGATACAGGGCATAGCCCGTAACTGGTTGTGCTCTTTTATCTCTGGTCGGGGACAGAGGGTGGCACTAGGGAGGGAAATGTCGTCGCGCCACTCCTTGGTGTGTGGAGTGCCGCAGGGCGCAATTCTCTCCCCAATGCTTTTTAACATCTTTATGCGCCCCCTCGCCCAGCTTGTCCGGAGTTTTGGGCTGGGCTGTCACCAATATGCTGATGACACTCAGCTCTATCTGCTGATGGATGGCCACACCGACTCGGCCCCGAACACACTGACCAGATGCTTGGAAGCTGTGGCTGGATGGTTTCGTGGGAGCCGATTGAAACTAAATCCTTCGAAGACAGAGGTCCTATGGCTAGGTCGGGATGGCATGGGGATGAGGGACCAACTCCCTTCTCTTGCGGGGGCCCAATTAGTGCCATTGCCTTCCATTAAGAGTTTGGGTGTAATCCTTGACGCCTCCCTTTCCATGGAGGCGCAAGTTACAGCAACAGCCAAGGCGACATTTTTCCACCTTCGCCGCATCAAGCAGTTGATCCCTTACCTTTCCCGCCCCGACCTGGACACAGTGATCCATGCGACGGTCATCTCCAGGCTTGACTACTGTAATTCACTCTACTCGGGGCTGCCCTTGAAGCTGTCCCAGAAACTCCAGTGGGTGCAGAATGCTGCAGCGAGGCTCCTCACGGGGTCTCTGCCATGGGAGCATATTCACCCAGTGCTTTTCAAGCTGCACTGGCTCCCGGTGGAGTACAGGGTCAGATTTAAGGTGCTGCTTTTGACCTTTAAAGCCCTTCACGGCCTAGGACCCTCGTACCTACAGGACCGCCTCTCCCGGTATGCCCCACGGAGAGCCTCAAGGTCCATGGATAACAACACCCTAGTGTTGTTATCTATTTAAACAAAAATTTCGGTGCTAGGTTCTCCTTTACGTAGATCACCAGGCCTCTCTTTTTTACTTTGTCTGATGAAATAAATTCTTGGCCTAGTCTTTTGTTGATTAGTACTTTCCTGTGGAGCCTAGTCACATGCGTTTCTTGCAAGCAAATTATATCCAAATGTTCCTTTTTCAAAATATGAAAAATCCTTTTTCGTTTTTCCGGGGAATTTGCCCCATTAATGTTCCAACTATACAGCTGCAGAGACATCCTGTATCAATCTGTTGTTGCTCTTTATGGGGTGTCCTCCTTTTTGTCCAAATCCGAGGGCGATGGTACAGGTTGTACTTCAGACTGTGGCGGAGGCCAAGGGACTGCTGTTCCCTTCTGAAGGTCCTCTCCGTGGTCGTGCAGGAACTTCTGGTTGTCCTCTTTTGTTTTAATGCTAACCTTCTTTCCTTTGTATTTGAACGATAGACCTTGTGGGAACTCCCACCTATAAGGTATCCCGTTGCTTCTCAAAAGTTTTGCTAAGTCAGTATAGATAGATCTGAGATCCAGTAATTGTTTTGGTATATCCTTATAAATTTCCGCTCTTCTGTCCTGGATCTCAAGTGATTTATTAAAATGAAGGTCAAGTATCTTGTCTCTCTCCTGTTTGGTCCTTAGTATAATCAGACAGTCTCTGGGTCTGTCCTTCCTGGCGACACTTCCCAATCTAAATGCAGTTGTTATTTTAAAATCTTCGTCTTCCTTTATGCCCCAGAATTTGGAAAGTTCTGCTGTCAAGTAACCAGTCAAATCTTCTTTCTCAAGCTCTGGGATAGAACGTAATCTCAAATTATTTTCCCGGTTTCTCAATTCCACCATAGACAGGTAGGCCTGCTGGTCGCCAATGTGCTTGTGTAGTGGCCTTACCTCTCCTTTCAATTCATCCACTTTTTGAATTGCTTGGTCAGCCTTTTCGTTCGCAGCTTCGGCCAATTTCCGGTTCTCAGAAGTAGCGTCTTTTAGATCCCCAATTGCTTGAGTGCTGTACCACTTGTTCAGATAACTTTGTGATAGAGGATGTGGCTAAGTCAATTTTTGCTGTTTGGTCGTCAACCTTCTTATTTAAGATTGCAAATTGTTGTAGCATTTCCTTCAGAAGTGTATCAGATCCACCTGCAGCCATATCCTCCTTTGATGGTTGTTCAGCTTCCTTTAGTTCAGCTGTTGTTGAAGATTCAATTCCCTTCAATTCATCTGTTGTTGGAGGTTCAATTCCCTTCAGTACGGCAGGAACTGATGATCTACGTGACTGGGAAGTCAAAGTTGTTTGCACAAGTTGGCCTTTTACTGCTTTCGCTTTTGCAGATCTTGTTTTCGGAGGGCCACTCATTCCCCACCTGTCTATGAGTCAAGGTCAAACTGTCAAATGTTCCATGGGAAGAACAGACCTCAATGTAGATAACCAGCAGCAGAGAGTCAAAACAAAGTTAGTTCCCAGGAAATTGTAAATCCCAATCTCCACTAGAGGGAGTACAGTTAAAGGGAGTGCAATGTGAGTTCAGGAAAGAAGGAAAAAAGTTTTGGTCGCCATTAAAGTTCCTGCAGCTAAATAGTTTAACAATAGTCCTTAGAGCTTTTTTCCACTTGCAGAGCCCTTGCAAAATTGCCACAAAAGTCACCTCCCAAGGTGCAGGATACAGTTACTTAATTTTATGTTCAGAATTGCCTCTATGTATCTATTTCAGTTTTATAGAATGTATCCGCAAAAGACATTCTTTTCCCCCGCCATCCCGAGGCTGGGTTTTAAACTTTAAAATCCACCAAAGGAGAAGGTTCCCAGATTGCTTCAACACAGTAAAGTAGATAAAAGAGAAAACTTGCCTTTCATTTCAATCGCCAGTTCTATCAGACGCATAATACTTCCAGTTTTAAAATCTCTTTCTGCAGCTTCCAGCCTGTCAGTTCCTTTGCCTTTGATCTGTAAGCCTTGCCGGAAGACGGACTTCCTCTTTTTTTTTTTCGTCTCCCGCTTTCAGCCAAATTTCTAAATTTGTAAATCCAAAATAAAGTTGCTCTTACTCACGAGTAGATAATTTGGAGTCCAATGGTTAAGGAAGAAAGGTCGGCGCTCATCAGCAGCAGCCGCGCGGCTTCGCTCCCGCAGAAAGAGCGATGAACTCTCAGCACCGCTTCCCCTCCGCGCTTCCGGAGCCCCTTACGGGGTCCCTTCTTCGTTTTGGGGGTCGCTCCAGGTGCCCGCTGAGTCCCACGGCCACGAGCTCACTCTGCTTGTGGTTTTTCTTAATGGATCGTCGCTGTGCCGTAGCGAACGATCCTTTTCTGCGGAGCCCCTCTCTAGAGACTAAAGAGGACCGCCATTGCCGTTTCACGCCGCCTCCGGAAGTCCTTTTCTTCTGTGTTCTTGATGGAACAGGAGGTGGTTTTCTGCTCTTCCATCTTGACAATGCTGCCTTCCTGCCCTTTGAGGGGCTTCACCAAGGATTCAGGTCTCCTTCTGACATGAGCCAGTCTCTTGGCCAAGCTTCTCTTCCTGTTTCCTCCACAACCTCTGGTTGATCCCCTTCACAATGGATCCAGATCAGCCCAAAATGGTGCTCAGTCACAGTGACCAAAGAGCAAGACAGAGGGACTCATCCAGACTGCTGCTTGTCCCACCCCTTTCCTCCAGGAAAACCCTCTTTTTACTGCTGAATGAGAGCAAACATCAGCCAGGTTTTCTCTGGATTGATGTTTGCTTTGATGTTGCACTAAGGAGCAGGTTTCTCCTGAGGGAAAGAGGCAGGGCAAAGACAAAACCACTTGGACCCGTGTTTTCTGGGCACAGGAAAAGCAGAAGTGTGGATGAGCCCAAAGAAACACTGAACTGTTTTATTACCCCTTTGGAGGCATTTTATGCTGCAGGTGCTTTTTTAAATTTCCAATTGAAAAGTAGAATTTGAAATTTGGGGACTTCTATGAAAGACAATTTGGAACAGTTCCCTGGTAAGATTATCCTGTAGTCTTACTTCCGTCTGAATTGCACAATGCAAACTGGATTTAATAAATTATAATCTAAGACATGAGATGGGTTGAAATCTCCATAAATGTGAGATTCCCTTAAATGCTGGTGGATTTTCAAAAGGATTTTAAACAAGAATTGCAAACTGATGTGGAAATGTGGAGAACTTGATATTGGAAAAATTCACAATTTCAGACTGGGAAAATAAAAGCTATGAGAAACCAAAACTGGCCGATTCCGCCATTCCTACCCAAAACCTTGGCATGTGCCAGGCAGACTGACATCCCAGGGCCAGGGTCTGAGGGGGTCTTCCTAGTGTGGCCTGTGGTGTGCAGTGAATTCCCTTCTCTTTTTCCCTCTAGGATGTGAGGAGGACCTTGCAGAGGTAAGTGGATCTGGCTCATTTCCATTAGCATCACTCTTTGAAGCTGAGATGCAAAAACCTCAGACATGGCCCTCCAGGGGCTGCAGGGGGGAGACTGTAGGACTCACTCCCTGAGGCACCTCACAGGTAAAAGTAGAGCCCCCTCTTCTGAACTTGTAGCCCCCCAATTCTCCCCAGTGAATTAGCGCCATTTCCTTTGTGAGGTTTGGTTTTACTTTTGCCATGTGTATAATTTGTTTTGTATTGGCTAGAATGCCCTTTTGATGAATAATATGATTTGGTTGTGAATCTCTTTTCTTCCTCACCCCTTCTCTGGGGACATCTAGAGAAAGGAAATGTGTGCTGCGCTCTCATCACCCTCAGACAATTCCTGCCCCTTGATACCATATGATTCTGCTTCTTCTTTGAATTGACATCAGTGGGAAGACCCAGAGGCCTGGGGTTGCTGTTTTGGCCCTTGGGGGTCTGGCTGAGGAGTCCGTAGTGAGGAAGAAACTCCCCACTCAGCGCCTGCCTGTCCCTCTAGGCTTCTTCCAGCTGACTTCCTCTCAATTCCTTTCTTTTCCTTTAACAGAAATTGCAGATTTGAATGGGCTGACATTGTTTTTCTTTTCACCAGGTATGAGAAAAGAGAGAGTCCAGCGAAGCCACTGCCTTTCCCTCCAGAGCTGAGGAACAGGATCTTGGAATCCTGTGATCTAAATCTCCTTGTGGAGGATGCAATGAAACAATTTAAAGGTAATGAATAATGGCTGCTAGGATTTCACACTGGGAATTCTGTTACTTCTTCAGAACTGAACATGCCAGGCTCTTATGGCATGGAATTGAGTAACCCCAGGATACCTTCCTTCTTGGTGCTCCAGCCTTCATTTCCTGTCCCCCAGAATGGCCCATGTATATTGTGACGTTTTCAATTATATGGAACCTCCTTTTCCTTTTGGTTACCAGTCTACACAATCTGGGGTTGTCCTTCTGGAGGTTCTCCTGCTCTGAATGGAGTCAATTCAAGGATGCTACATTATGAAGTGTTACTTTTGTATGGAGATTTATTTCAGCTGGAAGAGTGTTGCCCTTACGCTTTATATCTTTTTGCTTTCTCAGATGCTGTGTTATACAGAAAGCAGATTCAGAAAGGTAAGTTTCTGCATTGTTCAAATCGTTCTAGGAGGAACAATTTGACAGGAGGGATTGGGACTGATATTTCATGGGTGTTGAACCGTCTGTTCTGGGTTTGAAGGCTTGGACTGGGGGCAGAGCTTGTCCCTGCAAAGAACCTGCATACCAGTCTGAGTTCCATTCCTGCCTATAGACTAGTATCCTGGTTTCACCCTTGATTTTACAGATTTTGCTTTCTTTCATAAAATCTATATACTGCTTCTTAGAGCCTTACAATATCTTACAAAAGCCCTTAAGGAGAATCCTGCAGGGTCAGTCCAATGCCCATCTTGTCAGGTTCTCATGTATAAGGAATCTCTCTTACATTTTGTTTTCCTTCCACACAATCTGGAGAGGTTCTTTTGGGGCTTCTCTAGATTTGCTTGGATTTCCCCCTCGTGAAGTGTGTTAAAAGGGGCACCCGCAAGCACCCAGTCCCTCCTCCACCTTCAATCCAGGCTGGCTGGTCTCCCAGCAGCAGAGCAAGGCCTGAGCCGCCCTTTCCTCAGTTTCAACCTCATCAGCCATTTCTCTTGCTTCAGCCATCCCTATCTCCTCAGAGTTCCCACTGTTCTTATGAGATCAGCCCCATTCCATGAGGGAGGACTCCCCATTGCACGAGACCCTTGGAATTACATGGCAAAGCTCTGCAGCTTCTTCCTCTGCAATCTGGTTTGTCAACATGCTTGGAAATTCCATTTTCAACATCTTCTTCCCACCAGTTCACTTGGGGCAGATGTTAAACCTTCCTCCAGCCCTCCAGTCCAGAGCCCCATTTCATTCGTGGATTTTGAATGATTAATTTGGCCATTTTCTAGAATGGTTTACCATTTCTGATATTCCCATGGAATCATGGAATAGTAGAGTTTGAGAGGATCCCAAGGATCATCTAGTCCAGCCCCCTGCAATGCAGGAATCACAGCTAAACTCGTTAGTTGTTTTAATTCCTTAGGCCTACAGTTGTTATCTTTGCAATTCTTTGTTCTATGACTTCATCTTTTGCTTGATATAAGGAAACAAGAGGAACTTCCGGGTTAGCGCCTCGGATAATGGCTGAGCTCCTCTGATCAGGAGGAATTTGCTTTGTGGAAATTAGGGTCTGGCCGCCACGGCGAAGGCGGGGACCCATCAGAAATCACAGGCGGGAGAAGCCTGTGAACGTGGGATTCGGCTGGCACCTTTTGCGCCTCCCCTACTCGCGGGGAAACCCGGTTTCGGGGATCCGGAGCGACGTGGAGTGAGTGGCGCGGTGCTTCAAATTGACTGCTTCTTTCACGGAGTGAAGCCGCATTGCTGTTGCTGGAGAGCGCTGACTTTTTCCTGTGGACAATTTGATCTTAAAACAACTACCCGTGAGTAGAACGGAAAATTGGATTTTTAAACGTCTTAATTTGGCACCGAAACGGGGAGGTTTCAAACAGGAAGTCCGCCTTCCCCTTTTGTAAATAGACTGAAGCAAAGAGACTGCAAACTAAAGTCTTGGAAAGTCTTTCATAAAGGATTAAACTTCCATCGGCTAAACCATCAAACCCCCCTTGGAAGCAGGAGAAGAGGGGGGAAATTTTAGATCGCGTAAAGCCTGCAGGAGAGAGTGAAGAAAGTCAAATCACCACCGCTCTGAACCTGGAAACGGGCTGCTAGTAAGACTGAAGTCTTGGATATGCTCATTGATTGTGAATAGATCGTTTGCTGACAGTAAGTCAAAGAAGAGAAATACATTGTTTCCATTGTCTCCTCCTGCGTTTAAAAAGGAGTAAAAGTAATTGAAAGTAACTGAAAATTGAAACTAACTTTATTGTTTGAACTGTGCTTAAAAGGATTGATACAAATAGAAATTGTTTCCCCCTAGAGGAAGCCTTTGAAATTGTTACATGAGCTGAGCTGGGGAATTTCCACCTGCAAGATAAAACTGAGAATCTGGGATTGACCTTGGATCGGTTAAGAATGTTGAAAGAAGAAGCCTTAGTGGTTGCATTATGTAAGATTAATGATTCACTGGAACAGCTCCATAAGAGGACGGATGCGAGGACTATAAAAATTGATAACTTGGAACAAAAAGTGACTAATTTGGGACAAAAAGTGAATATTAACACAGAAATTATCCAGGAATTGATACAGGGATCTATTTTGACATGGCAAATTGAGGAGAAGGCGGGGGAGAAAGTTGTGGTTGTGGAACCTAAAGTTGCACAAGTGGAGAGGGAGAGAGCCCCAGCCTTACAGATGCAATTTGACAATTATAAGTTGATGCCCTTTAAGACTGAATTCAGATAAAGTCAGACTTTGAGGATTGGAGCCCCGCTTGGACTGGAGAAGGAAAGTTGGATAGATCCCTTCATGCAGGGATTTATTGACTTTTGGGACCTGGACTTGGGTCAGGAGGAGACTGGAGTTGTGGGGACCGCCAGACTCGGAGGAACTTTGAAACACGACTGGAAATATCTTTTGAATTTCAGTTTTAACTATGGAGATTTGGCTGACTTGTCGAGAAGGAATAAAAACATGGCTAGATGGGGATTTCCCCGAGATCTACTTTTCAGCATCAAAGGAAGGAAAATAAGAACAAGATCAGGAGAAAGCAAAGTAAAGTGCATGTATAAATATGAAGAAGACTTGCAGAAGGGACTTGGAAAAGAGTTAAGAGCCTCGGACAGAAGATCACTAGGTTGATGGGCTATATGGAATTGACGGAAATACTGAAGAAACCAGAGGCCTTTCTCCTGGGCATGGTCGGCCAATTGGTGCAAAAAAAGGACGGAACTTTCTTTATGTATGCTACAACAGCAGCAAGAATACTCATCGCGAAGTATTGGAAGACACAAGATCTACCCACCCGGGAAGAATGGCAGATGAAGGTGATGAACTACATGGAACTGGCGGAAATGACTGGCAGAATCCGAGACCAGGGAGAAGAGACGGTAGAAGAATATTGGAAAAAGTTTAAAATTAATATATGGAAATAATGTAAAATTAATGAGTGTTAGAAAAATGTTGGAAGGGAATTATATGGCTTTAGTAGAAATGTTGTAAGGAATTAAGTATAAATAAGTATCATAGTATTAATGGAAAACAAGGTTAAAATATGTTAAGATAATCACATGACAGAAAATAGAGAAAGATGGAAAGGATTTGCTGAAATAATGAATAGAAATGGAATACAAAAAGGGAGGTGAGAGGAGGTCGATGAAACAAGGGAATGAAAGAGAGGATATTGAGATGGTATGATGTATGTTTTTTGAACTGTTTTTGCTTTCGTTTTGTTTAACGTGTTAATGTTAATGTTGTGTTGTGTACTGTTTATATATTGTACTGTATTGTTTTTTCTTTTTCTTTTCTTTTTCTTTTCTCTTTTTTGTAAGGTTTAAAAGTAATAAATATTATTTTTTTAAAAAAGATATAAGGAAACAAGAGATGCTATGTTATGGTGATGTTTTGTAAAAAAAGATTTTCTTTGAGTTTTTGCAGTGTAGCCCATTAAGCCTGTCCTTTTGGTTCCTCAGATGTTCAGTCATTCAGAAATCTCCAGAGAGATAAATTTCACATGGAGACCCCAATTCACAGGAGGGGTGGGGACTAGAGTTTCATGGGGGGTCAAGAGTCTCTTCTGCCCTGTTGAGAACCATCCACAGCTAGACTCTAGCCCTGCTCTTTGTGCCACAAAGGCAGAGAGGGTGGACTTGAAGGTGCAGAAGGGGGAGAGAAACTGCCCAGAAGGATCAGACTGAGCAAGGAAGAGTTTTATTTCTGCCTAGAGAGAGTTGGGTTGCTTTTCCGTGTCACCTTTTTCAGGCCTACTTTTACTTTTTCTTTTTCCCTTTTTTCTTTTTTCTTCTAATTCTTTTCTTTTATTTAATGCCTTTTTAATGTGTATTGGTTGTGTTTTTCTTTGGATGTGTGTGATGAAGAAAACTCAATAAAAAGCATTTATAAAAAAAAAAAATATTTCTGCCTAGAGAGATTTGGGTTCCTTTTGCATGTGACCTTTTTCAGGACTGGTTGCCACATGTCCTCTTTTCCCCAGATACGTCTTCTTTTTTCAGGATTAAAATTTCTGCTGGGCACATGTTTAAAATTTGGCAGAATATCCCAATATTCTTTCTTTCTTTTTCTTTCTTTTTTGGTTTACAGTAACCCATGAAATGTTTTCTAGTGTGTTAGACTCAGATCTTAGGCACCTGGCTAAATTAACCTGCAGCAGAGAATCGTGGCAGAGCAGCATCTTAAGCTAGCAAAATCCCTTGTCTCGTGGCTGAACTAAAAGGACGCTGGCTCAGCTACAAGATCTTGGAGGAGTTTGGGAGGGCAAGAGTTAACATCCCCCTGCCCTTCAGGGGAGTCCATATGCAGATGTTAAACAGTTTAATAAATTGTTCTGTGCACACTTATGTTCACCAAGATGTGAACATGAGCCCAAATACTTTCATGTGGCAAGCAAGGGAGCAATAGGTATTATTATTATTCTTTTTTTGTTGAAACTTAAGAACATTGCTACTAGCAATATGGGACATGGGTGGCACTCTGGTCTAAACCACAGAGCCTAGGGCTTGGCAATCAGAAGGTTGGCAGTTTGAATCCCCACGACGGGGTGAGCTCCTGTTGCTCGGTCCCAGCTGCTGCCCACCTGGCAGTTCAAAAGCACGTCAAAGTGCAAGTAGATAAATAGGTACCGCTCCAGCGGGAAGGTAAACAGCATTTCCGTGCGCTGCTCTGGTTCACCAGAAGTGGCTTAGTCATGCTGGCCACATGGCCTGGAAGCAGTATGCCGGCTTCCTCGGCCAATAAAACAAGATGAATGCCGAAACCCCAGAGTCGTCCGCAACTGGACCTAACGGTCAAGGGTCCCTTTACCCTTTACCTTTACTAGCAATATCTCACAGCTTGTATAGCCTACATAGAGTAGGTGTATTTAAAATGAGAGTTGTCATAGCAATCTGTAGTTAAAAGTAGAAGTTGGCCAATGTGTCTTCTTATTTGCTCTTCAAAATATGGCAACCCCACACTTGCCTATCATGACTGTCTGGTAACCTTTTGAGTTATCCCCCTCTTCCCTCAGGGAACTAGTCTTACGGTATATGTTATATCCAAAAGAGAAGCATAGAATAAGGAGTCCTTTGTAAAATTGCCCTGCCATCTGCCTCCTCTTCCTTGGCAGCAAGCCCTAGACTTCCAAGATGGTAGGGAGGAAGGCAAGGAGAGACCAAGTGGGTGAGAGAGATGGAGAGCAGGAATAAACAGGCTCCCCACTTAACGCGATTTTCACTTGTGGGCACGAGGGCCCAGAATGTGATCCCCACGAAAGTGAGGGGAGGCCTATATGTGTTTTTATGCTGTAGTTTTATGCTGTGAACCACCCTGAGACCTGTAGATGAAGGGCAGTAGGCAAATATAATTTGTTGTTGCTGTTGTTGTTAGAAGAGGGGGGTCTCTTCCCATCCCAACCAAATGTCCCCAAAGGCCAATTCCCACAGAGATTGTCAGAGGAAAGCAGCTTCTCTCCTCTCCTGCCTCCTCCAGTTCTCCTCTCTTCCCCCTTACATAGCACAGAAGAGCTGAGTAAAAGTTTTACTGGGTGGTTTTTCCCCTTAGAAAATGTCTGGGTTTAGAGAAGGGCAGGAACAATATACATTGAATATAAGAAAGTAAAGGAAAAACCATAAAGGAAGATATTTATTTTGATGAGAGTAAGGTTCTCAGTCTAGCATGCGATGCAAAGAAATCCCCTTGATCTGAAAGGGAATCTGGGGTTTTGGGGTGTTTTTTATTTATTTATCAGGATGTCTGTTTCTGTCTCTTGGCTGACTCTGCCTATTCTTCTCTTTCCCTCATTTCTCCCCAACAGCAAATGTCACTCTGGATCCAGACACAGCCCATCCTGAACTCATCCTGTCGGAGGATGGGAAAAGCGTGATACATGGAGACAAACCTCAAGCCCTGCCTGACAATCCTGAGAGATTCAGCCACGAGTTTTGTGTGTTGGGACGTGAGAGATTCACAGCAGGCAGACATTTCTGGGAAGTCACTGTGGAAAGTGGGGAAGAGTGGTTTGTGGGGGTTGCCAGGAAGTCTGTGAGGAGAAAGGACTATTCTAACTTGACTCCTACAAGGGGGATCTGGGCTGTGTGCCATTTCGAAGGGAAGTACTGGGCCTGGACATCCCTATTTCCTTCTCTTCTGTCTCCGAGTGAGAAGCCCAGGAGGATCCGGGTGACTCTGGACTATGAAGGGGGACGTGTGTCTTTTTATGACGCTGACTCAGGAGCCAAACTCTACACGTTCCCAGGAGCCTCGTTCTCCGGAGAGATCCTCCTCCCTTACTTTCATCTGAGGGGAAATGAAACCCACCTCAGGATCTCCTGAGGAGACTAAATCTGCCTCTCAGGCCCAGCAGGAGTTTCTCTCCAGACCAGAGTGACTGACATAAAAACCATTTACCCACCAAGAGCCCTTTGGGCAGTTTTCCAAGGGCCCTTTGAGAGGATTCATTCCAGTCAAAATCAGCAGAAATAACAAAAGAAAATGGGTTGCTCTTGCTTTGCATTTTCCTTCCTTTTCCCAGAATTCCCTCTGCAGCTCACTTCTTAGAGAGACAGTAATACTTTTAACAGTCCCAACAAATAATCTTATCCTCAAACAGGCTCCCTTACCTTCAATCTTCTTTCCCTTTTGAGATGTCTGATTTGGCAGAGCTCGAGACAGGGATGTGGGTTTGAGCCCCATGACGGGCAAAAGTTTCCTGCACTGCAGCAGGTGGGACTAGATGACCCTCAACTCTGCAATTCTAGGAAACCTTCCTCTCCCCACAAGACCTCATGCAGCTGTTAAAATTCATGCATCATTGGATTAATAGATGACTGAAAAATGAACCCCTTCACCCACGTCAGGCAGGATAGCTCCTTGCTCTGGAGACCTTAGATGGGAAGAAAATGAAAAAGAAATTGAACAAGGTGTCAGCTTCAAATGCCCTCTGCAAATACAGCCTCTCCATCTCCACATTTTGACAGAAATAAACCTCCTTGCATTGAGTGGGGCTTCGGCCCAGTTCTATGTGTTTCGTGTGGATGCATTAACGTTCCTTATTTACATGGACATAGGAAGGGCTTCGCCCCTGTTCATTGGTTTGATTTTGCTGCAATATATGAATATGTAATGTTTAATGCTGTTTGGAACAAGGTATATAATGTCCCATTAAACTTTAAATAGTTTAATGTAAATGCCCAGTGCGCTTCCATCGTCACAAGTCCCACTACAGCAGAGCATTTCGCGCAGCAGTTTAAGAAGGGCAGGAGAGGCAGTATCTTCTCAAAGAGGAGTCTTGGAGCATGCGGTTTGTAACTCAAAGATAAGGTTTATTTACAAAAACAAAACAACCCTGGCGACGAACCACACATCTCAGCAAACACACCCAAAAGGGGAGAAGGGAAGAACAAACACACGGGAGACTATTTATACAAACTCATGTTCCTGGAAGCCTAATGACCTCCAGCTGCTCAGTGATTAGAGCGTTTCTGCTACCTTTTAACCCTTTGATAGCAACACCCCCTCTCGCTCGTAACACTGAGCTGTACCAACCTTAATTCAAATTTAAACCTGAACAGAAACATTTATGAGATTGCGGACTCAAAGCTTTTGTAAAACCGTCTGCAAGATTTTCTTGGCTTGGACAATACTTTAGTTCAATTAACCCTTGTTTTACACTTTGGCATACATTTTGATAACGGATATCCAAGTGTTTTGTGTGTGCCTTGAATTGACCTGATTTAGCTAGTTTAATACAAGGTTGATTGTCTTCCCACACTCTGATAGGTAGGGAACATTCTCCAAACAATTCTTGTACCAGTTGCTTATAAAATTCCAGTTCTCTACATACATCTGATAATGCATTGAACTCAGATTCAGTTGAACTTAAAGCTATAAGTGATTGCTTTCTTGATCTCCAACCAATTAGTGCATTTCCAAATTTTATCGCCATTCCTGACACTGATTTTCTATCTGGTCCAGCATCTGCCCAACTGCTGTCGGCCCAACATTCAAGTTGTGTGCTGCCCTCTGCTGATAGTTTTAAGCGAAACCTTTTAGTAGTTTGGAGATACCTTAAAACTCTTTTTACTCCTTGCCAAGCATGCATTGATGGTTTTTCAGCTTGTCTACACAGCATGTTGACAGCATATGTTATATCGGGCCGAATCCACTGTGCAATGTGGAGTAGACTGCCTATCGCTGACTGGTAAACCCCGGGATTACTGAACTCTGCCTGTTGCTCGGTTTGAGCATCCTTTATGTAACTTAACTCCATAGGGGTTTTAACACCAGCACAGTTGTCCATTTTAAACCTTTCCAGCAACTGCTGGATCTTAGCTTCTTGGCTGAGCCAATAGTTCCCATTTTCATCTTGCTGAATTTTAACTCCTAGGTAAACAGATACATTGCCTAGTGATTTTATCTGAAACCTTTCTCCAAGCTTTGTGGCAAATTGTTGTGCAAGTTTATCATCCTTTCCACTGTATAATAATTCGTCAACAAATATCAAGACTGCTTCTTGTTCACATCCCGAGCCTTTTAGATAAAGACACGCATCTGCTGCGCTCTTTCTGAACCCCATGCTCTCTAGAGCATCGTTTAAGCAGGAATTCCAATTACGGGCAGACTGTTTCAACCCATAAATGGATTTGCGTAGGCGCCAGACCTGGTTTGGCTTGTCTCCTTCAAAACCTGGTGGTGGTGTCATATAGACTTCCTCCTGTAAGTCTGCATTTAAATAAGCCACATTGACATCAAAATGAAACAGCTTATTTCCCTTCTTAGCTGAAGAGGCTAAAAGCATTCTTAGTGACTCCGATCTTGAAGTAGGGGCATAGATTTGAGAATAGTGAACACCTTTGCGCTGCGAAAACCCTTTTGCAACTAGTCGGGCTTTATATTGCAACTCTTCAGTAGTTGTGGGCTTTAAACGATATACCCATCGACAACCTACAGCTTGTTGCCCTTTCGGAAGCTCTGTACTTGTAAACACACCAAGAGACTTCATTGAAGCCATCTCCTTTTCCATTGCTTCCTGCCACTTTACGGCTTCTGAGCTTGGAAGCTGTTGTACTTCCATATAGCTATCTGGCTCACACTGTGCCATATTTACGTATACACTTGTCACCTTAAACCGCTCTGGCGGCCTGCCCTTTGTGGCACGATTTGACCTGCGCAATTGCTCCTCTTGTGCCCCGTCTGACCGTTGGCTGTCAGAATCTGTCTCAGACTTTATATCTGGACGCGCCCCTAGGGATAAAGATCTCCGTTTAGGTACCTCCCTTGGGCTTGGTGTTGCAGGTGACCTGCTTCACTTTTGCTGTCTGCTAGGCCTACTGACTGGCGATGTTGGAACACTCCTAGATTCTGGCTTTTCTACCTTAGGAGAAGAACCTTGTGCCTGGTCAGAATCTGCATCTGAACCATGTGCACCATCCCCTTCTGGCTCACCACCCTCTGGACTTTCATTCTCAGTATGAATGCCTAAATCATCTCTCAAAATGTCAGGGTTAGCATATAAGTGAGTCCATCCGGATTGCTCACAAAATTCAGCGTTCCTACTGAGGACCACTCTCGTAGTATCCCCATTTGGGTCCACGAACCTCCAAGATTTGGCGTGTGGTTCGTACCCACAAAAGATGAGTTTCCTAGCCCTTGGACCTCCCTTTTTCCTTAACGCTTTTGGGATAAGTACATAGGCTGGACATCCAAACACCCGAAAGTAATTAATTTTGGGCTTCTTCCCATATAAAGCAAAATAAGGGGTAGTGCCAATTACAGAATTATATACTCGGTTCAGAATATGAGTAGCTGCCTGCCAGGCTTCCGCCCAATAACTTTGAGGAAGTTTAGCATCAAACAACATAGGGTTTGCCAACTCTTGCAGAACCCTGTTTTTACGTTCGGCCACGCCTCCTTCTTGGGGGGAATAAGGTGTAGACAGACGATGCTTAATTCCCTTTTTCTTAAAGAAATTCTGCAACACAGACCCGGTAAATTCTGACCCTCTGTCTGTCTGAAAAGCAAGTACTCTAGTACCGAATTCAAGTTCTACTGCATGAACCCAATTTTTAACTGTTTCTGCAGTATCTGCTTTGGTTTTGAGAGGAAAAAACCATGTAACCTTAGTTTTGTCATCTGAGAGACACAGTGCATACCTCGAACCTCCCATGGAGCAACAGGCATTGGGCCACATAGGTCCATATGCACAAGTTGGAATACTTTGTCAGATTTCCTATCTGAACTGGGATAGCTGCATCTATGAACCTTTGCCCTTTTGCATGCAGTACAATCCAAATACTTAGTACATTTGTTCATTTTGCACCCTTCTGATAATTCAGGTTGCCTTTTAACATACTGAAAATTAATATGTCCCAGACGGCGGTGCCATAAATGAACACAAGAATTATGGGTAGGCGTGTTCACACAACCAGCATGAACCTGTTCAACTTCATCTGGACTTGTCTCAAAATAATATAACCCATCTCTGCATTCCACCTGCAAAAGAGATACGTTATTCTTTGAAATAGTGCAAACCCCATTTTCAAACACAGTTTTAAACCCATTTCTATCAAGTTCTGACACAGACAAAATACACCCCTTCAGTCCCTTTAGCACATAGGCATCAATTTCTGTTTGCAAACAATTCAAGAACACTGTGCCTACGGTCTCTAAGGCAGTGTTTCCCAACCTTTTTTGGGCAAAGGCACACTTGTTTCATGAAAAAAATCTCGAGGCACACCACCATGCCAGATGGGGAAAGGTCACTTTTTACTTATGTAAAAAAAAATAAAAAAATAGTAACAGCATAGAAGGTAATGGTAGATGACTGTTAGGGTCTCCCCCCAAATGCAGAATTCTATTAATATCTTCCTTAGCGAGCCGCGTTAACCCCTGTAATGCTTTCTATAGAGTAAGCATAGGGGACACTGGGGGATGTGGAACCAAGGGGGCAGTGGGCCAAAAGAGTTCGGGATCTACTGCTTTAAACAGAAATAAGAGCCAGTGGGTTCTTCCTTTTTTAAAGTATCGTTTCAGTGGGGACAGCAGTCCGGATTTCCAAAAAGCGGCGCTTTTTTGCGTCTGAGCAAAGAAGAGAGAGAGGGGAAAAAAGAGAGAGAGATTGATTTGTGGCTGCGCAAAGGGGGGAGGAGCCCAGGAGTAAAAGTAGGAAGGACGAAGGGAGGGGAAAGGAAAGTTAATAGAAGGAAAGGCGGGTGGGAGAGAAAGAGAAAGAAAGAGGGAAGGAAGAGGGGAAGAGAAGTGGAAAGGAGGGAGACCGAGGCGGGGGAGAAGCGTCTGGAGAGTTGCTCCGAAGTTTGGGGGGCCGCGGGGGTGGGCGCGCGTCCCAGGAGGCAGAGGCCAGCCCGGGCTGGGAGCCACGCCGCGGCCCGGGGGCGGTAGGCGGACCGCGGCTCCTAGGATGTGGAAAGGGGACGGCGGTGCAGGGGGAGGAGACCCGCATGGCTAGGGCAGCGCGCAGGGGGAGGGGAGCGGGCCGGAGGCGGGCGAGGGGGGCCGCGATCCCGCGCACCGCGAACATGGCCTCCTTCCCCGCGGGCCCCGCCGAGCCCCCCGGCCGGAGGAGAGCAGAGGCAGGAGGAGGAGGACGAAGGCGCTGCCGAGGAGGCGCGCCAACTTCTGCCAACTTCGGCGCCTGCCCCGTCGCCGCAGGCTCCTCCCGGCCGAGAGCCAGAGGACGGCGGCGGAGCAGGAGGAGGAGGATCGGGTTTGGCGACAGCTGCTGCGCCCTCTCCAAGCGCGGGGCTGGCCTCCGCCGCGCCCGATCCTCCGCGCTCGCCGCGCTTCTCGGCGGAGCAGGTCTCGTGCGGGTGCGAGGCGCTGCTGCAGGCGGGCGACCCCGGCCGGCTGGGCCGCTTCCTGGGCTCGCTGCCGCCCGACGCCGAGGCGCCGTGCCCGGAGGCGCAGGCGGGCGAGAGCCTGGCCAAGGCGCGCGTGCTGCTGGCCTTCCAGCGCGGCAACTTTGCCAAGCTCTACCGCCTGGTGCAGAGCCGGCGATGGGATGTGGGAGGGAGCTCGCTCGCCGCCCCGCGTGTGCCTATGTGGGGCACGTTACAGCCCCGTGACGTCAGCGCCACGCAGGCAGCCAGGCAGGCAGACGGCGAGAGCCCCGCGCTGGGCGGCCTCTCCTCGCCGCCGCCCCGCCTCTCGCCGCCCGACTCACCCGCCTCCCTCCCACGGCACACCAGGCAACGTCTCGCGGCACACTAGTGTGCCGCGCAACACCGGTTGGGAAACACTGCTCTAAGGCAGTGTTTCCCAACCACTGTTCCACGGCACACTAGTGTGCCGCGAGATGTTGCCTGGTGTGCCGCGGGGAAAAATTAAAAAATTGAAAGATTTTTTTTTTTAAAAAAGTCAAATTTTCGATTGGGGCGCCGTCACTAGATGACCCCTGGGGTTCCCTCCCTCCCTCCCGCTCTGCGCCTCCCTCCTCCTCCTCCTCCGGGGAGGCCCTTCCTGGCTCTCGGCCAAGGCTTGGCGGCTGCCACTCACTCACTCGCTCGCCCACCCGTCCCTCCATCCCTGCACCCGGCCTCTCCCCCTCTGTCCCCGGCGCGGGGGCTGCCGGGATCCATAGTCCCCTCGCCCTTGGGCTCTGCGCCCGCGCGGGGTTCGCGAACTACGTTTCCCAGCGTGGCCTGGCGGGCCGGGCGTTTTGTTTGAAGCGCTCTTCTCCCGGCCATGGAATGAGCGCAGCGGCGGCGGCCGGGCGGGCAGGGGCTCTTCCACGCAGACCCCGCGCAGCCTGCCTGCGCCCCCCGGAGATCGGGCGGCAGGATGGAGCCCGGGGATCCCCGCGGAGGCGGAGCGGCGGAGGCGGAGGCTGCCCCCCAGGTAGGGCTGCGTCGGGGGTTTTTTATTTTTGCAATGCTGCATCCGCGCCGGAGGGGACGCATCGGACCGCGGGGAGACCCCTTGGCGGGCGTGCAAGGCAATGCATGCGTGCAGGCGTTGCATGGAGTGCAGTGCAATGCAATGGCAACGCGGCGCCCTGCATGCATGCATGCAACTTCCACTGGCGCTCCGGACTTGGCAGGTGAGGGGGGTCCCCAGTGGGCGGCAGAGAGAGCCGGGGGGCGAAGGGGAGCCGGGGGGGAGCAGCGCTGCTCCCCGAGCCGAGCCCGGGGGGAAACTTCGGCGTCGTTGCGCCGGGTGTTGGAAGCAGAGGCTGGCGGGGGCCCCTCACCTGCAAAACCTGGTCGCCTCTCATATATTTCGTGCATTGCATTCATCGCCCGCTTTCTCCTCCAAGGAGCTCCCGGGGGCGCGCGTGGTTCTCCCCGTGTTATCCTCGCAACAACAGCCCTGCGAGGTGGGTCAGGCGAGTGGCCCAAGGGAGCACCCAGGGATTGTCCTGGCCAGGTGGGGTGATTTGAACCCTGCTCTCTGCCCGGTCTTCGTCCTCATTTAGCCCCCACATGTGCATGACTGTGCATGACTGAGGTTTTTCCCCCTCGTCTTGGCTATGGTGTGAGTCTGTGCTGTTAATTAATGGGGTTCTGCCTTCGGAGAAGATGAGCCAGCCCTCAAGGAGGTGATTATGTAATTTGCTAGCAATTCATGTCCCTCCCGGCGTGACGCTGCGCGCTGACGTCACGGGGCTGTAATGGTGGTGTGCCTCGAGATTTTTTTCATGAAACAAGTGTGCCTTTGCCCAAAAAAGGTTGGGAAACACTGCTCTAAGGAACGTTTAGTTGAATCTGCCATTGTCACAACTTTAAGGGTTTGCAAATGCCTGCAATTCTGCAAACGGACACTAGATGGCGCCACCAGGTGGTGAGATGCACCACTGTCGATCAACCAGCGTAGATTGCTGCCTTGGCCACGCCCTTGCATCAACGCCATTGCTGAAGCCATGTGCTGTGTGCTGTGGGAATAGCCACGACCTCCTCCTCTTCTTTGACGTCCCCTGGAACTCCTTGTCTGGTAACTAGGGGTAACGGCCTTGGTGCTGTCTTGACCAGGTTCACGTGTGCAATTCCTGATTAGATGGGAAGGGGAACCACAGCGAAAACAGTGTCTAGCTGCAAAAGCATTCACTGTGTTCTCAAACTCAGCATCAACACTCTTAGGCACAGCATAACTCCTCTTTAAAGACAAACCTCTTTCTCTTTGCCTTTTATCCTGTTCATCTGCAAGCCGAGAAGAAATGTATTCAAGGGTTAATTCATTTGAAGGCATAGCTTCCAAAGTTAGAGCTAGAGTCTCATAGCTTTTATCAAGAGAAGACAACAATATGTATGACTGCTGCTCCATAGAGAAAGGAATGCCCAGCTGTCTTAGTTGATTAAAGGCAGACACCATTTTGGCAATATGTTCTTTCACACACGCTCCCGGTTGGAGACGTAAATCAAACAAACGTCTTGTAGCATGGATCTTGGCCCCCGCAGTGTTTCTGGAATTTAACCGCTGCAGAACCGTCCAGACCTCATGCGTGTTCTTTAACTCAGAAACATAAGGCATTTGCTCTGGTCCCACTGCCAAAAGTAGTAGACCTTGGGCTTTCCTGTCGCGTTTCTGTGAAGCTGCTGCTGCTGCTTTGTCTTCTGCAGACGCGTCTGCAGCTGCCTGTAAAGGCGGTGCTTCAGTACAACTCCACAACTCTTTTGCTTGCAACCAAACCCTCACTCTAGCCTTCCAATCTTGCCAATTTTTCCCATTGAGTCGCGTAAACGGGACAGTAAAACTTTCCTGGGACTCTGCCATCCTCCCTGGGGCTTAGGAACGATACTCACACACCTGTAGACCGTCTCCCAGCTGCTGAGGTGGCTCCTTGGGGAATAAGACGTCTTCCAGCGAGTACAAACTGCGCAGTGCCTGTTTAAAACTTTTCTAGGCACGTTGCAGGACTCAAGCTGCTTTGAAGGCTTTCATTGTCGGCAACCGCTTCTGTCTTCGCTCCAGTCCTTGCATAAATCACTCTGAACTGCACTCCTTATCTCCTTCTTGACGTACAAACATCCATAACCTGTCCCATTAAACTGTCCCATTAAACTTTAATTGTTGTTGTTGTTTAGTCGTTTAGTCGTGTCCGACTCTTCGTGACCCCATGGACCAGAGCACGCCAGGCACCTCTGTCCTCCACTACCTCCCGCAGTTTGGTCAAACTCATGCTGGTAACCTCAAAAACGCTATCCAACCATCTCGTCCTCTGTCGCCCCCTTCTCCTTGTGCCCTCCATCTTTCCCAGCATCAGTGTCTTCTCCAGGGAGTCTTCTCTTCTCATGAGGTGGCCAAAGTACTGGAGCCTCAGCTTCACGATCTGTCCTTCCAGTGAGCACTCAGGTCTGATTTCCTTAAGAATGGATGCATTTGATCTTCTTGCCGTCCATGGGACTCTCAAGAGTCTTCTCCAGCACCATAATTCAAAAGCATCAATTCTTCGGCGATCAGCCTTCTTTATGGTCCAGCTCTCACTTCCATACATCACTACTGGGAAGACCATGGCTTTAACTATACGGACCTTTGTTGGCAAGGTGACATCTCTACTTCTCAAGATGCTGTCTAGGCCTGTCATTGCCCTTCTCCCAAGAAGCAGGCGTCTTTTAATTTCGTGGCTGCTGTCACCATCTGCAGTGATCATGGCGCCCAAGAAAGTAAAATCTCTCACTGCCTCCATTTCTTCCCCTTCTGTTTGCCAGGAGGTGATGGGACCAGTGGCCATGATCTTCGTTTTTTTGATGTTGAGCTTCAGACCATATTTTGCGCTCTCCTCTTTCACCCTCATTAAAAGGTTCTTTAATTCCTCCTCACTTTCTGCCATCAAGGTTGTGTCATCTGCATATCTGAGGTTGTTGATATTTCTTCCGGCAATCTTAATTCCAGCTTGGGATTCATCCAGCCCAGCCTTTCGCATGATGTATTCTGCATATAAATTAAATAAGCAGGGAGACAAAATACAGCCTTGTCGTACTCCTTTCCCAATTTTGAACCAATCAGTTGTTCCATATCCAGTTCTAACTGTAGCTTCTTGTCCCACATAGAGATTTCTCAGGAGACAGATGAGGTGATCAGGCACTCCCATTTCTTTAAGAACTTGCCATAGTTTGCTGTGGTCGACACAGTCAAAGGCTTTTGCATAGTCAATGAAGCAGAAGTAGATGTCTTTCTGGAACTCTCTAGCTTTCTCCATAATCCAGCGCATGTTTGCAATTTGGTCTCTGGTTCCTCTGCCTCTTCTAAATCCAGCTTGCACTTCTGGGAGTTCTCGATCCACATACTGCTTGAGCCTTCCTTGTAGAATTTTAAGCATAACCTTGCTAGCGTGTGAAATGAGTGCAATTGTGCGGTAGTTGGAGCATTCTTTGGCACTGCCCTTCTTTGGGATTGGGATGTAGACTGATCTTCTCCAATCTTCTGGCCACTGCTGAGTTTTCCAAATTTGCTGGCATATTGAGTGTAGCACCTTAACAGCATCATCTTTTAAAATTTTAAATAGTTCAGCTGGAATACTATCACTTCCACTGGCCTTGTTATTTGCAGTGCTTTCTAAGGCCCATTTGACTTCACTTTCCAGGATGTCTGGCTCAAGGTCAGCAACCACACTACCTAGGGTGTACGAGGCATCCATTTCTTTCTGGTATAGTTCCTCTGTGTATTCTTGCCACCTCTTCTTGATGTCTTCTGCTTCTGTTAGGTCCTTTCCACTTTTGTCTTTTATTATGGTAATCTTTGTACGAAATGTTCCTTTCATATCTCCAATTTTCTTGAACAGATCTCTGGTTCTTCCCATTCTGTTGTTTTCCTCTATTTGTTTGCATTGCTCGTTTAAGAAGGCCTTCTTGTCTCTCCTTGCTGTTCTTTGGAAATCTGCATTCAATTTCCTGTATCTTTCACAATCTCCCTCGCATTTTGCTTGCCTTCTCTCCTCTGCTATTTGTAAGGCCTCGTTGGACAGCCACTTTGCTTTCTTGCATTTCCTTTTCATTGGGATGGTTTTCGTTGCTGCCTCCTGTACAATGTTACGAGCCTCCATCCATAGTTCTTCAGGCACTCTGTCCACCAAATCTAAATCCTTAAACCTGTTCGTCACTTCCACTGTGTATTCATAAGGGATTTGACTTAGATTGTATCTTACCGGCCCAGTGGTTTTTCCTACTTTCTTCAGTTTAAGCTTGAATTTTGCTATAAGAAGCTGATGATCTGAGCCACAGTCAGCTCCAGGTCTTGTTTTTGCTGACTGTATAGAGCTTCTCCATCTTTGGCTGCAGAGAATATAATCAATCTGATTTCGATGCTGCCCATCTGGTGATGTCCATGTGTAGAGTCGTCTCTTGTGTTGTTGGAAAAGCGTGTTTGTGATGACCAGCTTGTTCTCTTGACAGAACTCTATTAGCCTTTGCCCTGCTTCGTTTTGATCTCCAAGGCCAAACTTGCCAGTTGTTCCTTTTATCTCTTGATTCCCTACTTTAGCATTCCAGTCCCCTATAATGAGAAGAACATCCTTCTTTGGTGTCACTTCTATAAGGTGTTGTAAGTCTTCATAGAATTGGTCAATTTCAGATTCTTCAGCACCAGTAGTTGGTGCATAAACTTGGATTACTGTGATGTTAAAAGGTCTGCCTTGGATTCGTATCGAGATCATTCTATCATTTTTGAGATTGCATCCCAGTACAGCTTTCGCCACTCTTTTGTTGACTATGAGGGCCACTCCATTTCTTTTACGGGTTTCTTGCCCACAGTAGTAGATGTGATGGTCATCCGAACTGAATTCGCCCATTCCCGTCCATTTTAGTTCACTGATGCCCAGGATGTCAATATTTATTCTTGCCATCTCATTTTTGACCACCTCCAACTTACCCAGGTTCATGGTTCTTACATTCCAGGTTCCTATGCAATATTTTTCTTTACAGCATTGGACTTTCCTTTCGCTTCCAGGCATATCCGCAACTGAGCGTCCTTTCGGCTTTGGCCCAGCCGCTTCATCAGCTCTGGATCTACTTGTACTTGTCCTCCGCTCTTCCCCAGTAGCATGTTGGACGCCTTCCGACCTGAGGGGCTCATCTTCCAGCGTCATAACTTTTATATGCCTGTTGTCTTTGTCCATGGAGTTTTCTTGGCAAGGATACTGGAGTGGCTTGCCGGTTCCTCCTCCAGGTGGATCACGTTTGGTCAAAACTCTCCACTATGACCTGTTCATCTTGTGTGCCCTGCTCGGCATAGTTCATAGCTTCTCTGAGTTCTTCAAGCCCCTTCGCCACGGCAAGGCAGTGATCCATGAAGGGGAAACTTTAATTAGTTTAATGTAAATGCCCAGTGCGCTTCCATCGTCACAAGTCCCACTACAGCAGAGCATTTCGCGCAGCAGTTTAAGAAGGGCAGGAGAGGCAGTATCTTCTCAAAGAGGAGTCTTGGAGCATGCGGTTTGTAACTCAAAGATAAGGTTTATTTACAAAAACAAAACAACCCTGGCGAGGAACCACACATCTCAGCAAACACACCCAAAAGGGGAGAAGGGAAGAACAAACACACGGGAGACTATTTATACAAACTCATGTTCCTGGAAGCCTAATGACCTCCAGCTGCTCAGTGATTAGAGCGTTTCTGCTACCTTTTAACCCTTTGATAGCAACATATAAACCCAAAGCCCCCAGGGCTCTGAGGCCAGGCTCTGGAAAACATTCCACTGGCTCTTTATTGCTCAGCAATAAATTTTTACTTTCTTTTTCTCCACTGCCGTGTCTGTCGATTCTTGAGCATATTTTGAGTGGGCAACAGGTATTCCTTATATCCTTGCTACAGTACCTGAGCTTGTTCCTTTCCTCCACCCTTCCCATTCCCCTTTCCTTTTATGTCACCCATTTTAGCTTGTTTTTCATTGATCTGTGAAACTGCATTCTCATTTCCTCCAGTTAAATGTGTTGCATTAACAACACATGTGGATGCATTAACGTTCCTTATTTACAGGCTGGATTCTGTATATCAGGGGCATCTAATGGGTTGTCCTCTTGATAGTGCTGGACTCCAACTCCCCTCCAACCCATCCAGCATGGCCAGGGGTCAGAGAGGGTGGGAGCTGCAGTCTGGAAGCTTCCAGAGGGGGCCCCATGGGCTGTGCTGCCCCATACATTTCGCAGCGCACCTTCCCTGTGTTCCTCAGCCCCACCCCAAATGCACAATGCTCCCCCAAGGAGCATCTTTTCGGCAGCAGGTGCATCTGATTTCTCTCCTGGGATAGCAACAGCTAGAACAACAAATGCCTGTGGAATAGACTCCTCAAAGATCAGGCAGGACTCACTCTGGCTCCACTATCAGGGCTGCTGACTACTGACTGGTGCAGCCTGCTCTGCTTTTCCTGCGTTTTCCACGTGGTGGTGGCAGATGTCAGAATAAATACACCTTCCCCCCCCCACCTGCCTGAGCCCCACCTCCCCATCCTCCATCCCCTATATGATGTTGGCCTCCTTTGTGTGTCGTCATAAGTTCCCTGTGAGCTTCCACTCACCCTGTGGAAGGGACACAAAAAAGTGTCCCATTTGGTCCAGCACCCAAGAGGGGCCACCCAGACGCCTGTGGGAAACCTCCAAGCAGGGCCAGAGAGCAAAAGCAGCCTTTCCCCCTCCCCCCGGCAGGTTCTAGCATCTGAGATTTAGAAGCCTGCTGCCTCTGAACTGTGGAGGCAGAGCAGAGCCATTGGGCTTAAGAACCATTCACAGCCTAGTGCTCCATGAATTTGTCCCCTTGTCTTCTCCCCAGCTCGGCGGGTGGAGCACAGTCGTCTTAAGCTAAGGGTCACCGGCTTGAGCACCACGTTGGGCAAAAGATTCCTGCATTGCACAGATCTGGACTAGGTGACCCTTGTGGTCCCTTTGTGATACGAATTTTATGGTCTTAGATATATGGCAACGTTCAAAACCACACATACATAGATCAGCACAGGAAAGCCAACCTGGGACCATTTTGATTCCTAAACTGAGAGAATGTTTCTCTGCATGGTCAAAATGGAAAAGCCTCCGCAGTGTCTCTTCCTTCACAAATCCTGTCTTAATCTGTGTTTGAATAAGGGTGTGAGCCTTATCATTACAAAAGACTGCCCAGGCTCCCCAAGAAATCCAATCAAGTAACCTGCCAGACAGGAAATAAACAAAGCGACAGGAGAAAACAACATGCAAATGTTCTGTTTTAGACTGCCTTTTCTGAGGGGTGGTCTTAGGTTACACCCCTTCTGTGATGTATGGATAATGTTTCTGGGGGTGGTCTTGATCTACAGGATGGGAATTTCAAAAGTCTTTTGAAATATACTCAGAGTCGCAAAGTGATTTCATGCTCTTTATTCAGCTCATAGTGGTGAGGAGGAATGAATGAATGTCCCCTCGAAGTATCTGCTTTATATACATTATTTACACAATGGGCTGCACATGATTGGCTAATTCCGGAATTCTACTGTAAGCCAATCAGGTTGTGGATTCACTTCTATCTGGAGCATGATTGGGTGGTTCCTGCCAACCAATCATATTGCTGCATTGTTCTAGGACCAATCAGACTGCTGCCTTTTGGAGCCTATTGTTCTAGGACCAATCAGACTGCTGCAGTTTGGATCCTATTCAACTCAGTACATAACACCCCTCCCCTCTAAGTTCCAGTCCTGCCCGGGAGGTTGCATTAATAGTCCTCAAGGTACGCCGGCGGCCTACGTGTGCGTTGCGGGCTGGGGTGTTTCCTGGTCCGGGGTTCAGGTTCTGGCTCGTGTTCCAAGGATGCTGGCTGTGATGGGGCTGTTTGGTCTGGCGCAGCCGGCTCGCTCAGTCGTGGTTCTGGTTCCAGTGTCCTTTCGGCCTCACGGGTCCTCTCTGTATTTACTGATTCTGCCTCTCCTGCTTGCCCTTGCAGCTCTATGGGCCTTGTTCCTTTCCTCCAGGCTCATAACCTCTTGTGCAGGTGCTGGGTCGGGGCCTGTTTCCGGTAGTGGTAGCCTGCTGAGGGTGTCCGCGTAGGCCATCGCCTTCCCAGGGCGGTGAATCAGTGCATACTGGTAGCTGGCAAGGAAAATTGACCACCTGAGGACGCGAGGAGACAGCACTTGGGGGGGTCTGCTTTTTGGGGGCAAACAAGCCCAGCAACGGCTTGTGGTCAGTCACCACAGTGAAGGGCCGCCCGTACAATAAATCATTGAATTTTTTTACTCCCTTCACGATTGCCAGACCCTCCTTGTCGATTGCGAGTAGTTCCGCTCGATTTCGTTGAGTGTCTGGGAAAAGTATGCCACCGGTACCTCTCTTCCATCCGGGAGTTGGTGTCCCAGGACAGCGCCAATGCCATAGGGTGAGGCGTCGCATGCTAGCACAACTGGCAGCCTCTCGTCGAAGTGTGCCAAGACAGAGTTTGAGACAAGCAAGTCCTTGACTGCCTGGAATGCGGCCTCCTGGCGCTGGCCCCACACCCAAGGAGCCCGTTTGTCCAGGAGTCT